>JAWNZC010000238.1:1725000-2325000 GCA_035771165.1 Paragorgia papillata
AATTAATTCATTGATATTGCTAATCGATGAACAATCAATTAATGAAGGAGTTTTTTTGTGACTATTGATTGGTGTTGATTATCAATAGCAATCGATCGATGAACTAATTGTGATCGGTTGGTATCAATTGGTGTTCGTGACACTAAATGGTTAAAAACAGAAACATTAGGACCTTTTATATGGGGCAAATAAGTTGTGAACAGCTCGTATAAATGGTCAATTCTTGAATAAGCCGCAGCTTATTTTGTACTAGCTTCATTCAACCCTGGGCTTATTTTAGTTGCAGCTTATTGATTACATGACTGTTTATGGCAAAGCGGAAAGCCATGGCCTATTTAAGCCACAGCTTATTTTGCCCCGTATTAAAGGCCCTATTAATTGCTAAACAAAGTCTAACACATGTAGAAATTTTTCAAATAGAATAGCGACGTGTCAGATTTTCATTCATCTCTTCTCTTTTCTTCTCCCTTGCGTTCTTTATCATACTGCGTGTGTTCACCCAACTGTCAACTTCAATTTAATATTCAATGAGTGCCAAATGCATAATCATGGCACAAAAAAGAGTTTCAAATTATTGCATGTTGCAATTTGTATAGCACCCAAGTGCTCAACTGTTAGGAAAGGCAACATTGTATCGATGTTTAATGTGTTTAAACATTGTAATTTTCATGGTGTGTAACAGAAAAATGTGGAAAAGACATCAAATGCATCAGAGTTTGGCTCTTTCACGATAGTTGCAAGATAAGAAAGTTTTCTTTTACCCTCATGTCATCATGTCAGTCCTATATTAATGTCAAAGTAAATGTTCTGTCATGACATGTTACAATTTATTTTACTTTTTATCCCAAAATGTCATGATTTGGAAACAGGTAAATATAAACATATCTAATGGAACATGTTATATTCGCAAGGTAAACATTTAAATTTAGCCTTGAAATACGAACAACATGTTTTAATAGACAGTGCACACTGCTTAGATGCCAACAACTGTAAGAGCACATGCTTTAATTAATACTTAATCCAAAATTGAAATTAAGTTGACATTGTTTGCAGGGTGAGATCAACAATTCCAGTGACTTTTTGGTCTAACCAATGTGCAAATAAACCAGTCATCGATTGGCAAATCAACAGTCATAGATTGGCAAATCAACAGTCATTGATTGACAAATCAACAGTCATTGATTGGCAAATGGATAGTCATTGATTGGCAAATCGATAGTCATTGATTGGCAAATCAACAGTCATTGATTGGCAAATCAACAGTCATTGATTGGCAAATCAACAGTCATTGATTGACAAATCAACAGTCATTGATTGACAAATCAACAGTCATTGATTAGCAAATCAACAGTCATAGATTGGCAAATCAACAGTCATTGATTGACAAATCAACAGTCATTGATTGACAAATCAACAGTCATTGATTGGCAAATCAACAGTCATTGATTGGCAAATCGATAGTCATTGATTGGCAAATCAACAGTCATTGATTAGCAAATCAGTCATTGATTGGCAAATCAACACTCATTGATTGACAAATCAGCAGTCATTGATTGGCAAATCAACACTCATTGATTGGCAAATTGATAGTCATTGATTGGCAAATCGATAGTCATTGATTGGCAAATCAATAGTCATTGATTGGAAAATCAACAGTCATTGATTGACAAATCAACAGTCATTGATTGGCAAATCAACAGTCATTGATTGGCAAATCGATAGTCATTGATTGGCAAATCAACAGTCATTGATTGATTGGCAAATCAACAGTCATTGATTGACTAATCGATAGCCATTGATTGACAAATCAACAGTCATTGATTGACAAATCAACAGTCATTAATTGACTAATCGATAGTCATTGATTGGCAAATCAACACTCATTGATTGACAAATGGATGGATTTTTGTGACTATTGATTGGTCATCAATATCAATTAGATAATTGCTATTGATTGATATTGATTTATCAATTGGCTTTCTGGTGATCATTGATTACATGGGCCGGGATCTTTGGGACCTTGTTTAGGTATCTGTTTAATAAGAGAGGGTGGCCATAAATTTCAAGGATCACTAATTTTTGAAACTCTTGTATTTTCACTATTTTGTCAGTAGATACAGTAATTCATATAGTACGAAGCAACAATTTTTGAAGTTTAATTTGCACTGAATGTTATATTGTTGTTGTTAGGCCAAGGAGAAAGGTGCGAGTGGAGAGGAGGTTGGACTTATATTTGGTGCCTTTGCACTTGTCACATTCTTTGCTTCTCCAGTTTTTGGATCTCTGGTAAGTCCAAATTGACAGTCTAGCTGTTGTAACCACTTGATTTGCACATGATTGCATATGATCGGTTAGTTTGATCTATTTCAAGTTAAAAGTTCATACAGGTACATGTAGTTAGTATTGTGTTAACCAAAATAATGTACATGCATTAATACAGTAATTGTTCAACCCATTGCTGCCTGGAGGATGTCTGATCAGTGGTGTAACTATAGGGGATCGGTTGCCCCCCCCCCCCCCCCGACACACACACACACATCTACTGTAG
The DNA here is from genome assembly GCA_035771165.1 of Paragorgia papillata. Taxonomy (NCBI): domain Eukaryota; kingdom Metazoa; phylum Cnidaria; class Anthozoa; order Scleralcyonacea; family Coralliidae; genus Paragorgia; species Paragorgia papillata. The sequence goes on from JAWNZC010000238.1 coordinate 1,727,549, forward strand.
ATGGTCATCTGTCAGAAAATTCGGATTCCCTGTTGGAAATTTCCATGCGACCTTTTCAAGATAAATTAATCTTTTCTGAGTAATTGAGCTTGACGAACGTCTACCGAACGCCTGTTAAAATAGTCTGGTGTTAGACAGAGTAAAATAGTCTAGTGTTAGACAGAGTAAAATAGTCTGGTGTTAGACAGAGTAAAATCGTCTGGTGTTAGACAGAGTAAAATAGTCTGGTGTTAGACAGAGTAAAATAGTCTGGTGTTAGACAGAGTAAAATCGTCTGGTGTTAGACAGAGTAAAATAGTCTGGTGTTAGATAGAGTAAAATAGTCTGGCGTTAGACAGAGTAAAATAGTCTGGTGTTAGACAGAGTAAAATAGTCTGGTGTTAGACAGAGTAAAACAAAGGGGTCAACAAATAAATTCCCAGCCAGGTGAAGAATCAGACATAGTTTAACGCTACTCTGGCTTAAACGTTTTTTGAACGTAGCTTAAAAAGTTACTGTTCATGACCCAACGTTAATTTGACACTCCGATCTATAGTGTCTTTACAGTACATACAGTATTTATAAATGTCATTGTGGGACCTGTCTTCACAACGATCACCACGGATGAAGACACTAGATCGGAGTCTCGAAACGTTGGGTCGTGGGCAGTAACTGAGTGAGTAACTTTTTAAGCTACAGTACACTGTACATTCAAAAAAACTTTTAAGCCAGAGTAGCGTTAAACTATGTCTGAATAAAGGGGTCGTTTTTGACAGGCTGCCTCAGGCAGGAATGGGTTAAATTATGTTGGATTGGGCATTTTTTATGAAGACTACTAGATTATGGGCCCTTTTAATAAGTGCACTGAGAGTATATCATTTTCCGCCTTTGTTATTTTCAGCTTTTTGATTTCTATTAAAGTGCATATGAAACGAAAATTACATATAAGTTTGTCTTATTTGAAAGAACACTTAAAATGATAGAGTAACATATTTTGCAGTTTTTCGTTTCCTTGCTTCGTTGTAGAGATATTTTAGTTTGTAATATTTGATAAATAAATTTATTCAAGCTACATAAATACCAGATTTGGTATATAAGATACATACATATAACATATAACATATAAACTAGACTACGTGCTCAACTATAAACTTTCAAAACTTGTTAAAACATTAAAACAGTATTTAGCTGCCAAAGTCATAATTGTTTTGTCTTGCATAGCAATGACATACATGAAAAGGTCTTGATAGCTAAATTTAGAAAATGAGTTATTTATTTTACAGAGACTTTCCATAATTAACTCTAAGATCGGCGAACTTTGTGTTTCTGCATGACATTAAAAGGTGTTGTTCGTTCCCAATCTCATTTAGATCACAATATGAAACATTTCCGTATCGACCAGTTTCAACAGGTAGTTTATGAGCTGAAATTCTTAATTTTGTAACCGCTTGACGATGTTTGAAGTTGCGAATTGAAGAAAGATATTTTTCAAAGCCAAAATTTATTTTCAGTTTTTTAAAGACTCTTAATTTGCCATTATTTCCACCTTGTTGAATCTGCTCTTTCCAGTATTCAGTATAAAACTCATGTAATTTATTCCTCAAGTAATGGCAAAAATTTCCTTGTTCTTCGGGTGGTATTACAAAATTTTTAAAATTATTAACTTCTATATTACATAGTTGTAGTAAATATTTTGTAAATAATATTGGTTGTAAATTAGAGTCCATACAGACTCTCGCTGCTTCACCAGCGAGGGTATCTGTAAAAGTTGAGCTTTTGATGCGAAACCAATATTTTGTTATAAGTGTAGCTATTTGTATAATTAGGGGTGCCCTTCCTAGTTCACCATAGACAGCTAAATTTGTAGATTTTGAGTGAACACCCAAGATTCTTTTGCAGAATTTTAGATGTAGTCTTTCTATATCATTTGTTAATTTAAAAATTTTAGTATTAAACATCGCAAAAGAGTCTATTTTACCCAGTAAGTATGGACCCCAAACCTCGCAGCTATACAGCAAAACGGGAACTACCGTTGAAGAGAAAAGTTTTAAAAGCAATTTTATTGGTACATTCTCCACGTTTGAAAAACTTTTGAATAAACAATGATAGGCACGTATTGCTTTACCATAAAGTATTTTTTGTGTTCGTTTAAAATTACCGGAAAAGTGAAAAGTAATACCAAGGTAGCAATATTCATCAACTTGCTCTAGAGCAATTTTCCCGAAAGACCAAATTGATGGGAAGTGTGCACGTCTTTGGGTGGTGTTCCAAACAATAAAACTTTTGATTTTTTTAAATTAATGTTCAACTTCCATTTCTTGGTGTAAAATTCAAGATTTGTGAGACAGTTTTGTAAGCCAGACTTGGACTCGGATAGTAAAACTAAGTCGTCTGCGTAAAGTAAACAATTTAAATCAGTTTCATCAAGTTTTACTGGGGCACACGAGCTGTTAAATAAATTAGGTATATCACTGATAAACACGTTGAATAAGGTGGGACTTAGATTGCATCCTTGTGTTACCCCAATATGGGACTTAAAGAAAGGAGTACTTCCCTTATCCAATTTTACCGAGCAATCAACTGAGGAATACATACTTAGCATTAGACGTATGAAATTCTTACTACAACCATATTGAATAAGTTTGAAGAAAAGTCCTTCTCTCCACACGGGGTCATACTAATTACCGACAAAAGCCGACAAAAACCGACAAAAAGAAAAACAAATACCGACAAAAGAAAAACAACGTGCAAATAACTAAGTGTCTATTCTGTCTATGGTTATTAAACGTTGATATGAACTTATTTTTATGTTGTTTCAACATCTCTTGATGTATGTGCATATATAAAAATCATTTTGAATGCTTTTCAAGAAGCGAATTCACGGTCAATAAAAATCATTTTGAATGCTTTTCAAGAAGCGAATTCACGGTCAATAAAAATCATTTTGAATGTTTTTCAAGGAAGCGAATTCACGGTCAATAAAAATCATTTTGAATGCTTTTCAAGAAGCGAATTCACGGTCAATAAAAATCATTTTGAATGTTTTTCAAGAAGCGAATGCGATTCACGGTCAATAAAAATCATTTTGAATGCTTTTCAAGAAGCGAATTCACGGTCAATAAAAATCATTTTGAATGTTTTTCAAGGAAGCGAATTCACGGTCAATAAAAATCACTTTGAATGTTTTTCAAGAAGCGAATTCGATTCACGGTCAATAAAAATCATTTTGAATGTTTTTCAAGAAGCGAATTCACGGTCAATAAAAATCATTTTGAATGTTTTTCAAGAAGCGAATTCACGGTCAATAAAAATCATTTTGAATGTTTTTCAAGAAGCGAATGCGATTCACGGTCAATAAAAATCATTTTGAATGTTTTTCAAGAAGCGAATGCGATTCACGGTCAATAAAAATCATTTTGAATGTTTTTCAAGGAAGCGAATGCGATTCACGGTCAATAAAAATCATTTTGAATGCTTTTCAAGAAGCGAATTCACGGTCAATAAAAATCATTTTGAATGTTTTTCAAGGAAGCGAATTCACGGTCAATAAAAATCATTTTGAATGCTTTTCAAGAAGCGAATTCACGGTCAATAAAAATCATTTTGAATGTTTTTCAAGAAGCGAATTCACGGTCAATAAAAATCATTTTGAATGTTTTTCAAGAAGCGAATTCACGGTCAATAAAAATCATTTTGAATGCTTTTCAAGAAGCGAATTCACGGTCAATAAAAATCATTTTGAATGCTTTTCAAGAAGCGAATTCACGGTCAATAAAAATCATTTTGACTGTTTTTCAAGAAGCGAATTCACGGTCAATAAAAATCATTTTGAATGCTTTTCAAGAAGCGAATTCACGGTCAATAAAAATCATTTTGACTGTTTTTCAAGAAGCGAATGCGATTCACGGTCAATAAAAATCATTTTGAATGTTTTTCAAGAAGCGATTCACGGTCAGATTATTAGCGATTCAGATTTAGATTGTTCTCGGAGCAAATTAAATACATGTCGTCTGTGTGCTACACACTGCTAGAAAATTTTGTCGGTAGTTGTCTGTTTTTTTGTCGGTTTTTGTCGGCTTTTGTCGGTTTTTGTCGGCTTTTGTCGGTAATTAGTATGACCGCTCCACACGAGCGCTGTCGTAGGCTTTTTTAAAGTCGATAAAACAGGCAAAAATTGGTTTTCGTTTTGATATGTAAATTAAACATTTTGACGTCACACATACATAATGAGTTATTGAAAAAGTTATATATCTTTGCTATTATCAAATATAATAATCACTTGAAGATCTACATGTTTAGTGTTGTGGGCGAAATACATCCATTCATTCAAATGAATTGGTTTGATATTAGCAAAGATATCTAACCTTCTCCAATAGCTCATTATGCACCTACGACGTCAAAATGTTTAATTTGCATATCAAACAAACTAAAATATCTCAAGAACGAAGCAAGGAAACGAAAAACTGCAAAAGATGTTACTCTATCATTTTAAGTGTTCTTTCAAATAAGACAAACTTAATTTTCGTTTCATAGCCTTTAATGAAAAAAATACAATTTAAGGTGGCTCCATACAGTTTCTTGAAAAATGGAAAATACAAAAGTTTGAGAGTCCAAAAGACGTGATTAAACAATTCGGAAAAATAATGAAACTAAACGTTATGCATAGTTAAACAGTCTGACAATCAAAAACTGTTACCAAATAAATAGCAACAGTTGTTGCTATGGCAACAATGACGTTTCAAAATTACTCCCAATTACCTTCAAACTAATTTAATTCGAAAATAACTTTGGTGACCCCCCAAAAAACTTTTCTTGAAGTATAAGTAATCAATAGCGCGATTTAAAAAAAATTCTGTAGAACGAAATTTTTTAGAAATTAACAAACATGATTTTTGCGGGAAAAAAATTATTCGTTCTACAGAATTTTTTTTAAATCGGCCTATTGATTACTCATACTTCAAGAAAAGTTCTAATGAAAAAAATTGCGGGTCACCAAAGTTTTTTTCGAATTAAATTAGTTTGAAGGGTAATTGGCAGCCATTTTGAAACGTCATTGTTGCCATAGTAACAACTGTTGCTATTTATTTGGTAACAATTTCTGATTGTCAGACTGTTTAGTTATGCATAACATTTAGTTTTATTCTTTTTCCGAATTGTTTATGCACGTGTTTTGGACTCTCAAACTTGTATTTTCCATTTTTCAAGAAACTGTGTGGAGCCACCTTAAGCTAAGGACAATATAAGCGGAATTCAAAAGCAAAATTGAAAAGAAATTGACGTCATAAGGTGAAAATGACGTATTCTACACTTATTAAAGGGATCTTTAACATCAGTGAACTACATGTAACTAGTTTTTGTTTCATTGTGTTACTCAGATGCCAATTATTGGACTTCGATTTTTATTATTTTCTGGAATGTTTGTAATTGGTGTAGCTGAGTTCTTGTTTGGGTAAGATTATAATTATTGTGTGCATAATGTCATGCCTGTCATCCAGTGAGTGAGACATTAGGTATATGTAGGATTATAATAATTTTATCGAGCATTGCACGGTGTATTTTGCGGGCTAAAATGATGAATTTAGCGGCCTAAAAATTGATATATTTTAATTCGCTGGTCTGAGCCTATCAGTTTTAACAGTTCTAAATCACTATTGGTTTGTTGTTTACGGAATTGTATACTTTTCTTGTCAAATACTTTGGAGCAAACATTGTTTTAATGTTGTTGCGTTTTTCTGCCAAGTTTTACATGTAAGTTATGAGTTATGTAAATATTTAATGCAATGAAAGACACACTGACGCGAAGGCGACACTGTTCAAGATACTGTTTAAAGTGCATATAAACCCTCCACAGTTTTTAGTTCCATGTTTAGAGGGCGAAAAAACAGTTGTAAAGTTATTTTACAGTTTTTGATTTGGTGGTTTTGTTTCCGAGATATATCTCTTTGAACATTGGCAAAAAGTCCTATTCACTGGAAATTGCCGCAAATGGTATTTGGTCAATATTGGGACTGGAACTACTTGATGTGACGTCATTTCCTCATTAATTCCGTTGACAAAACGTTGACAACTGGGACGTTACTTCAACCATGTTCAGGGTTAAAATTAGCTCTGAGAAGGGCCAAAAACATATTTATGCCCAAGAACACCAACTGTATTACTATTATAATAATTTTAGTGGGCATCTAGAAGAAAGTCGAAGACACTAGTACAGTAAAGCCTTGGTTCTCACTCCTGTCCCGGATAGTCTGGGATTGTTACGACAAGTGTTGCCTGCGGCTCGGGTTAAAATATGAGCCTGAGTCGTGCCGAAAACATATTTATGCCCGCGAACATCAACTCTATATTGTTATATTATGTATATACAGTGCGCAGCTAGCACCCGTATATAAAGCCTGGTTTCCATATAGCCGTAAGAGCCGGCGGCATGGCTGCGGCAAGGGGCGATGGTCCAATCATAGACAGTGTTGAATTAGTCAGCAATAAAAAGCTGTATGCGATTGGACCATTGCCCCTTGCCGCAGCCATGCCGCCTGCTCTTACGGCTATATGGAAACCAGGCTTAACTCTACATACTGTCGTACCTACTAGCTGAAAATGTGCTATGAATTCATTATCTCATTGTGGCTAGGATGTTTGAGGGTTCTCCCTCTGATGAGCAAAATTGTCTGGTGTTAGACAGTGTAAAAAAAATAACGTGGTTGTCTTTGACTGTTTCAGTCAGGAATGAGTTGACCACTTGTTAATCTAATGCTCATGCCTATAGGATGTCTGGGGGTTCTCCATTTAACGAGTAAAATCGTTTGCGTTTATAGATATAGTAAAAAGATAGAGGCCATTTTTGCTCGGCTCAGGCAGGAATGTTATAAACTGAGAGTACATTGCGGTCTTTGTTTTTTAAGGTTTATAAACAGAATGCCTAAAGGAGCAATGTTTATTACATATTCATTTATTCTTCGAGGCTTTGATGGTTTGGGTGGAGCAGCAGCCTACACAGCTGCGGTTGCTTATTTGGCACAGTGTTTTCCAGATAATATTGGAACTGTAATGGTAAGTGAAGAATAAGAATTTCAAATGTAGTCGAATCACTGCTGTAGAACCCAACTAGTCTCTGTTTTAACGTACCAGCGCTCTACCACTGAGCTATTGGGACTCCCGGCTGAGGCAGTCAGAAATATCCATATATCAAATATCGCACACATTACCGTAGCTTATTGGGGGATATCTAATCCACCTAAACGAAGAGTCGGCTTTCTCCAGGACGAAATCGGCTTGACCCAAGCCACCGTAAGTTATAAACATTCAATTGTCCTTCAGCAGCGTTTATATGTGAAGAATAATAATTTCAAATGAAGTTAGGTCCCAGAGTCCGCGATCCTTTTGGCCTGAAGTACGTATAGTTCCAGTCTTCTACGCGGTCTGGTCAAGTCTGAACGCCTTGTAACAATTTGCTTGCAAGCATGGAATAATCCGGGCGTTTTTACACATGTAGAATTCTGGCATTTGCCTTTATACCCTCATTTCTAAAATCCTCGAGTCTCTACAATAGTTGTAAGTACTACACCAGGAATATCGCAGTATATACCGTTATATTGTTGCAATTTTATGTCATTACACAATTTACAGTTGACTCGTAATAACTCGAAGCTTCAAGGAAAGTGGAAAAACATTTGAGTTAATTCGTGGGAGTATTATGCAGTAGCTGAAAGAGATAAATTATTAATTATTTTATTGTTGTTTCTTTTTCTTTTCAGGGTGGCTTGGAGTTGTTCACTGGGATTGGTATTACATTAGGACCTCTCTTAGGAGGAGTTCTTTATGAAGTAAGCAGTGCAATCCAGTTCAGTCCAGTCCAGTCAGGTATAGTCCAGTAGAGTGCCATCCCGTTCAGTGCAGTGCAGTCCAGTCCCGTTCAGTGCAGTCTGGACCAGTGCAGTGCAGTCCAGTGCAGTGCAGTGCAGTGCAGTCCAGTCCCGTTCAGTGCAGTCTGGACCAGTGCAGTGCAGTTCAATTTAGACCAGTGCAGTCTAGACCAGTGCAGTGCAGTGCAGTCTAGACCAGTGCAGTGCAGTGCAGTACAGTCTAGACCAGTGCAGTGCAGTCTAGATCAGTGCAGTGCAGTCTAGACCAGTGCAGTGCAGTCTAGACCAGTGCAGTGCAGTCTAGTCCAGTGTAGTCTAGACCAGTGCAGTGCAGTGCAGTGCTGTCTAGACCAGTGCAGTGCAGTACAGTACAGTCTAGACCAGTGCAGTGCAGTCTGGACCAGTGCAGTGCAATCTAGACCAGTGCAGTGCAGTCTAGACCAGTGCAATACAGTCTAGACCAGTGCAGTGTAGTCTAGACCAGTGCAGTGCAGTCTGGACCAGTGCAGTGCAGTCTGGACCAGTGCAGTGCAGTCTGGACCAGTGCAGTGCAGTCTGGACCAGTGCAGTGCAATCTAGACCAGTGCAGTGCAGTCTAGACCAGTGCAGTGCAGTCTGGACCAGTGCAGTGCAGTCTGGACCAGTGCAGTGCAATCTAGACCAGTGCAGTGCAGTCTGGACCAGTGCAGTGCAGTCTGGACCAGTGCAGTGCAATCTAGACCAGTGCAGTGCAGTCTAGACCAGTGCAGTGCAGTCTGGACCAGTGCAGTGCAGTCTGGACCAGTGCAGTGCAATCTAGACCAGTGCAGTGCAGTCTAGACCAGTGCAGTGCAGTCTGGACCAGTGCAGTGCAGTCTGGACCAGTGCAGTGCAATCTAGACCAGTGCAGTGCAGTCTGGACCAGTGCAGTGCAGTCTGGACCAGTGCAGTGCAATCTAGACCAGTGCAGTACAGTCTAGACCAGTGCAGTGCAGTCTGGACCAGTGCAGTGCAATCTAGACCAGTGCAGTGCAGTCTAGACCAGTGCAATACAGTCTAGACCAGTGCAGTGTAGTCTAGACCAGTGCAGTGCAGTCTGGACCAGTGCAGTGCAGTGCAGTCTAGACCAGTGCAGTGCAGTCTGGACCAGTGCAGTGCAATCTAGACCAGTGCAGTACAGTCTAGACCAGTGCAGTGCAGTCTGGACCAGTGCAGTGCAATCTAGACCAGTGCAGTGCAGTCTAGACCAGTGCAATACAGTCTAGACCAGTGCAGTGTAGTCTAGACCAGTGCAGTGCAGTCTGGACCAGTGCAGTGCAGTCTAGACCAGTGCAGTGCAGTCTGGACCAGTGCAGTGCAGTCTGGACCAGTGCAGTGCAGTCTGGACCAGTGCAGTGCAATCTAGACCAGTGCAGTGCAGTCTAGACCAGTGCAGTGCAGTCTGGACCAGTGCAGTGCAGTGCAGTCTAGACCAGTGCAGTGCAGTCTGGACCAGTGCAGTGCAGTCTGGACCAGTGCAGTGCAGTCTGGACCAGTGCAGTGCAATCTAGACCAGTGCAGTGCAGTCTAGACCAGTGCAGTGCAGTCTGGACCAGTGCAGTGCAGTGCAGTCTAGACCAGTGCAGTGCAGTCTGGACCAGTGCAGTGCAGTCTGGACCAGTGCAGTGCAGTCTAGACCAGTGCAGTGCAGTCTGGACCAGTGCAGTGCAATCTAGACCAGTGCAGTGCAATCTAGACCAGTGCAGTGCAGTCTAGATCAGTGCAGTGCAGTCTGGACCAGTTCAGTCTAGACTAGTCTAGTGCAGTGCAGTGCAGTCCTGTCTAGTGCAGTGCAATGCAGTCCTGTAGTGCAGTGCAGTACAGTGTTGTCTAGTGCAGCACAGTACGTGATTGCAGTAACAAAACACTATGTGGGTACTCTACTTCTATATTACATTTGGGATAAAGACCCTTGGCTGGTGTTTACCTGAGGATAAATGACGCAATGTAACAAAGATTACTAACCCGAATCTTGATAATGAATGAATGAAATGAATGAATGAATGAATGAACAACTTTATTTCACGAGGGTGACACATGACAGCGATTGGCTGATAAACTTGTGGCCCTCATGTATTATTACTTTAAAGGTTATTGGTAACTTGGGTTTAATGTTGAGGGAGTGGGTTCACTTAGTCAGTACAGTAGTCACTCTTTCCTATGATACTGTAGGATCTGACACTTTATAAGGGTGTATAACTTTGTCTTTAAAGTGGTTCTGTGGTGAAAATATTGTTGGCAATGTTTTTGCATAATATTAAAGATGTTATGGTAGTTGGTAATCGTGCAAAGTTTCATTTCAAAATTCGTTGACGAAAAGGTGATATTTTACGTGTGAAGTTTGTATTTTAGAGCGCCGCCATTAAAGTGGCCGAGCTTGAGAAAAATGAATCGAGGAAGCTTATGACGTCATAGACTCAATAACAACAATGACCCTTTTGTTTCCAACAACAATGATCTTTTGTTTTTGGTGAGTCTATGACGTCATAAGTTCTCCTCAACTCATTCTTCTCGAACACGGTCAATTTAATGGCGGCGTTCCAAAATACAAACTTCGCACGTAAAATACAACTTTGTTTTTGAGAATTTCGAAATGAAATTTTGCATAATTACCAACTACCATAATATCTTTAAGATTATGCAGAAACATTACCAACAATATATTTATAGGAGAACAACTTTATATCACAAGATGCTAAACTTTGTACACTGTATCTTAAGGTTCTTATCTTTTCTTCTGCTTATATTTTCTAGTATGGAGGTTTTGGAATGCCTTTCTTTGTCTTAGCAGGATTGATGCTGGTTACTCTTCCTATTATTATGTGTATCCTACCACCTATACATCAAGGTACTGAAAGAGATATGGTAGCCTGAAATGTCAGCTGCCGTCCTCTCGCACTCATTAGTCTTAACAACTTTATTGGACACTTTACAATATAATGAAGATATCCAAACGGGAAGAGCGCGAACGGGACTCGAAGACCCATGCGAGCCGCTCCCCCGTAGGAATTAAAAATACATAAATATAAAAAACTAGAAATAGACAAACTACATAAATTCGTTTGAAATTTATCGGTATCGTAGAATGAAGGATTTCAAGGCATAATATGTCGAGTTTATTTAGTTTCAGAAATTTTTTCCAGGTTATTTAAATAACCCACGAATAATAACTTTACTTTACTTAATACGTAGACGGGTAACAAAAACAGATAGCGGATAAGTGTTTCGGCATGAATAGTTTTATCGGTAGATTCATCAGTAGTTAGTTTTGAAGGAGTTTGTTGCTGCAGAAATATCGGGAGAAATAAAAACAGGAAAACAAGTAGAAAGGCCAACAGGAGGTTTTGTAGTTTCCAAAGTTGAGACACGCACACCATGTGCGCGTATGGTGGTGCGATTTGGTGTTTATGTAGTTGGTATAAGTCTATAGTTGATTCATATATTTATGTATTTTTAATTTCTACGGGGGAGCGCCTCGCATGGGTCCTCGAGTCTCGTTCGCGCTCTTCCCATGTGGATATTAGTATTTTATTATACATCCATTAAAGTTGTTAAAAAAACAAACAGTTCCAGTTTACGCTCCACGAAACACGTATACACTCAAAGTTCAAAGTTTGAAGTACTACATGGAAGATCGTTGTCGCGCGGATTTCGTTGCGAACGTTGACCGTTGATGACGACGTCAAACCACGTGGCGTGCGCAAGCGTAACCAGTTAATGGGCTTGCGGAAAATAACGTTATAATAAAATCTGCTCCAGCAATGTTAGGAAATACTTAATAAAGTCTTTACTCGCAATTTTAGAACTTCTTTATACCCCCAAAATTGGTTCACGATGCTCTTAGAAAGTCTTAAATGAGTTAGGATTCCAGTTTGATGCAATCAAAACGAGAAAAAAACACGATTTTTTGAGGAGCTCCTCCGCCGCGTGCCTGCACGCGCGAGAGCGATGACGAGAAGTTTTAGGGACCTTAACCCATTTAACCCAAAAACGTTCTTTTTATTTTTACTCTGTTTAATGCCATACGATTCTATTCGTCAAAGGGAGAACCCTCAAACATCCTAGGCAGCAACGGGTTTAGTTCTACGACGCGGCAATCTTCAAAACGTTAAAATACATTGTGAAGCGTTCAAAGTAGCCACAGTATATTGACTACGATATTTGATGTTTCGAGCTTGTTTTATAACCTTGAAGACGCTCCAGTTTTGCTAAAATGATTGTGTCTGAGCTGAAGTCAACGTTAAGGAACAGCTCCTAGCTCTCAGCGTCTTCTAAAGACGTGAAAATGCTCAGAGTGACGTTGTTTACAGAACGAGGATAAGGTTGAAAATACTCTTAGACATTACAAGTTATTATTATATGGCACGGATTACTTCCGGTAAAATCACGCGCTGTGATTGGTTGCTGACGGGGCGAGATTTCTCCGTAATACCCACGGGCATTATGAAAATTGTTAATGCCCTACAATTGGAAACAAACAAAAAATCCTAATAAGAAACTTTTATTGCCGAAAAACGGCGAAAATAGATGAAATAGACGACGATGAACATTATAAAAGTAAATTGTAGTATCCAGACGAGAAAGAAACAGAAGAAAATAACGCTAGTTCGGTGTTTTGACGAAGTTAAAGGAAGCGAAGACCAAAAAATACAAGATTGATTTTGAAATAAAAAGTGCCATATAATAAACTACTTAAAGTGCCTATGCAATGGTTGGGGATTTTACATATTTAGGATATTTGGAACCTTCTGAGAAGATTTGTAATATATCTTCCTTTTCTAAAATTTCATCTTCGTGGACTTTTTTGCTGTTAAAGTTGACGGAAGTGACGTCAAAAGAGGAATTTGTCTATATGAAACCACTTTGCAGATTCCTCCTTTGACGTCACTTCCGTCAACTTTAACAGCCAAAAAGTCCATGAAGATGAAATTTTAGAAAAGGAAGATATATTACGAATCTTCTCAGAAGGTTCCAAATATCCTAAATATGTAAAATCCCCAACCATTGCATAGGCACTTTAACTTAGACTACGGTCTTTACTATAAAATATTAAACCTCGGTCTTGAATACAGCAAGACGTCGGTTTAATATTTTACCGTAAGGACCTCACTCTCGGTTATTAAGTAGTTATTCATTCTCTTTCTTTTTCATTAATAATCGAGTCCCGCTTGGAAACTCGAAGAACATTTACACTCAATTCTCATATCCGAGCTAGCATATTCATCTCTTCTCTTAACAGCATGCATTATGACATTAACATATATCATCATACTTGCACATATAGCAGTATATAATATGTCATACATCGAACTCAACCTACGTTCAAATCATATGCATGAGTCCCAGTAGCTCAATGGTAACGGTTAGAGCGTCTCACCGGCGATCAGAAGGTTGTAGGTTCGAGTCCCGCTTGGGAACTTTTTTCTGAGTAAGATAGCTCGAAGAACATTCATACGCATTTAATAATTCTGTTATTTTTCTAAAGGCCGCGTTGTAGATCTTACGGTCCCTACTGATCATGCAGGCTGCGAAGGCATCACATTTCAAACCATGAAACTGTGCAACTGTGTTGTCCCAAATTTGCATTTTTACTTTTCAACAAACTTTATGGAGTTGCCTTACAGAAGCACAACTAGGAATTGTGGAGGGCAAGGGTTGAAGGGTGAGACGATTTTTAGAGGCTTGCGAACAACGCCGTATATGCAAGATTTTGTTAAGGTGGGGCGACGGCCAAGGGTGGTTCTCCGAAATGGCCTTTTCTGGCATTAAGACATGATTGACTGGCAAATATAAGTTTCAAGTGATATGCTTTCGGTATACATCACTTAACCAAAACATGAGTCTATACGGTGATATTTTAGGATAAATATCAAACTAATATGGCTTTGTGTATTTTGATATTTATCCTAAGATTACGCCACCCGCCTGAACTCTCAGATTCCATCGTGGGCCTTCCTTCCTTCCCAATGCTTTGATTTATGCTTGCCGTTGTTGACTCTGAGAAAATGACTCATTAACAAACACGCATTTCAGACGCTTTATCCGTCTGATCATGACGGATACAACGTCTTAGACGAATTTAACTCTTTAGACGTCGCACAACCGTCGTATTTAATTCACTGAATTCAATTTGTCTGAAATAAATGCGACGATTGTGCGACGTATAAACCAGGCCTTATAGGATCAAAATGACTCCTTAAAATAGTCGAAACGACCCCTAGATTAAAAGAGCTGAAATGACCTTATGGGGTCAAAACGACTCTTGATTTTACAATGTAGACCACTCGTGCAGACTAATTTGTTCAAGTGTCCTCTAAAGGAAAGAGACTTCTGCAAACATCCGACACTTTTCCTGTCGCGCATGCGCGAAGTTACCTTTGCAACGAAGTTCAGAAACGCGAGATATGCCTGAACATCACGGTGCGTTAGCCCGGCCGAGTGTTTCACCAGCTCTGTGAGTCGTCTCATGTAACTTCCCAAGCACTGTAAACAACTTTATACTGACTCTGTGACAAAGTATTCTTATTTCTTTGCGGAAATAATGTTTTGAATAGTTAATAAAGAGATAAAAACAAGGTTACAGAAGCTCCACTGGCTCAGGAACGCTAATTCATACACTCCAGCGCCACCACGTAAACAACTCGTTGGTCATTGCGTAAGTACGCTCAGTAGACAATCAGAATGTGTGTTGCACCAAACCTGTTTTCAAAACTGGTTTGACACGTCCAAGATTGTGGACGGCGGCTACATTAAACAAAGTGTCAGATGTTTGCAGAGGTCTCTTTCCTGTAGAGAGCCAGCAGTGAAGTGTCCTGGTATTCTGAAGTTATTCCCATGGACAGATGTTAGCAACTTGCTGTCTTGCACACATATATGGTCGCATATTAGAGAATTTAGGAATGTTTTCTCTTTTTTTAGCCAGTTTGCCGTTAAATGAGGAAAACGAGGGAACAATAACTAATGCAGTTACAATTATGAAAGTTCTTAAAATACCTTCCTTCGACATCGTAGGTTAGTAGATGAATGGACTGTTATATAATATGTATAAGGAATGACATCAACAACACTGACCACTCGTGTCAACTGTTTAGCCCCAGCTACCCTGCTCCCTGGTCCCATAGGTTCTACGCCCTATAGGGTTATCCTGTCACTCAAACTGAGTTATCCTTGCCCCCCCCCCCCCCCCCAGTTATCTCGTTATGTGAAACAAGGCGAACTTCGAATCTAGCCCCGGTCTCATGTACTGTGAACAGGCCCATAGATTTTGCTGGGGTCGGGGTAGAGTCTTGGCCCTTGGGAGGGGGGGGGGGGGGAGACTGAAGGGCTAAGCCCCAGTGAAGTCGAAACAACTCATTCATAATCATGAATCATAGGTTACTGGTTTAGGTTGTATAACCATCAGTGCCCAATTCCTTCTAGCCAAAGGCACCCCTTGCAAACGTCACGTACTCGCGTAGTAATGTTCATCATTCATTTGAACACATTGTGCCATTAAAAACATGTCTTAAAGGGTATTGGCAATAAAAATTAAGTTTGTCTCATTTGAAAGAACTCGTCAAATGGTATAAGAAGACCTTGTACAAATTTTTTCGTATCTGTTTTGGTTTTGGAAATATTTCGACCAAAGACAGCGTGCTGTGCTGTCCGCCATCTTGGAATTATTTTCGATATGCATGTGACGACATAAGCAGGGTAAAGTGACATTTTTATCTTGCCGACCTTATGACATTATGAGCTAGAAACTCGATTTTGTTGCGTTATTTCCATTTTAAATTGACCCACAACATTTAAAAAGCCTTCCGTGGAAATTTGGTCATCCACGGAGTAGTTTCATCAGGTTTACCCATGCTGTGACGTCACCAATTTCCTAGTTAATTAGACCCAATATTACAACAAGATGGTGGCGGACAGCACGCTGTCTTTGGTCGAAATATTACAAAACACAAGAAAGATACAGAAAAATTACAAAAGGTCTTCTTATACCATTTGACGAGTTCTTTCAAATGGGACAAATTTAATTTTTATTGCCAATACCTTTTAAGTCTTTTAAAAATTTTCTTAGGAGTACACAATATTCTGCACCTTTTATCTTTATTCCAACATACTTCAAGCCGCACCTATTTTTACTTCACATCCACCACTAAATAACACTACAATTTACGTATTATTATATCTCGTGTTGTTCGAAAACCTGTCCACCGTTCAACGCCGCGGGTGAAGGTCCTACTACCTACCTTATTATATAAAAAAGTCAGATTGCGGGAAATGCCGTTTTAGAGAGCTAAATTTTAACATCTAAATTATATCTATTTTCAGCTGGTGCTGTTGTTGTTGGCGGAATGGCAATAGGAATTTTGGAACCCACATTGGCTCCACATCTGAGAAGTCAGGTATGAATCGTCTTCTTCGTGGGGAGCACGGGTGGCGTGTGCTGTTAGGCTTAGCGCGCTGCCTCTCACTGCTGCAGTCCATACAAATTTAAGCCCGGTTAGATGGGGTTAGTACTTAGATGTGTAACCGCCTCGGAATGACCTCGTTGTCGAGCTTGGACTCATGTGAGTAGAGTTGTAGTCGATCTCTCTTGTGCTTCGAGGGTTCTTCGTCGGGTTCTCCGGTTTCCCTCCCCCAACACCGACATTTTAGCTGTGATCCGTGGTCTGAACTGTGTCGTATGGCGGCTGCATGCCTGGAGCTCCTTTGATATGCCTTCGACACGGCCACGCGTTGATCTGAGTCCTTCGTAATTCAGCCACTAGCTGCATGCAAGTACGGATGGTTAGCCCCCATTTCCTATAATTGTTTTTCTATGGGTAGTTTTCACTCTCGTGATCGGTGGCTCCAGTAGGCCGGGTGGTGAAACAATAAAAAATCTTTGAATAAGAATAGTGCTAAATTTCCATATCTAATTCGCTTTTATTTTCATTCAAGTCAACTCAGTAATTTTCCCGCCAAAACTTGCAGGTCATTAGAAAGCACGTAATGCCCTCCCACAGTACCTGGAGGGCATTACGGCTTTTTCCGGACCTCTCAGCCAATCAGCGTGCGCCGTTTGGCGTAATGACCCGAAAACAAGCCAGCCATATAATAATGTTGTTTTCTCTTATTATAGTTTAACATAACTAGCAGCACTAAAATTGGATTACTCTTCTTTATGTTATCTGCTGCTTACGCCTTGTTTGCTCCGCTTTTTGGATGGGTGGCAGACAAAACGGTATGTACTGTCTATAGAGGGTAGAGTGAACGAAGAAGAGAAGTGAACTAAACAGAAGGGAAGTGACGGGGGAAGTAAACGAAAGTGAAGTGAAATGACGTGAAGTGAAATGAAGTGAAGTGAAGTGACATGACGTGATGTCAAAGTAAAGTAAAGTAAAGTAAAGTAAAGTAAAGTAAAGTAAAGTAAAGTAAAGTGAAGTGAAGTGAAGTGAAGTGAAGTGAAGTGAAGTGGAGTGGAGTGGAGTGGAGTAGAGTAGAGTAAAGTAAAGTGGGAAGTGAGAAGTGTAGTTAAGTGAAGACTAAACTAGGATGGAATAGAACGTTGAGTTAAATGGAGTGAAATGGAATAGGGTTGAGTGTATGTTGAACTTGTCATACAAGAATATTTTCCTTCTCTTTTCTACTTTACAGAATCCAAGATGGGTTATGACTTTTGGATGTTTTTGCTGTGCAATTGGCTTTTTTCTTCTCGGTCCGGTTCCATTTTCCTTTATGCCAAAGTATGTTTTCTTCTTTGTGTTACTTTCATATGTCCCCAAAGGCCTCTGGCTTAATGTGCCAGCACTCTGACTACTGAGCTATTAGGACTCCTGATCAGGATAGGCTGACTCTGAAATATCCATTTATGCAATATCGCATACATTACGGCAGCTTAATGGACCTTTTACCTTTTAGGAAAAACCCGCAATGCATTCGGGTAGTTGGGTATCACTTCACTTCCAGGTGAAATGGCTGCCGCGAGGTGAGCACTTTTACTTGGAAGAATAATGGATTAGTTTTAACCGCTTTTATCTTTCGAGAGTAAACTTTACTTATTGCAGCATAACTAGGGGGGTATTTACTACATTCTGTGGAAAAGGTAATGAAGTTACTGCAGTCGTTGTCGAGAAAGTCAATTCAGAGTGATCGACTGAGCGAACACGATTCGAACAAAAACATTTATGAAGAAAGGTCTGTGCGAGCGTTTGCAGGTGAGTAAGCTTATCAAGTGGCGATCAATAAAATATTTTGCTATGTGGATATTTGTTTGTAGTTTATCTGTACAGATCGTGTCGTTTTTGCAATTGTGCACGTCTCTTAAGCCTTTTTTCGCTTATTGAGACTGACAAAGTTTGGCCATGCATTCGATCAGACGTTCGATAAACAATACCCCTACTAACAATGTTTTGGTTCTGTTTTGGCCCGAAAACGAAGCTTGTCCAGTGAGCAGAAATTCAGGTTTTTACAAGAGCTGCAACTTAAAAGTGCTTTCGCGAGTTTTGCAGCCGTTGTTTTGCTTATTTTCTTTGTGGCTTGATCCTAATGCAGTAATTTAGTAAGTTTTAGAATTATGCACTTGTCAAAGTTTAGCCCCAGGGTAGGGGGGACGATCAAACCCAGAGGGATTTGACATTTTTTGAAAATTTACGTCAAATTCCTTACCCAGGGGGCAAAAACTTTTCTGTGGTTCCACCATTGTGGTTCCAAGCCCCAGTGTGGGGGTGGGGGGCAACCCACAGGGATATTGACTTTGTAGTAGAATAGCCTTGTTGGTCAAAATACCCCTCCCTGGGAAATATCAAGTGTTAAAATATAATATTAAGATAATTTTATGTGTCAAAAATCCCATCCTTTGAGAAAGTCAAATTTCCCTGTCTCGGGATATGTTGATCAGTCAATATCCCATGGGTTGCCTGCCCCCACCCACCCTGGGCCTTAACATTGATAGGTGCATAACAATTGATTCAAGGAGAAACAACATTGACAGCATAATAAAGAAGTCAGTACAAAATATATGTGTGGTAGTGTTCAGGGAGCTGGACGTTTTTAATATTAACAAATGAATAAATGATAAACTAGGCTAGGAATAGCAATGCTAGAACGTGTTTACAGCATCCTCCTTTAATACCAGCCTTACACATAGTTAGCACAGACAATTTCTTCAGTTATTTGATTCTGTTTTGACAGCACCAGTAGAGTTGTCACTGGCTAATTCAGTTCCCAGAATCCCAGATGCTTTTGCAACAGCTCATAGGTAAATAAAGGTGGAAGAATTTCAAGTCTCTTGTCCATCGCTTTGTCTCACCTTGGCACAGTTTGTTGCCTCCTTCAAAGTGCAAGGTTCATCCTTCATATTAATAAATTATATTCTAACTAATTTAACTATTTTAATATTTTAAATATATTCCTAATATGTATATACAGTACAAATATTTATAATTTCATTTACAAACTATTCAACTATCAACATATTTAACAAGTTAAGCCAAACACTACAAATGTTATTTTAGGTTAAAATATTATATTACTGTAATAAGCTACTGTAAAGCTGCTCCCATCGGTTCATTTTCATAATCGATTAATCATTGTCAACAATCGATTAATATCGATTAATCGTATTGATTAAATAATTTAAATACGACATGTCCATGGTGGTTTGTCCATTCAAAGGAAGGGGGTGCTTTTATAAAGTTTTTACTAAAATAATTTGTTGGGGATTGCCTCCCTTGTTGTCGCCCAACAATTCAGTCACTATTCATGTTTTAAATCACTGTTTAATCACGGTTATAGATTGCGCACTTTCTCGCACTCTCACAGTTTACACTTGCCACTCCAATCAAAACAAGTCACCTTTGTCAGTTGATCACAACGACAATGCCCATCTTGTCACAACTTTTTAATTCCGGAAAGAAACTCATTCCAGCATCATGCTGTGCAGGGTTGTTATAGATTTATAGATGATCCGATTATTGTTAAGTATAATCGATTGCAGTAAAAAACGAAAAAATAATCGATTAATTGGGGGCACCTCTAAGTTACTGTATTAACTAGGTTGTATTTATAGTTCTAGAACACTGCACAAACACAAATAAAGTTTATATTTATACCTTGAGTTTTTACTTACTAATATCTAAGTAACTAAAACTATTTGAGAAAAGTTCAATGTACACAACACATACAGAGAAAAACTCCACACTTTTTTTTTAATATTTAGTAAATAAACAATGTTGAATTTAAATTATTTTACGACATATTAAAACTAATGCACCTGTCAATGTTAAGCCCCAGGGGAGGGGGGATGGGCAACCCAATGGGATGTAACAACCTCCATGCCCCTGTGGGTTAGGAATTTGACAAAAACAACCATCCCGAGAGGGGATATTTGATAATTTTGTGTGGGAATCTGGTGACTACCAAGTATTGAAATGTAGTGTATATGATAGGTAAATATGAGCTGTTTTTATTGTATTTTTGTGTTCTATTATTACTCGGGTTGAAATTGTGCTTATTGTGCTCAGTTTCTTTGACAATATAAGTTTAATATTCTTTGTTAGTTTGAATTGTTGACCGATACATTACTGTATTTAATTTTAAAGGTTTCAGAAGAGATGGACTGGAAACTGCCCTCTTCAGTAGTGCAAGGTTTGAAATGGGCTTAAATGCTCTTGATCAACCACAAGAGCAATTAGTTTAGTTTTTCTAGTTTATCATTTATTCGTAATATTAAAAATGTCCAGCTCCCTGAACACTACCACATACTGTATATAGATTTTGTTCTGACTGCTTTATTATGCTGTTAATGTTGTTTCTCCTTGAATCAATTGTTATGCACCTATCAATGTTAAGCCCCAGGGTGGGACTTCCCAAGACAGGGAAATTTGACTTTCTTGACAAGCTTGAGGGACGGGATTTTTGACACATAAAATGATCTTAATATTATATTTTAGCACTTTATATTTCCCAGGGAGGGGTATTTTGACCAACAAGGCTATTTTACTGCAGGGGAATTTGACAATTTCCCCCCACAGTCTATCCCTGTGGGTTGCCCCCACCCTGGGGCTTAACATTGATAGGTGCATTTATATTGATACAATGGTGGAACCACAGAAAAGTTTGTTTCTTTATTTGACACAAATGTTTGCCCCCTGGGTAAGGAATTTGACGTAAATTTTCAAAAAATGTCAAATCCCTCTGGGTTTGATCGTCCCCCCTACCCAGAACTTACTAAATTTAATACTTGGGAGGAGACGAATCAAGACACAAAGAAAATAAGCAAAACAACGGCTGCAAAACTCGCGAAAGCACTTTTAAGTTGCAGCTCTTGTAAAAACCTGAATTTCTGCTCACTGGACAAGCTTAGTTTTCGGGCCAAAACAGAACCAAAACATTGTTAGTAGGGGTATTGTTTATCGAACGTCTGATCGAAAGCATGGCCAAACTTTGTCAGTCTCAATAAGCGAAAAAAGGCTTAAAGAGACGTGCACAATTGCAAAAACGACACGATCTGTACAGATAAATTACAAACAAATATCCACATAGCAAAATATTTTATTGATCGCCACTTGATAAGCTTACTCACCTGCAAACGCTCGCACAGACCTTTCTTCATAAATGTTTTTGTTCGAATCGTGTTCGCTCAGTCGATCACTCTGAATTGACTTTCTCGACAACGACTGCAGTAACTTCATTACCTTTTCCACAGAATGTAGTAAATACCCCCCTAGTTATGCTGCAATAAGTAAAGTTTACTCTCGAAAGCTAAAAGCGGTTAAAACTAATCAATTATTCTTCCAAGTAAAAGTGCTCACCTCGCGGCAGCCATTTCACCTGGAAGTGAAGTGATACCCAACTACCCGAATGCATTGCGGGTTTTTCCTAAAAGGTAAAAGGTCCATTAGGGATATTTAATCTACTAAAAACGAAGAGTTAGGTATTTTTCTTCATTGTTTGTTTTTTGGGTTTTTTTACAGTAAAGTATGGCTCGTCTGCGTCTCTTTGGCAATAATCGGTTTATCTCTCGGTCCATTATTTGTTCCAGCCATTTCTGAAATGGAAAATATTATTAAGTAAGTATCTTTAAGGTTACTCCTGATTTTCAGAGCAACAACTGAGGCTTTTTGAAATGAAGAGGATAGCAGAGGGTATCAGAGGATAGTAGAGGATACCAGAGTAACTGGATACCAGAGGATAGCAGAAGATAACATACGATGTCAGAGGATAGCAGAGGATATTAGAGGATATTCGACAATTATAACAGAGGATAGCAGAGGATAACAGGGGATAGCAAATGATAACAGAATAGCAAAGGACAGCAGATGATAACAGAGGATATCAGAAGATAACAGGATAGTATAGGATAACGGTGGTATCAGAGGATAACAGGATGCAGAGGATAGCGGAGGATAGCATAGTATAGTAGAGGATAGTAGAGGATATCAGAGGATGACAGAGGATACTAGAAGATAACAGGATAGTAGAGGATTTTAAGGTTAGCAGAAGATAGCAGAAGATAGCAGAGGATTTGAGATGGGTAAAGTTTATCTCTTCTGCATTACAGAGTTTTCCAACCAAGTTTTTGAACGTTTTCTAGAGCAAGAGGCTATCCTGATACTCTCACTACCCATGGTATTATTTCTGGTGTTTATGGATCTGCATTTAATATTGGGTTAGTACAAGAATAGCAAAAGAAATACATTACAATGTCAGTGCAGTGCAGTGCAGTACAGTCAATACAACACAATAGTCAATATAACACGATAGTCAATAGCCAATACAACACGATAGTCAACACAACACGATAGTCAACACAACACAATAGTCAATGCAACACGATAGTCAATACAACACGATAGTCAACACAACACAATAGTCAACACAACACGATAGTCAACACAACACGATAGTCAACACAACACGATAGTCAATACAACACGATAGTCAATACAACACGATAGTCAATACAACACGATAGTCAACACAACACGATAGTCAATACAACACGATAGTCAATACAACACGATAGTCAATACAACACGATAGTCAATACAACACGATAGTCAACACAACACGATAGTCAATACAACACGATAGTCAATACAACACGATAGTCAATACAACACGATAGTCAATACAACACGATAGTCAATACAACACGATAGTCAATACAACACGATAGTCAATACAACACGATAGTCAATACAACACAATAGTAAACACAACACGATAGTCAACACAACACGATAGTCAACACAACACGATAGTCAATACAACACAATAGTCAATACAGCACGATAGTCAACACAGCACGATAGTCAACACAACACGATAGTCAACACAACACGATAGTAAACACAACACGATAGTCAATACAACACTATAGTCAACACAACACGATAGTCAATACAACACGATAGTCAATACAACACGATAGTCAATACAACACAATAGTCAATACAGCACGATAGTCAACACAACACGATAGTCAACACAACACGATAGTCAACACAACACGATAGTAAACACAACACGATAGTCAATACAACACGATAGTCAACACAACACGATAGTCAATACAACACGATAGTCAATACAACACGATAGTCAATACAACACGATAGTCAACACAACGCGATAGTCAATACAACACGATAGTCAATACAACACGATAGTAAACACAACACGATAGTCAATACAACACGATAGTCAATACAACACGATAGTCAATACAACACGATAGTCAATACAACACGATAGTAAACACAACACGATAGTCAACACAACACGATAGTCAATACAACACGATAGTCAATACAACACGATAGTCAATACAACACGATAGTCAATACAACACGATAGTCAATACAACACGATAGTCAATACAACACGATAGTCAATACAACACGATAGTCAATACAACACGATAGTCAACACAACACGATAGTCAACACAACACGATAGTCAATACAACACGATAGTCAATACAACACGATAGTCAATACAACACGATAGTCAATACAACACGATAGTCAATACAACACGATAGTCAACACAACACGATAGTCAATACAACACGATAGTCAATACAACACGATAGTCAATACAACACGATGGTCAATACAACACGATAGTCAATACAACACGATAGTCAACACAACACGATAGTCAATACAACACGATAGTCAATACAACACGATAGTCAATACAACACGATAGTCAATACAACACGATAGTCAATACAACACGATAGTCAACACAACACGATAGTCAATACAACACGATAGTCAATACAACACGATAGTCAATACAACACGATAGTCAATACAACACGATAGTCAACACAACACGATAGTCAACACAACACGATAGTCAATACAACACGATAGTCAATACAACACGATAGTCAACACAGCACGATAGTCAATACAACACGATAGTCAACACAGCACGATAGTCAATACAACACGATAGTTAGTACAACACGTACGATAGTGAATACAACACGATAGACAATACGATATAATACAATACAGTAACAAAGGTTTAAATATATATGTGTAACCTGTGTTTACATGATCCTGCAGACTAAACTTACAAACATTTTTTAGAGCATTTATTGGACCAACTTTGAGCGGTGTGTTTACAGAGTATCTTCATTTTAACTGGACTTGTACGGTAAGCAAAGTTGCTGGTTAAACATGTCAAAACATTGAAGTGTTGAAAGTTTTTTATACTATGGGGCTAAACACTTGCAACGAAAGACTGCAACGGTCGCACCACAAGTGTAATATGCTAGTCGCCAATTTGTGTTCAATCATGCCAAATGTTTCATGAATGCAAGCTGCATATATTAGCAAAACTATACTTCATTGATCCGTAATAAGTTGCTGATAAACCCCGTGCCTTGTTCTTACTGTCCTATTTCTGGGGTTTTCTCGAAATTTTTTTGTAGTCTCTATAGCATAAAATATATTTCTACTTTTTGCTTAATATTTTCCTAGGGCTTTGGTGTTATGTTATTGATACAGGTAAGCAATTAAAATCTTTTAGCGGAAATTAAATCAACATGCTTTACGAATCTAAGCTCGTTTAAACTCACAGAGCGTCTGCACCTCTCTCCTCCGGAGAGGCTCGGAGGCGGAGAAGACGCGCGAGGAATGATGGGAAGAGTGAAAGTCCGCGCGCTTTACGATTGCCCGCGCGCCTGCGAATAGAAGCCTCTGCGGAGAAAAGAGGCGTCTGCACTGTAGGCTAACAACTGGCCTATATGTAGCTTGAATGCAGGGCCTCGCACGTAAAAACGCACAGGGTGTATTAGACCTGTTATCAGTTCTGTTTAGAATGCAGCAACCCCTGATTGCAACAAAATGTATCCGATCTGCAGGTATTTTGGCTGTGTCGTTGTCTGGATGTATAAATTATGTTATTTAATAACTTGCATTGAAGTGCGGTTTTACCAGTTAACACTTTGAAGCTTGAAGACGAGTCTTTAGTATTTTATTCTGGCTAACGTCAGACGATTTTACTCAGCACAGGGAGAGGTCCAGGCCTCAAAGTGTTAAGATACGGAATGTAAAAAAGGATGAGAGGATAAGCGAGGATCAAGACAGATTAAGGGAGGATTAAGGGAGGATCAAGAGAGGATCAAGAGAGGATAAGAGGGGATCAAGCGAGGGTCAAGAGGGTATCAAGAAGGGATTAAGGGAGGACCGTGGGAGGGTCAAGGAAGGATTAAGGGAAGACAAGAGAGGATAAGAGAGGATAAGGGAGATAAGATGGATAAGAGGGGGAAAGAGGATCAAGATAAGATAAGAGGGGATAAGAGAGGATAAGGGAAAATAAAGAATTGGTAAGAAAGGATAGGAGAGGATAACAAAGGATAATAGTGGATAATATGATAGCAGAGGATAAAAGAGAGATCCTTGTGGTTTCCAGTGTATTTAGCCTGTCAACTTTGATCACTTTGGATCTTTTTATTTTTTAGACTACTCTTCTCCTTATTTTAACTTTGTCTGACACCTCGACAAAGACCACTAAGACGTAAGTAGGAAATAATATTGAAGGTCAAATGCAACGTAACTTACGTGTAGACCCCCCCCCCCTGGGCCCCTAACAGAAACCCGTTTCTTGCCTTATTTCAAAGAATATATATGTAATATTTAAAAACCGAGTCAGAGTGCTTTATCATTGTATATAGACGCGAGCCGAAGGCGAGCGTCAATATACAATGATAAAGCATGGTGACGAGTGATTGTACTGGTGATTGGAGCATGCGCTGTGATACAAAAGAGTCCCACATTTTGTATTCAAGGCAAAGAGGAATAACGTTCTCATCTAAGAAACAACTTGTTTGCAACTAAAAGTTGCCTCTCCCTCTCGTATGGGGTCGCTACAGCGTACCCTTGTCGAGATTGTTGAGGGACAAGTGTCTATATATGTGATATAGACCTCATGTGATATAGATATATGTGATATAGATATATATGTAGATATATGTGATATAGACCTGATTAATAAAACATCAGTGTCTATATCACATTTATATACAGGTTAATGGGTTTATATCATACTATGTTATATTATGTTATATTAATTTTATATAAAGATTTATATTAAGATTAATTTCTTTTGAATTTTCCTCATGAATTATTAATGAGGTTTAGAAATGTGTATATATGTATATATATATATATAAAATAAGTGTAAAGACACATAAAATAAGGTGTCCTCTACGCACGCTCTGATTGGCTGGGACCCGTGCATTTATTTATAAGAGTATGAAGATCATGAATGACGTAAAATGGCGTAGGATGGCGTCACTTGGCGGGAAAAGCTAGCGAACTCAAAAACTATTCCACTTTTAGTTTATTTTTTCCCCTCTTATTTTATAAAACAAATAAAACATACCGTTCCTGTGAATATGTACTCTTATAAAGGTTCGTTTGACGTGATTTGAACACGAAAGAAGTGTAAAGTCAACTTCTTTCGTGTTCAAATGACGTCAAACGAACCTTTATAAGAGTACATATGCACGGAGTTTTATGTTTTATTTGTTAATTATATATATATATATATATATATATAATGGTATTAAGTGCTACTTCTCCCAGTAACGAATCATGCCGGGTAAGTAGACAAAAACTCTACTCGACACGTGGTCAGGTTATTTCAAAGCACTCCAAGCTCAGTAAGATTTCCTGTTCCACAGTAATTATATATAATGAAGTAGTATGATAAGATCAATTTTGTCCACTGACACCTACTTCAGAAGGCAGGCGAGAGTTCTTGAAATTTTTTTCAAACCGTTAATAGTATTTCAATTTTTTCAGGAAAAAACCCGAAGCTCCTTCGCCAGCAAATCAAGAAAATACTTTAGTACAAAGTTCCAATAACCAAAGAACGATACGGGCGTAACAGGTTTTATAGTAATTTATAGTAAATATATAAACATATTATAAAATTTTTAAAATAATTTATCTATTGTAAAGTTTGAAAAGAGCGTTAATGGTTTAAAAGCATTCCGTCGCGATGACGTCACTGTTTTTGCTGCAATCCGAACAATAGATAATGCTCATTTGCCATCATGGGGAGCACGAGTGGCGTGTGCTGTTAGGGCGCTGCCTCTCACCGCTGTAGTTAAGCCCAGTTGGACGGGGTTAGTACTTGGATGGGTGACCGTCTGGGAATAACCCCATTCTCGAACTTGAACTTCATGTGAGTTGAGTTTAGTTGGTCTCTCCTGTGCTTCGAGGGTTTTTCGCAGGGTTCTGCGGTTTTCCTCCCTCAGTAAAATCAACACGTTAGGTCTTAGCTTATGTCGTGCACTTTTAACATGAGCCCCTGGCTCGGATGATTGGGCGACCACATCCTGTGCTTACGACGTTAAATAAATCATTACTCATTACTCATTTGAAAGTCCATTTTGGTTTGTTTGTCCGCTTTTTGTGCTGTAAATATCAGCTCGACGGCACGCTATTGCAACAATTATAAGGGACTGGGACGGAAACGGAAATAAACAGAAAGAAACGCCTGTGGAGGAGGTAGTCAATTCTTGGTTTTTATGTGACGTCACGACGGTCATGTTGGTACGCTGGTAGCGTCCTCATACAAGATGAAGGTGCACACAATGAAATGGCGGCCATATTGGTGCACAATCTTTATCCTATGGGAATTTAACGCTATTCTTATTCAAACATTTCGTATTGTTTCACCACCCCCAACGGGGCCAACGATCACGTACGTGAAAACGATCCATGCATTCATTGAGATTCAGAAGTCAAAGATACGGCGGCCATGTTGGAGGAGAACGTACTCCAAATACAATACCTGCCACCATCTGTCTTCTAAATCTCAATTATTTTGTTAAAGTTTCTCCAACATGACCGCAATGACGTCATGTGCAAACCAAGTGCATATTGTTTATTTGTGGGCCGCGTAGTAACATTTGCGCCCGACCATAGCGAGGGTGCAAAATGCAAATATTACTACAAGGGCCACAAATAAACAATATGACCCGACAAGAATCATGTTATCATTATCACCATTATACAAGGACAAATAATTAAGAAAGGCAGATGTATGGCATATGAATTTCGAGCAATTTTGACATGTATTGCTGTGAAATGTTCAAGAAAAATTCATACGTTAAGCTAAGACTGAAAAATACGATTTAAAAATCATTGTAAAATAAGGTGTCCTCTACGCACGCTCTGATTGGCTGGGCCCCGTGCATTTATAAGAGTATGAAGATCATGAATGACGTAAAATGGCGTAGGATGGCGTCGCCTGGCGGGAAAAGCTAGCGAACCTTCAAAACTATCCCACTTTTAGTTTATTTTTTCCCCTCTTATTTTATAAAACAAATAAAACATACCGCTCCTGTGCATATGTACTCTTATAAAGGTACATTTGACGTGATTTGAACACGAAAGAAGTGTAAAGGCACTCGGCTATGGCCTCGTGCCTCTACTCAACTTCTTTCGTCTTCAAATGACGTCAAACGAACCTTTATAAGAGTACATATGCACGGAGCTTTATGTTTTATTTGTTAAATATTCGCCCCTAAATTTTTTGGGCAAAAATCTCTGCCTCCCTCAAAAAAACCCAAAAAAAACCCCAACAAAACCCCCAACAACAACAGAATTGGGCTGCTACGCCTATGTACATAAAATTACTGAAATTAATGATTACAATTTAATCAAAGAACTAAAAAGTTCACCGTTTGTATTTTTTGAAAGAGAAATTCGGCCACTTGTGAGGGCGGTTTGACGTTTGGCCTTTTTAAAAGAATTTTGATCTTATTGTAACTTTTTATTACTTTGATGATTATATATATTTTTTGACTTTGAGAGAAAGATATTGAGAGGTGGTCTTGAAACAAAAACGTATTGACCGAGCGAGGGGTCTTTACTGCAAACTGATTATCCTGCCCGCGGACGTCTTTCAGTACAGACCGAGCGACGAAGGAGCGAGGTTTGTGCAAAAAGATCAAGGGCAGGATAATTTTGCCGTAGAGAGCCGCCAAGCGATAGATCGGCGTAGATCGGAGTGGCGTATTGACAAGGACTGAAGCGAATAATTAACACTAATTGTGAACTTTCAGCAATCCTGATAGTCGAAAGGACATTTCTTGCTACTCAATTTATAACTAATGATTGTAATTAATACGATTCGGAAGTATCGATAGTTACAATAAAGAGCTGTCGTCTACTACACTGGACCACAGCAAGGTTTCTCCAACAGTTGTTGTCGTGCCGTCTATTGCGTCCAATAGCAATGAAAGACCAATTTGGACAGGAAAGAGTTAAGACTATAATCTGTTAGTTTATTTCCATATCGAAAAAAAAAATATTCAAAAAATGAAATCTTCTGATTTATTAAAGTGGACATGAAACGAAAATTAAGTTTGTCTTATTTGAAAGAACACTTAAAATGGTAAAGTAACATCTTTTGCAGTTTTACTTTTCCTTTCTTTGTTGTTGAAATATTTCGGGTTGTTTGATATGTAAGTTTAACAACTTGACGTCACATAATGACATATTGGAGAAGGTTATTTATCGTTGCTATTATCAAACGAAATCACTTGAAAATGTACTTGTTTGGTGTTCTGGGAGAAGCACGTGTACAGGTTTCCTTTGAAGTGATTTCTTCTGATAAGATGGCATGTATAACCTTCTTCGATAAGTCGTTGTGCACATGTGACGTCAAAATGTTTAAATTACATTTCAAACCAAATACTTAAAATATCTCAACAACGAAGCAAGGAAATGAAAAACTGCAAAAGATGTTACTACTTTTACTACTCTTATAACTAGAAGTTACTATCGCAAGTGAAGTGCTGCCTCAAATTGGACAAAAACCTTTAGCGTACTCCACAGGCAACTCCATGCAGTCTGTGGCCAATGTGACACCCCCCCCCTCCCCCCCCTTGCCCACTCCACTTAAGATTGCCCACTCCACCCAACTGACCCGAGATTGCCCACTCCACCCAAGATTGCCCACTCCACTCGAGATTGCCCACTCCACCTGAGATTGCCCACTCTATCCAAGATTGCCCACTTGACCCAAATTACCCATTCCACCTAAGATTGCCCACTCCACCTGAGATTGCCCACTCCACCCGAGATTGCCCACTCCATCCAAGTTTGCCCACTCCACCTAAGATTGCCCACTCCACCTGAGATTGCCCACTCCATCCAAGTTTACCCACTCCACCCGAGATTGCCCACTCCACCCGAGATTGCCCACTCCACCCAAGTTTTTCTCTTTCTTATAATTACTACTCAAACCCAAGCAAAAACAGTGAGATCCAATTTTTTCCTCCCAAAAAATAGTGAGAAAAATGCAAAAATAGTGAGAAAACAACCTTCATGTTCAAATCAATTCATTTTGCTTTTTTCCCATGTAACAGTAGTTTTAACAAATACAGTAGTATTAATAAAAGATAAGACTTTTTGTTGTTGTTTTTTGGGTTTTGTTTTGTTTTGCAATACCTGACGCTTTGATGTGGACACCATATATATTGAAATACTTCACGTGGGCGCATAATTTATGCATTACAACTGCGCATGTGCATAATTAATTATGTACACATGAACTTCAAAATGGCGGATGTGGAAATGAATTTTCCGTGACTGCTAAATTACTACGTTACTTGTCAGTTCCTACATCTACAAGGCCCTACAAGTACACACTATACAATCTATGTCCATATTTATTTTGTCGCTAAATTTCGGTAAATTAAAATACTGAAATCATACCAATGAAGAATCTAGTTTTAGGATTTTCATTTATCGTGAGAATCGAGTACGGAATCGTGAGACCGTGAGATTGTAGTCAAAATCGTGAGTCTCGCGGTAAAACCGTGAGACTTGGCAGGTCTGTAATTATTAAGTACGTAATAAGCTACCACGTGGCTGACTCGTACCCAGCCGTTAAATAATATGATCGGTTGGGAAATTTTGATAGTGCATTGTGGGAATGATGAAACGTCGAGATTCAATGTGTGAACATTCCCATCAGGCACCGCAAACCAACACCGCTGCCAAACGTTTGCGCATGCGTGAATTTGAAAGTGGGAACTAGCCGTGGGAAAGTGGGAACTAGCCGTGGCAACAACCAGACAGTAAAGACTAAGTAAGACTTAGGGGTCATGACAATATTTGACAAAGAGAAGCCATGCACAAATTACCTACCTTATCTTTTCGTAGTATGTTATAATTTTAACTTTTGTGTGGACTCTCAGAACAGTCCAAATATTTCCGTGTTTTCCCGCTCTTTTTTTGAGGTGCGAGCTCGGATGTCGCGCAGGCGCAAAACGTTTGGCAGCGGTGTTCCAGTAAGACCACGTGGTACATAAGAATTCCCCACGTAATAGGCAAATTTCAGGGTATTGCGCACGCATCATTTTGCAAAGGAAGTGGCGGGCTCCCCACAAATTCAGAAGATTTTTGAACAGTTTGACAACGCTGCGAGCCAAACAACAGCAGAATAACAGTGCTAAACATCCAGAAACTGTATCTACACTGTTGATTTTAAACAGTATGTTTACTTGAGTGGAGCTTGCCAGTTTGTTTGAAAAATGATGCGCGCGCATCACCCTGAAACTCGCCTATTGCTCAATCTCGTACCCAGACCCGCGATGGGAACGCGCTTGAAATTGATCTGCGGTTAATGAAACTCTCGCTACAGAGCGATGAAAAAATCGTCCATTCGCTTTATACTGGTTTGAGTAGTACAATGGTTTCAGGGTGTTGCGCGCGCATCATTTTTCAAAAAACTGGCAAGCTCCACTCAAAGTAAACATACTGTTTAAAATCAACAAAGTATAGATACAGTTTCTGGATGTTCAACACTGTTATTCTGCTGTTGTTGGCTGTTTGCCTTTGCTTACTTTGTGGGGAGCCCGCCAATTCCTTTGCAAAATTCAGTTTTGCGACCCCCATGTTTTACGACCACCTGTCATATACGACCACTTTTTCTGGCACGGACGATTTGTAGTTGAAATATACCTGCAATGAGCGACCACCTGCCTTACGCGACCAGCGACCGCTTTTTGTGTCCCAAACAAGAAATTAACCTGTTATGAGCGACCATTTCATCTTTTACTAGAACCCAAACCGACTACGCGGCCAAGCTCAATGGCGGAAACGAAAGGCTGGGGTGGTCGTAAAACACAGGTTTCACTGTAGTTTGAAAATTTTAAATTTCTACTAGTTTGATTTGAAATATTCAAAGCTTACAATATTTACTACAAGACTGCTGTACTGTGTGATCTTCTACGAAGTATTCTTCGCTATAATTTACAATGGAAGAGACAGAAGATACAACACCTGACGACACAACTATTACTGATGAAAATACTCCTCTGTTAGGAGAAGAACATATAAAAGATAATTTATTGTCTTCAGATACTACGAGATCATACAAAACAAGAAACAGATCGACGTTTGCTGCATTTGCTTTGACTTACTTCACTATGGCTGCATCTTATTCCATTATAGCACCATTCTATCCAAACGAGGTAAGCCTACAGAAATAGTTTATTGTTTATATATATAGTATCTTATGCTTGTTTATATGTTAACTTTGTGTTATACTGAAATAAAGTCAATAAATGTTTAATACATTATTACTAAGTAAACACAAAATCTTGTCTGTATAATTCATATAAGCCCCCACATGTATAAGCCCACCAAAATTAATATAAGCCCAGAATGAACGCAAGAAGTGATCTTCCGGCGCATGGATTGGCGCATAAAATGACTAAAATCTGCAACTAAAGCCAGTAAAGGGGTTTTTGGCGCATAAAATCTTAGAGGCAAGTCCAATCCTTTGTTCGGTTTAGCGCCATTTTAACTTATCGGCGCAAGACTTTGAGAATTTTTGGCGCATAATTGGTTGGACGATTTTGGCCGTCCGGTGCAAAATATTTGAACATTCCATACTGGCCAGGGCTTATATTCGGAGGTTTACGGTATGCTACATTATACAAATAATCAATGTTTATATGAGTCATGAGTGCTATAGTAAGAATCTTTTATGAGGTGAAGGATTGAACATGCCTTGTTGAATAGAAAATTTTATCTTCAATAACCAAATAAAAATATTCTTATTGCACAAACCCTTACAGAAATTTGTAGGTTCACCTATAGAGTAGTCTTAGGCAGTAGCATAGCCTACCCCCAATGGTTCTCAATGGTTCAAAGACCATTCTCGTAAAAAGTTTAAATCCATGGAGAAACTTGTAGGGGGGGGGGGGGGGGGAGGGTACAGTTGTTTTAAGACCAAGTGAGTAGACAATGATGTGTTATATATATTTGCAGTAGGCATAATGCTATAAATTACAATACTAAGGGTCTGTACAAAATGCCTCCAACTTGTTTTTACATTTACAACTTGTTTATAAATAAATCTAAAGATATTCTGATGTGTATCATTCTATGTTCTGGTTTGATTTCATCAAAATTATGTAATTTATGGCTTTCAGATTAAATACTTGCCTCAAAATGCAGGAAATAGTATTTCAGAGACCCTAGAAATCGAAATTTGATAGAAATCTTGCCCCCTCCCCCAACCCAAGACCCTGCTACACCACTGTCTTAGCCAACCTATAGCCTAGGGCCATTCACAAAATGCTTGGGGGGTTGAGGGGTGTTTGTTGAAGCATCACATAATGTCACAAGGGGGGAGGGGTATAACAAACAGTCATGTGATGGACAGACTGAAAAACTAAGTATTTTTTTAATACACTGTTGGTGAGAAAAGTAGTTGCAAGTTTTAGCTTGTGCTTGCTTGTGTCTCATTTGACCACCAGCTTGCAATGACTTTCGGTGACTTGCGTTAGCTTGCGACTCAATTTGATCTTGTTCAAATTTCATCGTAAGTTTTCTTCAACTTGCGAGAGCTTGCGAAACGTTTGAACACAAAACACAAGTCAATGCAAGTCTTTCATGCTCCGTCACCATAGAAACTACCATGAGAAGTAGTGAAAAGGCATGGGAACTAGTGAAAAGGCATGGGAACTAGTGGAAGTGCAGAACTTGCGACAACTTGTGCCGATGTTTGACTGGTGGCAATCCCAAGTCATCGTAAGCTAACTTCAGGGCTAAATCCACTTGTACGTCTGCACATGCCTCGCATGGGTGAAAATTTTAACCAATAGGAAAGCAGAAATCTTTAGTGGTTACCAGCCCATATTCTTTGATTGGGCCAGGGTACCAGGCTAATATACTGGGCGGTGCAACGCCAGTCAATTTGCTGATCGACGTGTGATGCGGGAGGTTAGTAACGAGTAATGTCTTTTTCTGGTCAGCGGCGCTTACTCTGTAAACATCGGCCGTTTCCCGATTTAACCGTTAAGATACAACAATCACGCATTGTCACGCAATAATGTTACGCAATCCTTATGTTTCAGTTTTGGGTTTATAAAAACAGGAAAAGCAAAAAAATGGCGAGTAACTTTGATTTAGACGGAGTTTCCAGTTTGAATTTGCGAGACGATAGTACTGACAGTGGTGATAAGGATGTTTCTTCCGCCGAACCTTACAACCTTTCAGCTGATACTTCCACTGTCTGTTCTGGTATTTCCATGGACAATTTAATATCTTTTTTTACAAACTCTTGCGAAAATCTATCTCACAAAGTTGACAAAAGAGCAAATAGTGATTTCCATGGCACTGGAAGCAGTATTGGCTCCCAGCAGGTTCGATGTCGTGCCAGAATTTATACAGTGTCTAATAGAATTTGTTCAAGATTGTTTTCGAGAAGCTGAACATGAAAAAACCCAGCAACAAAGAGCTGTGAAAGTAGAAAAAATATTTGCCAACAAAAGATCAACTGGCCTGCGATTTGTCGCGTTACAAAATGCATGGGATAACATGATTTTCTCCTCCAACAACATCAACGACGACGTAGAACTCTCTTGTGCTTCGAAAACCATAGTCCAACAGATTTTGCAGCATTTTTG
This sequence comes from Paragorgia papillata, assembly GCA_035771165.1. Lineage (NCBI taxonomy): Eukaryota > Metazoa > Cnidaria > Anthozoa > Scleralcyonacea > Coralliidae > Paragorgia > Paragorgia papillata. The sequence goes on from JAWNZC010000238.1 coordinate 1,762,841, forward strand.
GTTCGTAGATAAGATAAGGGCAGAAGTTCAATTGCAGTAAGCTGTCATGACGAGAGTGAAACACAAACTATAAGGGATCACGCTGGTTGGGCTATAAAGAGAACCAGAGATGTGATTGTGAACGGCCAAAACCGAATATGAATCAACAATCTTACATGCGGATAAGTCGTTTGCGTTGGCTATTATCTATCTTTTAGGAAAGGACGTGAAACAGCTCGACAACAGTTTTAGATTTTGTGTTCATGAACATGCATGTAACACCTTTTTTTACTTAGCTTCATGGTTTGGTAGAAGAATTGCTAAATCCTATGAACATTGTTTCTAAAAGGAGCGAAGTTGTTTTACAATGTTTATCCCAACTGGCCAGAAATAAAGAGTTGAGACAAAAGTGGATGACTTTGGTTCCCAACTCCGACTTGAAAGCCAGTACCGTTGTACTACAAATAATTGTTACCTTTTTTGTGAAATCTAAACAACAAATCGTTAGAGAAAAAGAGGGTCTTAAGCCAAATAAAAACAGTGTAGCGTTAAGAAAACAAATAAAAGCGAGTTCAACTTCTACTAGCAAAAAAATCGCAACAACTTCAAACTTGGCCACCTCTCTAAAAGTTACGAATCCAGAAATTGAAAGATTGAGAGTTGAATTTGAAAGTCCGGAAAACGTTACAGCAATTTTGGTTAATCTCAATACGCTAACAGAATCATTCTAAAAGCTATTGGACAACCTGGGCATAAAGGGAAAAAGAAAACTAAGCAAATTACTACCCTCATCGAAACAGTCAAAGGAGGAACACTGATTGTTAAATTTCCTGAGGAGGTGAGTGTATTTAACACAAGCTGACTTAAGCTTATGTTAATTTTTTTGCAAACACTCGTTTTTAATACTGATGACAAAATTAAAAAATGCTTTTCGATGACGAGTCATAACACGGTTTAAACACTGGTAAATAATCATTTGTAGTCTAATAGAATGGCTCCATACAGTTTCTTGAAAAATAAAAATAACAGTTTTTGATTGTCAGACTGTTTAACTATACATAACATTTAGTTTTATTCTTTTCCCGAATTGTTTATGCACGTGTTTTGGACTCTCAAACTTGTATTTTCCATTTTTCAAGAAACTGTATGGAGCCACCTTAAAAACCTATTTTAAATTTTATCGTATACGCGTGCGCAGAAAATCGAAGAAAACCCAAGGGGATGGGGCCTGGGGGTTTAATATTGACTGTCAAGTACTAGTGCACCTGCAATAAAGTGACATTCTATAGGTCAAAATACCCCTGCCTGGGGAAATATAAAGTCAAAACAATCTGCAGCTGGTCAGGAAAATCAAAATTTCCTACTAGTATACATGTATAAACAAAACATAGGAACGATTTATTAAAAAACAACAATGATGATAACTGATATTTTTAACTTAAATATTATTTCAATATTTTACATGACAGTGTGACATAATATATTCTTAGTAAAAATGGAAGATATTTTGTATTAACTTTATTGCTAAATTACCGGTAACAAGAATATACCCAGAGGGGCTTTTTTTAGAGGGATGGAGCTTAATTAAGGAGGAGAAAGTGGGTTAATTTGTTTAATTTTTCAAGTGAGAATAAAAAAATAACTGAAATCTAAAACCAACTGCATGTAGCCCATTTTCTATTAATCAAGTTATAGTAGACAGAAAATATGTTTTTACTTGGGGAATGAAAGGGGGGAGGGGGACTTAATGGAAGGAAGGGGTTAATAGAGAAAATATGGTAGTTCATGTACTAGTCAATTCAAAACTTCACCATTATCTCTGGACAGTGGACACAACCCAGAAATTTAAACTTTTGAAAAATTGGGTTGTTTAAATCCCACCCCAACAGCAAATTATGACAAAATTAGATCTGGGGACAAAATCATGACATAATACTATTCTCTACATTATTTAGTTGAAATGGTAATTAATAGTGCTCAGCTATTAACGGAGAAGGCCTCAATCAAGATGCACTGACCACATGTTACTTGTAAAAATACTTTGGACATTGTTCCTTTTTAGAAGACTAATTGTGACTCTTGCATTTTACCTTGAAGGTCAATTGTATCAATTTGGTTAACGTTTGTTTTCTAGAAATTAATTTAGTGTCAGAAAAACTAATTCAGTCATTGTAGCCATATGTATACGCAGTCATGTTATTAGAACCACCACATGCCTGTCTTTGGAGAGAGAAAAATGACTCAACAATGTCCTGGTTTAGCCTTTTGGGAATGATATAATGACTTCCATAGAGACTTGTGAACTCTGAACTATTAATATATTTAGCCATTAATTGAAATCTAGACCAGTTAAAAAAGACATACATTAGAATGGAGATCTAAAAGTAACACTTAGACAGACACAGACATGAATTGTAATGTACACTATGACTACATTATTAAGGGTTGGGCAAAATTGAAACATCTATACTTTTCTATGTAATAGATACAGCATGAGCAGCCGATCTGTATCTGATTTACAAGGCGAGCCGAAGGCGAGCCGTAGTAAATCAGATACAGATCGGCTGCGAATGCTGTATCTTTCTTAAAATACAAATGCATCTAAGTAATCAAGTTCACCAACTATTTTAGCGATATACTCTATTTTAGCCGAGAAAATCGAAGCTAAAGTTTATGTAAATCAGGACGATTCTGTATCCGATTTACAACCTCTGCTATGGTATTGAGTTCTTTTGTGTTTTCCTCATGAATTATTAATGAGTTTTTTAATAGCAATTAATAAATTGACATGTACAATATACATTGTACATATACATTGTACATGTAACTCAATGGAGATTTATACAATTACATTCAGTGGTGTTATATGACTAGTACTACCATGCAACTACCAGTCTAGAATGCTTTGCCAGTATCCGGCCTAGTGCTAATACCTAACAAATAGAAGATACTGGTATAGCATTCGGGTAGTGTAGACACATAACACCATCAATTACAGGTGCGCAACTAGGGGGGGGGGGGTTGGGGGTCATGACCCCTGCCCTTTTTGTGAGACCTCTAATACTAGATTTGTTGTAGCACGCAATACAATTATCCGCAAATCTGGTGAGACTCAGAGGCTTCTAGCAGTGGGCCCGGGCGTCAGCTAGGCTGAATATAATTATGATAAATTTTAAATAATGCGAGGCCAAAATAAAAATTCAAAAATTTTCCGGGGGGTAATGCCCCCCCCTGTGAAACAGCTATTAAATTAAACTACCGTCACTAATTGCATCTATAAGGATGGACACCGTTGATAAAAACATCCTCGATCCACCAATGTCAAACTTCAACGTTTCCCAGGAGCACTCGACAGGTTTCTATTTAGCTCAAGTGGTTTTAACCAGCCTTACAGAGAGTGGTTGAGCTAAAAGAAACCTGTCAAATGCTTCTGGGAAAGGTTGAAGTTTGATGCTGGTGTAGGTAAAGTTTTTATCAATGGTGTCCAACCTTAGATGCAATCATGCACTGGTAGTATTCAATGCATTTATAATTTACCTGTAAATCAAACATGGTTTCCCAAGTTATGAAATGATATGATCTATCAGTTTTTAAAGGAAATATTAAAGAAAGTTCATTTTTCCAACTTTTGAAGAATTCAATAACTTTCTGTAGGTTTTGTATCATTAAAACATTCCATAAAGTTTCACAGTTTAAGATAAATTGTTGTATTGATGTTGTAGCCTCTGCTTCATAATTTTTCATATCCTCTCTAACTTTTGAATTCAAAACTTGGACAGCAAGTTTGACACGCAGGTGAACATGTGCAGTTCTAATATCTGTTGAAAACAGGTGTCTCCGCTTATCCCTTAAATAAACGGAGTATATATTATCCCAAAGAATGTTCTTTGAATTCAGTAATAAGCACCTTGTACGGTAGATTGATCTTTGTGGCCACTGTTGTATATGTTGACGTTGTTTAATAATTAATACTCGCGTTGTTACCATTGTTACAGTACGAAGTTTCTTAAGTAGATGAGGTGGATCAGAAATAAAAAACAAAGGACTGTTTGAAAATGGATTAGTTGTCTTCCTTTCCACATCACTGCAACCATTCATGACCATAAATGTTCTGTTTTCTGCAGCTCCATCGCAACAAGAAGGAATAACTTAGGCCCTTTCACGGTTTCGGACGCCATTTTGTTTGGGGGGCAAACAAACCCGGTTGCTAGGTAACTACGCATATTATTCCTTGTTAGGGCTGGGGCCGACCATTTGACTTTTGAGGGGGGGGGGGATTGGTTTGGGACGGGGGGAAAAGCATGCATTGAATCACAAAGAGAGAAAAATATCCTACATCAAGTTTGAGCAAGAAAAAAATTGCATCACTTTTCAAAAACAAAGTTGAACGTTAATCGTTTATTTTTTAAAAAGTAAATATGTTTATTTATTAACTTTACAACCATGATAGAATGCAAATATACGATTGAAGGAATGATCAACAGGACACGAGTCCCATGTGAAGACCAACCCAAAAGGATTGTCTCAATACATTCATCTCTTAAACGATAAACTGTATTATAATAACTGTTATTTTGTTTAAATTTATCTATTAAATTTATCTTATATCTTTTTAGTAGTTACAGTAAGTTTGTTTTGACTCAATGCAGTTGTTCGCAGGGCCGTATCGAGGGGGTTTGAGACGCCGGTACACCGGTTTGGGCGTCCAAACCGAGGTGCCCAAAAAATATAAACTATGGCTACAATCTGAGGGGTTTTTCAAAAACTTAAAAATACCCCTCAGAATGTTAAAAATCGCATCTCAGAATGCAGGTAATGGCATTTCCGAGACTCTAAATTTCAAAATTTTCCTGGGGTGCATGCTCCCGGACCCCCCTAGAGTGTTCTCGCGCCTTCAGCGCTGACCGGTGTGCCCAAATAATCTCTGGATATGGCACTGTTCAGCCTCTCCTTTACGATTAATATATAGAACGATGTCTAAAACTAATTAAATGCGTCCAGATCAGATGTTTTATCCATGTGCCCCACACAAATAAAACATCTGTAACCAGTGTCTGATACATGTGTTGCTTTTCAGATGCATGGAATTTCTGGTAAACTACTGGCAATGTATAATTTCGAGCTTCAGCGAAAACATACTATCATCGTATAAAATTACGACACACGTTACTTTCGTCTGCCAGACTTGCACATTTAAATGCAACGTATAAACAGGGCCAGTTTAATAAAAGCTCTGAAGAATTGCTTATTTACCCGTATCATTGGTGGATAAAAGCTAAACGGCTAAAATGCTCAAAAAAAAAATCTTGCCGAAGCTAAAATGGTGGGAAATTTCACACATAGTTGCGTCCTGGGAAAAAATATTCTTCAGCAATATGGGTACAGAAAAAAAATCATGCCCAAACCAGATCACCCCCCCCACCCCCCCTCAAAAGTCAAATGGTCGGCCCCTTAAATGTTGTCAGATGATTCACCTACAGTTCCATGTGTTTAAACGCTGTTTTTTACCTGAAAATCTGAAAGATATAGATATTTAGCTTTATATTGCTGTTGATAACGTTCTCGATCTCTGGTTTTAATATTAATTCGGGTTACGAGCAGACTGGTAGCCGAAAGCTCGTAACCCGAATTAATATTAAAACCAGAGAACGTTATCAACAGCAATATAAAGCTAAATATCTATTTACAAAAACGACGTATCTTAAAACTGACGTATCTTAATTACCTGTGCCAGTGTTACCCCGCAAATTAGTGTTTAGTTAGCTAAAAGTTACTATTTGTCGACGAAAATTCACCCTAGGCGGACAGTACGACCAATGATCGCTTTTGAGAGTCATCGCTCATTGAAAAATCGCTAATTTGAATGAGGCGTCTACTGCGTTTGCGAATCATGACTACCATGCATAATAAATACTTCCGTATATACCGTTTTTTAAAAAACGGCAAACTACACTATTATATTAATAACAGCAAGAAAATGGTGAGCTGCCGAGAATTTCGACAATGAAATACTGACGTTTCACGCGGAGCCCTTCATTAACCTCGAGCCAACACGCTCTTTAGAAAGCAAAAAATAGTTTCTTATCTAAATATATATTTAGCTGTTATAATTTATCATTCAGAAATATATATATTTTTTACTTTTAAAAAGTTTTGTCCACATTACACGTATATCAATTTAATATCCTGTAAGGAATCATTCTGAGGGGGGGGGGACAAATTTCCGAAGAGGGGGCCATATTTCCTAGGAAATGTGTCCCTGGGGGGACATATTTTGGGGGGGACAAATTTACTGGGACACCTGGCAATAGGTGGAGATTAGACTTTCAATTTTTTTTGTTGAGTAAATGCCCCAATACGGGGCTACCATACGCAGTTAAATAGTGAAAAATTCCCCACTAAATACCATCAATGAAAAATTTACTATACATGCTTGGAGGGCCAAAACCTGATTACAAATAGGTAGCATGTAAAACTAATCGATGGTAAAATGTGTTTTGAAAGTTTGTTATATTTAAAAAAATGCCAGCTGGCATAGACATATATCATGATAACAGAAACAAAAGATGTTTATCACAAGAAATATAAATACAGTAGAGTTCATTTTCAATTTCTCTATAGGAACCTTAAGATTGGTGATTTTAATTACATAAGCTGCTTCTAGATAACATATAACAACATTATTCAGGTTTTTAGCCTTTTAAATGCTTGAAAAGATTCTTAACAATCTGCTCGTAGTTCTCGTACTTTGCTTCAATGAGTCCACTCGCCATGATACCTTTCCTCACGAAACATGCATGACAGATCTAACCGGTCAGTGCTTATCGCGTGGCCCAAAAAGAACCTGGATCCGAATTTGTCAAATAGCCGTACCCTGGGGCTAAAAGGTGGTCAAATGTTCCCATCACGGGCGAAGCTGCTTTGGCGAAGCTGCTTTGGCGAATCCCGTGGGTATGCCCGGCCTCCCCTCTTGGGTGCTTAACATTGATAGGTGCATCACGCTTCCTATTGACAAGAATATTCTTATATAAAGAATATTCTTTACTAGCTTTCTTGTTTCTCTTACTTTCTGACATAAATCTTTCACAGTTGATAACCTGTGATAAAAACTCCTCCTCCTCAATAACTGGGACATTCAGTTCAGAGACTTGGTTGAATAATTCTTCAGCTGAAACAACTTCTACTAGGCGGCGGAACCAGGGGGGCTGTGGGGGGGGGGGGGGGGGCTAAAGCCCCCAACTTTGTAAAATTCAGAAAAAGGGGGGCTGAGCCCCCCCTGCCTTTGCGCCATTATACGTTGAATATTTATACATCTTCGATATACAGCATTTTGAAAATTCCATATCAGTGCAGGGTGACAATCCTGATGAAAATCGTAAAAAAAATCGTGCCGTGTGATAGCTCAAAACTCATTTCATGAACGAACGGTACACCACGAATTAGCATTTGATGACTGCTGACCAGAAGTATTATGAATGAGCCATATCGAAATGCCAAGAATTAAGAAAGGCCGAAAAAAATGAAGAATAATGAAAAAAATTGTTGTGCGCGGTAAAGGTTTTATAACGTTTAGGATTCTGTAAAATCTTCCCCCAAAACGCAGGAAATGCCATTTCAGAGACTCTAGATTTCAAAATTTTCCGGGGGGCATGCCCCCGGACCCACCTAGAGGCTTCTCGCGACTTCGGCGCTCGAAGTTCAGCCCCCCCCTACCAAACCTATCTTCCGCCGCCTATGTGCTAAATTGAATGTTTCTTTCAACTTCTTGTCATTTTTACAAATCAAATGATCATGAGTGGATATATATATTGTTTCAATATTGTACATGAAAACTCGTGCTAAATTATTTAAGAAACTTTACTTTTCCATCAGTTACCGCGTACGGGACCAAGGAAATGTCCGAAATGACTTAGTTGAACGTTTATTGTTGGCAGTTAAAAAATGTATTAAACGAGCCTCAAAGAATACGTTATGGTCGAGAATTAATTTAGCTTTTGTTTGTAAATTTATACTAAAACAATTAGACAACTCGCCCTCGTTTTCTATGAGCGATGGTCAACTCGGCTTCGCCTCGTTGACAATTCTCTCATAGAAAACTCGGACTCGTTGTCTAATTGTTAATTGTAACATTTTCTATAGGTGCCTATATATAACTTCTTTAAGGTTCTTACATGAGACTGATCTAAACTTGGAGCAGCCTGAACTTTTTACCACTAAAGGGCCTGTTTATATGATCCCGGTGTACCGGGACGTCCCGGTGTATCGGGATCTCGGCTTGTAGATAATTTACTGTTATTTTCGCGGTTGCGTTTATATGGAGACCGGGACAGATTTTTTCCATATAAACGCGACATCCCGGTACACCGGGATAAAGTTTACTGAACTACAATGCTTGTAACTTTGAATATTACGGTCAGAATTTCGTCCAAACGGTCAGGTCTAAAGACAAAACACTGAATAAAAGTGAAATAACTTCTAACATAGTAGAATTAGGGTGAGTTTTTGCTTTTTTGTCCATTTCCTTAAATTCCCGCGCTTTTTGACCCGGGATGAAATTCATCCCTGTCAACCGGGACGAGCACTTTGTTTACTCCATATAAACCCAGGATGAAATTCATCCTGGGCAACCGGGACTGCGGGACATCCCGGTCTCCGGTACACCGGGATCATATAAACAGGCCCTAACTTAGTTTGCTTTTGCTGTGGGCCTTTTACTGTTGCCGTGAGTCTTTCACTGTTGCCGTGAGCTTTTTGCTGTTGTCGTGAGCGTACCGCACACGCTGGCACACGCGCAAACTAAAACGCGGCAAACGTCTTTGTCGCACGCGTGAAAGGCCATGTTCAATTGTTCATTCACATTCACACATTGCAATTGTGAAAATGTGTGAAAGTTTCAGTAATGTCACATCTCACAACATAACATAATGTCTCACAACGTAACGCAAGGTCTCACAGCGTAACGCAAGAATTCACAACGTAACGTAAGGTCTCACAACGTAACGTCAGGTCTCACAACGTAACGTCAGGTCTCACAGCGTAACGTAAGGTCTCACTACGTAACGTCAGGTGTCACAATGTAACGCAAGGTCGCACAATTTTCACAGCGTAGTAGGTTTTACGTTTTACAACTAAACTAATACGTCAAGCAACATAGCTTTCTTTTTCAGATGTGTGGAAAATATAAAAGTTAGGTTCATATTTCTGTGCCATAATTGATCAGTTTTAACGCCACCTGCGAAATTTACGCGTGCGAATTACCGCACACGTGCAGTTTTCCATACGAAAAGGCGGAGGCCTAATAAAATTATAGGCGCGTGCGCTTATATGTGGAGAAATAGGGCAGTGTGAGGCAGCAAGTTCTGAAGTTTAATTTGTATTGAATGTTGTATTGTTGTTGTTGTTAGGCCAAGAAGAAAGGTGCTGGTGAAGAGGAGGTTGGACTTATATTTGGTATATTTGCACTAGTCTCATTCGTTTCTTCTCCAGTTTTTGGAGTTCTGGTAAGTCCAAACTGACACACTGTTGTAACCACTTGATTTGTTGTCACATAACTCATTTACAAAACACTCAACTCAAACATAGTTTAAGGTGGCTCCATACAGTTTCTTGGAAAATGGAAAATACAAGTTTGAGAGTCCAAAGCACGTGCATAAACAATTCGGGAAAAGAATAAAACTAAATGTTATGCATAGTTAAACAGTCTGACAATCAAAAACTGTTATCAAATAAATGACAACAGTTGTTGCTATGGCAACAATGACGTTTCAAAATGGCTGCCAATTACCCTTCAAACTAATTTAATTCGGAAAAAAACTTTGGTGACCCCCAATTTTTTTTTCATTAAAACTTTTCTTGAAGTATGAGTAATCAATAGGCCGATTTAAAAAAAATTCTGTATAACGAATAATTTTTTTCTTCGGAAAAACCATGTTTGTTAATTTTTAAAAAATTTGGATCTACAGATTATTTTTAAAATCGGCCTATTGATTACTCATTCTTCAAGAAAAGTTTTAATGAAAAAAAAATTGGGGGTCACCAAAGTTTTTTTCAAATTAAATTAGTTTGAAGGGTAATTGGCAGCCATTTTGAAACGTCATTGTTGCCATAGCGACAACTGTTGCTATTTAGCAACAACTGTTGCTATTTATTTGGTGACAGTTTTTGATTGTCAGAATGTTCAACTATGCATAACATTTACTTTTATTCTTTATACTCTCATATAGAACCATTGATGACGTTATCTATCAACAAGATGCAAATTAGCCTGGTACTCTGGCCCAATCAAAGAATATGGGCCAGGTAACCACTAAAGACTTCTGCTTTCCTATTGGTTAAAATTTCGCGCGTTTTTAGTGGCTACGAGTAAAACTGCAATCGTCATAAGTGGATTTAGCCCAGATGACGCGAGAATGAGATTAGTGGTTACCTGGCCCATATTTCTTTTGAAATTGGGCCAGGGTACCAGGCTAGATGCAAATAGGCTTCCGGCATTAAACCGCTGTCATCACGATTTAACGGAGCGCGGGCGCTATTGATGTGCCGAGCTTCCAAACAACGTCTTAAACTTTGGTATAGTCCCTAGAATTATATTGTTCGGAGACGCGGCAAACATCAAAGCGGTTAACAATGAGCTACAATTTAGGTTGAGGGTGGTAAATAAGGTGCACAATCTTTAATTCGCTATTCGCTACTCTCTAATTCGAACCTTGAACGAAATATTTTTTGTTTGATTGTGTTACTCAGATGCCAATTATTGGACTTCGATTTTTGTTATTTTCTGGAATGTTTGTAATTGGTGTAGCTGAATTCTTGTTTGGGTAAGTTTATATTGTATTTATATATATTTTTTTTATTGTATTTATATACTCTATCTTGCAGGAACTTTTTAGTGTCAAAATGAGAATATGTTAAACTGAGTGCAGTGAAACTTGAGTGTAAATTCTACTTTCTTCTTCAAGGCTTTTGAACAGAATGCCTAAAGGAGCAATGTTTATTACATATTCATTTATCCTTCGAGGTTTTGATGGTTTGGGTAAGGCAGCTGCCGGGACGGCTATACTTGCTTATTTCGCATTTCGTTTTCCAGACAATGTTGGAGCTGTAATGGTAAGACTCTCTGTAATAATATTCTATTGTAGAGAAGTTCTCCAGGCTGAGCATTATACAAGGCACGATGTAGATTTGAACCATTTGTATGTGACCTTCTAAAATTCTGGCACTTGCCTTTACACCCCCATTTCTAAAATCTTGTATTAACCTCTAGTAGTGCCATATTATTGGTGTACCACAAAGACTTGGAGCTTTAACAAAAATAAGAAAATGTTTGAGTTATTAGCAATATTATGTACTATATTATTTTAGGGTAGCATGCAGTTGTTCTTTGGGATTGGTGTTACATTAGGACCCCTCTTAGGGGGAGTTCTTTATGAAGTAAGTATGGGTTGTCAACTATCAACATCAGTAATCTTCAGGTGCAGTGCACGAGGTGCAGTGCAGGTGAACTGCACGAGGTACAGTGCAGGTGTAGGTGCAGTGCGATGCAGTGCAGTGCAGGTGCAGGTGCAGTGCAGGTGCAGTGCAGGTGCAGTGCAGGTGCAGTGCAGGTGCAGGTGCAGTGCAGGTGCAGTGCAGGTGCAGTGCAGGTGCAGTGCAGGTGCAGTGCAGGTGCAGTGCAGGTGCAGTGCAGGTGCAGTTGTACATCTTTTAATTTTAAATATATTTATCTAGTATGGAGGTTTTGGAACACCTTTCTTTGTATTAGCAGCATTAATGCTGGTTACTCTTCCCATTACTGTATGTATCCTGCCTCCTGTACATCAAGGTACGTTAGCCTGAAATGCCAGGTGTTCACTAGGGTTCAGCTTGAGAGTAATGTAATTTCCTGTATTACTGTAAGTTCCGAAGTTCGTTCAGAACCTGGAAACTACGTAAACAAAGGTTGCCAATTATCCAATCAAAATGAGCTTTGATTCACAGCACGCAATTTGATTGGATAATTTGGCAACCTTGTTTACGTAGTTCCCAAGTACCCAATGAAGTTCGCAACCCACGGCGGTAAAGTAATATGAAATCAACTATAAAGATACAAAAAGGGAAGGGTTGCAATACTCTCAACCAGTGCTCCCTACCTTTTACTTAATTGCAAGTCGCCCGTCTGAAGCCGGTTAGCACACAGGGAGCCCAACTCTGACGCCTCTTTTTTTGTTTTATTATATTGAGTTTGACTGAAAACCGAGGCCGCTTAACAGTTGTGTAAGCTGGGATCGCTTCTCTTTTAGCAAGTTCCATAAATGAGGATAACGAGGGAAACGAGGGAACAACTAATGCAGTTACAATTATGAAGCTTCTTAAAATAGCTGCCTTCGACGTCATAGGTTAGTAGATAAATGGACTGTACATTAAGTGACATCGACAAGCGTGTGCCAGCTGAACTGTATGAATTTATTACTGACATAGAGTGTGCTGGCAAAATAGCGAGTCTAACTAAACAGATTACCGTTGCTTGCCATAGAGCTAGAACTTGGTTTTAAATACAAGACAGAGAAACAAGCCTATTCTCCAAACTAAGTTACTGTACGTACATTTATGATGAGTGCCATGTATACATGTCGTGCATGTGGCGTAGTTTGTGAGCTTGGTGTAATCTACCAGATGTTTGGTAGACGTTCGTCAAGTACTGTTAGCGCGCTGCCTCTCGGCTCTCGCCAAAAGTTAAGCCCGGTTAGATGGGGTTAGTACTTGGATGGGTGACCGCTTGGAAATGACCCCATTGTCGAGCTTGAAACTAATTGTGAGTAGAGTTGTAGTTGATCTCTCCTGTGCTTCGAGGGTTTTTCGCCGGTTTATCCGGTTTTCCTCCCTCCGCAAACCCAACACTTAATCATGGTAGTCATGTTCAATTGGGGCATTTTGCCCTGTTTGACCACCAGTTGTTAGAGGCAATAAAGTCATTAAATCTAAATCTATAGTGTTGCTTCTTTATTTTTAGGTGCTGCTACCGTTGTTGGTGCAATGGCAATAGGAGTTATCGAACCCACATTGGCTCCACATCTGAAAAATCATGTAATAAATCCTACGCATTGTTTTTCCAAATAACCTATAGACATTTTTAGCGTTAAACTGGCACTTTCATGCAGTAAATAGGCTGGTGGCGAAAGTTAGAGAAGAATTACAGAAAGTTTGGGTCTGAGTATCTAAATTTCAAAGTCTAGGCCTAACTTTAACATGTGATCGTTTTCAATGTTGTTGCTCTTGTTGTTATCGCTTCCCAAATCCTAAAACTCACTTCCAGATTGCTCATCGTCCGACTCATTCATGATTTAGTCCTTAGGTTATTGAATTCATAAAATTTTGGCGGTTTCCTTTCCTTGTTTTTGTGTAAACAAAATGGCAGGCGAAACCCATCACGGAAAATAATCGACCGGCACATGACGCATCTCAGCCAATGAGAACACACGATTTTAACGGAAGTAACTTGTGCCATATAATAAACAAGACGCCTGTGTCAGGCGTTGACTTGGGCTACTGGCTAAGTGCGGAAGTGCTTGGGTAAAACAGATTGAAGTTATTGCAGCAATCACAAAATCGAAGGCTGAATGTGGTGCATACTTCACATTGGTTAACATATTTACGATCAAGACAGTTGTCAGCCACATCTGATCACTGTTAAACTACAAAGTCAGTCAGTCTATTTCGAAATCTACCAACAACGTGCAAGAACACTTTGATCAAAAGGAAAAGCTGTTCAACTTTTTGCCCAACTTCAAAAGCCGAAACCTAGATTCGGCTTACCACAGTAGCCTGAGTAAATTAAATACGCGTCGTTCTTGTTATTTCTTGTATTTACGCAATAACGAAGAGCGTTCAGTGTGAGATAGATGTGTAGTGTTTTAAAACCGTTTCTTTCCAAAAACGCATTCCTTTTTTGACGTCACTTTCGGTAAGTTGTTACCAACTTTGACAGTTAAAAAATCTATGAAGATAAGATTTTGGAACGTCGACATCTTTGTAATTTTGCTCAGGAGAATCTAAAGATTACAAATATGTAAAATCCCAAAAGCTGAGATAGGCACTTTAACTTGTAGTCAAACTCAAGGGTTATGTAGATATTGAAGAACTTTAAACTAAATATTCTACCTCTCGGGGATCGGAAATTTGAGAAAGTTAGCATTTTGAACACACACCTTATGAATTCCTTTCACGTATCATTGTTGTTTTCTTTCATTAGTTTAACATAACTAGCAGCACTAAAATTGGATTGCTTTTCTTCATGTTCTGCGCTGCTTATGCCTTGTTTGCTCCACTCTTTGGATGGATGGCAGATAAAACGGTATATATATACTGTTTATATAGAGGGTAGAATGAGGTAAAGAGAAGGGAAGGGAAGTGAAGGGAGGGGAAGGGAAAGGGAAAGGAAGGGAACGGAAAGAAAGGAAAAGGAAAGGAAGGGGAGGGAAGGGAAGTGAAGTAAAATGATGTGAATAGAAGTGAGGTGTGGTGGCGTGGCGTGACGTGACGTGAACTAAAATGAGCTGAGGTGAAGTGACGTGACGTGAAGTAAAATGAGGTGAAGTGAAGTGAAGTGAGATGAGGTGAGGTGAAATGACGTGAAGTAAAATGAGGTGAAATGACGTGAAGTAAAATGAGGTGAAGTGAAATGAGGTGAGGAGAAGTGAGGTGAAGTGAGATGAGGTGAAGTGAAGTGAGATGAAGTGAAGTGAAGTGAAGTAAAGTAAAGTGAGGTGAAGTGAAGTGAGATGAGGTGAAGTGAATTGAGGTGAAGTGAAGTGAGATGAGGTGAAGTGAATTGAGGTGAAGTGAGATGAGGTGAAGGGAATTGAGGTGAAGTGAGATGAGGTGAAGTGAAGTGAAGTGAGATGAGATGAGGTGAAGTGAAGTGAGATGAGGTGAAGGGAATTGAGGTGAAGTGAGATGAGGTGAAGGGAATTGAGGTGAAGTGAAGTGAAGTGAGATGAGGTGAGGTGAAGTGAGATGAGGTGAAGGGAATTGAGGTGAAGTGAGATGAGGTGAAGTAAAGTGAGATGAGGTGAAGTGAGATGAGGTGAGGGGAATTGAGGTGAAGTGAGATGAGGTGAAGTGAGATGAGGTGAAGTGAGATGAGGTGAAGTGAGATGAGGTGAAGTGAGATGAGGTGAAGTGAGATGAGGTGAAGTGGGATGAGGTGAAGTGAGATGAGGTGAAGTGAAGTGAGATGAGGTGAAGTGAGATGAGGTGAAGTGAGATGAGGTGGTGAAGTGAGATGAGGTGAAGTGAGATGAGGTGAAGTGAAGTGAGATGAGGTGAAGTGAGATGAGGTGAAGTGACGTGACGTGAAGTAAAATGAAGTGAAGTAAAGTGAGGTGAAGTAAAGTGAGGTGAGGTGAGGTGAGGTGATGTGATGTGATGTGAGGTAAAGTGATGTGACGTGGCATGAAGTGAAGTGAAGTGAAGTGAAATGACAACATTATCCTTCTCCTCTTTTCTACTTTACAGAATCCAAGATGGGTTATGACTTTTGGATGTTTTTTCTGTGCAGTTGGGTTTTTTCTTCTCGGTCCGGTTCCATTTCCCTTTATGCCAAAGTATGTTTTCTTCTTTGTGTTACTTTCATATGTCTCCAAAGGCCTCTGGCTTAATGTGCCAGCGCTCTGACTACTGAGCTATTAGGACTCCTGATCAGGACAGTCTGAAATATCCATTTATGCAATATCGCATACATTACGGCAGCTTAAAGTGCCTATGCAATGGTTGGGGATTTTACATATTTAGGATATTTGGAACCTTCTGAGAAGATTTGTAATATATCTTCCTTTTCTAAAATTTCATCTTCATGGACTTTTTGGCTGTTAAAGTTGACGGAAGTGACGTCAAAGGAAGAATCTGCAAAGTGGTTTTATATAGACAAATTCCTCTTTTGACGTCACTTCCGTCCACTTTAACAGCAAAAAAGTCCACGAAGATGAAATTTTAGAAAAGGAAAATATATTACAAATCTTCTCAGAAGGTTCCAAATATCCTAAATATGTAAAATCCCCAACCATTGCATAGGCACTTTAATGAGGGATATCTAATATACTAAAAACGAAGAGTTAGGTATTTCTTTCTTCATTGTTTTGTTTTGGTTTTTTTTTACAGTGAAGTATGGCTCGTCTGCGTTTCTTTGGTAATAATCGGTTTATCTCTCGGTCCATTATTTGTTCCAGCCATTTCTGAAATGGAAAATATTGTTAAGTAAGTATCTTTAAAGTTACTCCTGATTTTCAGAGCAAATTAGGTTAGCAGAGGATAACAGAGTAATAGGATAGCAGAGGATAACAGAGAATAGCAGAAGATAACAGAGGATAGTAGGGGATAACAGAATAGCAGAAGATAACAGAGGATAGTAGGGGATAACAAAGAATAGCAGAAGATAACAGAGGATAGGGGATAACAGAAGATAATAGAGAATAGTAGAGGATATAATAGAGGATAACAGGGGGTAGCAGAGGATAACAGAAGATAGCAAATATAGTAGAGAATAGCAGAGGATAACAGGATATCAGAGGATAACAGAAGATATTAAACAGAGGATAACAGAAGATAACAGAGGATAACAGAGGATAGCAGACGATAACAAAGGATAGCAGAGGATAACATGATAGTAGAGGATTTCAAAGAGTAGGAGAGGATAACAGAAGTTAGCAGAGGATAACAGAGTATAATAGGATAGAAAAGAACAGAAGATAGCATTCATAGGGTTAAAGTTTATCTCTTTTGCATTAGAACGTTTTCCAACCAAGTTTTTAAACGTTTTCTAGAGCAAGAGGCTATCCTGATAATCTCGCTACCCATGGTATTATTTCTGGTCTTTATGGAGCTGCATTTAATATTGGGTTAGTACAAGAATAGCAAAAGCAATACATTACAATTGCAGTACAGTACGGTACGGTACGTGGGTGTTATGGTACGGTACGTAATATTTCAGAAACGAGTGGGAGTGTTTTAATACCAGGGGTTACAAACATGAGAGGACAATGAAAATCACGAGGCCGTCGACCGAGAAATTTTCATTGTAATAATGAAAATCACGAGGCTGTAGGCTATATTACACGGCCTGTTCTTTTAAGAAAGATTAAAGCACGCGTGCCATGACGTATTTAGGTCAGGTATACTGAGAAGCATTGGCTTTGGGAGTTTTACTAAAATATGGCTGTCATAATTAGGTTGCTCTGTCCACAATTGCGTTAGTTTGAGAGTATAGTCGTATACCTGTTTAATATTACATTTTTAACTGTAAGTTAGAAAGCGCTCGCAAATCTCTTACAGTGTAACTCATGCAGTGTGACGTATGCAGTGGGTTATTTGCATATCAAACAAATCATTATTTTCTCAAGAACGAAGTGAGTTATCAAAAACTGCATAAGATGTTACTTTATCATTTTAAGAATTCCTCCAAATAAGACAAATATAATTTTCATTTTATAGACACTTAAGAGCATGCAACAGAGGCGGACTGGCCCACCGGGATACCGGGAATTTCCCGGTGCACCCCCCCCCCCTCCCCTTGGTTTTCCTGTTTCAGGCGCCCCCGACTTTTACAAAATACAAAGCTCATAAGGAAATCTTATGAAATACAGTAGTTACTTAGTCGCTAGGCTACTAGTCGTAAATGATCTGTATTCTCTAAACTACTTTCTCTGTAATCATGTTCTCTTCTTTTTTTATCCCCCTTCATAAGATGTAACCATGCACATGTAATTTTTCGGGTATAAATTTAAAACTGTATTGAAAGTCTAAGTGTAGTTAATTTGCGTAGTAGAATTGTAATCTGCATGTGGGGTAAATATACAATGTGCTTCCCAAAAAACGAACTCCATATACAATTTTTAGACGCCGAAATTTCTATTGCGATACAAGGATTCAAGGAATACATTAATATGGCAACTTCAAACCCAATTTCTTGCCTTATTGGGATTTAAGATTTAAGATTCTTGCCTTGTTGTTAATTGTGCTTAAAATGTTTAAAACTGCCCTAAAAATGCAGGAAATGTAATTTAACAGGTTGAAAAATTCAAAAATCCCCTATAGACCAAAACAGCATGCCCAGGCCGGGACCTTTAGGACATTCGGGCTTCGCATTCGGTCAGGCGCCCTTTTCATCTGCTTTCCCGGTAACTTTTTTGCTGCCAGTCCGCCCCTGGCATGCAATAGTTACGTTTAGACTAGAAATTCTTTGAACTATGTTACGTGTTTAATCCCCGTCTATAGTCGACTCTAGTTTATATTTTGTACATTAAATAATTAAAAACTAAATTGTCTCGCTTATTGTATATGCAAACGTGGCACTGGCGCTGTCATTGAAATGTTTTTTAGTTTTAAATGCATGTGCTTGAATTACAAGTGCTTGGTTGTATTTAGAAATCGGAGACGAACACTGTCTTGGATATATTACTTCAAAGACCGTGAGAACCTTGGATAATTGAGAAATTAAGATTACAAAGACGAAAGTCTGCCGCAGCAAATATTAGAAGAAAGTGGGTTGCGTTAAAACAACATTGTAATAATATATGGAATAAATAAATAGATAATAATATATGGAATAAATTCACTCCGCGATCGTGAACTCACGCTCTTCGCTGATTCGGTTGCTCAAGAACAAACTTGGACTGTATCTTTCACAATCTGTGACTTTATTTATCGTTTAATTTCTTACATATAAGTGATATAACTACACGATTACCATACGACTACACACGTTGACGGTCTAACACACACTATGTATGTTGTCTAGCTTTGCTAATGGCTTTGCTAAAGGTCCCTTTTAGGGGGCGATTACATGGACCGGGCTGGCCCGGTTAACCGGGCTAGCCCGGTTAACCGGGATGAGTTTACAAAACGATTACATGGAGCGGGCTAGCCCGGTAAGCCGGGATGATTTCAGGCCGAAATTCGCAATTATCAAGTAAATAAGGGCAAAGCTACGTTAGTTTTACTTCAGTTTTACACTAATTAGTCTATTATTTATTTTGTAAGCCCATCGTTACTAAAAAGATTGTTAAAGTCTTAGCTAACCCAGGAAAGCGTCTTCACGAAGACTAATTAATTTATTAAATCTTCGCTTTGATCACAAAACACACAAACAACGTTGATGTTCTATTTCAGTTCCTTTCAGCACTATTTATTCACACAGTCAAGCAAACGAACGCGTATCGAAGCGAGTTCAACAGTTTTTCAGCCCGGTTTGCCGGGCTGAAAACGATTACATGGACATTTTCATCCCGGTTAACCGGGCTAGCCCGGTTGCGACAAGCGGGATCCCGGCAAACCGGGCTAGCCCGCTTGCCATGTAATCGAAATGTTAAAACAACATGTGTTTTATATATAAAGCGGGCTAGCCCGGTTAACCGGGCTAGTTAATATTATTCCCCGCTGCAGCGGGGAATATACTTCGTGTACCACGCGTGAACGCCACGCACGATTCACGAAGCTGTCAACAATGGCGGAGTTTGGCGAGAAACGTTTCGCCTGAACATTCAGACACAGAATATAATTCAGATGTTGACAAGAAGATTGTTAGGTTACGAGAAAATAAGGATTCAGGGGAATACAAAGAAAGCAACAAACAATGCATCCAGAAGCCTTGAGACGACAACAGAATGGACGATGAAAAGCGAACAAAAGTTAAGCTAAGCGAACTTTATTAACATTATTTCAGTTTTTTTGGAAAGATTAATATGTTTCGGTATAATATATAATTTATAGACCTTTCGCTCGGGGAATTCGATGAAATATTATCCCTCGGGATGATATATCCGTCGGGCTCCCTCGGAGTAATATTTCATCGAATTCCCCGAGCGAAAGGTCTATAAATGCTAAATATTACCATTTACCGAGAATAACTCTATTGTGAAACCGAAAGAAAGGTTTCCAGTTTCGTTTGCTGATTATTAAAGTTTGCAAGAAACTACTACATTTTTTGAAGAAAACGTTGTCTACTGTCTACAATGGCTACTTCTCCAACCGACGCCGTTCCAGTTGATCAACTAGAATCCTTACTCACATGTTCAAATGAATGAAAGCAAGGCAATGTTCGAGGTTCGAAATAATTACAAATAATTATTTGTTTAGAAACTTTGAACGAACCTCGAACGTTGCCTTGCTTTCATTTGTTTTGCAAAGTCTGTTTAGAGAAGTTTGTAAAACGCCATCGTAGGAAGCAGCTGGTAAAGAGATTGAAGTATTCAACTGTCCGACATGTCGGTCAGAATTTAATCTGAAACCAAAAGATGAAGTAGCAGGAATGACGAGCAGTCATTTTATCCGAAATATGTTAGACGTCATGGCGATTCAGCGATGAGCAAAGATTTCCAAATGTTCTCGTTGCCAAGAGCCAGCCTTTAGTCGATGTACAACCTGTGAGGTGTTCATGTGCGAAAAATGTTTCAAAGCTCATGAAACTTGGTACAGCCAACAAGGCAAGAAGAAACACACTGCTATCGATAAACGAGTTGAGTCAACCTGAGAACCAAGTGAAGATCAGAGCAAAACTTTACTGCAAGAAACACGAGAACAAGACCCTTAAGTTCTATTGTGAAACATGTTAAAGTTTACATGTTTCGCAATAGAACTTAAGGGTTAAAAGAACTGATCTGTAGTCATTGTATGGTCTTGAATCACATCAAACAAAATCATTCATGTCTCTCGGTTGACGAAGTGGCTGAGAAGCAAAGAGAAGCATTACAATCAGGCGCCACTCTGGACGAGAAGTTATCTGAGGCCAAGGAAGCACTGGCAGCCATCAGCAAGGTCACACAGTTCCTTGAAGAGAATGCCAAGAAAGTCAAGGCCAGAATCATTCAATAAAAAGAAGACATCTTGAAAAGAGTTGTGGAGAAGCTAGATGAGAAAGCTCAGCTTATGATTAACGAAGTAGACAAGATATATAATGAAATGCACACAGATGTGAGCAAACAACAGGATGGCATAAAGAGTTATGTTGATAAGGTGAATAACTCAGTTGGTCTACCAAGGAGTCTTTTGGAGAAAGGCAGCATTGAAGAAGTACTTTCCTCTCAGAAGATGATTGAAGAAAATATTGAACATGCAGGGTTCTGCCCAGGAGCATGTGAGTGCCGGGTACCTACAGACCCGGGGGCTCAACCTCCTCCCCCCCCCCCCCCCCCCCCGAGAATATGTGAAAATTAGTAATCTGAAAATGATATTTTCCAAATGTGAGCAAGTGAAATTCATAATCCTTTACATCGTGTGTCTCACAATTTTGTCAGACTAAATATTACTATAAGTATTAAGTACTTATTTATTATATATTTATAGGTGCTGAATTTCACCAAATAATATTGTTTCAATAAAAAAAAAATTCACCAAGGACAAAAAAATACAAAATGATGTATATCAATTAAAAGATATATAAAAAATACAACACATGGGGTTTTCTTATTGCATATTTCGAGTGCCGCGGGGTGGAAGGGTCCGTTTTGGCGTGAGTGCCGGGTGGCACTGCTGAGTGCCGGGCGCTGCCCACCGTGGGCAGAACCCTGAACATGTCAAGAATGAGAGTCCAAAGAATTTGAAGCCTGTGCATGATGGCAGATTGAATATGAAAGTGAGAGGTTAAATGACTTGAATGTTGGTGATATTCTGGAGAAATTGGGAGGAATAGGTAAGATCATAGAATGACATGATTACTGTTGTCAAGAGAGAACTTATTAGAGGGAGGGGGGGGGGGGGACTGATTAGAGAAAGAGAGGGAGAGAAGACTTATTCAACAGACAGGGAGATAATTGGAGGGGGGTTATTGGGGGGAGGGGTGTTAAATAGTGGGAGGGGCTAGTGAGAGAGAGCCAAGCTAAGTAGAGGAGTGGGGCTGATTAGAGCAGGGCTGCAAATAAATATTTTTTCTTGACAGGACATGTGTCTGATCCATTTCCAATTTTGGTCAGACATTACTAAAATTTGTTCGGACATAAAACCATTATCACTACATAATTCTTCAGAATACAGTTCTGAGTTCATGATATAAAGCCGGTTTCCATGGCAGTCGTCTGACTCGTGTTTAGCGTCATGCGCATGTGTTATACTTATACCTTGTTTTAATTAACTCCTTGGTACCAGAGTAATAATATTAAATACTATCAGTTTCTCTCAGAAGACCAATTCAGTTACGGAAGATTTAAAATTCAAATATGCTCAATCTAGTTGATAGAATTACGAAAGGAAATCGGTATTTTTCTCTCAAAAAGAGAAGTTTCTCTTTCAACAGCATAAAGCCAAATTTCTTGATCAGACAATACATTTTATTTGCACAGACACTATGTCCAATGACAATTTGGTTTTGTTCTGACATTTGCCAAATTTGGTCAGACATTGTCCGATGTCTGACAGTAATTTGCAGCCCTGTTAGAGGGAGGGGGTGATTAGAGGGAGGGGGTGATTATAGAGAGGGGGTTTACGGTTATTAGAGGGAGGGGGTTATTAGAGGGAGGGGTTATTAGAGGGAGGGGGTTATTAGAGGGAGGGGGTTATTAGAGGGAGGGGGTTATTAGAGGGAGGGGATTATTAGAGGGAGGGGGTGATTAGAGAGAGAAGGCTAATTAGAGGAGTGGTGCTTATTAGAGGGAAGGGGCTGATTAGAGAGATGAGGCTTATTAGAAGGAGGGGACTTATTCAATTTTCTAAGTCAGTAAGAAAGAAATACTGAAATCTAAAACTAATTGTTTTCAACTGATCTTCTATTAATGAAGTTCATTATTGTAGGCAGTGGTGTAGAAAGTCAATGATTATGATTATACAGTAAACAATGAGAGTTTAAAGATTGTTTAAATTAAATCATGTTTACTGTTCATGTGTAACTTTATTTAGCTGATCATCCTATGTCTGGTGATTTATTGAGTAACTCCATCATTCTGAAAGGGAAAAATAATTATAAAAATCAAATGAAAGAATGGTTGAACGATAAATGAAAATGGCGTCTTTGTTATCAAGCTAGCAGAGATGGATGGCATGCACGAGATTTTCACAGATGTTGTGACAATAAGGGACCTACAGTGATTTTAATGAAAGTTGGGGATTATATTTTTGGTGGATATTTTTGGTGGATATCCACCAAAAATATAATCCCCAACTTTAATTTGTATATCACAGACCAGGGCTGGGAAGGTAAATAATTTAAAAATCATTGTAAGAATTTTAACATAATTTTACAGGCACAGAAAGCCAAATAAAGTGCCACACAGGCATGTTTAAAAGCCATGGGGTTTTTTTCTCATTAAGCTGTTTAAAAGCTTTTAAGTTAGGGGTTGATTACATGGACCGGGCTAGCCCAGTTAACCGGGATGAGTTTACGAAACGATTACATGGAGTGGGCGAGCCCGGTAAGCCGGGATGATTTGAGGCTGAAATTCGCAATTATCAAGTAAATAAGGGCAAAGCTATGTTAGTTTTACTCACTTTTACGATTAATCCCAGTTGCGACAACCGGGATCCCGGCAATGTAATCGCCCCCTTAGAGTAGTGTAGACCTATGTCTGATTTTTCACCTGGCTGTGTTGGGAATTTAATTTTGTCTATAACAAGTTTTTGGTATGGATCGTTTTCACTCGCGTGATTGGTGGCCCCATTGGGGTGGTGAAACTATACGAAATGTTTGAATAAGAATAGAGCTAAATTCTCATAGGATAAAGATGGTACACCAATATGGCCACCATTTCCTTGTTTTGGTACACCAATAATAATATTTAATTCTTATACCGCGCATGTTTCATTCAAATATGTTCACATGCGCCCTTAAGACTTATTTACACAATGTAAAATATATAATCTAAGTTAAATTTAGATGACAAAATCTAAAACTATAATAGTATGAATTTAAGAATCTAACAATATACTATCAACAAAATGTAAAATTTAACCTAAAGATAATATAGGTAAAGATTATATAAATACTAAGTAATCAACAAAAAGCTTTTTTAAAAAGATATGTTTTTAAGAACGTCTTAAACGTTGTCACTGATTCAGCTCTGCGGATATGTTGTGGAAGACTATTCCATAACGTTGGTGCTGCAACACAAAAAGACCTGTCGCCCAAGGTCTTCAAGCTACGGAATGTTGGTACTTGTAGCAGGAGTTCATCATCATTGGATCGGAGACTATATCTTGATGGGGATTTGACATTTATGAGTTCTTGCAGATAATCCGGTGCTAAGCCCGTTTAAGGCCACTGTGACGTCATATGATAAAATATCATAAGCCAATAAGGCGTAGTATGTAAGATTAAAAAACACACACTGAAAAGACTTAAGTGGAAAAAATATTAGTTTATGCAAAAAAATTACTATAAATAAGCAAACATAAAACCAAAAAGAACAGATTGTAACTTATTAAATAATTTACATTTTATTTCAGGTCAAGGTTTTATTTCAGGTCAAGCTGTTTATAAACAGTCCAACTCCTCGTTTTTTTTTTCATTAAAAAATAAAGCCAACATACCTGCATTCAAATGCAACATTAATATTCACAAGAAGCAATATGCAATCTGCAGCTCTCCTGGCTGCGGACCATTCTTTGGTGGAAGTAGTGATCTCTACATCAGTAATAACTCCAATCACAATCAGGAATCATACTGGCACCTTGGCAACACATATCAACTACTCCCAGGATACAGATACAACACTGAACAAACCAACTCTCTTCTGGCTGGAAGTTACATGTTTACTCCAACTGAAATAGAAGTATTTTACTAATAGGTTCTTCATCTTATGGAATATGGTGGTTCTTAGGTTAAGGTATTCATTAGAGTTAGAATTGCATTATTGCAATCTGGCTAAGAGTAGAATTAGGAATAAGGTTAGGGTTATGAGTAGGAGTAACCTAATCATAGCAAGAAAATGGTTCAAGGACAAAGCATTGCATTCATACTCCTATAAATGTGGGTTTTTTTGCCTTGAACAGGGTAACACTGCTTATGACCTTTATCAAAATGAATTATTTTGTTTTATTAATGAAAAATATTAAAGTATTCCCTTCAAAAACAGCAAAAATACTATTTAAGTATATACCGCCTTGCTAATAATTATGTTATATACATTAAATATCTCTGTTATTGTAAGCAAGTACAAGTGGTATTAAAAGTCAAAACAAGTTAAGCCCGGGTGGGCAGGATTAGTACTTGGATGGGTTACCACTTGGGAAGTGGGAAAGCCCCTTTTTCTTTTTCGATTTTTAACTCTAATAACAATGAGTTAATTTAACTCCAAATCGTGGGAGTCGATTTAACATTGTTTTGAACCTTTTTTCTTTTCCAATATATATTGGAGTTAAAATAACTCCTTGAAAATAACAGTGTAGACAATGGCGTAGGAAGCAAGTTGATCTTGGAGGTGCACAGCTTCAAAAGGGCACTTTGTTCAGAGGGTAGGACTTCAAAAGGACACTTGAAACACATGTTTTATCATAAAAAGGGCACTTTTCTGTTTCAAAAAGGGCACTTCATGGCAAAGTGGGTGGGCACATGCCCCGTTTTTCCCCCGGTTCCTACGCCCTTGAGTGTAGAAATCGGGGTATCCGGTCGTTTCGCTACAGAGTCGTTTCGCTACATACGTAAAGTCGTTTCGCTACATTAAAGTCGTTTCGCTACATACGTAAAGTCGTTTCGCTACATAATAACTCTTTCCTGTCCGAATTGGTCTTTACTATTTTATTCTGGCTAACGCCAGACGATTTTATTCACCTCTGGGGAAGCCCTCGGACAGGAATGAGTTAAAGTCGTTTCGCTACATACGGAAAGTCGTTTCGCTTCAACGTTTTCGTTTGTTGTTATAGCCATGTAATGATTCATTTATATTAAATATATTGTGTACGAAGACAAGACGTTTAATACATGTGCGTTGATACGATTATTATCTTAGATTATCTTGTAATGCAAAGCTTCAGACAAAGTTTCTCACCATGTCCAATATTCGTGCCAAATGTTTGGGTAGTAGTTTGACCACATTTCATCGCCGATGCTCACCTTTGCGACGATCGGGGATTGTCTGGGATGATCACCGATCAAAGCGGGAAAATAATTTTTTTTTTTGTCAAAATGGGCGGCACAGATTATTACTCTATACGGTAATACGGAGCTACAACCTCAGTCATTAATCGTTGGGACACTTGAGATTTTTCGTCTTCAACCCCCATGCCCCTATTCAATGTTGAAATATTTCGCGTGTTTATCAACTGGAATAAAAAAAACAACAAAAACACACACTAACAGACACTAGTGAACAACATTGAATAGGGGGAGAGGGGGAAAGGCTTAAGTGTCCCAATATTTTTGTCCGAGATTGTAGCTTTCACTCGTCATAGCGCTGTTACTGAAAAAGAAAAGGCTCCTACGGCGTAAGGAATATAGAAAGAAGAGTTTCTGGGTGCGAAGAATATTCGAGACAAGGAAAGAACCGAAGAATCAGATGTTTGAAGTGCTTGGTTTTCTTCTAGAGGCTGGGTCCTAATTTGTCTTAGTTCATCGGATTTTGGTTTTCATTTGTTTTGCTTCTTAAGTCATCGGCGACAGTCGGCGATCATCGGGGGAAACAATTTGTTTTGGTTCTTGCGATGATCGCCGATAATCGGGGATTGTCCCGATCGACTAGTCAACGTAAACTCGAATTCGTTTCATGCGATAAATTTAATTCAGACGAATTTAATTCTTACCAAGCCAAAATATCATATATATATATATATATTTATTTAACCCAAATGCCCACTCCACCCAAGTTTGCACATTCCACCCAAGTTTGTCCACTCCAATCACGTTTGCCCACTCCACCCAATAAGAGCCCACAGAGTTGCCTGCAAAGGAAACTGGAAAGTCCAAAAATTTAATATTAATTACAATATACACAGAGTATGTACACATATATTTTTTTAATTATAAGATTGAAAACTACAAATTACTATAACTTTATATCCATTGATATGATTGACAAGGGTTTTGACAGGATATACATGCACACAATTATTATACAAATAGTAAATAATCATGCCTCTTGCTCTAATGCTGTGGCAAAACTGTCAATGCAATTCAAATTGTCTCATGTTATGACTAACTTATTAGAGCTTAAAAATATACAGCAATGTACCATGCATATTTGAGTTCTTATAAAGAATATTTTTAGATTTAATAGAAGTAAAATATGTTCTTAGCCGACAAAGTGTCAATGCCTAGAATAGCAGTTGGTATAAATGGTTCAGCAAGAGAAATTCCTCACGCGTAATATCATTCTCAAAAGCATTTATGTACATATTGATGGTTGCAATCAATCTCTTGAGATTTGGAAGACAAAGAAACGGCGGCCATGTTGGAGGAAAACACACTCCAAATACAATAGCTGCTAATGAGATTCTTTTGTTAAAGTTCCTCCAACATGGCCGCCATGACGTCAAGTGCAAACCAAGAATTGTCTACTTGCAATAAAACACTGTCAACTCTAGCTTGTCGAGTTCCACTTGAATTAAAGACATGATGTATCGTTCTTACCGTAAAATTTTCCTTCGAGGAAGAAGGTAAGCTGCTCATGATCATGGCATTGCCAGTTCCGAAATCCATCGCCGTCGTTGTTAACCAAGTTCAAACTATGATGCAATTTACGATTGATTCCGGCGTATGTGATGTAGTGTAAGAAGAAACTTCCTACGTCACAAAACGTCATAAAATAGTCAACATACATACATACATACAAACTAGCCTCCTCCGCAGGCAACTCTGTGTCTTCCCACTTTGCGAGCAATAGTGGAAACTGTGTGCACTTCCCACTTTAGTTTGCGAGGAATAGTGGCAGTGACAACTGTGTCCCTACTTACTATACCAGATTACCAGAGAAAGAAATTAAGAGCATGGGACGAGAAAAAATGCGAGGGGAGGGGGAGAGGGGAAACGAAGGGGGAGGGGGTGATGCTCTTATTTCTTTCTCTGGTAATCTGGTTTGCTCGCAAAGTGGGAAGACACAGTTGCCACTATTGCTCGCAAAGTGGGAAGACACAGAGTTGCCTGCGGAGGCTACATACAAACATCCCTCGCAAAATCTCGATTTCGTTGACTATACATAACTCGGAAAAAGGTCTGGGAATGAGACACAGTAACCCACGTCAAGATTAGGTGTGGGCAGCAATAAAATAACAGGTGCCCTGCGCACGCTCTGATTGGACGAGAGCCATTTTCACTCAGAGTCACAGAGACACGTTTGACGTCATTTTCATTTTATATTGTAGAACGCATGCGCAGCTCTGTTTCGTTAAATCTCACGTAATCACTGACGTATTTATTGATTACGCCATCATTCGTCAGCTGAGTTTCGGTCACTTTGGTGGCTTCTCCTTGTTTGTTTTTTCTCGTCGTAAAACGGTTAGTTAAAATGAGGCAATTTCAACCGGAAGAAGAGGCAAAACCTACGCATTTTTTCCGGTTGAAATGACGTCATTTGCGTTTCTATCACTGATCACAGTACAGAGCCACACGAGCGATTTTCTATTTGTTAAATATCTATATTTTTCTAAAACCTCGGTGTATTTTGAGCTACATTTGAACTGTCTTGACCGTTAATATGTTCACCTCTGTGAAGTATGCACCACATATTCACCCTTCGATTCAGGCTCCGCGTACTTCCAGGCGTCTTGTTATGAATTCAGTTTGCGCGACCTTTACCGGGTTTCAAAACTCGTGCACGTGACCAAATATTTTTTTCTGATTGGCTAATTAGCTCATGAATTATAAATAAGTTTGAGAAAGTGTAGTAGAGTAGAATACAGTGTCAAGTATTAGGGTCTGTTTATATGATCCCGGTGTACCGGGATCTCGGCTTGTAGATAATTTACTGTTATTTTCGCGGTTGCGTTTATATGGAGACCGGGACGTCCCGGTGTACCAGGATCCCGGTTGAAGCAACCGAGATCTCGGTACAACGGGACAGATTTTTTCCCATATAAACGCGACATCCCGGTACACCGGGATGAAGTTTACTGAACTACAATGCTTGTAACTTTGAATATTACGGTCAGAATTTCGTCCAAACGGTCAGGTCTAAAGACAAAACACTGAATAAAAGTGAAATAACTTCTAACATAGTAGAATTAGGGTGAGTTTTTGCTTTTTTGTCCATTTCCTTAAATTCCCGCGCTTTTTGACCCAGGATGAAATTCATCCCGGTCAACCGGGACGAGCACTTTGTTGACTCCATATAAACCCGGGATGAAATTTATCCCGGTCAACCGGGACATCCCGGTTACACCGGGATCATATAAACAGGCCCTTAATATCCTATAAAAGTATATACTATGCAATACAAAGTGATATAAAGTAAAGCTAAATGGCTTAATTCATGTGCACGTGTCACATGTGTTTACATGTAAAGACACTGCAGACTAAACTTAATAACATGTTTTCTAGAGCATTTATTGGACCAACTTTGAGCGGTGTGTTTACAGAGTATCTTCATTTTAATTGGACTTGTACGGTAAGCAAAGTTGCGTTAAGCCATGTTTAAAAACTGCAATGGTCGCTTCAAATTGACAAGTGTAAAGCCCTAATCAAACGAGAACGCAAGTCATCGCAAGTTGGCAGTCAGAATTTCCGTGGCGGTCGTTTGAACACCCAAATTAACAAAATAAAGGTTTCATGAGTGTTTTTAATAAGTTTTAACTTTGTCACGGTACATGATATTTTCGGGAAACTATTCAGAGCGGCTGGCTGAGATAGCGTGACTGCCAACTTGCGATGACTTGCGTTCTCGTTTGATTAGGGCTTAACATGCCAGTCACCAATTTGCTTTGCAATTATGCCATATGAATGTAAACTGCATTTATGAACTGTAAATAAACTCCGTGCCTTGTCCTTACTGTCCTATTTCTGTTTTTCTCCCGAAATCTTTTTCTAACTTTTTGCTTTATTTTCGTAGGGCTTTGGTGTTATATTATTGATACAAGTAAGTAATTAAAATGTTTTAGTAGAAATAATATTCACAACTCTGGAACTATATAATGCCGTTCAAACTCGCAAAATTCCTACACTGCACGCTAAAACCTGCAAAAACACGCAAGGATAAGGGAAGACGAGAGAGGATAAGAGAGGATAAGAGAAGTTGAGAGGGGGTGAGAAAGAATGAGGGAGGATGAGAGAAGATAAGAGGATGAGAGAGGATAAGATAGGATAACAAAAGATAATAGAGGATAACAAAGGATAAAAGAGAGATCCTTGTGCTTCGCAGGGTGTTTAGCCTGTCCACATTCCACTATATTTTTTTTTAATTGTTTAGACTACTCTTCTCCTTATTTTAACTTTGTCTGGTAGCTCGACAAAGACCACTAAGACGTAAGTAGGAAGTAATATTGAAGGTGAAATGCAACTTAACTTACGTGTACTTATCCCCCTATCTGAATCCGAGGGTTTGCCTAAACTGTCAATCCGAATCCGATCCGAAGCCATAAAATTGTAGTCCGATCCGATCCGAAAAAATTAAAACACTGGATATATGTGGCAATAGTCGCGCGAACTTTCCGAAAAGAAAACCAATGAACAAATAAATTTAATAATAAACTAGATATGATATATATATATATTTATACAATAAGCTAAATGTTTTGCACGTTTTCATTGGTCGAGAGCCATGATCTATTACTGGACAGATGCAGGGATTTCGTCACAACTTGTTCTGATTGCTGTGAACCAATGAAAATCACCACTCCAATGTCACGAACCAATCATATTGCTTGTTTTGTATAGATCATGGATCACGTCAGATGGCGTGCTTCATTTTTTTCAATGCCCCGGAAGTTCGGCGGGAAATTCAATAAATCTTATCAAAAGTTGTTTTTTTAAACTTTTTTATTGTATAAAACAAATAGATTCCATTTTGCCGTTGTCTGTTCAGTTATAGATGCACAGAGGACGTCACAACGTGGTAAGTACATCAGTGACCCACTCGACTACGTCTCGTGGGCCACTTTTTTGTTCTTACCACGTTGTGACGTCATCTGTGCATCTATAACTGAACAGACAACGGCAAAATGGAATCTATTTGTTAACTATATTAGAAAACTAATATACAATAATAATCTTATGCAATAATAACCTTCATATGTCATACAACTAGTGAATTTGTTAAATTGCGACAATGACAAAAGTGAATTTAATGCAGGTAAAAAAGTAAAAAATCCGATCCGATCCGATCCTATCCGAGAAAAAAAGAACAAAATCCGACCGATCGGATCGGATTCGCATACCTCTACAGTACAACGACACGTTTCTTGCTTTATTTCCATGTAATATGACAAGATTACTTTTGTTCAAGGTGCTGTTTAAGAACTATAAAACATTTAACTATACTCCGCACATCTTATCTACTGTATACTTCAGAAGGCAAGCGAGAGTTCTTGAAAGTTTTTTACAAACCTTTAATAGTATTTAATTTTTTCCAGGAAAGAACTTGAAGCTCCTTCCCAAGCAAATCAAGAAAATACTTCAGTACAGGCGTAACAGGGTTTTTTAGGGGGTGTTTATATGGGGGAGGGTCAGCCCGGGTACCCGAGCTAGCCTGCTTTGACGTGATCGTGCTTGTGTTCTACTATTACTTGTTAATTTTCATCTTGTGTTTATATGAGAGCCGAGCTAGTCCGGCTATAGCCAAGATCTCGCTTTTTGTGACCGGGATCTCGGATACCTGGGCTGAGTTTTCCTCATGTAAACAAGATTGACTGGGCTAGCTCGCCTAACACGCTACAAAATTTGTTTTGATCAGCTTTTTTCCATCTATTTTCAATTCACAAGTTCTTTGTGCATGTATAGTTCATATTTAAAGTGTCACTAAGACGAAAAAATCGTGAATCTAGTATTGATACCAGTATACTATAATTAAGGAATACCGGCGTTTTCAGTTTTTCTCTGAATATTGTCTCGTTCTCGAGATATTAGCGAGGTTGAGATCACACTTCCACTACCGCTACTGCTACCATAAATGTGATTAAGCTGATGTAATGTTCGTTTTTTCGTTCTGTAGTCGCAGTTGGTTTTAATCCTGGTATCGCAGAACGCTTTCTTTTTGCACTAGGTTTGAGACCTGCGACCATTACTGAACGTAAAAACAATATTTGACATGCTTAATTATATTTACGGTAGCGGACGTGGAAGTGTGATCTGAACCTTGCTATTTAAGTTTCTGAAACATGTAAATTAAGTGCCTCGTGATCACGTCATTTACTCACACAGGCAAAAATAAGATTTACAAAATTACTAATATCTCTGAAACTATAAGAGGTAAAAATAATTCAAACTTTGCACAAGAATAGTTTAATACACTCCAACGTTCACATTATGTTGTTTCCATGGATACCGTTTGCAAACAGGCGCAAATAAAACAACTTTTACTGCAATACATTGACATGAATACTTGTAAATAAATAAATAAATAAATGGTTTATTCACATATCTTGGCATTAATACAATGAATTATGATATGTTTACATAAGTTCGATAAGATATCTAAAAAGTTAAAATCTATATAATATACAAATAATGAAGTTACAAAACGATATTTAGAAGTTATCACTGAAGTTTATTCCTTGCGTCAAAGCACATTGCTGGAATAAAACTATGTTTGTACCTAATAGTACGACACTTAAATTAGAATGCAGTACAGGGTAAAACCAGCCGTGAGACTTGAGAATTGTATTCTATTTCACACTGCAACAATATCGCATCGCTATTAAGGTATGGAGAGAAAATTCGCCTCCCACCTTTCTGTAGCGTTCCATGCTTCTGTATACGCTACCAGGAGACCATTATTGGGAGACCATTACCCCAATCCTTACACCCCAATCCTTACACCCCAATTCTCATCCCTAAACACCAGAGACCATTAATGGTCTACTGTTGAAGCCTTGTGCAAACTCATGCACAGCAACTATAATCATAAGTGATATTGGGCATTTCACTCGATTACATAGCATGTTCTAAGGATTTTGGGTGAAGGAAAATTCGAGTGTAGAATATATACATTTTAAGACCAAACCGGGACCAGTTCCGAAAAATGCAACTACACAGGCCTTCCGGCAGGAATTGAACCCACGACCTTGCGATTCTAGTGCAATGCTCTGACCACTGAGCCACGGAGGGCGTTGCCGAGCGCTTGATCGAGAGTTCTGTATATATAATAAGGTGGTAATACCAGGAGAGAAAATCACCCAAAATCCTTAGAACATGCTATGTAATCGAGTGAAATGCCCAATATTACTTATAATATACCCAATTCTCTCCTGGCATTACCACATTATATATACAGAA
Organism: Paragorgia papillata; assembly: GCA_035771165.1. NCBI lineage: Eukaryota > Metazoa > Cnidaria > Anthozoa > Scleralcyonacea > Coralliidae > Paragorgia > Paragorgia papillata. The sequence goes on from JAWNZC010000238.1 coordinate 1,796,130, forward strand.
CTCTCGATCAAGCTCTCGGGAACGCCCTCCGTGGCTCAGTGGTCGGAGCATTGCACTAGAATCGCAAGGTCGTGGGTTCAATTCCTGCCGGAAGGCCTGTGTAGTTGCATTTTTCGCAACTGGTCCCAGTTTGGTCTTAAAATGTATATATTCTACACTCGAATTTTCCTTCACCCAAAATCCTTAGAACATGCTATGTAATCGAGTGAAATGCCCAATATCACTTATAATATACCCAATTCTCTCCTGGCATTACCACCTTATTATATATACAGAACTCTCGATCAAGCTCTCGGCAACGCCCTCCGTGACTCAGTGGTCAAAAACAACTGGCAAAAACCTCGCCCATTAGCGCTGATCAATAGACAAAGCTCAATAAACAACATATGAAGAACAAACTTATGATAATCCCTCGAACCATGTCGCGGAAGAAATCATTTCACCAATACATGCACCAGTCTATTAAAAAATATCGGACTACCATAGTCAGTAAGCATCGATTTCGGTCGATCAAGCCGTGTACCCGACAAGGTATTCTAGTTGTTAACAAGAAGAAAGGAAAGAAGATTAGAAAAATACCTCGGCCTCGGAAATATTTAACACGCTTCAGGTGTTCCAGCCTTTATGTCGCCCGTGTGGCAAAACCCGACAACCATCAATATATATATATATAGAAAGTAAACTGTAGTAGACCTTGTTTAGAAGGCCATAAGAGCTTGTCTTGCTGTAAAATACTGGCGAAGGGTTAGGCTAGGCTGCAACATAGAAGCACATGTTGTCGGAGGAAATCTGAAATATGCAACGCAACCCCCGTCAGTCGTATTAATGACGCCGCGCCGGAATTCGTTTAAAACTTGCCTGCGTCGTTCATGGGTCTATGCCACTCTGGGGACTTAGATTTAAAAAAACCGTATAGAATAGCGCCTGAGAAAATTGTACTTTTTCTGAGGAAATTTGAGATATGCAACGCAACCCCCACGTCAGTCGTATCAGTAACATTTTTCCGGAGGGTTGTGGTTAGGTTTAGGTCTACCGGGGGGTTAGGGTTGAGGTGGTGGGTTGGGAATTAGTTTTTTAAAATTAACGATTATTGGTAATTCTAGGCATTTCACACTTACTGATTATTGGTAATTCTAGGAGGATATGCTGCACCTGCATGGTGCATATATTCGCGCGACGGCCTGGAAACCAGTGTTGATACGACCCCCCTGACATGTCATTGCCCGCGCAAATTTCGCAATCCCGCGCAAATTTCGCAATCGGCCGCGCAGTTTTGCGATCTAGCCGCGCAAAATGGCCGCCGAATTTTGATATCCGTTGCGCATTTTGCAAACTTTCCAGTCTGAGTATCCTGCGGAAAATTTTCCTGAGTGAAAACCAGCAGAATTGAAATTGGTTTAAAATTTTCCAAGCTTTTCCAATGTTTTATACTACAAGACTGCTATATTCTTCGCTATAATTTACAATGGGAGAGACAGAAGATACAACGCCTGACGACGACACAGCTATTACTGATGAAAATACTCCTCTGTTAGGAGAAGGACATGAAGATCATTTATTGTCTTCAGATACTACGAGATCATACAAAACAAGAAACAGATTGGCGTTTGCTGCATTTGCTTTGACTTACTTGACTTTGTCTGCATCTTATTCCATTATAGCACCATTCTATCCAGACGAAGTAAGCCTACAATAATAAAATTATGGTATTTATTTATATATATATATATATATTAATACAATGGACCTTCAGGTCTTGTATACTATTTCTTGATAAAGGGGCTTGTCCCCAAAATGTTCATGAATGGATCGAACTCTTCAAAAAATTATTTAGTCTAAATCAGCTCAGTCGGGTCCTACTAATTACTGCCCGAGACTGCCCGGGAGTAAGAAATGACCGCCCGAGACTGCCCGGGAGTAAAAAATAACTGCCTGAGACGGCATATTACTGCCAGAGACGGTATACATCTATATTAGAGGCCTTATATAATAAAGAATAGATCCACATTTACGGCACACCGCAAACTGCAGTTCGAAATCAGCAGTTAGCCATTAGAAGTTAGGACAATTTGTATGTTAAGACTGAAAGCTTCCGTTTGTGATTTGCCGTATATATATGTATTTTTATATATGGTGAATAAATACGAGTTTTTTTCCTTCGATTTATATATAGATTTATATTATTTATATATCAGCTGATGTTTCGAAGCGTTGAAATAAACCTCGGTTTTCGGGTCTGGCATACTCTGAAAAAGGCACTATTTCAGCACGGGTTTCAAAAATAGCACTCGGTTTCAAAAATAGAAAAACAAATACATTAATCATTGCCGACTGCGATTAACATTTCAATGGCGCTGTGGGAGACACGAGCTTCGCTCTTGGGCTATAAAATGTGGATCTATTCTTTATTATAGAAGGCCTCTAATATAGATATATACCGTCTCTGGCAGTAATATAGCGTCTCAGGCAGTCATTTTTTACTCCCGGGCAGTCTCGGGCAGTAATTAGTAGGACCGGCTCAGTCTGCATATATATATATATATATATATATATATCACCGACGATTGCATGTGTATAAGTAATTGATGAAATTCATTCAGATTGTTCCAAGCTACACTGATGAGCTGTAGTACAGTGAAACACGTGTCTGTAGATTTAACTATATAATTATATATATATATGTGTCCTGGGCATGGCCATGGGTACTACCAGGTACAATGTTCAGACTAGTGCCCATCAGCTACACACGTAAAAACGCGCAAGCTGTTACAGACCTGCAAGCAAGTTGTTACAAGGCTGTTCAACAGGCTGTCACCGTCATGTGTTCGCACTGGCTGTCCCAGTCTTGTTAACATGTCTGTAGCAGGCTGTTGACAACTTGTAACAAGGCTGATGACTCCAACAGGCTGATGACAAGTTGTTCCAACAACCTGTTACCGCTCTGCACTCAACAAGTTGTTAACAGGTTGATGCTAACAAGGTTGTAGCAGCTTCTTGAATGAACAGCATTGTTACAACCTGTTAACAGCCTTGCTACGGACCTGTTGCGAACACATCCTGTTGACAAGCTGTGAGATTTTTACGTGTGTAGAACACTGCATGGGCACAGGCACTCAGTCTGAACACTGCCTTAAAGGTCAAAAATGATATTCCCATTAACACTTTGAAGCCTGAAGACGAGTCTTTAGTATTTTATTCTGGCTAATGCCAGACAATTTTATTCAGCAGAGGGAGAGATCCAGGCCTCAAAGTGTTAAAACCTATCTCTTTAACACTTTGAAGCCTGAAGACGAGTCTTTAGTATTTTATTCTGGCTAACGCCAGACAATTTTATTCAGCAGAGGGAGAGGTCCAGGCCTCAAAGTGTTAAGGTTATCAGTTTGCAAACCAAAGCACTTTATAGTAACTTAGTCTAAGCTAGGTTGAAATACAGAAAAAAATGCTTTATTAACTGGCACATTTTTCTATATTCTGCAGTTGGGAGCCGCTACTGTAATTTGAGGACTCTATTTTATCTGTGTTACAGCAATTCATTGATAGTGCAATTGAAGCAGTAATTTCTGAAGTTTAATTAGTCTTGTGTTGTATTGTTGTTGTTAGGCCAAGGAGAAAGGTGCAAATGGAGAGGTGGTTGGACTTATATTTGGTATGTTTGCACTTGTCACATTTGTTGCTTCTCCATTTGTAGGAGTTCTGGTAAGTATATAGAAATTGACATACTGTTGACAACCACATGTCACACAACTCACTAATACAAAACACTCAACTTAAAGGGTATTGGCAATAAAAATTAAGTTTGTTTAATTTGAAAGAACTTGTGAAATTGTGATAGATATTTTACAACATTTTTGTATTTTTCTTCATTTTCAAGATACTCTAGTTTGTTTAATATGTAAAATGAGATGGGCTCTGACATCAGGAGCAGGGTACAGTATTTTTACACAAAGCAACATCAGTTATGAAATGTTCAGTTTTCAAGGTGTTTTTATGTGCACAGTTTCAAGTGATTAATTTCATTGAACAAACTTAGAGATATACGGTAACTAATTTTGCTACTTGTGAAAATACTGACAGTACCAGGCTGCTCCTGACGTCACCCTTCGAAACTGGCACATGCTGCTGCATGCACTGAGACATGCATGTAAAAATATAGTGCATGCATGCAAATAGTTTTAATGTATGCAAATCTATGCATGCAATAGTACATGCATAAGAAGTACTGACTGATGATAATATATAATACTATTAAAATGATATGACAAAATAGCATAATTGCTAACACAAAAAGAACTGTCCATTTATTTAATAAATATAAATATTTTGCCTCTGCCCATAGATTAATAGTTAAGCTTCAAGATTGTTGACTTGCCTGATGTTAAGTCATGTGCAGAACTGACTTTTGGAAGTATTTTTTTGCTCCAGCATAGAACCTACATAAAACAATAAAGCTCTTTCAGCCAGGTGTATTATCACATCAGTTAAAAGGTGAAAAGGTGAAAAAATACTAATAGAATTTAACACAACAGTCTTAAAATACATGGTCATCATGGATAGTGAAGCTCAATACATTTACCATGTGCATCATGTTCTATTTCAGATGATCAACTGCATTTATTGTTGTCACCTCACTGAGCAAAACCACATACTGACAGTATTTTGATTTATAAACATAATTAGTCAAGTCTGCTCTTTAGACAAAATTACTGTTAGACTAACTAATATTATATCGAATTTATTAGTATACATGTAAGTCATGATATGTCAAATACAAATGTTTTCTAATACTCACTAGTATTAGTCTGAAATCTGAGTCAAACGATTTTTGAAACCTAATAAGAAATATATTTTTCTGATTTTCTCAGATCAACTCAGATTAACTCAGGATTTTCAGCAACAAAGACTTCTTCTTTAGGTACTATACCTAACATTACCAGTTTTTACAATTGTTTTTTGAGCATTAAAAAGCACAGAAAGATTAGCAGCAGGTTTAGTACATGTAAATAAAACTTCAAAAATTCGCTGTTTTAAAGGTTTGCATCAATTTCATATTTGAATTAAATCTTCTCAGTTGTCTAATTTTGTTGAATATATCTCCTCCAGACAAAATGTCTTATAAAATTATGTTTTTTGTGAGTATTTGCACGGCAACTCCCTCAGTACGATCCATGGACCATGGTCAAACGTTCAAAGATCAAATGTTTTGAAAAGACTGAAAAGTTGTGGGAATTCCTTGTTACCTTGGTTACAATGTAAATAATGCGCAAGATGAGGCCTGGTAACTACTATCTAGTCATAATATAATCTAGTCAATCATTCATACTTTTGAGAGGAAAATGAAGCAAATTTGAGATAAATACCTACCTTTTATCTTTGTGTGTTGATTTGATGCTGACGAATTCGTTTCAGAGGGCTCAGATAAGAACACTTGAACAGGTTTGAATATTCTTGTTTTTTCAATTTGTTGTTTAAAGTCATCATTTGTGATTTGTGTTAGGTTTATTGTAAAACATCTCAAAAAAGCGCAACACAACTTCAGCTGCACCTTTTCCATTTCCAGAGGATATTCCAGACATCATCTGTTCATATTTTAATGATCTGTTACAAGTTGTACTCTGACATGATGAATATAATTGCATAAATTGTTTTGGCAGTTAAATTGCAATCAGTGGTGCATGCATGCAAATTATTTATGCATGCATGCAAGGTATTTGTGCATGCATGCAACCATATTTGCATGCATGCAAATGAGGGTGCATGCATGCAATTTTAAATGCATGCATGCAAATGAGGTGCATGCATGCAACCTTAGTGCATGCATGCAAATGCATGCATGCAAATATGGTTGTATGCATGCAAATGAGAGTGCATGCATGCAACTTTAGTATGCAAATATCTTGAAATATATTGAAATATCTTGAAAACGGAGAATTCAGAAGATACGAAAAAATTGAAAAAGATCTTCTATTCCACTTTATGAGTTCTTTCAAATTAGACAAACTTAATATTTGTTGCCAATGTCCTTTAAGTTACTAATTTCAAATGACTACCATACTTGACTTAACATGGTGAGTCAGACTGGCAAAATACCTAAAATGACACAACTTCCCCAGTCTTCCTGTCTTAGTGTAAATAGCTCCAGATATGCAGATAACTGTTTACAACAAAAATTAACATAACATTAGTAACTACTGTTAAGTGGAACAATAGCTATTTAATTTGTTTCGTAAACAGATCTCTATTCTGCATATCTGGAACCTATTGTTGGTTTTAGTTCTATTATATAGCCATTTCCCAAAAGAGTTGAAGACTGGTGATGGGTTAGGAATACTAGCTAGGGTACTTGGGATTGTTTGGAGGGACAGATTTTATGTAAAGGCTCTTTTCCACTCATCACAGAAACTAGTTTGCAGCTAGTTGCTGCAAGTACTAGTATCTCAATAAAAAGAACTCACAACGAGAAAACAAGCACTGCAAGTTGTTTTTAATTAGATGGAAACACTCGCAGCGAGCTGCGAGCTTTGCGATGACTGGAAAAGAGCCTTAAGCACAATAAAATAAATAAATAAACAATCAAACAATTTGTCAGCTCAGTTCGTTCAGGGTAAAAAGTAAAGTCAAACTACATTATGATTATTACACCACTCTCAATCCTCTTATAAACTGTTGCCTATGCATGTAGCTGGCAACGAGACAGCTAGTGTATGTTTCTCTCCAACGAAGGGCCTCTCGAAATGTTAGACTCCTACGTTCTCTTTTTCGGCAGTATATCAAACCTTATTATATTTCGATTAGTAGAACTAATTGGCCATTTCCCAAAAGAGTTGAAGATTGGTAAAGAGTATTGAGCACTGGTGTTCTTGGAATCGTTTGGAGAGACAGTTTCACATTAATTAAATATAAAGCCGTTACTGCTTAGGATCCCTATGATGAGTAAACTCTCATCTGGTGTTAGACAGCCAGAGTAACACCATTAATTAAGAGGCCGTTTTTTGCCAGTTTAGGCAGGAATGAGTTGATAACTTTTTATGTACCAGTCAATGTAAATCCCCACCTCCCTCAATCCGGGAAAGAGAGGGGAATGGTGGGCATTGGAATGGCGGGGACTTAATAGGCCTTTGCAACCTAGTAAAGATGAACCATTATTCCCACCCCACTTATAATAATAATAATAATATAGTTCTTAAAAACGCATTATACAAATGTCTCAATGCTTTTTAGAATAAAATCATAAAATTAATTAGTCAGTAGAAGCTATTTTAAAAAGGTATGTTTTCAACTTTGCTTTAAACTCATTGACAGTTGAACTTAGTTTAATAAAGTCAGGAAGGGAGTTCCAGAGTCTCGGAGCAGCACAAGAGAAGGATTTGTCGCCATATGTCTCTGTTCTTGTTCTAGGCACAATTAAAAAGTTGAGGAGTGTAGAGTGTGTCCAGGAGTATAATAACGTAGAAGATCAGTGATGTATAGGTAGGGGCAAGGGCCTTGCCCCTACCAGGGGCGGCGCGGAGCGTAGATTTTTTGGTATTAGTTGTGGTATATAACGTAGGGGGGTCTGGTATCCACCCCCAGAAAATTTTGAAATCTAGAGGCTCTGAAATGCAATTTCCAGCATTTTACAGAAGATATTTTTTGAAAAAATCAAGCGAGATGAAGATCTAAATGCTAAGCATTTTACGCGGTTCGATGACTTCACGACCAAATTAACGGAAACATCCATGGAATTATATCTGTCTGAGACTGTGATGTGACTAATAGTATTGTAGCGGTACTGATGCGCTGCAGTAGCTTGCGTGATGCGCCGACAATACATATGATCAGCGCAACGTTTTGCGAACGCAGGCGGCCAAGGTATTAGAATCGCAAAACTAATACCTTGTAGGATTACGTTGTTAGATATACAAATATTCGCATCGTTCTTACCTTTGAAGGAGGACTTATGCCTTTTTTTTGTTAAATATGGATTCAAGAAGGTTTTCCTTTCGTCAGATAAGTTCTAGTCACCATATCAAAGCTTCAAAATTGTTATAAATAATTGCTCTTTGTTTCCATATTATCGAAGTGTTGAACTCCAGTGTTGGGAGCTTTTCCTTGTGAAATAGGCGATACAGCCGATACTACATGGATGATTTATATATTGAGATGTTATATATTGTTAATGTAATGAAGTGAAAAGAATTGCAGACTTCTCGCTGCGAAATAAAAGCAGTTTTAAATCGAAATAGTAAAGCGTCTGACTTTAAAATATAAATATTGTACCACCTGTGGTGAAATTTAACACCGAAAATCCGCGTTTCTTGTCAAGCCAAGGTATTAGTTTTGAGATTCTAATACCTTGAGGTCTAAGCCTTTCAAACACTTGTCGCTAAAGTCGCTAAGGTTGTTGCGCGCATCAGCGAGGACGGTACGGTACTGCGGAATTGAAATCAAACAATCAAAAACAAAGATGTTGTTTTCTTTCATCCGTCTCTGTTCTTGGAATAATTATATTATTTTACAATTCATTTCAATCTGGAGAAAAAAAGGTATTAGACTAATACCTTTAATACCTTAGCGCGCCGCCCCTGGGCAAGGCCATTATTGCTGCCTAGGATGGCTGAGGGTTCTCCCTTTGACAAGTAAAATCATTTGGTGTTTCAGTAAGACAACAAAGGGGCCATTTTGTGGCTAGCTATAGCTCAGACAGGAATGGGATAATATAATAGGTATTTTCTAGTGTAAGGTCATTCAGGAGTAAATGTGAGAGTGAAGTGAACTAAATATTTTTTGTTTGATTGTGTTACTCAGATCCCAACCATTGGAGTTCGGTTTTTCTTATTCTCTGGAATGTTTGTATTTGGTGTAGCTCAATTCTTGTTTGGGTAAGACTACAGCAGAGCCTCACTATAGTGCGCATCGTTTACTGTATAACGTGCAAGTCGGTATAACGCGGTTGATCCTTGGACCCAATAGACCTTTCCGCATGAAAGGCGTGGATAACGCGTTGAGAGATTTGATTGGCTCTCGCAAAACTTCAGACAACTTTGGACATTAGCCAATCAGATTTGACAAAAAGAAAGATCACGTGATCCATTTACCTCATGTGGAAAGGTCTATTGATGACTTATAGTGAAGTTTACCTACAGCACTAAAGCTCACCACAGACCGCTAAATATTCCGCAATATTAGTGACAGAATTGATGTGTAATATGACGCTGAAACTGAAGTTTTTAAACTTTTTATTTATGAGCACTCAGTGGAGACAATTCGATCTTGATGGCTGACGATCGCTTATCCTGAAAAATTGCGATCATTACGCCGATAAAATGACAACGCGGCAGTGCGATCATTGCAAGAAATGAAAACCACGCTCAAAAAATATTCTTTTAATTCTATGTATTTTGTTGAAGTCTTGAGTGGACTTCAAGATTCTTCAGTCATGATTTGGATTGTTACTTAGAATCGAACAGAAAGTGCTTCTGGCACAGCATATTCTCTCATCTCGAAATGCTGATTATCGTTAATGGATCGTTTTCACTCACGTGATCGGTGACCCCATGGGGGTGGTGAAACTACGAAATATTTGAATAAGAAAGAGCTAATTCCCATACCGTACACCAATATGGCCGCCATTTCATTGTTTTGGTACACCAATATGGCCGCCGTGACGTCAGGTGAAAACGATCTATTGTGAAATGGCCTAGAATTAACAATAATTGTCAATTTTAAAGAACTAATTCCCAACTCCCCACTCCAACCCCAACCTCACCTCTAAACTTGACCCTAAACCTAAGCGCAACCCCCTGGCAACCCTAAACCTAACCACAACCCCACTGGTAGGCCTAAACCTAACCACAACTCTCCAGGAAGAAAGTCCCGCCTCTCAGACCCCGACCACAACACCCCTACTGTTTTCGTTTAACATCCCGCATGTGGGAAAGAGTCTCACTTGGGTATGATAATTATCATTTTTGTCTGTGAACAAATGATGATGATTATCATGATACTCAAGTGAGATGATAGTTGGGAAGTGCTGAGAATGAGATTTGGCCGTGCCTCACCATAACACGCTTCATCTATAACGCGGTCACGACTAAGGACCCCAACTACCGCGTTATAGCGAGGCTCCACTGTATGCTGTATTTTTATTCGTTTTATATACAGTACTCTATCTAATGACGGGCAATTCTTAGTTGTCAAATAAAGGGAGAATGGGTTAAACAGAGTGTAAGTTGTAGTCCACTTTCTTTTTCAAGGTTTTTGAACAGATTTCCTAAAAGAACAATGTTTATTACATATTCATTTATTCTTCGAGCTTTTGCTGGTGCTGGTGCAGCAGCAGCCTACACAGCTGCCATTGCTTTTTTGGCACAGTGTTTTCCAGATAAAATTGGAACTGTAATGGTAAGACATGATCTAGAATTGAACTAGTTGACTTATGTTATACACTAACTGATATTATATACTAGCTAAATAAAGACGTTAATTATTTTACTGTTTTTTTTAGGGTGGCCTGGAATTGTTTACTGGGCTTGGATTTACGTTAGGACCCCTCTTAGGGGGAGTTCTTTATGAAGTAAGTATGCGTTGTCAACTATCAACGTCAGTAATCTTCAGGTGCAGTGCAGATGCAGTGCAGGTGCAGTGCAGGTGCGGTGCAGGTGCGGTGCAGGTGCGGTGCAGTGCAGGTGCAGTGCAGGTGCAGGTGCAGGTGCGGTGCAGGTGCGGTGCAGGTGCAGGTGCAGTGCAGGTGCAGTGCAGGTGCGGTACAGGTGCAGTGCAGGTGCGGTGCAGGTGCAGTGCAGGTGCAGTGCAGGTGCAGATGCGGTGCAGGTGCAGTGTGCAGTTGTAGTGTGCAGGTGCGGTGCAGGTGCGGTGCAGGTGCAGTGCAGTTGCAGTGTGCAGGTGCTGTCATGATCGAGAATCGCATAAAAAAATCGGCCACGCTCATGGGTCAGTTCGCAAGCCACGTGCGTGCTGGCTCAAGTGAGTCGTCTTCGAGCTTGGTGAAATTTACTAAATTCTAAACACGCAAAACAACAAGTGAACTGTCCATATAGTCAAAAAATAACATCAAGGCAAAGAAGAAATCAATCAAAGCTATCTGATAGTTGGCATCTTTATTCATAACAAACAACAGATTTTAGTCATTTTACATGGAAGTTTATGATACTAAATGGCACCTTGCTCTTTGTCTAATTTCCCCGCCATATTTGATTTCAAGTCAGCAAATGCTTGATATCCTACAATATCCCTAGTATCCTCTTCAATAGATCCATTATTTTCCTTTATCTTCCTAATTTTATCGTATGAACCCACATGTACCACAACGCTCCTTCGCTCCTCATTCATCTCATGCCAGCTTCGCTTGGTCTCGCGTGTATTCATGACGTTTACACGCAAGATATTCGTTCTACGCATGCGTAGCTAATCCAGGTCGTACGAATTCCGATCGTGGCGCAGTGCAGTGCGCAAGGTGCAGCGCGCAGTGTTCAGGGTACAGTGCGCAGGTGAAGCGCGCAGTGTGCAGTGCGCAGGTGCAGTGCCACAGGTGTGGTACAAGTGCAGTGTAAGTGTGGTGCGTGCCTAGGTGCAGGTGCAGATGCCGTGCAGTACAGCTGTACATTTTCTATTTTAAAACCTGCTAATATTTGTTTCTAGTATGGAGGTTTTGGAATGCCTTTCTTTGTCTTAGCAGGAGTGATGCTGGTTACTCTTCCTATTACTGCATATATCTTGCCTCCTGTACATCAAGGTAGGAATTGTGAGACTGTCTTTTTGTGCTGAATAACTGTTTAGCTTGAACGTAAGAGCGCACCGACATTTCAAACAAAAAGATGTACTAACGTATTGTAAGACACAGTGTGGAGTTACCTTACAGAGATACAGCTGGGAATTATGGGGCACAGGGGTTGAGGGGTATATTGATTCTCACAATAAATGAGAAAGTTGTATGGGCGTATGAATGTTTTTTTTACGGGGGAGGAGTGGCCAAAGGTAGTCTAAGATAGGCAGCGTATATATATATATATATATGCTCCTTCACTATGTACGCTCCTTCACTTCGGTGTTGTTGAGCACTCTGCGAAGTTGCCGTGGGTACCTATTAGCGACCTTAAGATGCTAGGACGACGACGGCGGTTAAAAAGCAATTCAAATTTTAGTATTAAAAATAAGTCACGGTTAACTGACTACTGTATTCAATACATGAAGCTTGTTTTATAATTTTCAAAGTGTTAAAACGGTTGCAGTGGCTGTGTTAAGCAATCTCAGACAACAGTTCTCATCACCCCAAGAGTCAACGTCGTCCTGAAGACGTGAAAATGCTCTGAGTGGCGTTGTATACAGAGCGAGGACGGTGTTCAGATTACTTTTGGGACTAGAAATTATTCATTATCTTTGTTTTGCAAGAAGAATGCTTTTGTTTGAAGGATGTCGTCCTCGAAGTTGCCGTCGTAGATCTTAACGTCCCTATTCGCGATAATGCAACGCTCACTACCCTTATGGAAGTTTGAGCACTCTGGGCCCATGCGCACTTCACGCTATCTGAATGTATTTCACCGATGCTGTCCCACATGCGGTTGTCACCGACGATCGCATGTGTATAAGTAATTGATGAAATTCATTCAGATTGTTCCAAGCTACACTGATGAGCTGTTGTACAGCGAAACACCGTGTCTGTAGATTGAACTATATATATATATATGCAACGCTCACTACCCTTGTGGAAGTTTGAGCACTCTGGGCCCATGCGCACTTCACGCTATCTGAATGTATTTCACCGATGCTGTCCCACATGCGGTTGTCACCGACGATCGCATGTGTATAAGTAATTGATGAAATTCATTCAGATTGTTCCAAGCTACACTGATGAGCTGTTGTACAGCGAAACACCGTGTCTGTAGATTGAACTATATATATATATATGCAACGCTCACTACCCTTGTGGAAGTTTGAGCACTCTGGGCCCATGCGCACTTCACGCTATCTGAATGTATTTCACGATGCTGTCCCACATGCGGTTGTCACCGACGATCGCATGTGTATAAGTAATTGATGAAATTCATTCAGATTGTTCCAAGCTACACTGATGAGCTGTTGTACAGCGAAACACCGTGTCTGTAGATTGAACTATATAATATATATATATATATATGTGGGACCATGGCCTGAGCTCATCTGGCTCCATAATATATATGGGTCAACTAAGAATGTAGCATGCCACAAGATCGCCCAGCAGGGTAGTTTTGAAAATCTAACATTTCAGTCTGTAGGCTAAAGTGGCATTTTCTGCATTTTGAAATCATTTTGAAGCAATGTTAAAACTTTTAAGCCATAGCTGGAGTAGAGTTAAGTTTTGTAGATTTTTTCTTTCCTTTTTTTAGCAAGTCCTATAAATGAGGAAACTGAAGGAACAACTAATGCAGTTACAATTATGAAACTTCTTAAAATACCTGCCTTTGACATCGTAGGTTAGTAGATCCATCGCTTGTCTACGGAATCACGTCAATTAAAGCCGATCACTTAACTATTCTCCACAGCCTTCTCCTTATTTCTATGTGCATCAGGTAAATAGTTTTCTCACTGCATGAAGTGAATGGATTACGTGATCTTTCTTTTTAACAATTCTGACTGGCTAATGTTCAATGTTTGTCCGAAGTTTTGCGAGAGCCAATCAAATCACTCAACGCGTTATCCGCGCACTTCATGCGGAAAGGTCTATTATGAGAGGAACCTTTGGTTCATGAAATGTAGAAGCTCGAAACAGTAATATTCAGTATTCGGAGTTTGAAGCCGAGTGCAAAACAAAAAGATTTTATTAAAAAAAATTGTGGATGGGTTTGCAACATATGTCTGAATATCTCATGCCTTCGCACGCGATAATGGACCTTTTCACCAATAGCGGCGCCATCGTGAATTCGCAATGCATTGTGGTCTATCCAGGGTATAACAAACTTAATTTAAAGTTGAGACACAATGAGGTATTTTTTTCTTTATAAACACTTTCGTGGCAACAATGTCTAAATATAATCGTTGTGACATTGGTTAAAGCAACAATTCTCGGACGTATAAGGATAGATACATCTCAGACTCATTAATAATTCATGAAGAAAACACAAAGGAAATCAGTACCGTGTCTGTGGTTTGGATATCGGAGGAAGAAATTACATAAATTAAGCAAACTTTCATCTTGATTTTCTCTTAAAATACTGATTTGTTTGTGATGCTATATCATACACTCGGATGAATGTTTCATCAGGAAATCCAAACACCTCGAAGTTTGTTCAAAAACCTCGACTTCGGCTCGGTTTTCAACAAACGTCTTGGTGTTTGGATATATATCTTGATGAAACACTCCTCCTCGTGTATGATATATTACATGACAAATGTATCCTTATACCAAAAGCCAAGGCCAGCCGACAATTTAAAGAAATATAAGATAAAACACAATCCGAAGACGAACATCTTGAAAACCCAAGATATGGATTAAGACAAGACAAAGATGAAACGGTTATATTTCGACTTTATTACAAAGTCATCATCAGACCAAGTGACTAAAATTAAATATATACGTTCTTTATATTTACAAGGGAATAAAACTGATAACAGGCTATTTATAGGCTAACGCTTTATAGTACAAATCTGATAAGTATATATAATGATATTATCTATGGAAATAGCCTGTTATCAGTTTTATTCCCTTGTAAATATAAAGAACGTATATATTTAATTTTAGTCACTTGGTCTGATGATGACTTTGTAATAAAGTCGAAATATAACCGTTTCATCTTTGTCTTGTCTTAATCCATATCTTGGGTTTTCAAGATGTTCGTCTTCGGATTGTGTTTTATCTTATATTTGTATCCTTATACGTCCAAGCATTATTACTTTTACTAATATTACAACGTTCATATTTAGACATTGTTGCCACGAAAGTATTTATGAAGATAAATTTACCGCATTATGTCTCCACACTAAACAATCATCTTCTTAATTGAGCTTGCTATCCTGGGTAGACGTCATAGACCATGGCGCCAAGGTCCATTGGGACTATGGACAAAGTGAAACAATAAAGGGGTCGTTTTTGATCGGCTTAAGCAAGAATGGGTAATTATATTATAGTGTTGCTCCTTTCTTTCCAGGTGGTACTGCTGTTGCTGGTGCAATGGCAATGGGAGTTATCGAACCCACGTTGGCTATACATCTGAAAAATCAGGTATGAATGGTACCCATTATTTTTTTAAGTAAGCCTATCGATATTTTAAGCGTTTAAAGGCTGATTTCCAGTCAGTGGAATTTTGCGAGCGGGCGGAATTTTTCTTTGTCTTGCGAGCTCTCGAGCGGAACTAATCTAATTCAGAGCACAAAAGACAAAGAAAAATTCCGCCCGCTCGCAAAATTCCACTGACTGGAAATCAGCCTTAACTGGTAGTGTCAGTAGGATATGTACACTTTATACGATTATGTATATTTATTTATACAATAATTTGAATAGTACGTACGTTTTTATTGGTCAATAGCCATGATCTATAAAAGGACAGATGCACAAATTACGCCACTGATGTGGTCTGATTTCTCTAAACCAATCACGGATCTCACTGCAACACCACAAGCCAATGACGTTTCTTGATTTGTATATATAGATCATGGATCACGTCAGATGAAGTGATTTGTCTTTTTCAATGCCCTGGTCTGTTAAAACATAATTTTTCTATTTGTATAAAAATTATTTATTTTTTTACTAATAATTACTAATTTTTTATTGTATAAAACAATTTTTTTTGTTGTTGTTGTTGTTGTTGTCTGTTCAGTTATAGATGCACAGAGGACGTCACAACGTGGTACGTGGGCCACTTACCACGTTGTGACGTCATCTGTGCATCTATAACTGAACAGACAACGGCAAAATGGAATCTATTTGTTAAACAGAGTATAGACTGTTTATTGGCAAGTGCATGTATATTGTGATATATATATATTTATACAATACCCTGGTTGCTATGCGTGTTTTCATTGGTTGTTGGCCATGATCTATTAGAGGACAGACACATGGTCACGTCAGATCACGTCAGCCGACTTGCTTTTTTCCTTCTTCATGCCCCAAAATCCGGCAAGAGTTTCGACAAAGAACTTTTAAATTTTTATTGTATAAAACAAATAGATTCCATTTTTTTGTTGTCTGTTCAGTTATAGATGCACAGAAGACGTCACAACGTGGTAAGAACATCAGTGACCCACTCGACTGCGTCTCGTGGGCCACTTTTTTGTTCTTACCACGTTGTGACGTCATCTGTGCATCTATAACTGAACAGACAACGGCAAAATGGAATCTATTTGTTAAATATATGCACAATATACACTATATACAGAATATAGCATTTAGAAATGGAAATTGTCAGGATATATACAGTATATAGAGTTTTCAGTATAGGAATGTATAAAGTGTATATATAGTCACTATGTACAGTATATATATATACAATATACAGTATATAGAGAATATATATAGGAAATGGCAAGTTGTGAAAAATAATATAGTATATATGATTTTTGTATATAATGACTATATACACTATACACACAATATGCAGTATATACAGAATATATATATATATATATATATATATGTACTATTTACAGAATGAGTGGCCGTTCTGTATCGGGGTATACAGACACGAGGCGAAGCCGAGTGCCTGTATCCCGATACAGAACGGACACGAATTCTGTAAATGACTTCTAAAACGATCCGATTTGGTTAGTTCATTGGCGTAGTAATTTTTCTAAAAAAACGTTGTCTAAGTCGAGAAAATCAAAGCTAAAACTTATGTAAATCAAGAGGAATCTGTATCACGTATACAGACACTCATTAAACATGGATTTTCTTTGTGTTTTCCTCATGAATTATTAATGAGTTTTAGAAATATATATACAAACGAGCACGTGTGATTTTGTTCACGGAATGTCGGAAAGTGCTCAATACCATAAAGGTAGAGCGAATATAGTATAGTTTAAGTGGGCTAATTACAGTACCTCAAAATGTCGAGTGTTGCGACACTCAACATTTTGAGGTAAGCCCACTTAAACTATACTATATATATATATATATATATATATATATATATTATTTAAAAAAATGAACGTTGCTACTCCGAGTTTCACGCGTTAGCGATCATCAGGTAACTGAAAAAGTTTCACTTTAGCTTCTGTTTTATATTGCGTGGCACGCGTGAGATCGCGGAAATATAAGAAATGGGAAGTTGTGAGAATATACAGTATATACAGTTTGACTTTAGACATGTATAAAGTGTATATAAGTCAGTTTATACGATTATGTATATTTTTACAGAATATATCGGCACTGTTTATTGGCAGGTGTATATTGTGTATATTCTGCAATACCGCGGTTTAGTGGAATTGTCACACTCACAGACAGAAGAGAAACATTTAATTCGACGCGACGATAATTCGTCGTGAAACTCCAACACGTGTTATCGTCGCATTATTATCCGTCTGACTCAGACGAATTTAATTGCCGAGACGAATTTAATTCGTGTGTCGAATTTAATCGAGTTATACGTCGCAGTTTCGTCGAATAAAATTCAAACAATTAAATTCGTCTGTTGCATGTGCGACGTTTAGCGCAGGTCTAAAACGGGACGGTGACGACAGAAAGTTTGGGGCTGAGTATTTAAATTTGAAAGCCTGGGTATGGAAAGCCACGACTGGCATAAGTGTCTAAAAGCCGTTACGTACTGCGTTTAAACCATTATGTGATGTAGTTATGACTTTATATAATGCATGCAGTTATAACATTACAGATAGCTGTTATGACAATACGCGACAACACAAAAGTTATAGCTTTATGTGCTATGGTTTATATTATATGCGCTGAATTAATTTTTTGTGGATATAACATTATCTTTTGTTGCTACATTAAGCGCTGTTGTTTTGTAATTACGTGATGCAGTTGTGACATTATATGCTTAGCTTGTAGCCAAACTCAAGGATCATATAGATATTGAAGAATTTTGAACCATCTTTCTGGGATTGGAAATTTGAGAAAGTTATCACTTTGAATACACAAACTCGGACCATAATATGATTTTTTGCGCCACTGTTGTTCTCTTTCATTAGTTTAACATAACTAGCAGCACTAAAATTGGATTGGTCTTCTTCATGTTCTGCGTTGCTTACGCCTTCTTTGCTCCACTCTTTGGATGGTTGGCAGACAAAACGGTATGTACTGTTTACATAGAGGGTAGAATGAAGTAAAGAGAAGAGAAGAGAAGTGAGGATATGAGGTTTAAGGAGGTAACGGGATGGGACGTAGTGAAGTGAAGTGAAGTGAGGTGAGGTGAAGTGAAGTGAGATTAAGTGAAGTGAGGAACGGTCACGTGAGGTGAGATAAGATGAAGTGAGGCGAGGTGAGGTGAAGTGAAGTGAAGTGAAGTGAGGTGAAGTGACATGAAGTGAAGTGAGGAGCGGTCACGTGAGGTGAGATAAGATGAGGTGAAGTGAAGTGTGGTGAAGTGAAAGTTAGGTGAAGTGAGGTGAAGACTCAGAGACGTGACGCGAAGGGAGGTGTGGGGTGAGGTCAGGTGAAGTGAAGCGAAGAGAAGTGAGGTTAGATTAACTTTAAAGGACGTGAGGTGAAGTGACGTGAAGTGAAGTGAAGTGACGTGACGTGAGTAAAGTGACGTGACGTGAAGTAAAGTAAAGTGAAGTGACGTGCGTGACGTAAAGTGAAGTGAAGTAAAGTGAGGTCAGATGAGGTGACGTGAAATGAAATAAACGGAAGGAAAGTCAAGTCAAGTGAGGACTGGACAGAGTGTTGAGTTGAGTGAAATGGAATGAATGGATTGCAGTGTAAGGTAGTGTAGTATAGTGTAATTTAGTGGAGTGGATAGAGAATGACTTGTCATACAACCATATCTTCCTTTTTGTTTCTACTTTACAGAACCCAAGATGGGTTATGACTTTTGGGTGTTTTTTCTGTGCAATTGGCTTTTTTCTTCTTGGTCCAGTTCCATTTTCATTTATGCCAAAGTATGTTTTCTTCTTTGTATTACAGATCCCCCCCATCCCCCCCGCCACAATGGACGTATAGCCCCTAACCCTAATCTCAAAGGTATGTCTCCAAAGACCTCTGGCTTAACGTACCAGTGCTCTGACTACTGAGCTATTAGGACTCCTGATCAGGATAGTCTGAAATATCCATTTATGCAACATCGCATACATTACGACAGCTTAATGGGGGGTATCTAATCTACTAAAAACGAAGACTTAGGTATTTTTCTTCATTGTTTTGGGGGTGTTTTTTTACAGTGAATTATGGCTTGTCTGCTGTTCTTTGGCAATAATTGGTTTATCTCTTGGTCCATTATTTATTCCTACCATTTCTGAAATGGAAAATATTGCTAAGTACGTATTTTTAGGTTACTCTTGATTTTCAGAACAACAAATGAGGCTTTTTTGAAATGAAGAGGATAATATAGGATAGCAGAGGATAGCTGAGGATACCAGAGTATCAGGATAGCAGAGGATAGCTGAGGATACCAGACTATCAGGATAGCAGAGGATAGCAGAGAATAGCAAAGGATATTAGAGGAGAACAGAGGATAGCAAAGAATATCAGAGGATAAAAGAGAATAACAGAGAATGGCAGAGAATAACAGAGGATAACAGAGAAAAACAGGATAGCAGAGAATAACAGAGGATAGCAGAGGATAACGGAGGATAGCAGAGAATAACAGAGAAAAACAGGATAGCAGAGGATAACCAAGGATAGCAGAGGATAAGATAGCAGAGGATAACAGAGAAAAACAGAGGATAACAGAGAAAAACAGAGGATAGCAGAGGATAACATAGAAAAACAGAGGATAGCAGAGGATAACAGAGAAAAACAGAGGATAGCAGAGAAAAACAGAGGATAACAGGGTAGCAGAGGATAGCAAAGAATAGCAGAAAATAGCAGAGAGCATAGGATAACAGAGGATATCAAAGGATATTAGTGGGTATCAGAGGATAACAGAGGATGACATAGGATAGGATAATAGAAGGGGAGAACAGAGGACAGCAGGGAATAACAGGAAAACAGAGGATATCAGAAAATACCAGAGGAAAACAGAGGAAAACAGAGGATAGTAAAGGACAGAAGAGGATAGCAGAGGATCTCTTTTGCATTAGAGAGTTTTCCAACCAAGTTTTTAAATGTTTTCTAGGGCAAAAGGTTATCCTGATAATCTCACTACCCATGGTATTATTTCTGGTGTTTTTGGATCTGCATTTAATATTGGGTTAGTACAACAATAGCAAAAGCAATACATTACAATGCAATACACTCGCAGTACAGTTCAGTACATTACAGTACAGTACAGTGCGGTACAGTACAGTATTAATATTTCATAAAATATGATACAATACAATATAAAATTATACAGTACAGCAATGAGGGTTCAATATATGTGTAACATGTGTTTACATATAAAACCCCTGCAGACTAAACTTTTAAATACTTAACATGTTTTTAGACAATTTATTGGACCAACTTTGAGCGGTGTGTTTACAGAGTATCTTCATTTTAACTGGACTTGTACGGTAAGCAAAGTTGCTTTAAACCATGGTTGAACACGTCAAAATCCTGAAGCATTGAAAGTTTTTGATATGGGGCTGAACACTTGCAACGTAAGACTGCAACGGTCGCACAAATTGATAAGTGTAACATGTCAGTCACCAATTTGTTTTGCAATCATGCCATATGAATGTAAGCTGCGTTTGTGATCCGTAATAAGTTGCTGATAAACTCTGTGCCTTGTTCTTACTGTCCTATTTCTGTTTTTCTCTCGATTGTTTTTTCTAGCTTCTATAGCATAAAATATATTTCTATTTTTCGTTTATTTTCATAGGGTTATGGTGTTATATTGTTGATACAGGTAGGTAATTAAAATCTTTTAAGGGAAATTGCACTGCAAGCTAAAAACTTTAAGGGTGTATCAGAGCTGATGTCAGTTCTGTTCAGAAAAAATGTAGCAACCCTTGGTTGCAATAGATCGTTTGTACATGACGTCACGTCCACCATCTTAGTTGATTTTTCAGTTGGCAAACACTGTTTACATACCGCTGACCGTCATCCGGCAAGGGTATAGACAATCTCGAGCCCATAGACTGCCTGCTTTTTGTCAGCGGGTGAGCGCTCGCGGGGAGACTGGGGAAATTGGATTGATTCTCTGTTTTGATTGGGTCATTTAAATTTATTGAATTCACCGATTCAGAACCAATAGATTCTGAAATAATGAAATTTATATTGCTTTATGCAATAAATATAAATATCTTCAAATCTAGACGCCTCGTTTATATATTTTCTCTTTGTTTAATTATATCTGGGTCACAGTCACACTCACGCAATTATTCAAACAAAATTCATAACAAATTTAGAATAGCCGCAAATAGTCGCAATGAACAATTTAAAACAAACCTTATTTGTCGTGCGATTTGTCGCTACACTTGATGTATAAATGGAAAACAATTTAAACAATGGAAAAGCATATTTAAGACAAAGATGGATCAGCCTTCGCAACTCGTAAAGGCTTGTGATCGAGGACGAGATTGGCGTCGTGAATTGATCGTTTACCTTGGATTTCAAGAATGTTCATGTCAAGTGCCACAACCAGCAGTGTCAGTCTCTTTCCGACAATTTTAATGTGCATTTGATCCACATTTTATGCAGGGTTCTCAGATATATAGTATTCTCATATTGCGATTTCCTTAAAATTGAGAAAGGAATTCATGAAACACCGCACATTCTGCACAGCACTCAGGCTACGAACATGCGCTTAACAACTGGAACCCCTCATTTCAGGGATAATTAAATCCAATTTCCCCGGTCTCCCCCGCGCTCACCCGCTGACAAAAAGCAGGGAGACTATGGGCTCGAGATTGGAGTATAGATCGTTTGCACATGACGTCACGTCTGCCATCTTGGTTGATTTTTTGGTTGGCAAACACTGTTTGCCTACAACTGACTGCCGTATTTCTTCCGGTAAGGGTGGCGTCCGATGTCACGTGATTGCAAACGATCTATAAGATGTATCAGTGCACATATTTTAGCTGTGACTATTTTGATAACATCTGGCTGTAGAACTTAGATAGAATAAGATAGGATAAGAGAGGATAAGAGGGAATAAAAGAGGATAAGGGACGATAAGAGAGGATAAAAGAGCATAGCAAAATAACAAAGGTCAATAGGAGATAACAGAGTACAAAAGAGAAATTATGATTCTCAGTTATTTAGCTTGTCTATAATAGATTTTTTATTTTTTAGACTCTTCTTCTCCTTATTTTAACTTTGTCTGGTAGCTCGACAAAGACCACTAAGACGTAAGTATAGGACTGATATAATATTGAAAGTCAAATTCAACGTAAATTACCTGCAACACTTACGTGTAGAACCCTTATACAAAAGCCCGTTTATATACATGGCAATATTAATTTTGTTCACGAATTAGTTCAAGAACTATAAAATATTTAACTACTTCGGATATCTACTTCAGAAGGCAGGCGAGAGTTCTCGAAAGATTTTTACAAACCATTGATAGTATTTGAATTTTTCCAGGAAAGAACCCGAAGCTCCTTCGCAAGCAAATCAAGAAAGTACTTCAGTACCAGCTTCTGATAACCCAAGGACAATACAGGCGCAACAGGTTTTTTCCAGTAGTTGTTAGGTAGACTACAATTCTTGCCAAAAGTAGACTATATATATTTATATATATATATATATATGTATGTAATATATTATATATAATTGTGAAATTCATGAATAATTAATGAGGTTAAGAAGCAATGAAAACGTAGCATTCAAGTCATCGTATCGTGTGGATAGACCTTTACGCACACTGTGATTGGTCAGTTACCGGCCTACCGTGTTTATACCGGGCAATGCAAATATGCGAAATAAAAGTTGTGTGCTGCGTAGGCAGTGTTGAATACAAATCGAAATATAGTAAGGTTTGAGTACTGCCGAAAATATTCTTGGTTTTCATCTGTCGTCACGGCGGCCATATTGGTGCACAGAAACAATGAAATGGCGACCATATTGGTGCACAACCTTTATCCTATGGGAATTTAACTCTATTCTTATTCAAACATTTCGTATTCTTTCACCACCCCAATGGGGCCACCGATCACGTGAGTGAAAACGATCCATTGAACGTAGTTTCTAGCTAACGTTTCGAGCAGGGGTGGCGCCAAGAATTCCCCGACACAGGGGCTAGTGGAGGGGGGGGGGGTCTGGGAATAACTTTTCCCATCTTCTCAACATGAAATTATCGCAATATCCGACAAGTTACAGCATTTATTTTCAAGGTATCAATAAAGAAAAATCTGTTGAACACCTAGTGTGGTCATTAACCAGTTTGCCAGTTTTCGTCCAATATTTTAGACAGAAAATGGAATTTTGTGTGTTGTAATTATTACTCTTGGCTTCTGCACAATATATACCGTATCCTGTGTTTCTAAAGGAGTTTCATTAATTACTCGAGCTACCGCAAGGTAGACGAGTCTAGGGGGCCGCTTACATGGACAAATGTTGTCCCTGGTAGGGTCACCCTACCCCCCGAGCTACCCTGGGGGAGCCAACTTTGTGTTCATTTTACTTAGTCTTGACAGCAAGCGTTTACATGGGCAATTTCATACTTGTCTTGGGTAGTAGGGTCACTCTGGGGGTATGGCCACCCTCTTTGGTGAGGTAAAGGGTGAGCTCATAGCCAACTCGGCGAAGCGCCCCGTTGGCTATGACCTCATATACGACTCGAGCTCATGGTATAATAGCCTGGTTCCCTGGCCCAATTTCAAAAGAAATAAGGGCCAGGTAACCACAATAACCACTAATCTCATTCTCGCGTCATCAGGGCTAAATCCACTTATGACGATTCCAGTTTTACTCATAGCCACTAAAAACGCGCGAAAATTTAACCAACAGGAAAGCAGAAGTCTTTAGTGGTTACCTGGCCCATATTCTTTGATTGGGCCAGGGTACCAGGCTAATGGTATAACTGTTAAATGTTCATTGGTTCCATTTGTAACCCTACCCCTCCCTCCGACATTTATGATGGGAAATAGAAACCAGGCCACTGCAGGCGAACTGCGAACAACAGAAAGCTAAATATTCACGTTAAAAAGTTAAAATTTCTTTAAAATTTTCTCGATCTACTTAGATTTTCTGAGATTTCCTGATTTTCCTGAGATTTTAACTCATCCTGAAAATTCCTTTTCAAGTCAGGATTTCCTGAGAATCAGGAAATTTCCTGCAAAGTGGAAACACTCGGCGGAAATAGTTTGACACGCCTCAGGTGTTCCAGTCTTTAAGCCCTAATCAAACGAGAACGCAGTTAGTCATCGCAAGTTGGCAGTCAGAATTTTCGTGGCGGTCGTTCAAACACCCAAATTAACAAAATAAAGGTTTCATGAGTGTTTTAAACAAGTTTTAACTTTGTCATGGTACATGATATTTTTGGGAAACTATTCAGAGCGGCTGGCTGAGATAGCGTGACTGCCAACTTGCGATGACTTTGCGTTCTCTTTATGTCGCTCGTTTGGATTTGAATAAATTGTCAGTGTGGTCAAGTACAGCGACTCCGACAACATGTGCTTCTATGTTGCAGCCTAGCCTTCGCCAGTATTTTACAGCAAGACAAGCTCTTATGGCCTTCTACACAAGGTCTACTACAGTTTACTTTCTATATATATTGATGGTTGTTGGGTTGTTGACCTTTATAAATTTATATGCAATGCTCTAATTTATGCAGTGTGAATAGAAATTGGTTTTAAAATAATGAATATTTATAAATACAAGACTGTTATACTGTAAGATCTTCTACGAAGTATTCTTCGCCATAATTTACAATGGGAGAGACAGAAAATACAACGCCTGACGACGACACAGCTATTACTGATGAAAATACTCCTCTGTTAGGAGAAGGACATGAAGATCATTTATTGTCTTCAGATACTACGAGGTCATACAAAACAAGAAACAGATTGGCGTTTGCTGCATTTGCTCTGATTTACTTGACTATGTTTGCCTCTTATTCCGTTATAGCACCATTCTATCCAGACGAAGTAAGCCTACAATAATAAATATGGTATTTATATATACATGGATATACCGTACATATATATTTAACAGTTAGTATACCATGAGCTCGAGTCGTATACAGCTAAATCAATTAAGGTTGTCCTGGCCAAAGCCAAAAAGCTAAAGCCAAAAGGTCAAAGCCAAGCGCGAAAATGCTCGTTAATAATCCCCAGAGAGGCAAGTTTGGTTAATTTATATGATTTTGGCCGATAAATATAGTAAGGGCCTGTATATATGGAGGCGAGTTACCCGGCCAGCCGAGTTCCTCGGCACATGACGAGTTCCCGGTCGGTAGAACAAACACTGTTTTTCCCACCGCAGTGTTTATATGAGACAGACGAGTAACTCGCCGTGGCGAGAACTCGGCACTGGCAGCCGGGATCTCGGCAAAGCGGGATAAACATTTCCCCATATAAACACTTTTCCCCGGGTAACTCGGCATAGCGGGATGAATTTTCTATATTCGTTACTTCATGTCACTTTCGTTGATGAGAATCATTTCAAATATTACAACTCGCCAGGTAACTCGCCTTCATATAAACAGAACGTAAAGATTATCCCGGCAAACCGGGTAACTCGGCTGACCGAGTAACTCGCCTCCGTATAAACAGGCCCTAAATGTGTGCTTCGCTATTTAGATATAGTAATTTCCATCGTACTTTTCACGCTTGGCTTTGACCTCTTGGCTTTGGCCAGGACAACTTTAATTGATTTAGCTGTATGAGCTCATAGCCAACGAGGTGCTTCGCCGAATTGGCTATTAGTTG
This sequence comes from Paragorgia papillata, assembly GCA_035771165.1. Classification (NCBI taxonomy): domain Eukaryota; kingdom Metazoa; phylum Cnidaria; class Anthozoa; order Scleralcyonacea; family Coralliidae; genus Paragorgia; species Paragorgia papillata. The sequence continues at coordinate 1,822,005 of JAWNZC010000238.1, forward strand.
GGAAATCTTCGGTGGAGTGGGCAATCTTCAGTGGAGTGGGCAATCTTCAGTGGAGTGGGCAATCTCGGATGGAGAAGGCAATCTTGGGTGGAGTGGGCAATCTTAGGTGGAGTGGGCAATCTCGGGTGGAGTGGGCAATCTCGGGTGGAGTGGGCAAGGGGGGTGTCACATTGCCCACAGAGTTACCTGCAGATGCAGTGTCGTATTTTCCATATCCTCACTTGTGAAGATATCGACGACGTCAAGAACTTTTTGCATTGAATCTATATAATAAAAAGAAAATTACACGCTGGCTTGAAGATATGAATTTTATCTTCTTGTGGTAAAAACGATATTTTTCTCATTCGCTACACTCATTCGTAAAATATTGTTTTCACATGCACTCGAAGATAACATCCATATCTTCGCACCACCGTGTAATATCCTCTATATATTTATATGTATATATAAGATTAATATTGGCATTTACACTCGATGAAATGTACAGGAAAATTACAAAGGTGATATTACGAGTGTCGATGATTTCTAAGACCCGACCGAGACCAGTTGCGAAAAATGCAACTACACAGGCCTTCCGGCAAGAATTGAACCCATGCACGACCTTGCGATTCTAGTACAATGCTCTGACCACTGAGCCACGGAGGCCGTTGCCGAGAGCTTGATCGCGAGTTCTGTATCGTGACAAGTGACGACGGCTTACCATATAAGGTAAAACAGATTGCGGCGTTGCGCGTTGGCTTTGTTGGTGAACGTGATGATGATAAAGAAATACGGCGAAGATCTTGAATGGTTTAGGGAAGGATTTACAGTGCTTCCACTTTGAAGGAAATTTCCTTTTGAAAGGAAATTTTGACGAAATGAAGGAAATTTGAAGGAAATGCAATTTTGAAGGAAATTTTGAAAAATAAAGGAAATTTGAAGGAATTTTTAAAATTGTTTAAAAATGTTAATTATATCAAATGTTTTCTGCAGTTTCTTGACTTTCTTTACACAGTAACGTCCAAAACTCACTTCACAACTCCCAAAAACACTCGGATAAAAGAATAAATCAGCAACAGAACAACAATCTATTAATAGTAGGGAGCCCCGCGCAAATAGCCTGAGTACTAGGTTATCACAATGCCTTCATTTCAGGATCCAGTTCAAGTTCGAGTTTGCTACTGCGCAATAGATCTGCGCAATTTTGTCCAATCAAAGGACGAGTTCGAGTGTAATTTAGTCCTTCTCGCGGGGGATCTCGAACCAACTTGAACTCGCACTTGCACGAGATCTAAACCTAATGACTCCATGTGAGTAGAGTTGTAGTTGATCTCTCCTGTGCTTCGAGGGTTTTTCGCCGAGTTCAACGGTTTTCCTCCCTCCATAAAATCAACACCTAACATCTTAGCTGTGATCCGTGGTCTGAACTGTGTCGTATGGCGGCTGCTTGGAGCGCCTTTGATATGCCTCGACACGGCCACGTTGATCTGCGTCCTTCGCAATTCAGCCACTGGCTGCAAGTAAGGATGATTAGCCCCCCAGTCCTTTATGAACATATTATAAATAATTCATCTTTCTATTCTTTCATTATATTATAGATTTGTAGTTACTTATAATTTCATCTTTGTAATATACATTAGGCACATATTACCACGAAAATAGACAGTATACTGTTTATAATCAAATTATATTTTTTTATCTTCATATTATGCAGTTAATTTCCATGTTTGATTGTTTGTAATATATTCATGAAAAATTATTAGAACTTTATCGTGACGTCATAGCGATGGTGCCGACGGGAACGAGGATAGAGTTCTTTAGCTGATTTCAAGAACAAAAGTTACAAAACTGTGTTTCGTTTGACTTAATTAAATTTTTGAAGGAAATTTTAATAAATTTAAAGGAAATTTTGGTCAAAATCAGGACAAAAAAAGGAAATTTCAGTTTTTCAAAGTGGAAGCACTCATCCATCGTTTGGCCCTCTAAAATTACTGAATACTACGGTTGGCATTGGGATTTTTCCTATTATTCTTTAGTCTTGAGTTGTTCAAACACATTGTAGCAGGCGCGCAACTAGGGAGGGGTTGGGTTGGAGGAGTTGCAACCCCTGCCCACTGATCTCGAAATAAAACTGGATAGTGCAACCTATTGTCCACTGGTTCATAAAATGAAGCCAGCTAAACAAAAGAAATCCGTAATTACTAAGGGACCAAACATGCTGAAAAATGTCTTTATGTCTTCTTAAAACGTCTTCTGTACCAAAAAAGACTATTGAACTATATTTTCTTTCAAAGATTCAGCATCTCATTCAACAAAATGTTTATATCGGTGCCATAATACGCTAGAAAGACCATCACTTGGTCCCTTAGTAATGGGTGACTTCCGGCTTCATTTTGTAAACAATAGATGCTTAATCCAGTTTTATTTCGAGATCAGTGCCCCTGCCCTTTTTAACGCCTGCCCTTTTTAACGCCTGCCCTTTTTAACCCCTGCCCTTTTTGTGAGATCTCTAATACTAGGTTAGACATTAGATAAACAGATAATTAATCGTCTGTTGTAGTACGCAATACAATTCTCCGCAAATCTGGCGAGACTCAGAGGCTTCTAGCAGTGGGCCCGGGCGGCAGCTAGGCTGAATATAATTATGATAAATTTTAAATAATGCGAGACCAAAATAAAAATTTCCGCAACCGAAAATACGAAAAAAGCGTCCTCAAAATGCAGGAAATGCTGTTTCAGAGATCCAAAATTCAGAAATTTTCCCAGCGTGGCATAGCCAAAAAAAGCTAAAGATCATTAACTGTTTCAGTTTTATTCTTGAAACTTAGTTATTTGTGTTCAACTTTATCAAAATATATTCTCATGTGTGTGCGTAGTTTTAATAGAAAATATGCGTATTTAAACTTTAAATGATAATTGGCTAACCTTCAATGGTGCGAAATTTAAAATATGAACTTCAGTCTCCAGTTCAGTCTGTTCAGATTCTCATAATCATGTCTGTAGAACACTGACAACCATGTTATAGTATGTAAATGATTCAAAATTTTATCAACTTTTACTTGTAAACTAGGGGGTGAAATGCTGTAGTTTTCCTAGTATTGAATAAAAACTTTGGCCTTGTATAATATTTGTTGTTGGTAGCCAAATGAACTTGGGCAGGAGTCACATTACAGGGCCAATTACTACTCAAATCAGTAGAACGAGATATAGCCGATGTTTTCATCGCTTCCGAAGCGACAGTTTCGTTAACCGCAGATCAATTTCAACGTGATAGATAGCTTGTTTACGAGTTAACAATTGGATGTTTATCACGTGGTGCATGAGAATACACCTCGTGATTGCTTTGAAATTGATCCATGTCTCGCTCTACTGATTTGGGTAGTAAGTTGGGCCTGAAAGGAACGTTTGTTGTGTTTTTTATATTCTGTAGTTGGGAGCCACTACTGTGATTTGAGGACTTAATAGTATTTTATCTGTGTATACAGCAATTCAGAGATTTCAGCAGCAATTTCTGAAGTTTAATTAGTCTTGTGTTGTGTTGTACAACCTCGTACCCAGGGCCATTTGTAGGGAACTGGGCCAAGATGGCGAATAAAATTAAACAAAATGGCGGGAACAAATGGCCCTGGTGGAGGCTAGCTCAAAATGCGCATTTTTTAAACTAGAAGTCGGACCTTTACACAGTCATTATAGCTAATTACACCTAATTATTGCATGGTTTAAAATATAATTTCCCGCGCCGTGGGCAAGACCTAACCTGACAAGGCCAAAATACATTTAAAAAAAAAAAAATACAAAATCAAACCATCTAATCTATGCAATAAGCTGTTGACCAATCAGAGGCTGAGATATAGTAACTTATGTTAGATATACTGCCGAAACAGCCTAGCCTCCACCACGGGCATTTGTTCCCGCCATCTTTGCCCAGTTCCCTACAAATGACCCTGGGTACGAGGTTGTGTGTTGTATTGTTGCTAGGCCAAGGAGAAAGGTGCTGGTGGAGAGTTGGTTGGACTTATATTTGGTGTGTTACCGCTTGTCACATTCCTTGTTTCTCCAGTTGTAGGAGTTCTGGTAAGTATAGAAATTGACAGACTGACAACCACGTGTCACACAACTCACTAATACAAAACACTCTTAAAGGGTATTGGCAATAAAAAGTTTTGAAATTTGAATTTGAAAGACCTCGTCAAATGGTATAAGAGCTTTTGTAATTTTTCTGTATCTTTCTTGTGTTTTGAAATATTTCGACCAAAGACAGCGTGCTGTCCGCCATCTTGTTGTAATATTGGGTCTAATTAACTAGGAAATTGGTGACGTCACAAGCAGGGTAAACCTGATGAAACTACTCCGTGGGTGACCAAATTTCCACGGAAGGCTTTTTAAATGTTGTGGGTCAATTTAAAATGGAAATAGCGCAACAAAATCGAGTTTCTAATTCATAATGTCATAAGGTTGGCAAGATAAAAATTTCACTTTACCCTGGTTATGATGTCACATGCATATCGAAAATAATTCCAAGATGGCGGACAGCACGCTGTCATTGGTCGAAATATTTACAAAACCAAAACAGATACGGAAAAATTGTAAAGGGTCTTCTTATACCATTTGACGAGTTCTTTTAAATGAGACAAACTTAAATTTTATTTTGGAAGAGGAAAAAAAAAATTATAATTTTTTTTCCCTGGTCTGTTGCCTGGAAGAATCATTGTGCTTTAAGTTAATTACTAATTTCAAATTATTTTTATTGATTTGATCTGTCAAACGTGTAGTTGTCATTGGACAATGTTTGTTTCAAAATTCGAAACAAAACTTGAAAACAACTAGCCTGCATGCAGCCTCTATCCAATTTTGAAACCCAGGTTTTGAAATCGGATAGAGGCTGTACGCAGGCTAGAAAACAACTTGTTATTCACGAAGCGCTAAATGCTTGAACGCAAATGGTCATATTTAATTTCCTATAATATATTAACTGTGCTTTGAGATGGGGGTGAGACGACTTTGAGATAAGCTTGAGTTGGGGGTGAAACGACTTTGAGTTGGGGCTAAATGACTGGGAGTGAAATGACTCAGGGGCAAAATGACTGGGATGAAATGACTCGGGGGGGGGGCAAAATGACTGGGGTGAAACGACTCAGGGGCAAAATGACTGGGGGTGAAACGACTCGGGGGCAAAATGACTGGGGTGAAATGACTCGGGGGCAAAATGACTGGGGGTGAAACGACTCAGGGGCAAAATGACTGGGGGTGAAACGACTCAGGGGCAAAATGACTGGGGGTGAAACGACTCGGGGGCAAAATGACTGGGGGTGAAACGACTCAGGGGCAAAATGACTGGGGGTGAAACGACTCAGGGGCAAAATGACTGGGGTGAAACGACTCAGGGGCTAAATGACTGGGGTGAAACGACTCAGGGGCAAAATGACTGGGGTGAAACGACTCAGGGGCAAAATGACTGGGGTGAAACGACTCAGGGGCAAAATGACTGGGGGTGAAACGACTCAGGGGCAAAATGACTGGGGTGAAACGACTCAGGGGCTAAATGACTGGGGTGAAACGACTCAGGGGCTAAATGACTGGGGTGAAACGACCCAGGGGTGAAATGACTGGGGTGAAACGACTTCGGGGTGAAACGACTGGGGCTGAAACGACTTGGAGGCAAAACGACTTGGGGGTGAAATGACTGAGGGTGAAACAACTCAGGGGCGAAATCATCGTTTACGTGTTTACAGGCGCTTCATCGTTTACGTGTGGGCGGATGGCCAATCCGTAACAAAAAAGTTACGTTTTCAAAGAAATCCGGATACGTGTGGACGTGGCCTGAGTTGATCACTTGTTAACCCATTGTTGCCTAGGATGGCTGAGGGTTCTCCCTTTGACAAATAAAATCGTCTTGTGTTAGACAGAGTAGGACAATAAAGGGACCTATTTGTGGCTAGCTGCTGTAGCTCAGACAGAAATGGGATGATACAATAGGTTTGTTTGTTAATACAGTTCTGTATAATTGTTCAAATATTTGTTGAATAAATTATTATATTAGGTTTTTATCAAGAATTACTAGTGTAAGGTCATTCAGGAGTAAACGTGAGAGTGATCATGAAGTGAACTAAATATTTTTTGTTTGATTGTGTTACTCAGATCCCAATCATTGGAGTTCGGTTTTTCTTATTCTCTGGAATGTTTGTATTTGGTGTAGCTCAATTCTTGTTTGGGTAAGGCTAAAGTGGAGACAGTGGAGCCTCCCTGTGATAGCGCGCATCGTTTAATATACCGCGCGACTCGGTAGAACGCGGTTGATCCTTGGACCCAATGGACCTTTCCGCACGAAGGGCGTGGATAACGCGTTGAGTGATTTGATTGGCTCTCGCAAAACTTCGGACAACTTTGGACATTAGCCAATCAGATTTGACAAAAAGAAAGATCACGTGACCCGTTTACTCGTACGGAAAGGTCTATTGATGACTAAGAGTGAAGTTTACCTACAGTATTAAAGCTCATCACAGACCGCTAAATATTCCGCAATATTAGTGACAGAATTGATTTGTAATATGACGCTGAAACTGAAGTTTCTATTTATGCTCATTATTGGAGACAATTCGATCAATTCGATCTTGTCGGCTGACGACATCCTGAATAATTGCGATCATTTATACGAGATAAAACGACAACGCGGCAGTGCGATCATTGCGTGAATTTAAAACCATGCTGAAAAATCGTATTTCAATTGTATTTTGTTGAAGTCTTGAGCGGACTTCAAGATACTTCAGTCGTGATTTGGATTGTTAGAATCAAACAGAAAGTGCTTCTGGCAGTATTCAATCTCGCTCCCAGTACTCGGCCCACAATATTCCGCCAGAACTGAGTGGGGAGAGCTGGGAACGAGATTTGGCCGTGTCTCGCCATAACGCACTTCATCTATAATGCGGTCACGACTAAGGACCCCAACTTACGCGTTATAGCGAGGCTCCACTGTATATTGTATTTTTATTCGTTTTATATTTAACAAATAGATTCCATTTTGCCGTTGTCTGTTCAGTTATAGATGCACAGATTACGTCACAACGTGGTAAGAACAAAAAAGTGGCCCACGAGACGCAGTCGAGTGGGTCACTGATGTTCTTATCACGTTGTGACGTCCTCTGTGCATCTATAACTGAACAGACAACAAAAAAATGGAATCTATTTGTTTTATACAATAAAAATTTAAAAGGTCTTTGTCGAAACTCGTGCCGGATTTTGGGGCATGAAGAAGGAAAAAGGCAAGTCAGCTGACGTGATCTGACGTGACCATGTGTCTGTCCTCTAATAGATCATGGCCAACAACCAATGAAAACACGCATAGCAACTAGGGTATTGTATAAACTCTGTCTAATGACAGGCAATTCTTAGTTGTCAAATAAACGGATAACCTCGTACCAAGGGTATTATCTCCGCTCACTCCCTCCCTCCCCCCACCCTCCACGCTGCGAAAATACCCTGGCACAGGCTGTTCACGTGTCTCCAACTTTTATTACTTTGATAACAAAAATGTATTTTGAGGGAGTGGTAGTTCGGAATGGTTTCTTATCGTACTGATGGCCAGGTGCGTAGTTATAATAAAAGGTGTGATTGCTCAAAGGGCGTTCAAAGGAAAAACCGAAATCGGATGAAGCAGGTGAAAATATGGCTGCTCCGAAAAAGTTCTATCCTGTAGGACGTGGAATCGATCTTTCTTCTTGTCGACTTTGTGGGTCTATGGGGGATGCGAGATATTGCAAAAACTTGTTCAAAGAAGCCAATCGTGATATTTTGGATTTCGGGCAACAAGTTCATGGAGCTGTTCTTCCGCGAGATAAAACACTCCCTCAACTGATCTGTCGTTCTTGTGAAAGAAAAGTTAAAAATGCAGCAACTGTTAAGAAAACAATCGCTGAAACGCAACGGTTACTCGTGGAGAAATTTTTGCAGCGTGGGGAGAGGGGGGGGGGGGGGGGGGGAGCGGAGATAATACCCTGGGTACGAGGTTGATGAAAGGAGAATGGGTTAAACAGAGAGTAAATTGTAGTCCACTTTCTTTTTCAAGGTTTATAAACAGAATGCCTAAAGGAGCAATGTTTATTACATATTCATTTATTCTTCGAGGGTTTGATGGTTTGGGTATAGCGGCAACCTTCACAGCTGCAATTGCTTATTTAGCACAGTGTTTTCCAGACAATATTGCAACTGTACTGGTAAGGCATGATCTAGAATTGAACCAGTTGTGTTATATACACTAACTAATATTATATACTAGCTAAATAAAGACATTGTTAATTATTTTACTGTTTCTTTAGGGTGGCATGGAGATGTTTACTGGGCTTGGTCTTACATTAGGACCTCTCATAGGGGGAGTTCTTTATGAAGTAAGTATGCGTTGTCAACTATCAACATCAGTAATCTTCAGGTACGGTGCAGGTGCGGTGCAGGTGCGGTGCAGGTGCGGTGCAGGAACAAGTGAACTGTCCATATAGCCAAAACATAACATCAAGACAAAGAAGAAATTAATCAAAGCTATCTGATAGTTGGCATCTTTATTCATAACAAACAACAGATTTTAGTCACGTGATTTTTACATGGAAGTTTGCGATACTAGATCGCACGTTGCTCTTGGTCTAATTTTCCCGCCATATTTGATTTCAAGTCAGCAAATGCTTGATATCCTACAATATCCCTAGTATCCTCTTCAATGTATCCATTATTTTCGTTTATCTTCCTAATTTTATCGTATGAACCCACATGTACCACAACGCTCCTTCGTTTCTGATTCATCTCGCGCCAGCCTCGCTTGGTCTCGCGTGTACTGATGACGTTTACACGCAAGATATTCGTTCTACGCATGCGTAGCTAATCCGGTCAGCCTGGATTTTGGGAGCCACGACCAGTGAGCTCTATACATATTCCCAGAGCCCGCGATCCTTATGGGCTTGAAGTACGTAAGTTCCAGTCTTTTACGCGGTCTGGTCAAATTTGATCAAGTCAAGATCGCGTAGGAGACTGGAACTATACATACTTTAGGCCTACATGTTCGCCATGTTTGACTTTAATCTTTGCCCGGTGAATGAACAGCAGATATCACTCCGGTTATATAGAGCTCACTGGCCACGACAGCCACGAATTCCGATCGTGGCGCAGGTGCAGTGCGCAAGGTGCATCGTGCAGGGTACAGTGCGCAGGTGCATTGCAACAGGTGTGGTGCAGGTGCAGTGTAGGTGTGGTGCATGCCTAGGTGCAGGTGCAGATGCCGTGCAGTGAAGTTGTACACTTTCTATTTTAAATTTTGCTAATATTTGTTTCTAGTATGGAGGTTTTGGAATGCCTTTCTTTGTCTTAGCAGGAGTGATACTGGTTGCTCTTCCTATTACTGCATGTATCTTGCCTCCTGTACATCAAGGTAGGAATTGTGAAACTGTCTTTTTGTGCTGAATAACTGTTTAGCTTGGACGTAAGAGCGCGCCGACATTTCAAACAAAAAGATGTACTGTAACGTATTGTAAGACACAGTGTGGAGTTACCTTACAGAAGTACAGCTGGGAATTATGGGGCACAGGGTTTGAGGGGTATATTGATTCTCACAATAAATAAGACAATGAGAACGTTGTATGGGCGTATCAGGGTTTTCTTTGGGGGGGGGGGGGGGGGGGGGGAGTGGCCAGACAGTCTAAAAAATGAACAGTATTTATATGGGATTAAGGTCCGAGCTCTGCTGGGCGATCTTGTGGCATGCTACTTTCTGGAAAGTCTCAAAAATCTTGAGTAGAGTTAAGTACTTTTGTAGCATGTTTTTTCTCCTTTTTTAGCAAGTCCTATAAATGAGGAAACTGAGGAAACAACTAATGCAGTTACAATTTTGAAACTTCTTAAAATACCTGCCTTCGACATCGTAGGTTAGTACCTAAGTTTTTTTGAAGAGAAATATGAAACCCAGGTTTGTTTGTTTTTGCCTTGCTTAGTGTAGAGACACAATGCGGTATTTTTTCTTTATAAATACTTTCGTGGCAACAATGTCTAAATATAATCGTTGTGATACTGGTAAAAGCAACAATTCTCGGACGTATAAGGATAGATTCATGACATATGTATCCTTATACGTCTAAGCAGGGGGCGCATATTAGGGGAGGTGTGGGTGTGTGTGACCCCCCCCCCCAAACAATTGAGAGTCGGTTGAAAAAGTCAGTCCCGAATTGTCGATCCGACTACCTTTTCGGTCCGTCTTGACTGTCCGGTGTGATGGTTTTGGGAACTTGATCATGAGAAAGACTGATCCAGAGTATCCAACCATTCCGATTTCCTCGGGTATTTATCTGATTTTGCTTCAAAATCCCGACGCGACCTCGATCGCGATAATGAGGACTGAAAATCCCGATTTTATAGATCTGGTCTTCAATCGGGATTTTTCGTATCCCGATAGAGGTCTGTTTCCATCATATACCTGAGAAAGTACTTGTTTTAGGGCGGTACTCCATAGTGTTGGCTCACGGAAATTCAAAATAACTTTGACAAAGTTTTAAAATATTTAATTTTAAACCTAATTCGTCCGCGTTGATTCATACGAGCATGATAAATTTAATTTGAGTCGGTATAGTATGGGATTCCTCGAGCTTTAACTCGGTACACTACCTCCTCCGCAGATGTTTTTAATTTATTTGTACCACCTTATGAAAGAAAGAAGCTGGGAAATAAATGGCTGTGGAGGAGGTAGCTCGGTAAATATGTCAGTTTTCATTTTTTATGGAAAAAAAGCGTAAAATGACAATCAATTTACCGTGCCTTTTTGACCGAAATATTCGCCTGAGAGTGCTGGAAATGGTGTTTCAGGGCATCCAAATTCCAAAATATTATTGAGGGGCATGCCCCCAAACCCCTCTAGATAGATCCTGATCTGGGAAGGTGCATAGCTTCGTCGGTACTGGAAAAAAAGTCGGTCCCAGAACGAAAAGCACCCCATCAAAAAAAGTTTCGAATGTACGCCCCTGCGTCCAAGCATTATTACTTTCACTAATATTACAACGTTCATATTTAGACATTGTTGCCACGAAAGTACAGGGGGTGGACAAAAAAAAAGTGGCCATCATTAAAAATATGGTTAATGTGGAATAACTATTATTCGAGAAAAGAAAAATATGTAAAGTGATATATTTTAGAATGCACGCGTCAATATCTGCTCACATATTATATCCAATTCTAATTTTGTTATTGGTTTAAAAAATACATTAACTTTGAAGGCATGCCACGCTGTGAAGCTGTAGTGAAATCAAGTGAAATGGCAACAAAATATGTAACTATTTTGCTGTTATAACACTTTCATAGTATACAAACTCCATTAAGAACTAAGATTCACTTCATTTGTTACAAGATTGAAAATCATGAAAAATTCATATATTTTTTAAATCAATGGATAAAATTAGAATTTGATATCATATTTGAGCAGATCTTGACGCATGCATTCTAAAAATATATAACTTTACAAATTTTTCTGTACTCTAATAAAAGTTATACAATGCACATTAATCATACTTTCAATGATGGCCACTTTTTTTTGTTTGTGTCTCCACACTGAATAGACCACAATGCATTGCGTTTCGGTAGTGGGAGGGGCGAGGCGTTTTTTCGCCCCCACCCCCTACTGAAACGCCTGCTATGCAGGCTAAAGTCCAGTGGGGGACTATGAACAGAGTGAAACAATAAATCGGCTTGGGTAATGACATTATTGTGTTGCTCCTTTCGTTCCAGGTGGTACTGCTGTTGCTGGTGCAATAGCAATAGGAATTATCGAACCCACGTTGGCTGTACATTTGAAAAATCAGGTATGAATGGTACCCATTGTTTTTATATTAAGTAGCATATCGATATTTTAAGCGTTTAACTGGCACTGTCAGTAGGAGTGTATATAGATAGAAGATAGAAAAACTTTATTTAAACACGCTGACCCCGTCAACCGACGCTGATTTCCACAAGGGGCGTGTACAAAAGAAGTATACAGATATAGAATTTAAGAGCTATTTACAAAATTATATAAGATATATAGTATTAAATGAACTAACTTAATTAACTGGTATAGTAATCTAATTACATGTACATCTATAATTGCATTAGTTATCAATGTGAGTAGCGATTTTCTTTCGAAAGGAATAAAGTGATTTGCTTTCTCTAATTTCTTTTGGAATAGAATTCCAAAGGTATGCTCCATCATACATAAAACTTTTTTCATATTATTAGTACGCGGTTGCGGTAAACAAAGACTACTTGAAATGTTCCGAAGTTTGTAGTTTGTCATCTCACCTTTATATGTGAAAAGATTAGTGAGTGACTTAGGACCCATTTTATTTAATAATTTGTATATGATTTTTGCTTTAGCTTTCTTCCTTTCTTTCTGCTTTAAGTGGCTTCCAGCCCAATGCTTGCAGAGCAACAGAGTGATCTGTGTCATAGCTCATATTCATGATAATTCGAGCAGTCACTTTTAGTTTATACAATAATGTATATTTAATTTTATTTATGCAGAGACTGTTTATTGGCAGGTGTGTATAAAGGGGATATTACACGGTGGTGAGAAGATATGGATTTTATGTTCGAGTGGCAATTTTTTTCACAACTTGTCATTTCCTATATATATTCTCTATATACTGTATATTGTATGTATATATATATATATAAGTGAGTTTTGGTTCACGAAATGTTAGAGAGTGCTCAATACCATAGATAGAGCAAAATACAAAGTATGAAGTATAGTTTTACCGTAAAGTCTTCGCTACCAGAGGTTTCACCCTAAACGGGATGATCAGGCGACTGAAAAATATTGGTTAGTGGGCTGCTTAAATGCATTTAAGCAGCCCACTAACCGATAGATATTTTTCAGTCGCCTGATGATCCCGTTTAGGGTGAAACCTCTGGTAGCGAAGACTTTAAGGTAAAACTATACTTCATACTTTGTGTATATATATATATATATTAATGAGGGTCTATATATGTGATACAGATTCCTCTTGATTTACATAAACTTTAGCTTTGATATTCTGGACTTAGACAACGTTTTTTTAGAAAAATTACTACGCCAATGAACTTTTATTATTATTATTCTTTATTTAAGGAGGATACGTTTTTCAGCAGAGCTGGTGGGGTCCTCCATTTACAGCTAAGACCTATAGGTGTTGATTTTACGGAGGGAGGAAAACTGGAGAGGCCAACTAAACTCTACTCACATGAGTCCCCACCTCGAGAACGGGGCTATTCCCAGACGGTCACCCATCCAAGTACTAACCCCGTCTAACCGGGCTTAACTATTGGTGAGAGGTAGCACCCTAATAGCACACGCCACCCGTGCTCCCCCGTGCTACCAAATACATATAGCTCACTCTCATACATATGCATGCCTGAGAAATGTTCGATGGCTGCTTATATAGTTTCTAGAGTATATAATTATAGTAACATACTTCATTCTTATATATGTAATATCTTTATGTAATTACTAAATGACATCATAGCTGACTAATGCCAAGTCACAAGTTAGCATTTACTAATTGGTTACAAGTACTTAGACCACCCCAGGTGCCACGTAAAAGTGGTCGTTAAGGACAGGTGGTCGTTCAGACAGGTAGTGATGTGACGTCATAGCAGCCATTTTGTCAGCGCCGCGACTCGTACTATCGTTCACTTCAGTTTTTGCGCTGTGTTTTTGTTACGTTTCAGATTTTTGCGCTGGTTTGGTCTTGTTAAAAGCTCTTGGCTTTATTTACGATCTTCCAGTACTAGTATTTTTTAGATGTGAACACTCAGTTTTGTCACTTTCCTTTCCAAGTTAAAAAGCCGTTGTAAAAATAATATACAAACTTGTCGCGGTAAACGATCGTCAAGATCAACTTGTCTAAAGTTAACAAATATTACTCATGGTTTTGGATTGTTCAGTCATTGTATTAACTCTCAAACATCAACTAAAAAGTATTTGGCTTTGGCAGGAGAAATTCACACAGATTTTATCAAATAATGCTCAAAAGAGAAGCAAAACAAGACTGAAATGCGGTAACACGGCAATTGAGCAACACTTCCGGTTTCTTGTTTTCACATGTGGTCGCATTCGCGTTTGTTTACTACGAAAAAACGGGTATTTCTTTAACGTATTTCGGCAGTTTTACATTGAGATGGTCGCTCATAACAGGTACATATCTTGTTTGGGACACTAAAAAGCGGTCGCTGGTCGCGTAAGGCAAGTGGTCGCTCATTGCAGGTATATTTCAACTACAAATCGTCCGTGCCAGAAAAAGTGGTCGTATATGACAGGTGGTCGTAAAACAAAGGGGAACGTGGGCTCTGGGAACGAGATTGCATTCCATTATGGAGACTGTCACCCTTGCCGCAACTCCCACCCCACCCCACCCCCAATTGGCGATCAATTCGGTACCAAGTCCCCTCGCAAATTTTACATTTTATAATACGCATGCTCGTACAATTTTCTGTTTTGAATTTTCATTGATTTCTGGTACAATAAATGTAAAGCGATGTGTTGCTACTTGAGGTTTGAAAAAGCGTCAAAGGCAGGGAACGAAATGGTACTTTGGAAAAAAATCGGTAAAATTTGGTTTGTGAAAGTTCTAATGCTCTTATTTGTATTATAATGGTCGAAAATGGCAATAATGGCTGCCTAAGAAGGCATGTGGGCGGGGGATGAGAAATTAATATGCAACGAATAGTGGCCTTACGGACAGCTGTTATGACAATACGCGCTGTAGTTTATTTAAGAAATAGAAAACATTTTCCGTGTTTCCATAGAGTTATAGAAACACGAGTGGAAGTTTGGGAGAACGAGAAATTGTAGTGGGAACACGAGCCCGCAGGGCGAGTGTTTCCACGCTATTTCGAGTTCTCCCAAACTTCCACAAGTGTTTATATAACTCTATGGAAACACGGAAAAAAAAAATTCTATTTCCTTTATAAAATAACCTGTCGAAAATAACCTGTACCATTGTTGTTCTCTTTCATTAGTTTAACATAACTAGCAGCACTAAAATTGGATTGGTCTTCTTCATATTCTGCGGTGCTTATGCCTTATTTGCTCCAATATTGGGTTGGGTGGCGGACAAAACGGTATGTGTACCTTTACGTATTGTTCGAAGTGAAGTGAAGTGAAGTGAAGTGAGGCGGAGTGAAGTGACGTTAAGTGAGGTGATGAGGTGACGTGACGTTAAGTGAGGTGACGTGACGTTAAGTGAGGTGACGTGACGTTAAGTGAGGTGAAGTGACGTTAAGTGACGTTAAGTGAGGTGACGTGACGTTAAGTGAGGTGACGTGACGTTAAGTGAGGTGAAGTGACGTGAAGTGAGGTGAAGTGTCGTGACGTTAAGTGAGGTGACGTGACGTTAAGTGAGGTGAAGTGACGTTAAGTGAGGTGAAGTGATGTTAAGTGAGGTGAAATGACGTTAAGTGAGGTGAAGTGATGTTAAGTGAGGTGAAGTGACGTTAAGTGACGTTAATGACGTGCCGTTAAGTGAGGTGAATACGAATACGAATATTTATTTAACGTCGGTGGCATAGGGAGTGGTTGCCCAGTCTCCCGAGCCAGAGGCTCATGTTAAAAATGCTCGACAATACTTATTTAAAAATTACAACAATTAATATAACTAGCTATTTTACAATAAAATTTTTAAAATGTATAGTTATCTATTATAATACAAAAAGCATAATAATAAATAATAATAATAATAATAATAATATGAAGTGACGTTAAGTGGCGTGACGTGACGTTAAGTGAGGTGACGTGACGTAAAGTGATGTGAAGTAAGGTGACGTTAAGTGAGGTGAAGTGACGTGACATTAAGTGAAATGACGTGATGTGACGTCGTGACGTTAAGTGAGGTGAAGTGACGTTAAGTGAGGTGAAGTGACGTGAAGTGAGGTTAAGTGAGGTGAAGTGACGTTAAGTGAGGTGAAGTGACGTTAAGTGAGGTGAAGTGACGTTAAGTGAGGTGAAGTGACGTTAAGTGAGGTGAAGTGACGTTAAGTGAGGTGAAGTGACGTTAAGTGAGGTGAAGTGACGTGACGTTAAGTGAGGTGAAGTGACGTTAAGTGAGGTGAAGTGACGTTAAGTGAGGTGAAGTGACGTTAAGTAAATTGATGTGAAAGGAAAGTTGACGGAAGGAAAGTTAAGTCAATTGAGGACTGGACAGAGGGTTGCATGAATTGAGTGAAATGGAGTGCAGTGTAATTTAGTGAAGTGGATAGAGAGAGACTTGTCATACAACCATATCTTCCTTTTTGTTTAATTTTACAGAATCCAAGATGGGTTATGACTTTGGGATGTTTTTGCTGTGGAATTGGCTTTTTTCTTCTCGGTCCAGTTCCATTTCCCTTTATGCCAAAGTATGTTTTCTTCTTTGTGTTACTTTCATATGTCCCGTATGTCTCCAAAGACCTCTGGCTTGGTCTCCTGATCAGGATAGTCTGAAATATCCATTTATGCAATATCGCATACATTACGGCAGCTTAAAGTGCTTATGAAACGAAAATTAAGTTTGTCTTATTTGAAAGTACTTTTAAAATGACAAAGTAACATCTTTTGCCGTTTTTTGTTTCATTGCTTCGTTGTTGAGATATTTCAGTTTGTTTTATATGTGAAACTAACCAGTGACATCACAACGTGCATAATGACTTACTGGGAAAGGTTATATATCTTTGCTATTATTAATCGGAATCAGTTGAGAATGTATACTTTTGTTGTTGTAAGGGAAAAACACACACACAACTGCTTCGAAGTGATTCCGTCTGATAATAGCAAAGATATATAACCTTTCCCGGTAAGTCATTATGCACGTCGTGACGTCACTGGTTAGTTTCGCTTATAAAACAAACTGTGATATCTTAAAAACAAAGTAAGGAAACAAAAAACTGCAAAAGGTGTTACTTTGTCATTTTAAAAGTACTTTCAAATAAGACAAACTTAATTTTCGTTTCATAAACACTTTAATGGGGGTATCTAATCTACTAAAAACGAAGAGTTAGGTATTTTTCTTCATTGTTTTGGGTTGTTTTTTACAGTGAATTATGGATTGTCTACTGTTCTTTGGCAATAATCGGCTTATCGCTCGGTTCATTGCTTATTCCATCCCTTGGTGAAATGGAAAATATTGTTAAGTAAGATTCTTTAGGTTACTCCTGCTTTTCAGAGCAACAAATGAGGCTTTTTGAAATGAAGAGGATAACAGTGGATATTGGAGGATAGCTGAGGATACCAGAGGATAGCAGAAGATAACAGAGGATGTCAGAGGATAGCAAAGGGTATTAGAGGAGAACAGAGGATAGTAAAGTATATCAGAGGATAAAAGAGAATAACAGAGAATAACAGAATAGCAGAGGATAGAAAAGAATAGCAGAGATAGCATAGGATAACAGAGGATAACATAGGATATGATAATAGAAGAGGGGAACAGAGGACGGCAGAGGATAGCAGAGAATAACAGGAAAACAGGATAGCAGAGGATAACAGAGGATGTCAGAAAATACCAGAGGAAAGCAGAGGATAACAGAGGATAGTAAAGGACAGAAGAGGACAGCAGAAGATTTCAGATGGGTAACGTTTATCTCTCTTGTGCATTAGAGAGTTTTCCAACCAAGTTTTTAAACGTTTTCTAGGGCAAAAGGCTATCCTGATAATCTCACTACCCATGGTATTATTTCTGGTGTTTATGGATTTGCATTTAATTTTGGGTACATTACAGTTCAATATTAATATCCCATAAACTATATAGTATACAATATAAAATGATACAGTACAGCAAAATGGCTTAATTCATGTGTCACATTTGTTTACATAAAAAACCCTGCAGGCTAAACTTAATATAAACATGTTTTTTAGACAATTTATTGGACCAACTTTTGGCGGTGTGTTTACAGAGTATCTTCATTTTAACTGGACTTGTACGGTAAGCAAAGTTGCTTTAAACCATGGTTGAACACGTCAAAATCCTGAAGCATTGAAAGTTTTTGATATGGGGCTGAACACTTGCAACGTAAGACTGCAACGGTCGCACAAATTGATTAGTGTAACATGTCAGTCACCAATTTGTTTTGCAATCATGGCAATCATGCCATATGAATGTAAGCTGCGTTTGTGATGCGTAATAAGTTGTTGATAAACCCCGTGCCTTGTTCTTACTGTCCTATTTCTGTTTTCCTCTCGATTTTTTTCTAGCTTCTATAGCATAAAATATATTTCTATTTTTCGTTTATTTTCATAGGGTTATGGTGTTATATTGTTGATACAGGTAGGTAATTAAAATATTTAAGGGAAATTGCACTGCAAGCTAAAAACTTTAAGGGTGTATCAGAGCTGATGTCAGTTCTGTTCAGAAAGAAATGTAGCAACCCTTGGTTGCAATAGATCGTTTGCACACCGGCATCTTAGTTGATTTTTCAGTTGGCAAACACTGTTTACATACCGCTGACTGTCATCCGGCAAGGGTATAGACAATCTCGAGCCCATAGTCTGCCTGCTTTTTGTCAGCGGGTGAGCGCTCGCGGGGAGACTCTGGGGAAATTGGATTGATTCTCTGTTTTGATTGGGTCATTTAAATTTATTGAATTCACCGATTCGAAACCAACAGATTCTGAAATAATGAAATTTATATTGCTTTATTCAATAAATACAAATATCTTCAAATCTAGACACCTCGTTTATATATTTTCTCTTTGTTTAATTATATCTGGGTCACAGTCACACTCACGCAATTATTCAAACAAATTTCATAACAAATTTAGAATAGCCGCAAATAGTCGCAATGAACAATTTAAAACAAACCTAAGCTGTAAAAGTCACATAATTTTTTTAACTAGTTACAGTTACATCGTTAGAAAAGTAACTAGTTACCGATAAAAGTTACAATGAAAAGAAAGTAACTAGTTACAGTTACAAAGTTACTTCAAAAATTTTGTAACTAGTTACAAAGTTACATTCCTTTGTCCGTGTTACTAGAATCGACAAAGAAATTACTAGTTTTTAGATGCCAGTACCATAATTATGTTTTACAGCTAAATGCCTAAATATAGTTGTCACTAAGCAGAAATAGTCAAATGTGTACATAATGTACCTTTATTATTATATCAAAACCATTTTTATCAAGAAAGAATGACATCCTCAACTGAATATCAGTAACTATAATAGTCACATTTTTTAACCAAATATTGTAACTAGTTATACAGTTCTTTAATAAAGTAACTAGTTATAGTTACTTCTTCAAAAAGTTACTAGTTATAGTTACAGTTACTTCTTCAGAAAAAGTAACTAGATTCAGTTACAGTTAATTAAAAATGTAACTAGTTACTTGTAACAAAGTTACTCACAGCACTGCTGAAACCTTAGTGTGATTTGTCGCTACACTTGATGTATAAATGGAAAACAATTTAAACAATGGAAAAGCATATTTAAGAGAAAGAAGGATCAGCCTTCGCAACTCGTACGTTCATGTCAAGTGCCACCACCAGCAGTGTCAGTCTCTTTCCGACAATTTTAACGTGCATTTGATCTACATTTTATGCAGGGTTCTCAGAAATATAGTATTCTCATATTGCGATTTCCTTAAAATTGAGAAAGGAATTCATGAAACACCGCACATTCTGCACAGCACTCAGGCTACGAACATGCGCTTAACAACAGGAACCCCTCATTTCAGGGATAATTAAATCCAATTTCCCCAGTCTCCCCCGCGCTCACCCGCTGACAAAAACCAGGGGGTATAGATTGTTTGCACATGACGTCACGTCTGCCATCTTAGTTGATTTTTTGGTTGGCAAATACTGTTTGCATACCGTTGACTACCATGTTTGTTCCGGTAAGGGTATTGGAAATTACCTATAATTGGAAACAAAAGTAGCGTGCTGCGTAGGCAGTGTAGAAACAACAATAGAAATATAGTAACTTAGGTTAGATATACTGCCGAAACAGAGAACGTAGGAATCTAACGTTTCGAATCTAACGTTTGAAACGTTTCTCTCTGACGAAGGGCCTTCGCTCGAAACGTTAGATTCCTACGTTCTCTGTTTCGGCAGTATATCTAACCTAAGTTACTATATTTCGATTGTTATAATTGGAAACGATCTATAAGATGTATCAGGTGCAGATTTTTTAGCTGTGACTATTTTGTTAAGATTACTACTAAACGCAAACTCCGTAATTACTTTCTTCATAAACTTACCTGTATTAACCATCTGGAAGACCTTTTATGCGTCAATTGTAATTTTTTATTGAATTGTAAACGTGTTTCTACTTGACTAGTTTATCACTTGACATTATTTCCATATATAGTGTATTAGTTATGTCTGTTGTATTTGTAAATATTGTAATATCGTGAGGGCCGTATGTTAGATAACCTTTATGGTTAATACGTCTTTTCCCTCGTAAAATAAAGTTTTATTCTATTCTATTATATTGATAACATTATCTGGCTGTAGAACTTAGAGAGGATAAGAGAGAATAAGGGTGGATAGGGGAGGATAAGAGAGGATAAAAGAGGATAAGAGCAGATACGGGACGAAAAGAGAGGATAAAAGAGGATAAGAGAATAAAAGAGGATAAGAGAGATAAGGTAGGATAATATAGGATAAGATAGAATAAAAGAGGATAAGAAAGGGTAAGGGAGGATAGAGAGGACAGAAGAGGATAAGAGAGGATAGGATAGCAAAATAACAAAGGACAATAGGAGATAGCAGAGTACAAAAGAGCTAGTGATTCTGATTCTCAGTTATTTAGCTTGTGTATAATAGATTTTTTATTTTTTAGACTCTTCTTCTCCTTATTTTAACTTTGTCTGGTAGCTCGACAAAGACCACAAAGACGTAAGTAGGACTGATATAATATTGAAAGTCAAATGCAAGGTAACTTACCTGCAACACTCATAGGCGTACGAGGCGGGGGAGCAGGGGGGGCAGCTGCCCCCCCAAACGAATGGAAATGTTGCTAAGTCGGGCAAATTTTCAAGCTAAGTCGGGCAAAAATATAGGGAAAAAATTTAAAAATAGGATGAAAATAAGGAAAAGTAATCAAAACAATTTAATATCGGTGTATTGTAGGAGATAAAGTATATTGAACAACATGCACTTAGTGTTTTTTTTTATATGAAAAGTCGGGCAATTTCCGTTTCAGTCGGGCAAAATGTTCTCTGCCCCCCCTATAAATTTGTGCCCGTACGCCTATGGCAACACTTACGTGTAGACCCGTTATACAAAAGCCCGTTTATATATAACGAAGTACCTTATTAAAGTAACATGGCAATATTAATTTTGTTCACGAATTAGTTCAAGAACTATAAAATATTTAACTACTTCGGATATCTACTTCAGAAGGCAGGCGAGAGTTCTCGAAAGATTTTTACAAGATAAGTATTTGAATAAAGATAGTATTTGAATTTTTCCAGGAAAGAACCCGAAGCTCCTTCGCAAGCAAATCAAGAAAGTACTTCAGTACCAGCTTCTGATAACCCAAGGACAATACAGGCGTAACAGGTTTTTTCAGTAGTTTTTAGGTAGACTACAATTATTGCCAAAAGTAGACCATATATATATTTTACACACTGGCTAAGGTGGTCTTAAACTGGAAAAGATATCGGAAGTTGTTTTATGCCAGAATATTAAAGTTTTTTGTTCTGGTTTGGCGCACAGGCAAACATGTCAAAAATTTTCAAAGGCAAAGAAAACAGAGATAGCTTTTTAATTTTGAGACATTACGCGAAAAACTAACTTTTTAATATTTTCAATATACTCAACGGTAGAAAATAGTTAGGATATAATTTAAATCTTTCATGTATATTTAAATTCGTGTAAAAGAACTGAATTAAAAATGTCCTCATCCTTTGTCTTCGAGTTTTCATTTTTCAATTGTATAGAGCGTTTTCACTCACGTGATCGGTGGCCCCATTGGGGTGGTGAAACAATATACAAAATATTTGAATAAGAAAGAGCTAATTCCCATACCGTACACCAATATGGCCGCCATTTCATTGTTTTGGTACAATAAAAATAAAAAGTCACCATTAAAATAGAAAAGTCGCAATCGCAAATAAAATAAAAAGTCACAATTATCAGTTAAAAAAGTCGCAACGCAAATAATGAAGCCACAATTAAAATAAAAAAAATCGCAACGTAAATAATTAAAAAAGTCACAATTAAAACAACTTTTTCTTAAAAAGTCACAGCACAAACAGAATTGCACGAGCCAATGCGCGACTTGCACGATCATGCGCACGACGCATCATTTTGGCGGGCAAATGTAGTAAATGAAAAACAAATCGACAATTTCTGAAGATATGAGGAACAGAAATTATTTCTATCTTTAAAAATAATTAAATTTCATTTAGCATTGGCCACGTTTTAATGCATGTGGCCCGCCAAAATGATGCGCGCGCAACATCGTGCAACTCGCCTATGCGTATAGGAATTAGTTTTTTTAATTCGTTGAAATTGACTCCCACACTCAATTTGAGCAATTTGAGGAAGAGAGAATGGGCTGGACAGCCGCCATTTCCGATCGTGTCCAGGTACGCAATTGCGCAATACACGACTACAACACAAGGCCAGACCTCTTGGCCGGCA
Source organism: Paragorgia papillata (assembly GCA_035771165.1). Lineage (NCBI taxonomy): Eukaryota > Metazoa > Cnidaria > Anthozoa > Scleralcyonacea > Coralliidae > Paragorgia > Paragorgia papillata. Next base: position 1,844,571 of record JAWNZC010000238.1, read on the forward strand.
GGTGATTATTCGAAGTAGTTCACCTATGTTTTGGGTTTTTTATCTTTTTGTTATTATCTGGAGTTAAGTGTTGGCTTTAACAGTTTTGTTCTCTCATATTAAACACCGCTGTACTGTCTGCTGTTGCTGTACACGAAATCGTCTTCGCAAATATGGACGAGACAGAAGAAGACGATAATTCAATGCTGAACAACACAGCTACATGTAAGCTTATTTCAAACGATACACCTCTCTTTGGAGAAGCACATAAGGAATATTTATTGCCTCAGCTTTCTTCCGGGAAGTCAAACAAAATGAAAAAGAGATTAACATTTGCTGCCTTTGCATTGATCTACTTTACTATGTCTGCATCTTATTCTGTCATAGCACCATTCTATCCAAACGAGGTAAGTCCATATGTCTACTGGCACTGTCCTATCAAATCATGGTATAGTCCGTCTAGTTAATGTACTCAGCATATTGGCCATATTAAATTGCGACTAAATAATTAATATTGAATCATTGAGATACAATAGTATCTTTATGATGACATTTAATACCTAAATTAATTGACTATTATTAATTCATATTTTATTAGTCAGGATACTCACATCACTTGCAATAAACCATTTGCACAACGACAAGATGGCATTGGGTGACTACAACTACCAGAATGCTAGCTTTGCCAGTATTCTAGGGTTTCGGCTAAAAGGGATGACTGAATAGGACCTGTCCAGTCCTTTTGCAGCTTTTCCAAAATTCACAAAATATGTCATCAAATTTGTTGTTTACAAATTTGTTGTCAACGTTCAGTGAGTCTCAAGATTTTAGCAATCTTTTCAATACCCTAACCACAACGTAAACCCTAACAGACTAATCAGAAATATGGTTTACCGCCTAGCTTTTTGAAAAAACATATTTGACAACATATTTTGGAAAAGCCATGAAAGGACTGGATGGTGCCTCCCTTTGAGTGATCCCTTTTCGCTGAAACGCTAGAATACTGGCAAAGCATTCTGGTAGTTGTAGTCAACCAACGCCATCTCACGTCATTGTGCAAAAGCTGTAAAACCTCAGAGTAGTGGTGCAAAAGGTGTCACAGGGACGCACTATAGCCATGGCACTGGCTGTACTGGCCTTGTATCTACCGTATTTTCTGGGCGATAACCCGCACGGTGTATAACCTGCACAGCAACAAAAATGTCACTTTTGGAAAAATAAATCAGCATATGCTAATAATAGGTTTGGGTAAGGGAGCACGCCAGACTGACTTGTATTTCTTCTTGTTCGGTGTTCCTTCATTTATATTCAGCCATTTTGAATAATGCAGTATATATCATTAGTGTATCGCAGGCGTGAGCTACGGGGCCGATGGAAACCCAAGCGCATTCTGAAAATGAAATAACCAGGCCGTAGCCCGCACCTACAATACGCTAATGAATGTACCGCATTATTCAAAATGGCTGAATATAAATGAAGGAACGCTGAACAAAGAAGAAGAAATACAGGTCAGTCTGGTGTGCTCCCTTGGTTTGGGACCACAAAATTTAAAAAAGTACAGTACCAGTAGTTGAAAGATGAAAGTAGAATCCTTGGTCTCCAGTCTTCGTGATGGCGTCGTCTTAAGAATTCAACAGATTACCTGCACCACCCTATTACCCGCACTAATTATGTTTCCTAGCAAAATTAAGAGATAACCCGCGGGTTATCGCCCAGAAAATACGGTAATTTGAGGGACTCTATTATTCCCATAGAGCACGAGCAACCATTCTCTAACCATCTTAGAGAATGGTTGCCACCGCGAAGAAGTTTCAATATTAACTATAAATGTTGTTTTTTTACGTCCAGCACGTTTACCGGAGTCTCCATATAGACTACATTAGTGACTCTTGAATTCATTAATGACTATACTACAGTAGAGAGTTCACTGTGCTATGACAAAAGAAAACAAAAGATCTTTGCAGTGGACTCTATATACATGTAGAGCTCACTAATATGTCTAATCTTGATGAATCAAAACACTATGGAATATAGAGCATTGAAATACTCGATAGGGATTGGCTGAATGGGTGCAACCATTCTCTATGTAATAGATAACACATGAGCAGCCATATTAATGAAATTATCTTTATCTGATATACTGTACAGTATAATTAATTAAAGTGCCTATGTCATCCTCAGGGACTTTACATATTTATACTAATTGGGACATTCTGAGAAGATTTGTAATAATTATATCTTCTCAGGCAAAAATTCCATCTTCATGAATTTTTTTGCCGTTAAAGTTGATGGAAGTGACGTCGAAAGAGGAATTTGTCTATATGAAAACCACTTTACAGATTCCTCTTTTGATGTCACTTCCATCAACTTTAACGGCAAAAAAATCCATGAAGATGAAATTTTCGCCTGAGAAGATATATATTATAAATCTTCTCAGAAGGTTCCAAATATCCTAAATATGTAAAATCCCCAACCATGATATAGGCACTTTAAATAAAGATAACTAGATGCAAATATTTTATTGTACTTAAAAAACTGTCTGATGCATAGAAATATTTACCAATTTATAAAGTCTTTAAGATTGGCAACTTATACACACTCTGTTAATTATTGTTTTAAAGGCCAAAACGAAAGGGGTTAGTGGTGAAATTGTTGGATTAATATTTGGTATCTTCGCACTGGTCACTTTTCTTTTTTCTCCAGTTGTAGGGATTTTGGTAAGTCAATTATGTACCATTAAGTAATAGATACAGCATGAGCAGCCAATCTGTATTTGATTTACAAGGCGAGTCGAAGGCGAACCGTAGTAAATCAGATACAGCTCGGCTGCGAATGCTGTATCTTTCTTAAAATACAAATGCATCTAAGTAATCAAGTTCACCAACTATTTTAGCGATATACTCTATTTTAGCCGAGAAAATCGAAGCTAAAGTTTATGTAAATCAGGACGATTCTGTATCCGATTTACAACCTCTGCTACGGTATTGATTTCTTTTGTGTTTTCCTCATGAATTATTAATGAGTTTTTTAATAGAACATAATATGGTTTGTGGAAGCTCTATTGTCTTTCAACTTGACGTAATGGTCATGTTGAAAGACAATGGAGTTCCTTATATGGAAGTAAATTCTATGAACATGTGACGACAAAGCACCACAACACGTGACGATGAAGGACCACACTAATTAAACTCAATCGTTGCTATTGGATGACTGCTTCATTATACAGAAAATACAATACCATGAAATTTCCATAAAACGTGAACAAAAACATAGAACAATGACTCTGCATGACTTTCCAAACCAATAACAACATTGCAGTACACATATGTATTGTACAGTATGTAATACAGTCAACTCTCATTATAGCGGACACACTAGGGACCGTCATTTGGTGTCCGTAATAACGAGAGTCCGCAATAGCGGGATGCGATGAAAATATCCCGATTTCAGGTTGTAAAATGTCACTACAATGAATTACTGCTTTTTTATTTTAAAATGTCCAGTTTATTTCAATTTCTAGTTGACGTTTACTGTGATACATAAGTACACAGTACAAGTCAAAATACAAGTCAAAAATTTGTATTCAAATATTTTTTTTGTTCCAAAACTAAAAATACAATGGTAACATGAATCAGTAACATAAATATGTCACTCGATCGATAAATTAAAAAGTCATTCACTTTCATGTGTCGAGAGAAAAATACGTCCAAGGTGTCCGTTGTAACGAGAGTAGAACAATAAAAATGTTTGTTGGGGACCACATGAAGTGTCCGCAATTCCGTAATAGCGAGAGTCCGTAATAGCGAGAGTTATTTCAATACATTTCATAGTAGTTTCGACCGGGGATTTACCAACTGTCCTTAATAGCGGGGTGTCCGTAATAGCGGGGTGTCCGCAAGGCGAGAGTTGACTGTACATGTATTATACAATGCGTGCATGGCCATAGTAAATCACTTACAGTTTGGATATGTTTAGGTTTACATGTATCAACAGACATAAGCTGTTTAAGCTGAGAAAATTGATTGAGAATTTTATGTAAATCAGAACCAAGTTGTATCTACACAGCACTAATTATTGGTCATGAATTGTTTTCTTCTTCATGAATTATTATTATAATGATAAAGGATAAGTAAGGGTTAAGTCAATGGTCACAAGCAGGCTGGATCACAAGTGTGATAAAAGATTCATCATTGTGAGTGGGATATTACAGCTACAAGAGGTCACAAACATTAGTTTAGTAAAGGATTTAACGCATTTGTTAGAACAATGAAATTTGGGGGTGTCAATGATATATTAGTGTAACATATAGTACATGTATTTACAAGTATGTTGCAGCACGTACTGTACATATGATATGCAGTAAATAATACCGATAATACAGTACATGATGTAATTACAGTATGTATTCGATAATTATAATATTATAATATATATAAATGCTGTATATACTGCAATTTTCAGTTGAGCTTGGAGATAGATAGTTTTATATAAAAGTTTGATCGTTGAAACGCACAAGTTGCCAAGGGAAATTCGAAACGTTGTCATTCATGTGAGAATTTGAATGTTGTCATGGGTAAATTTAAAAGTTGGGGCAACACCTTAAACACCTTTGGTCAAAATGCGCAAACATTCAACGTATCAAATTGTGAAATGATCAAACTTTTCAATAAAAATTCTGGTCTCCAAGCTCAACTGAAAATCGCAGCAATTACTGTATCAATAATTAACATGTACAGTATACAGTATATAAATATCTCAAAATATATGAATATCTACTGTACACTACTCTATAATGATTTCATTATTAAGGTCCCAATTGTTGGTATTCGCTTTTTGTTATTTTCTGGCATGTTTACCATTGGTGGAGCTCAATTCTTGTTTGGGTAAGGTTAATATAACAGTTATACCCCTTACCAAGCACTTGTACAGTAATTGTACAGTATATATGCACATGAAAATAATTATGATCTCACAAATGGCTGAATCAGAATATCATAAATTATTACATGTATTTTCTAATATGTACACATAGCTAATATTTTTTAGTACTATGTATATTATTAAACTAACTACTGTACATGTATAGTAGTAGGCTATATAGTATTACAAAAGCTGCATTCTGATTGGCTGATTGAGCTACATTCTGTCTATTGGTGATAGCTCACTAGTAGTGAAAGATGCAATGATGATAGCTCACTAGTAGTGAAAGATAAGATGAAGACTTCAAAGTCCGAATTAACGCTTCGCAAATCGGAAATTGCGAAGCAATTTTAACATTTCTGAAAACTGCAAAGCAGTTCTACAAAAAAATGCGAAACTCATTTTTGAAAAGTGTAGCTCTCACATGTACCGTTATAACAACTCAAACCACAGCGTAACGTGAACGTTTTAGAAGGTAAGGTAACATTTCAGAACATACTTTAGAGTGACTTTTTAGAAGCGTAGCGCAACTTTCCTAAGTGGACTGTATAACGTAGCGCAACTTCTCTGAACGAAGGATAACTTCTGAACATGCATAGCATAACTTTTCTAAATATACATGTAGTGTAATTTTTCAAAACGTGGCATATAACTTCTTTAAAGGTACCCTCCAGTCCGTTCTGCACGTTCTAGATTTCTTGCAGTTTCAAAATATCAAAATTAATATACTAATAGTAATTAAAGTACCATCATTTCATGTCCTACATGTAACTTGACCATGCAGCTCAGTTGGTAGAGCATTGGACTAGTAAACAAAGTTGCAGGTTTAAATCCCAGCCAGATGCAGTCAAGTAGAGTTTTTCCTGGGGGGGGGGGGTGGACCCTCATATATAAGGTATACGGGTATGTGCCACCCTAATTAGGGTATGGTTTTCAATAAGCTCTGGGGTCTGGGATAGAGTATACAATTTGTCTATTTTGGTCTGCAATAGGGTGTCTATTTTGGTCTGAGATAGAGTATGGATGCCAATGTGACACCAGTGCTGGGATAGGGTATTGTTTTTTTTTAGTTTAGGTCTGCGATAGGGTATAAAATATCGCTTTTTTAGGTATGGGATAGGGTCAGGGTTTTGAGGTCATGGTGGCACACCCCTACCCAAAAATTTCCAGGGTACCCCCCCCCCCCCCAGCTGTCTTTCTCTACTTACTCAGTATGGTTCAACCACCATAGACCATCATTAATTTATTGATATCATTGAGATCCAGGAACAAAATGATTCTATTGAATTCTGAAAACTTTTTTTTATTTTGTAGCTTTTTGGACAGAATGCCTAATAGTGCATTATTTATTACATATTCATTTATTCTTCGAAGTTTTGATGGTGCTGGTGGAGCAGCAGCCATGACAGCTGCAGTTTCTTGTTTGGCACAATGTTTTCCAGACAATGTTGGAGCTGTAATGGTAAGACTGTTACTGACAGTATATGTACCACTGAGTCACTGACCTGTTCAAAATACAATCAAACAAAGATGGTGAAAATATGAGTCTTTTCTCTCATGGTAGTGACTGCTGACTGTATTCTGCCAATGTTTACTTGACTGTGGGCTCAGCTGCACACACAGGCTTAAATTCATTTATGAGAAAATGCTCTGTAGTTACTACATATAGATAATGGATCATTTTCACTCGCATGATTGTTGGCCTCATTGGGATGGTGAAACAATACGAAATGTTTGAATAAGAATAGAGTTAAATTCCCATAGGATAAAGATAGTGCACCAATATGGCCACCATTTCATTGTTTCGGTGCACCAATATGGCTGCTGTGATGTCAGATGAAAACCAAGAATAGAAGGGGAACTGTATAGGAAACTTAAAACAATGTTACAAAACCAGAAACGATGTTTGCACAACTTGCTATGGTAATTATACAACTTATAAGCAGCTAATTAATGTACCTAACTAGTGGTCCCACATGGCCAGGATCAACTATTGCTGAAATTAAACAATAGTGTAATATAATTAAGTTCAGCCTGCGTCTCGCAGAATGCCATAAACAGGGCCATGCCCTTCAGAGAATATAATAGATAACTAATAACTATATATACATAACATACAAGATAACATCACAAGTTCACAACAACTTCAAGAACGTTTATTATTGAACAATATACTGAACAATTTGTGAAGAGTTACAGATAGTTTCCAAAATGTCTAAAATATTGTGGGTGTCCTTCTTATGTAGGACATGCACCCACAGTCCAGAAAGTGTGGGTGTCCGGACACCTGGACACCCGCTGCTTCCAGAGCCCCTGATTACCAGCCTAGTCCCAGGCTCTCTATCTTCGCTGTTTTAATATTTGCACGCTAGCATGGGCGCCCTAAGCACCTTGAGCGGTGACATCAAACCTAGGTACCAGTAGGTCTATTATATAATTGCTGACGTCAGCATAATTTTCAAATGTCGTTAAAAGCCACTTTGTACACACAGTTGGGCATACAATGCTTGGTTAAGCTTTAGAAGAAATGTCTAATTATATCTGATGTACAATCTAAAGATTCTGGTTGAAACTACACTTTATATGAGCATTCGTTTTTTGGCCGCCATAATTGTACACACGCCAATTAGGTACACAAACATGGCGGCCAAAAAACAAATGCTCGTATAAAGTGTAGTTTTTGCCAGAGTTTTCAGGTTGTACATCAGATGTAATTAGACTTAACAAAGCTTTATACGTTGAATTGTGTATACAATGCGGCTTTTAACGACATTTGAAAATTATGCTGACGTCAGCAATAATAGAATTCAAAACTCTGTAACTCAAGAAGGAAAACTTTGTATCGACTTAAAATTTTCCAGGAAGACTCGTAATAACGATCTACAAAATATATAAAACAGCCAACGTTGTAGGTTTAATAATAAACATTTTAGAATTTTGTGAGACGTCACGGTGAAAACCACTAGCTATTTAAGAAATGGCTCATGGTTTAGCGTGCTCCATTGAGTTATGGATGCACGCGGGAAATTGGGATTTTTGAGTGCTCTCCCAATTTCCCAAGTGCATCCATAACTCGATGGAGCAGACTAAACCATGAGCCATTTCTTTTATAACATAGCATTAAATCCTTATACAAGTCGGCGAATCGTTTTGGTTGTTGTGTTTTTCTACTTTCGTAGCCAAGTCTTTTTTGTTCACTAAAATCCAACCAAAAGGACAGTTTAAACTCGGTTACCCAGACCCAGTTTATGTCTTCTGGGTCGTTGTTCTTTATTACCCAATAAAATTAAATGACTCGGCATTTTGATAATATAAAAGGCCGTAAAAAGTCAATTTAAAATTCAGTTTTGTTTTGAAATCTTTTCCCGCGCTTTTTTGCCGTGCTCAATCGAATTATTGAGCACGCACGACAGCCAATCAAAAACGTTGCTATATCAAAGCTATGTTATAGATAATAGTGAATGTCGCAACCTCGTACCCAGGGCCATTTGTAGGGAACTGAGTCAAGATGGCCGGAACAAATGGCCCTGGTGGAGGCTAGGCTATCTCAGCCTCTGATTGGTCAAGAGCTTATGGCGTAAATCAGACGGTTTAATTTTGTATTATTTTTTTTTAAATTGTATTTTGACCTTGTCGGTTGTTCCTGCCCATGGCACGAGAAATTATATTTCAAACCATGCAATAATTAGCTGTAATTAGGTATAATTACTGTGTAAAGGACTGAGTTCTAGTTATCAAAATGCGCAATATACTGCGCATTTTGAGCTAGCCTCCACCAGGGCCATTTGTTCCCGCCATTTTGTTTTTGGCCGCCATCTTGGCCCAGCCCCTACAAATGGCCCTGGGGACGAGGTTGTGAATGTCGTAGTCGTTGTGATGACAGTAACATGAAGTATTTCCAAAAAATTATTTTCGAGACCGCTGACGCAGCTATATCTCAAAATTTCTTCGTTAGTTCCAGAACGAAGAAGTTAAATTTTTTGACCGTACAAAGTAACGCAAGTGTCTTGTGTGCTGGAGCTCAAAGCTGAAGATCGTCTTTGCTGTCGAACATGAGCGATACATTATCCAACACTGTGGGTACTACTGCTGTTCATCAAAGACAAACATCAGTTCTACATCTGCCAGCAAACATTCTACTCGCAATTTTTGGTTATCTGGATATGAAATCACTTTGTTTAACCTCTCGAGTTTGTCGTATGTGGTATAACTACGCCAATGATCACAGTTTATGGAAGATTTTAGACTTAAGTCCTTATAAATCCAATTTACGTACTATACGCAAGATTATCAACAGAAGAATTTCAAAATATTGTCAGGAACTTCATATTAAAGGTTATCTGACACAGACAAAGAAATTGGAAGTCTTATCAACGCCACTTCTTGAAGAGATCAAGAAAAAAGCTCTTCGTTTGTCTACTTTGACTTTGTCTTATTGTTACCTAAACAATATTGCCATTGCATCATTTCCTGGTAGTATAAACAAGCTTTGTCTGTCCCATTCACTTGTACCTTTAAGATTGTTTGAAACTTTAAAAACTAAAGATGTTTTTCCTATCCTAGAAGATTTAGACCTCACATGTTGTACTCGGATATCAACTGAAGATATTACAAGTATTTGTCATCTTCACACTCTCAAAATTTTAACATTAAGTGGTTGCTATCGGATTACAGATAATGATGTCAGAGAAATTGCAACCAAATTAAAGAATATTATTTTCTTTGATTTATCTGATTGCAAGAGAGTAACAGATGTTTCACTGCAACACATTGCACAGCATATGAAAGATATTCAAAAACTGCGTCTTTGCAACTGTCATTTGATATCACCATGGGGTCTCACATGTTTGAAAGATGGTTGTAGTAATCTGGAGTTTCTTGATTTGATTGGATGTAGTGAACTCACTTGTATTGAAGCTTTGGAGATATTTGCAAACTGTAGTAAAATAACTCTTAAAACATGTGATTTAGATCAATAAATATATTATCAATGTACTTTAATTATATCATTTTGTGACCTGCATATCAATAGATGGTTATTCACTTGTTCTGGCCATCCAAGATTTTTCAATAAGCTAGATTTGTTTATTTGGCATACTAACAGATTGGACATGCACTTCAATGTAAACTATCTGTTTGAATTGTTCACTTTAATAACAACAAACTTATTGTAATATGCTATTTTTTTGTTTAATCTGAGTTGACATTTCAAAAATGTTGAGTTTTGTGACTTTGATGGAATGATTTGTGACTGGATGTGGACTTGCCAAAAAGTGAAAAAGGACTTGACTGTGAGCATGCATATTTTTTCCCTTTTATTTAACACTTCTGAAGATGCTGTTTTTGTTTAGCAAGGGTGGACATAAGGAGTGTTTTCACTTAATTCATCTATTTTCAACTCTCACTCATCCTTTTTGCACCCCTCCTTTTTGCACCCCTCCTTTTTTGCTCATCAACAGATGGTGGGAATAGCAAATGTCTTTCACAACGCATTATTGATTAATTGTTATTGTTCTTTTTATCTGATTGGCTAATTTTTGGTCACATGATTATTTTTCTTATATATACTTGTTTGTTTGTTTACACTCTTTATGTTTCTCTCTGACGAAGGGCCTTCACTCCAAATGTTAGAAACTACATTCAATAATTTAGCTGTTTCAGCAGTACTCAAACCTTACTATATTTTGATTTAAAAAGTATGGAGCTTGTCTGGGGCAAATAGACTTTTATTTCTTATGAGCCCAAATTATGCTTATGTATCTCTGAATTTTTATTGGCATATTGCACTGCGTAATCATTTACTATGCATTTATTGTTCCATTTACCGTACATTTTTGTACTATTTACTTTACACTAATCTATTTTAGTGTTTAATACTGTATAGAAAAACAAATATTAAATGTATGTTTTCATTTGTTTTATTTACAATAATGAATTTTCATTCAAGGAAAGATGAAATTAAATGTTCCGTTTTGGTTGTCACCTTGAATAGTCCATTGTGAATGTCGTTTTGAAAAAAATGTCGTCGTCGTTGTGATGACAGTAACATGAAGTATTTCCCAAGATTTATTTTCGAGACCGCTGACGCAGCTATATTCGTCCACTTCGGTCGAAAAAGTTAAATTGTTTGACCGTAATCACCGTATCTGTGACCGTATATACAATTACAAAGTAACACAAGTGTCTTGTACTCTTGTGTACTGGAGTTTACTGTCGTTATTTAAAAAAATGTCGTCGTCGTTGTGATGACAGTAACATGAAGTATTTTCCAAAATTTATTTTCGAGACCGTTGACGCAGCTATATTCGTCCACTTCGGTCGAAAAAGTTAAATTTTTTGACCGTATCTGTGACCGTATGGTCCGTATATACTGGAGTTTACTGGAGCTCAAAGCTGAAGATCGTCTTTGCTGTCAAACATGAGCGATACATTATCCAACACTGTGGCTACTACTGCTGTTCATCCAACATCAGTTCTACATCTGCCGCCAAATATTCTACTCGCAATTTTTGGTTATCTGGATATGAAATCACTTTGTTTAACCTCTCGAGTTTGTCGTATGTGGTATAACTACGCCAATGATCACAGTTTATGGAAGATTTTAGACTTAAGTCCTTATAAATCCAATTTACGTACTATACGCAAGATTATCAACAGAAGAATTTCAAAATATTCTCAGAAACTTCATATTAGAGGTTATGTCTGTGAGACAAAGACAAAGAGATTGAAAAAAATACTTCATGAAGAGATCAAGGAGAAAGCTGTTCATTTGTCTACTTTGACTTTGTCTCGTTCTTCCCTACGCAATACTAACATTGCATCATTTCCTGGTAGTATAAAGAAGCTTTGTCTGCTCCATTCATATGTTCCTCCAGGATGGTTTGCTACTTCAAAAACCAATGAAGAAGTGAAAGATGTTTTTCCTTTCCTGGAAGATTTAGACCTAACATGTTGTGCTCGGATATCAACTGAAGATATTACAAGTATTTGTCGTCTTCACACTCTCAAACGTTTAACATTAAGTGGTTGCTATCGGATTACAGATAATGATGTCAGAGAAATTGCAACCAAATTAAAGAATATTATTTTCTTTGATTTATCTCATTGCAAGAAAGTAACAGATGTTTCACTGCAACACATTGCACAGCATATGAAAGATATTAAAAAACTGCGTCTTTGCAACTGTGGTTTGATATCACCATGGGGTCTCACATGTTTGAAAGATGGTTGTAGTAATCTAGAGTTTCTTGATTTGATTGGATGTAGTGAATTCACTTGTATTGAAGCTTTGGAGATATTTGCAAACTGTAGTAAAATAACTCTTAAAACATGTTATTTAGATGATGTATAAATATATTATCAATGTACTTTAATTATATCATTTTGTGACCTGCATTTCAGTAGATGGTTATTCACTTGTTCTGGCCATCCAAGATTTCTCAATAAGCTAGATTTGTTTATTTGGCATACTAACAGATTGGACATGCACTTCAATGTAAACTATCTGTTTGAATTGTTCACTTTAATAACAACAAACTTATTGTAATATGCTATTTTTTTGTTTAATCTGAGTTGACATTTCAAAAATGTTGAGTTTTGTGACTTTGATGGAATGATTTGTGACTGGATGTGGACTTGCCAAAAAGTGAAAAAGGACTTGACATTCAATAATTTAGCTGTTTCAGCAGTACTCAAACCTTACTATATTTTTATTTAAAAAGTATGGAGCTTGTCTGGGGCAAATAGACTTTTATTTCTTATGAGCCCAAATTACGCTTACGTATCTCTGAATTTTTATTGGCATATTGCACTGCCTAATAATTTACTATGCATTTATTGTTCTATTTACCATGCATTTTTGTACTATTTACTTTGCTCCATTGCACAATTTGATCGGTTGGTTTGCATTAAATGCAATTGTGGTAAAATTTTCATATATAACATTCTAAAACTACACTAATCTATTTTAGTGTTTAGTACAGTCTGTATATAAAAACAAATATTAAATGAATGTTTTCATTTGTTTTATTTATAATAATTAATTTTCATTCAAGGAAAGATGAAATTAAATGTTCAGTTTTGGCTGTCACCTTGTTGAATGGAGTCATAGTCCCTAGAATTTATAAAATGGAACCATGGAATGAAACATATTTTTCATGGAAAATAGTTAAATAGTCTTAATTTTTTATAATTGTAAAATATTAACTTTCAATGTCGGAATCCCTCACCAGTCGCCGGAGAACCTGCAATCAGGGAGGGTGCATGTGGCCTGTGAATGAAACAACAGAAAGAAACTGGTGGAAGCCTTAGTATTGGTAACAATAAAGTCGGTGTAAATATAAATTTTTAACGTTTTGCTGACACCCAAAAATTACCCCCCCCCCCCGAAATTTTACTTTGCTATAGCCTTTGCCAACCCCAACCCCCAATATTCCACATCTTCCTATGCCACTGTGCCAGTCATTGATATTCTTGGGTTTCACCCACATGACTGACAGCCATATTGGATTGCTAAAATAATAGGAAATTTGTAAATAAGAATAGAGCTAAATCCCAATGGGATTCATTTAGGACACAAATATGGCCGCCGTTTTATTGTTTTGGGCACAAATATGGCCGCCATGACGTCACGTGAAAGCCACCAATAGAGCACTTGCAGTCCAGTTATATATACAGTAGATCAGACTAGTTTTGTTAATTATAAAGTTTAGTAAAATTTATAAAATCACAGTGTGTGTTCTTTTTTAGGGTGGTCTGGAGCTGTTTTCTGGGATTGGTCTTACATTGGGACCTCTAATTGGGGGTGTTCTTTATGAAGTAAGTTAACCAAATGCTACATACAGTATACATAATTCAGATTATGTATTCTAATTGAAATGTTGTTACTTAAGTCTAATCTTAATCCTAAATTTATTCATCTGATCCTAATTGTAACTCTAAAACTAATTATAAATCTGATCCTAAATCTAAATCTAATCCTAAATCTAAATCTAACCTAAATCTAAATCTAATCCTAAATCTAATCCTAAATCTAATCCTAAATCTAATCCTAAATCTAATCCTAACTCTAAATATAATCCTATCCTAACTCTAAATCTAATCCTAATTCTAAATCTAATCCTAAATCTAAATCTAATCCTAAATCTAAATCTAATCCTAAATCTAAATCTAATCCTAAATCTAAATCTAATCCTAAATCTAAATCTAATCCTAAATCTAAATCTAATCCTAAATCTAAATCTAATCCTAAATCTAAATCTAATCCTAAATCTAAATCTAATCCTAAATCTAAATCTAATCCTAAATCTAAATCTAATCCTAACCCTAAATCTGATCCTAATCCTAACTCTAATCCTAAATCTAATCCTAAATCTAAATCTAATCCTAAATCTAAATCTAATCCTAAATCTAATCCTAAATCTAAATCTAATCCTAAATCTAATCCTAACTCTAAATATAATCCTATCCTAACTCTAAATCTAATCCTAATTCTAAATCTAATCCTAAATCTAATCCTAAATCTAATTCTAAATATAATCCTAAATCTAATTCTAAATCTAAATCTAATCTTAAATCTAAATCTAATCTTAACTCTAAATCCAACCCTAAATCTAAATCTAATCCTAAATCTAAATCTAATCCTAAATCTAAATCTAATCTTAAAATCTAACCCCAACTCTAAATCTTAATCCTAAATCTAATCCTAACTCTAAATTTAATCCTAATCCTAAATCTGATCTTCTCCAAATCTAATCCTAATTCTAAATCTAATCCTAAATCTAAATCTAAATCTAATCTTAAAATCTAATCCCAACTCTAAATCTTAATCCTAAATCTAATCCTAACTCTAAATTTAATCCTAATCCTAAATCTGATCTTCTCTAAATCTAATGCTAATTCTAAATATAATGCTAATTCTAAATCTAATCCTATCCCAATCTAAGCCATCGGTTTCCGTGAGTGACGTAAAACATTTTTCCCTTTATAGTATGGAGGTTTTGGGTTGCCGTTCTTTGTCTTAGCAGGAACAACTCTGGTTGCTCTTCCAGTTATCATGTGTATCTTACCATCTGGACAAAAAGGTAGACTCTTGGGTGACTCTTTGCTAGCTCAGCGTCTAGCGTTAAAGTGCCTATGAAACGAAAATTAAGTTTGTCTTATTTAAAAGAACACTTAAAATGATAGAGTAACATATTTTGCAGTTTTTGGTTTCCTTGCTTCGTTTTTGAGATATTTCAGTTTGTTTGATATGTAAATTTAACTTATAAGATAACTTTACGTCACTCTTTGCATAATGACTTATCTCCGTTATTGCCAAACAAAAACACTTAAAATTTACAGACTCTGTTGTAGGAGAAACACTCGCACATGGTTCCTAATTCGCCAAGTGCTTTTGTTCGATAATAACAAAGATATAGAACACTTTGCGATAACTCATTATGCAAACTGTGACGTAAAGTTATCTTATAAGTCAAATTTACATATCAAACAAACTGAAATGTCTCAAAAACGAAGCAAGGAAACGAAAATCTACAAAATATGTTATATTGTCATTTTAAGCGTTCTTTCAAATAAGACAAACTTTAAGTTTAATATAACTTCATGTGTCATTAATTAACGCATTGGAGTGACTGCAAACCGTTATCAAATATTTTAATTGCCAATACTGTATATTCATGGTATTTTGTTGTGTTTTCTTCCAGAAGATAAAAGTCCAGGTACATCAAATGACGGTACCACAAATAATCTTACGATGAAGAAAGTTCTTAAAATACCTGCCTTCGATATCATGGGTTTGTAATACAATTACTACTCACTGTATTCTGACAGTATTCCAGCTCTATGTCACAGAATAAGTTAAATCTTTATTATTATATAAAATAGAGTGTTTTATTGATTTTTCCGCCACTAATAAAAGTGATAATCTCACATGTGCGATTATTTATGATAATCGCACATGTGACGATTATCGCTGAATCAGCATTATAGTTTAATGCAATTTTTGCAAGGCAATAGATCGTTTTCATCTGACGTCACGGCGGCCATATTGGTGTACCAAAACAATGAAATGGCGGCCATATTGGTGTACGGTATGGGAATTAGCTCTTTCTTATTCAAATATTTCGTATTGTTTCACCACCCCAATGGGGCCACCGATCACGTGAGTGAAAACGATCTATAGGACAATTTTTTTATATAATAAACAGAACAATACATGGATGCTTGGAAATATGAAATTTATTTCTCGTGTTGAACAGGATATGTCACTCGTTCGCTTCGCTCACTCGTGAGATATCCTGGTCAACACTCGAAATAAATTTCATATTTCCGCACATCCATGTATTATTCTCTATCTCTGTGTCTATGTGGTCAGTTCTGTCAAATCTAGGCTCAATCTCGTGCCCAGAGCCTGTGGTCTTTCTGTCCAGCGACAAGAAGCCATCGGCTCTGGCCCAGCCTCGACGTTCGGCTTTGGACCTTTGGCAGATATAACACAGACTTCGTACCTTGATAATTCTTGATATTAAACATGACGCCTGCTTAGGCGTTCACTCGGGCTACGTTGAAAATGTATACTGTAATAAATCGACTTTTTTATATCAAAAATTATCGAGGTCTCATGCAGACCGCATTCTCAGTCTCGGCCTTCGGCTTTGGCAGATATAACACAGACTTCGACCTTGATAATTCTTGATATCAAAAACGGCTCGTCCAATAATTGCTTATTATTTGCTGGGCTTTGATATTCTTACTACGCTTACGATTTGCGCATAGTCAATCGAGATATGGTCTGGAAACTCAGCTAAAGTCTTTGGTCTATCTTTTTGTTCGCCTTTATGCATTTTTGTGCACGGTCACTGAACACATTGTATTTTAGTATAATGAATGAATTGTCCAATAGCAACGTTTCAGTTCAATCACTCAACCGTGCTATTTAAATATTAATAAACCTAAAGCAAAGGATGTGCACGGTGTAAGGTACGGTTCAACATAAAATCACAGCTCATTATAGGCGCTTTGAAGTTTGCTGAGTTTCCAGACCATATCTCGATTGACTATGATTTGCGCTTGGTACGTCTGTTGCCCAGATGCAGCTCTTGATGCTTAGATTAGTGTTGCTTTTTATTAAATATTTGTAGCTGGCACAATTATATTTGGTGGAATGGCAATAGGGATTATTGAACCCACTTTGGCTCCACATTTAAAAAGTGAGGTAAAATGTGTTTATAGTGTCTATGAAGTGAAAAACACATTTGGCATTTTTGCTTCAATGGACAGAAGAGCATGGCACTAGCCAGGGCCGCCGAGAGAAATTTCGGGCCCCTTGCCAAAAAATATTTCTGGGCCTGTATTCCCCCTTTATGTTTGTCTTATTTAATCAGGGGACCCATGGTAGTGAATTGAAAAGGCTATAGAGAGTCCCATGACAGTAATAATAAAGTCATAGAGGGCCCAATGGCACCAGTGAAGCCGTGCAAGAGCCACCATGACACAGTGGGACCCAATGCAATGTAATGGTCAATACTAAAACTTGATTATTATAAAACTGAATTTATCGTTCAACAGTTCAGATTGTGTATTCTTTTGCTTCGTTAAAATAGTGGCCTATTTATCTGTGGGGCCCTGGTTAACAACCAGGCTGACCTCCCTCCTCGTCAGGCCTGTCACTCAGATTTCCCCAAAACCAAGCTAGCCATAGCAAACTTTGGGAGTTCATAACTCGAAGACTATACGTTGATGAATGCTTCTGCCATGCTCCTCTCTTTACTCAAACAAAAATAAATGCCTACTCTACTCCACTCCACTCCACTCCACTCCACTCCACTCCGCTCCGCTCTACTCCGCTCTACTCTACTCTACTCTACTCTACTCTACTCTACTCTACTCCACTCCACTCCACTCCACTCCACTCCACTCCACTCCACTCCACTCCACTCCACTCCACTCCACTCCACTCCACTCCACTCCACTCCACTCCACTCCACTCCACTCCACTCCACTCCACTCCACTCCACTCCACTCTACTCTACTCTACTCTACTCTACTCTACTCTACTCTACTCTACTCTACTCTACTCCACTCTACTCCACTCTACTCTACTCTACTCCACTCCACTCCACTCTACTCCGCTCTACTCTACTCTACTCCACTAGACTCCACTCCACTCCACTCCACTCCACTCCACTCCACTCCACTCCACTCCACTCCACTCCACTCCACTCCACTCCACTCCACTCCACTCCACTCCACTCCACTCCACTCCACTCCACTCCACTCCACTCCACTCCACTCCACTCTACTCTACTCTACTCTACTCTACTCTACTCTACTCTACTCTACTCTACTCTACTCTACTCTACTCTACTCTACTCCACTCCACTCCACTCTACTCCGCTCTACTCTACTCTACTCCACTAGACTCCACTCCACTCCACTCCACTCTACTCTACTCTACCCTACCCAGCCAAACTCTACCATACCCTTCTGTAGTCTACTTCACTCCATGTTTCTTATACTTTATTCCACAGACGCTTTTACAGATCACCATTATACTTTATTTATTTTACATTACTCTACTTCACATTATGTCACTTTGAGTTTGTGTTTTATTTACGTACTCTTAAATATAAAGTTTTAGACTTTTCTCTTTTGTTTATTTTCAATGTATTTTTATAATTCTCTTCCATTAGTTTAACATTACTAGCAGTACTAAAATTGGATTAATCTTCTTGGTGTTCTGTGGCACTTATTCACTTTTTGCTCCAATATTTGGTTGGGTGGCGGACAAAACGGTATGTGTACCTTTACATATTGTTCCAAGTGAAGTGAACTGGAGTGGAGTGGAGTGAACTGGAGTGGAGTTGAGGGAAGTGAACTGGAGTGGAGTGAAGTGAAGTGAAGTAAAGTGAGGCGGAGTGAAGTGAGGTAAAGTGAAATGAAGTGAGGTGACATGGAGTGTAGTGAAGTTAAATGAAGTGAAGCGAAGTGGAGTGGAATAGAATGGAATGGAGTGAAGTGAAGTGAAGTGAAGTGAAGTGAAGCGGAGTGAAGCGGAGTGACGTGGAGTGTAGTGGAGTGAAGTGAAGTGAAGTGAAGTGGAGTGAAGCGAAGTGACGTGGAGTGTAGTGGAGTAAAGTGAAGTGAAGTGAAGTGAAGTGAAGCGAAGCGAAGCGAAGCGAAGCGAAGCGAAGCGAAGCGAAGCGAAGTGACGTGGAGTGTAGTGGAGTAAAGTGAAGAGAAGTGGAGTGGAGTGAAGTAATGACGTGACGTGGAGTGAAGTGGAATGGAGTGGAGTGGAGTGGTGTGGTATGGAGTGGATTGCAATGGAGTGGGATGGAATGGAGGGTTAGAGTACAAAGAACAGAATAGATTTAAAGCAGAAGACTTAAAACTATCTGTTGTTTTTTTATGTTGACGTGCAACATATGCAATTGTCCTTTTCTACTTTACAGAATGCGAGAATGGTAATGACGTTTGGATTTTTCTTATGTGGAATTGCATTTTTACTTCTCGGTCCTGTACCGTTTTCCTTTATGCCAAAGTATGTCTTCTTTTTATTCAGCTTTTCTATTCTCTAAACATCGTGACTAACTGCACAGTTGAAGGCACAGTTGAGTAAAATATCATGCTTATAGAGCACCACACATACACGTAGTTTAAGGTGGCTCCATACAGTTTCTTGAAAAATGATCAAATGGCCGATTTTAAAGCGATTCTGTAGAACGAATAATTTTTTTTCCGGAAAAATCATGTTTGTTAATTTTTTTTAAATTTCGTTCTACAGAATTTTTTTTAAATCGACCTATTGATTACTCATACTTCAAGAAAAGTTTTAATGAAAAAAAATTTGGGGGTCACCAAAGTTTTTTTCGAATTAAATTAGTTTGAAGGGTAATTTGCAGCCATTTTGAAAAGTCATTGTTGCCATAGCAACAACTGTTGCTATTTATTTGGTAACAGTTTTGGATTGTCAGACTGTTTAACTATGCATAACATTTAGTTTTATTGTTTATCCGAATTGTTTAATCACGTATTTTGGACTCTCAAAAAGTGTATTTTCCATTTTTCAAGAAACTGTATGGAGCCACCTTAAACGTTTTTGAACGTAATTTAGGTGTATTAACTAGCAGTGGCGTAGCCAAGGGCTGGCCAGGCCGGGCTCAAGCCAATCCGCGTCAATAACGTCATTCATTATTCTACTAATCTCCAACGCTAGTCCGTGGCCTGGCCACGCGTTTTCCATGCGTGATTTGTGTACTCGTGACTAAAGAATCTACACCGCTCGCTATTTTCACTAACATACTTGTATGCACAATAAATACATAATCAAACTGACTAAAATCAGTGATGGATTTACAGGGGGAGTGTGGGGGAGTGTGCACCCCCCTGGCTCTTGGCCAAGGGGGTGCAGGGGGGTGGCAATTACTGAAGTAGTGCCTTGCGCAGTGGGATGCAATGTGGATTTCATTGAAAATGTCAATCACATTTCTAATGTCTAGCTTCCTTGTGATATCCCTAATAAAATCCATAATAAAACGTCCACTTTATCCCTAAATTTATTTGACACCTTCCAGGTTTGATAAAATGCGCTATTGAAAACACGATTTAAAACTTTTAAATCTTTCTTCAAAGTACCATCAGAATGCAGGAAATGCCATTTCAGAGGTCCAAATTTCAAAAATTTTCTAAAATCACTGACTAAAATGTTTCCCGCAATCCTCCAAAAAAATAATGTAAATATTTAATTTTCGTATTTTATAATCTTCAGAATTCTACAAATTCTTTCCCTAAAATGCAGGAAATGGCATTTCAAAACCCCTAAATTTAAAATTTTTTCCGGGGCATGCTACCCCCTTCTTTAGAAATGTCACTTCGTGGCCACCCAATTGGTCAACCCTGGCTGCACACTGGTATAACTAGTTACATTTACATCGTTAGAAAGGTAACTAGTTACCAGTGCTGTAAAAGTTACATAATTTTTGTAACTAATTACAGTTACAGTTACATCATTAGAAAAGTAACTAGTTACCGATAAAAGTTACAATGAAAAGAAAGTAACTAGTTACAGTTACAAAGTTACTTCAAAAATTTTGTAACTAGTTACATTCCATTGTCCGTGTTACTAGAATCAATAAAGAAATTACTAGTTTTTAGATACCAGTACCATAATTATGTTTTTACAGCTAAATGCCTAAATATAGTTGTCACTAAGCAGAAATAGTCAAATGTGTACATAATGTACCTTTATTATTATATCAAAACCATTTTTATCAAGAAAGAATGACATCCTCAACTGAATATCAGTAACTATACTAGTCACATTTTTGAACCAAATATTGTAACTAGTTACAGTTCTTTAAAAAAGTAACTAGTTATAGTTACTTCTTCAAAAAGTAACTAGTTATAGTTACAGTTACTTCTTCAGAAAAAGTAACTATAGTTTCAGTTACAGTTACAGTTACTTAAAAATGTAACTAGTTACTGTAACTAGTTAGTAGTTACTTGTAACGAAGTTACTCACAGCACTGCTAGTTACCGATAAAAGTTACAATGAAAAGAAAGTAAGTAGTTAAAGTTACAAAATTACTCCAAAAATTTTGTAACTGGTTATAAAGTTACATTTCTTTGTCCGTGTTACTAGAATCAACAAAGAAATTACTGGTTTTTACATGCCAGTACCATAATTATGTTTTTACAGCTAAATATAGTTATGACTAAACAGAAATAGTCAAATGTAAACTTTATTATTATGTATGAAATAAAGTGTCCTCTACGCACGCTCTGATTGGCTGGGCCCGTGCATTGATAAGAGTATGAAGATCATGAATGACGTAAAATGGCGTGAGTGGCGTAGGATGGCGTCACTTGGCGGGAAAAGCTAGCGAACTTTCAAAAATATGCTACTACTTTTAATTTTGTTTTTTTTCTTCATATTTTATAAAACAAATAATACAATCCACTCCTGTGCATATGTACTTTTATAAAGGTATATTTGATGTGATTTGAACACGAAAGAAGTGTAAAGGAACTCGGCTATTGCCTCTACTCAACTTATTTCGTGTTCAAATGACGTCATACGTGCCTTTATAAAAGTACATTATTTGTTAAATCAAAACCATTTTTATCAAAAAGGAATGACATCCTGAACTGAAAATCAGTAACTATAGTCACATTTTTAAACCAAATATTGTAACTAGTTGCAGTTCTTCAAGAAATTAACTAGTTTTACAGTTACAGTTACTTTTTCAGAAAAAAGTAACTAATTTCAGTTACAGTTGCTTTAAAATGTATAACTAGCTACTTGTAACGAAGCTACTCACAGCACTGCCTACGATTGGATAATCCTGAATTATATAAGTGAGAGGACATGTTGGTTTATACTTTATAGTGCTGACAGTATTGTTTGTCTTTTGTCACCAGGTCAATATGGCTCGTCTCTGGTTCTATGGCATTAATCGGATTTAGTCTCGGTCCATGTTTTGTTCCGGCTATTTCTGAAATGGAACGTATTGTTAAGTACGTGAGTACACTCAGGCATAGTTAATAGTTAACCACGATTCAGGCAAGAATGTTCTCTATGTATGGCCGTGTTTACATGAAGCAGATTGGCAGTCCAATCGGATCGAAAAACGCGAGTGAAGTCGATCCTGGCACGTTTCTACATGGAGAATCCGATCTGCTTGGAACATTGTTTTCGGTTTTGGAACACTATTTTCTGTGCTTCCCTTAATGGCTGCCATTTAGCACAACACGCACTAACTTCACTCATGCGTATCAAGTCATTTTCAAGTCAAACCGTTCAAAAGACATTCAAGTGGATCCTTGCTTGAATCTCAAGTCAATCCACTGCGTGTATTGACTTCAGCCATTCGATCGAAAACTTTCAATCTTCTTCATGTAAACACAACAAGGAGAAATTGACTTGAACACTCAATCCGCTTCAATGTAAACAGGGCCTTACAATACAACTGGTAATAAGGTAATATTTGTCAACAACAACAACAACAACAACAACAACAACAACAACAACAACAACAACAACAACAACAACAGTGACGACAACAACTACAAGAACAACGACGACGACGATAGTATTTTAAGGATTTATTGAAAGTATTTCAAAATAAGAATTGCTCTTTCAAGAGCTTATGCAGTATTACATTCTCTAATAGTTAGTTCTTCAAATAGGTTTTTTTTTTCCACGTTTTTAGGGCTAATGGCTATCCTGATAATCTCACTACTCACGGTATTATTGCTGGTATTTACGGATTTGCGTATAACATTGGGTTAGTATTAAAAACAGTGATTGGTCGCAAACTTGCAATATTGCATGGCTTGGACTGGCCATTGTGGCCATTTTACTATATATACTGTAGAACAATGGCTGCGTATTGTGGAACAAATACAATGGCTGCCCATTGTTCCAAGGCGAAATGGCACAATGGCCAGTCCAAGCTTGCAATATATATGGAGTGTTCCCGCTAATTATTTATAGTACATGAGCCAGCATCCCAAAATTGATAAATTGGTTCCACTTGGGGGGACAAAGGCTAATGTTCATGGTGATGAGGTCGACATCCCTAGTTTACATTTTTGGATGATAACATTTCCAGATGTGTCATTTTCAGGGGGGAAATAGCTATATAGTTTTCTGACCCCAATCCCAACAGGTAGTTTTCCAGCATGAGAGCTAAAAACACGATTACATCGCTATTTAGCTTGTTTTATTATACTAAACTTTTATTAACTTCTTAATAACCGAGAGTGTGGTCTTTACGGTGAAATATTAAACAGAGGTCTTGCTGTATTGACCGAGCGATAGCGAGGTTAATACGCTCAAGACTGACGTTTAATATTTTACCGTAAAGACCGAACGGTCGAGGTTATTAAGTACCGTAGTTTATTATATGGCACTTTTTATTTCAAAATCAATCTTGTATTTCTTGGTCTTCGCTTCCTTTAACTTCGTCAAAACACCGAACTAGCGTTGTTTTCTTCTGTTTCTTTCTCGTCTGGATCGTCTATTTCATCTATTTTCGCCGTTTTTCGGCAATAAAAGTTTCTTATTAGAATTTTTTGTTAATTGGGCTAATTCATCAATATGATAAGGAGTGTATTTTGTCCCCCCCCCCCCCCCCGAGCAAATTTTAGGTCATTTTTAGCTCAATTTCCAGATATATTAGGGGGTTTAGCCCCTTTATTGGAAATATTGGGGGGGTTATAGCTTTTATAGCCTATCCCGCCTGTTCCATCGCCCTTGCTGGAAAATCACGTGTGAAGACCAAGCACTTTACATGTGAACCAGTCAACCACATGTGAAGTGAACAGCATGTTTTAGGGATTTTTAATGAAGGAAAATATACATTATAAGACCAAACTGGGACCAGTTACGAAAATACAACACCAAGGCCTTCTAGCTAGGAATCGAACCCGCAACCAGTGCTGTGAGTAACTTCGTTACAAGTAACTAGTTACAGTAACTAGTTACATTTTTAAGTAACTGTAACTGAAACTAGTTACTTTTTCTGAAGAAGTAACTGTAACTATAACTAGTTACTTTTTGAAGAAGTAACGTTTTTAAAGAACTGTAACTAGTTACAATATTTGGTTAAAAAATGTGACTAGTATAATTACTGATAATCAGTTGAGGATGTCATTCTTTCTTGATATAATAAAGGTACATTATGTACACATTTGACTATTTCTGCTTAGTGACAACTATATTTAAGCATTTAGCTGTAAAAACATAATTATGGTACTGGTATCTAAAAACTAGTAATTTCTTTGTTGATTCTAGTAACACGGACAATGGAATGTAACTAGTTACAAATTTTTTGAATAACTTTGTAACTGTAACTGTAACTAGTTACTTTCTTTTCATTGTAACTTTTATCGGTAACTAGTTACTTTTCTAACGATCTAACTGTAACTGAAACTAGTTACAAAAATTATGTGACTTTTACAGCACTGCCCGCAACCCTGCAATACTAGTGTAGTGATCTGACCACTTTGCGAGACATGGGTGGCACATATTGCCCTCCACAGTTTAATCGAATGTAACTTAAAAAACACGTTTTTAGGGCATTCATTGGACCAACTTTGAGTGGAGTCTTCACAGAGTATCTTCATTTCTCCTGGACATGTACTGTAAGCAAACGAAGGCTTTTTTGTTTAATAATTTTTTTTTACATTTCGAATTTAAACAATTTTACTGGTTTCAATTTCATTACGTATTCTTGTATATGTGTATACACCTCTTTATATTAAAATTTGTTTAATTTGAAAGAACTCGTGAAATTGTAATAGAAGATTATTTTCAACTTTTTCGTGTCTTTCTTCGTTTGCAAGGTATTTCAATTTGTTTAATATGTAAATGAGATGGGCTCTGACGTCAGGAGCAGGGTACAATATTTTTACACAAAGCAACATCAGTTATGAAATGTTCAGTGTTACAAAGCGTTTTATGTGCACAGTTTCAAGTGATTTCGTTGAACAAATTTAGAGATATAATTGATTTTGCTACGTGTGAAAATACTGTACCCTGCTCCTGACGTCAGAGACCATCTCATTTACATATTAAACAAATTGAAATATTTTAAAAAACGAAGAAAGATACGAAAAAATTGTAAAAGATCTTCTATTACAATTTTACGAGTTCTTTGAAATTAGACAAACTTAATTTTTGTTAATTTTTATGTTATTCAAAATCAAAATCAGAAAACCATAATCAGAATGAATTTATTTTAATATTTCTGTAGGGCTTTGGTGTATTGTTACTTATGCAAGTAAGTAAATAGTCACGCCACTCTGTTCTTACTTCTACTTTCACTTCTCTACTTCCGCTTCTAATTCTGCTTCTACTTCTGCGCTTCCCGTCCTTGCCCCGCCCCACTCCACCCCCAGAATACTGACCATCCCACCACGCATCATTCCATGAATCGACTCTGCTCTACTCTATTCTACTCCACTTACTTCAATTTATTTCAATTCAGTCCACTTTACTTTACTTCACTGTTCACTTTACTTCACCTTATTGTTCACTTCACTGTTGTTACACTTCTCTCCACTTCACTTCATTTACTTCACTTCACTCCACTTTACTCCATTCTACTCTACTCCACTCCACTCCACTCCACTCCACTCCACTCCACTCCACTCCACTCCACTCCACTCCACTCCACTCCACTCCACTCCACTCCACTCCACTCCACTCCACTCCACTCCACTCTACTCTACTCTACTCTACTCTACTCTACTCCACTCCACTCCACTCCACTCCACTCCACTCCACTCCACTCCACTCCACTCCACCCCACTCCAGCCACTCAACTATACTTTATTTTATTTTATTTTCAGTCCATAGTTCTGCTAGTTTTAACTTTATCTGGTAGCTCTCAAAATATCAACAAAACGTAAGTAGGGATTGACTTGTGTTTTATAGATAGCTATAAACGTGTACTTAGAGAGGACTACAGTCCGTTTTGCGCATGTTCATTGGATTGTTTACGTTTTTATTTGAGTTCTTATAATTCTGATAAAAGTCTTGGACAGTTTAAGGACTTACCACAGATTCTCCGGTTTCCAGCTCCGTAAAAATTAAGTCACACTACGGTAACTTCCTAATCTGTGTTCAGGTTGCAGTGCTTGACGAAATGGTATAGTGTATGTTTGTATCTGACGATTAGGCCATCTTGTTTACGAACAAGATCGCGAGCATATTGGATTTCCGGTGGAGTCCTCACAACAAAATGAAAGAACATGCGCAAAACGGACTACACTTTAAATCTCAGCAAGACATAACCCCACAAGCTTCAACTCTATTATAGTTTTTAAACCGCTTCTAAGATTTTTCCGGACCATACAATAATATTTATTTTTAATAAACGTTTGTTAGACGTTTAGGTATATAGCTTTATTGCCTATGTATATTTATTAGAAATACATGAACGCAACAACCCCTCGCCCGCTTTATATGCATTTTTTAACACCCCCCTCCCTTTCTGTTTTTTGTTGTATTATTAATAACACACACACAACTGATTCATTTCAGTTCAAGAAAATCTTAAACTCCCTCTGGTCGTAAAATTATTCTGTTTTATATATGGAGGTTTTCAAAGTGATTTTCTTAGTACGTAATAGTAAAATTTTAAAATAATGTGCAAAGTTTCACTTGAAAATGTAGAAAAACACCCCAGAATTAATTCGCAAAGTTCGTCTGAAGTCATATATTGACACACCCGAAGAGCATGCAAATGCTCAAGGGTAAGAAAAGACACAATGCCACGATCTTAGCGCCCAAGAACAACTCTAGACAAGATATTTATTTTATTTCTTCCGTTTTAACTCAGCTAAACTGGTAAATACGAAACTCCTACCGTTAAACTTTCTTCTGCTTTTGTCACCAGAAACACTGCCAATTCAGTCTACTCTTTCAGATTGTTTTTCTCGTTCGCGGTTTCTTACTTTTTTCGTTGTTGACAAAAAATGACAAGGCATCGTTCAGTTCTCAATTCAAGATCTAAAAATCCGTTTGTTTCAAAATTTCTTCATCGTTCTCTCTCGAGTTAAGTAGAATACACCAGAGCAGAATTCTTTACCGGCTTTGAACAGTTTCAGGACACATCCTTGTTCTTTCAGATACATTTCGGTCGGCAGTGGTTTTAAGGTGGCTCAATACAGTTTCTTGAAAAATGCAAAATACAAGTTTGAGAGTCCAAAACACGTACATAAACAATTCAGAAAAAGAATAAAACTAAATGTTATGCATAGTTAAACAGTCTGACAATCAAAAACTGTCACCAAATAAATAGCAACAGTTGTTGCTATGGCAACAATGACGTTTCAAAATGGCTGCCAATTACCCTTCAAATTAATTTAATTCGAAAAAAACTTTGGTGACCCCCAATTTTTTTTTCATTAAAACTTTTCTTGAAGTATGAGTAATCAATTGGCTGATTTAAAAAAAATTCTGAAGAACGAATAATTTTTTCCCCGGAAAAAATCATGTTTGTTAATTTTTAAAAAAATTCTTTCTTCAGAATTTTTTTAAAATCGGCCTATTGATTACTCATACTTCAAGAAAAGTTTTAAAGAAAAAAATATTGGGGGTCACCAAAGTTTTTTCAGAATTAAATTAGTTTGAACGGTAATTGGCAGCCATTTTGAAACGTCATTGTTGCTACTGTTGGTATTTATTTGGTAACAGTTTTTGATTGTCAGACTGTTTAACTATGCATAACATTTAGTTTTATTCTTTTTCCGAATTGTTTAATCACGTTTTTGGACTCTCAAGCTTGTATTTTCCATTTTTCACGAAACTGCATGGAGCCACCTTAAGTCGTAATTTATTGTTGCCTCTTCTCGCTGCCACGTCTCTTCTTAGCCTTCTTTCTTTGGTCTTTTTCGATAGTAATATTAATGTACATTTTAGCTGAAACGATTTTTTCTGCAAAGATTTCTTTCAGGTCATTATCGTTTAAAAATTATTTCGTAATCCAATCGAACTTATAATTTGCTGACGTAAATTTAAATAATTTGAATAATTCAACATGTTAGTTACCAGTACCCTGCTATCCGAACCGCGCAAGTTGTGGATTTGGTAACAAATATATAGATATATAAACAGGTTTCAGAATTACTTTCAGGTTTTCATCTCGCGTGTAATTTCGCGTGTAAATGGTGTCCACGCATGCCGAAATTAGCACCTTCACCGGGCTCCGGGCCTTCGGCCCTACTCCCGGGCTCGGGGACAATACATGAAATAGTTATTAAGATGTAGGTGTTGATTTTTATGGAGGGAGGAAAACCGGAGAATCCGGCGAAAAACCCTCGAAGCACAGGAGAGACCAACTACAACTCTACTCACATGAGTCGCAAGCTTGAGAACGGGGAACCCCGTCCAACTGGGCTTAACTTTGGACTTAACAGTGGTGAGGGGCAGCGCCCTAACAGCAAACTCCACCCGTGCTCCCTTCGTCAAGCCCAATTACTTAGATAATAATATACTTCAATATGATTGGCTCCTTGATCAGCAGTACTTGCATGTGATTGGTCGCTTTGTTACTTAGCAACAGTGAACCTCGGAGGATGGACTTTTTTTCAACAAATCTGCAAGGTTTTTCGGTCTGAAAATGCTTTTTTGTTTACTTTGAACTAATTTAAACTATTGAAAGAATGTAAACTATTAGTGAAAATGAATACACTAGAAAATTTACGAACTTTTGCCTGTGTTTACAAAAAGAAAGCAACAGGCACAGCGATAGAACGAGGGAAATTGGAATGTTGTTGAGCACCGACCGTGATAAGGTACATGTACTTCGACATTTTCTGGACCGATAACATAGCTCTTGAATAATTTTGCCCGCTATATTATTAGCATCTAATCGCATGAGTTCTCGTAGAATTAATTGAAAACACTCGTGAAATTAAACCTTAATTTTCCTCGGCCTCATGCGATTACCTATACTAATATTCATGAGCCCCAGACCGAAATTTCTTCTAAGTATATAATTGAGCTTGACAAACGTCTGCCAAACGGAGCACATGTGGCGTGTGCTGTTAGGGCACTGTATCTCACCACTCCAGTGCAAAGTTAAGCCCGGTTGGATGGGGTTAGCACTTGGATGGGTGACCGTCTGGGAATAACCCCGTTCTCGCGCTTGGGACTCATGTGAGTAGAGTTTAGTTGGTTTCTCTGTGCTTCGAGGGTATTTCGCCAAGTACTCCGGTTTTCGTCTCTTCATAAAATCAACACCTACAATCCTGGATAAAATTATTGGGTCATTTTGCCGTTTTTGATGATTTTCGCATGGTGTCCCAAGGACTTTTGTCCAGAATTGTCTGAAAATGGCGAATTCAACATAATGAAACAAAAAACTATTTGGACGCTCCCACATGCACGAACAACAATATGTACCCTTACAAAATTTCCACATGAACATGTTCCAAAATCACATGTGATCACATGTGATTTTGGAAACGTTCATGTGGAATTTTTGTAAGGGCAAATTAAGTAAGAGCTCTCGTGTTTAAGCCCCACATGGCAAAATGTTTAAATCGAGAATATTGGGCGAGGCCGAAGGTCTAGCCTATAAAATTATAATTCGATAGTTAATATTTTCCATATCGGGTGAAAATAAATTCAATAGGTGTTATTATATCAAACAAACAATCCTGCGATTGACCAGTATTTTTTTTTTACCTTGTTCGACCTGTCCTAAGATTGCTGCTAATATGTAGTTGTTCTACATCGGACTGGCACTTGACGCTAATAAACATTTTATTGGACGATTATTCGTGAGGGTTTAATAATCATACACTTAATGTCTGCCCCCGAGGGAAACAGTTAGTTTTGTTTTCCCGAGAGTCTTAGGGGCCGATTACATGAGCCGGGCTAGCCCGGCTAACCGGGCTGACTCGTGTCACGAAATTCTTTCCTCGGCCACAAAAGGAGATTTTAATGAACGTTAGGGTTCGTTTACATCTAAACTAAACCAATTCTTCTTTGTAAATTTAGTTTATGTGAGTTTCGAAACCACAGTGAGATCCTAATCAATCGCGTGAGCCCAGTTAACCGGGCTAGCCCGGCTCATGTAAACAGCCCCTAAATTAGTCTCGAGAAACATCGAGACTCGAGGGAAAACAAAACTGTTTCCCGAGGGATCAGACATTAAGTGCTTTATTATATAGCTAGAGTTTCGCTAAATAATTTCGACGTTTATCAAGGGAAAGTACACAAAAGAAAAACTGAAAGACTTACCAAAACATTTCGCCTGGCTCCATAATTTCACTTCAACCAAACAAATATGAGTCTCAGAACAAAAGAACAGCAATACATTTCTCCAGTTAATCTTCACACATGTTTTGAAGACCTATAAATAATCTTTTTTGTACCAAACAAACTTTTGTTTATAGGATACCGTGAAGAGTTCTGGCGGGCAACAATTGCAATATTATTGACCGACTGGGCAATAAGTTCTCAATTGTTGCCCACTCGGTCTACATTGAAATTTAGCTAAGGTCATGTGACCACAAACCAACCAATGACAGTCATCGTTTTATCCAGCATCGTTTTATCTAGCTATATAACAGTTATCTTTATCTTTTTCTAGGAAAGATCTCGAAAACTCTTCGAATGACGTTCTCTCACCCAACGATGATTCAACGACAATACAGGCATAACTGACTTAACAAACGTGAGGTAGATTTAATTTTTTAGTAAATGTATTTAAGAAGTGCTTAATATTAATAAGTATATATTAGTTAACAGACGTTTGGTGGACGTTCGTCAAGCTCAATTACTCAGAAAAGATTTCTGAGCCCCAGACAGGGTTCGAACCTGCAACCTTCTAATGACCAGTTAGACGCTCTAACCATTGAGTCACTGAGGCTCAGATGGAGAGCTAAGGTTGCAAATTCATAGTCATATGTGCTCCTAAGTGGTAGCGTTTGCATCTGAGATGTAGCAACCGGTCATTAGAAGGTTGCATGTTCGAACGCTGTCTGGGGCTCAGAAATCTTTTCTGAGCAACTGAGCTCCACGAACGTCCACCAAACGTCTGTTACATTACACCAAGCTCGCAAACGTACCACATGCAATACATGTATACGTACAACTTATCATATATACGTATATATATATATATATATATATATATATATATATATATATATATATATTTATTTATTATATGGCTTTGTAATATCCTGATCAGTTCTGATTGGTCAACGCACGGTCCGTAAAAATGCGTATCCGGACCAC
The DNA here is from genome assembly GCA_035771165.1 of Paragorgia papillata. Classification (NCBI taxonomy): domain Eukaryota; kingdom Metazoa; phylum Cnidaria; class Anthozoa; order Scleralcyonacea; family Coralliidae; genus Paragorgia; species Paragorgia papillata. The sequence goes on from JAWNZC010000238.1 coordinate 1,876,231, forward strand.
GGTCCGTCTTTTTCCGTATCCGGACCGCTGTCCCGGATGTTGATTTTGCTCGCGTGAATTTTCTAAGGTTTTCACACTAAGTTTGATACAATAATTATCGAAAAACTTGAAATAGCCATATAATAAACGCTTTATTAACCTCGTTTACTCGGTCTGTACGGGAAAATATCAGACCTCGGTCTTTTTGTACGAACCTCGCCTGCGGCTCGTACTGTCAAGACGTCGGTCTGATATTTTCCCGTACAGATCTCCGTTCTCGATTAATAATCTCTTAATATATATATATATATATATATATATTAGTTTTTTTAAGTTCCTATTGAGCTCTTGCACGTATTCCCAAGCTGGGTGGCAAATCCATAAAAAACAAGAGGATTACCATTCATTATTGGTCCACTAAACGTCGGTACTTTGAAGTTGCCATCCAACATGGCGACTTTGACGCCACCTGCAAGAGCCCAATATAGACTTGGGAGAGTTGGTATATTTAGAATATTTAAACTCTCCTCGTCAAAATTGTAATATATTTTGTTTTGCAAAAATTTTAAGCTTCATCGACTTTTTTGCGCGTAAAGTTGTCGATTTTGAAGGTTGACCGTGAGAAAAAAAAACTGGTCTAGTTACCGGAAGTGACGACAGATCGGGAACCCCATGGGCGAAACATTGGGCGATATAGACCTTATTCCAAAATGGCCGCCGAATTAAAATTCTTTTATATACAAATAAATTAGCCCTTATGAACTCGTTTTCATGTGTGAAATTCAAAATAATTTTTACTTTAAAACGAGGTCATAAGGGCTAATTTATATGCACATATAAGAATTGTAATTCGGCGGCCATTTTTGAATAAAGTCTATAACTTTGGTAATTACATGGTCACCTCGAAATCCTTTGTTTCAAGAGGGAACGGTCAATGTCGTATTTCCCTCATCAATCAGTGGTGAAGGATGTTTATAGTTCTAAACGTCCCTCATTCAGTATTCGTGAGGGACAATTAGACTAAACGTCCCTCATTACTATTAATGAGGAAATCGTAACTCATTCGGGGCGATGCTAGCAGATTGTCGCACTGCTAAAGAAAGGGTTATGTGAACACTGTTAACAGAAGAGAGTCTCTCCTATTGACTTTGGTCTGAGCAACCCTGTCAAGATTGTTGTATTCATCCTCTATATTTAATCTTATTTTAACCTCCAAAAGTTATGGGATAATAATTTGCGCATGTCTTTGCGCATGTGTCCATTGTTTTGTCTATTTCCTCGGTGACCATGTAATTAGAAAGCAAATGCTGCATGACATTTTGGGTTATTATCTATTAAATGCTCCTCAAGCTTCGGGAAGGGTCCCCCCCCCCCCCCCCCGCCTTTGGGGACATTTAATATAACAATAGAGTTTATGTTCGCGGGCATAAATATGTTTTTGGACCGACTCAGCAGTCATTTTAGCCCGAGCCGAAGGCGAGGGTTAAATTGTTAAAATTAGCTCTGAGAAGGACGAAAAACATATTTATGCCCAAGAAAATCAACTGTATTACTATTATAATAATTTTAGTGAGCATTTAGAAGAAAATCAAAGACAATATACAGTAAACAGTATCTTGAACAGTGCCACCTTCGCGTCGGCGTGTATTTCATTGCAATAAATATTTACATAACTCATAACTTACATGTAACTTGGCAGAAAAACTCAACATTTGTCATCAAAACAATCTTTTCTCCGAAGTATTGACAAGAAACGTATACTATTTCATAAACAACAAACCAATAGTGATTTAGAACTGTTAAAGTGCCTATCTCACGTTTGGGGATTTTACATATTCGTAATATTTGGGTCTTCCTGAGCAAAGTCATAATATATCTTGTCAGCCTTCAAAGTTACCGGATGTGATGTCACAAGAGGCATTCCAAACCAGTTTTTTTCTTGTGACATCACATCCAGTAACTTTGACAGCAAAAATGTCCATGAAGATGAAATTTTCGGTTGACAAGATATATTATGATTTTGCTCAGGAAGACCCAAATATTACGAATATGTAAAATCCCCAAACGTGGGATAGGCACTTTAAATCTGATAGGCTCCAATCAGCGGGCTAAAATATATTTTAGCTGAATTCTTCATTTTAGCCCGCAAAATAAACCACAATGCCCGATAAAATTACTATAATCTTGCACTAATAACCTTCAATGCCATGGATTTACTTATAATAAAACCAGAGAAGAACAAATCTATCGTGTGTTTTCACATATATAAACACTGTTGTGCTCTGAGATCAGGTTCCCAATCTGTGTCATCCAGAAACTCAAGTTTGGAGAATTCTCATAAAAGTCCATGAAGATGAAATTTTTGCAAAATAATTGATTTATTACGTTGATAATAAATCATAATTTATTACGTTGAGATAAAATGCAAATACATACATGTATGTGTACTTGAGTGTATTTCGGCACACAGAGAGGACTTTCACCGCTTTCTTCAATAATTGAACCTCAATCCAAGACATATTGTGACGTTGCATTTCATTCATCTTAGCCGTCACTTTTAGCCGCAGTACATCACTGCGCACTCATCTCCGAAATTCATTACGCGATCATTGCCGTTAAGGAAAACTTGTCCAACCGTACACACGAGCAATTATAACTTGTCAAGGAAAATTGTTGGGAAAAAACTTGTTCATCGTACACACGAGTAAGGAAAGCTACCAAGGAACTTGTCAAGAAAACTTGGTCGTCTGTGCGGGGCTATATAGATTAAATTAGCTTAATGGATTTCATGTCGCGCTAATTAAAGACCAAAGATGGGTAATTTGTTTAATTTTAGCGCTCAATATTCAATGAATTTGGACTTAATATGGCTTATTAATAATCTGGCTGAGGCCATGAATTATGAATACTATACAAACAGCTATATATATAGATTTATAGAGCAATAACGTCATCATTGGTTATTTAACAATTAGACAATGAACCCGAGTTGTCTATGAGCTGATATTCGACAAAGTGAAGCCGAGTTAACTATCGTTCATATATAGACATCGAGGACGAGTACTCTAATTGTTAATTAGTATAAACCACAGTAGCACAGATGGCGTGTGCTGTTAGCGCGCTGCCTCTCACCAAAAGTTAAGCCCGGTTAGAAGGGGTTAGTTCTTGGATGGAACTCACGTGAGTAGAGTTGTAGTTGATCTTTCCTGTGCTTCGAGGGTTTTTCGCCGAGTTCTCCGGTTTTCCTCCGTCCGTAAATCAACACCTATACATCTTAGCTGTGATCCTGGAGCGCCTTTGATATGCCTCGACACGGCCACGTTCATCTGCGTCCTTCATAATCCAGCCGCTGGCTGCGAGTAAGGATGATTAGCCCCCAGTCCTTTATCCTTTAGTCGGACAAAGCCATTATATTTTAAAGAAACAAACTCAGACGTCAGCAAAATGTATTTTGTATGTCAGAATGTATATGAGAGCCGAGCCAGCCCGCCTAGCCGAGATCTCGGTTACCCAGGCTGGTTTTTCCCATGTAAACACGATTGACTGGGCTGGCTCGCCTACCCTGGGCTGGCATTAAAAGCTTCGTACACGCGACAAAATTTGTTTTTGTCATCTTTTTTCGACATATTAACAATTCACAAGTTCCGCTTGTTCGTGTACAGTTCATATTTAAAACAATGAGACTTCGTGTCTTACCAGAACTGATAAATTACGTAATTAGCACAACAAGCAAGCCAGCATAGCTAGGCGAGCTAGCCCTTCTCATGTAAACACAATAAAAATCATCTCGGCAAAGCGGGCTAGCTTGGGTACCCTAGAAGACCAAGACAATCTTTTTTACGCTCGTTTTGAGTGGGGATTTGCTTTTTTAAGGTTAAGGTGAGTTGGATAAGGGTTATTATTATTATTATATGACTATTTTCGTGAGCGGTCTGGAACGTGAAATCCAGCAATTTGATTGGTTCCTGAGCGGTCCGGAATCTGCCGTTCCGGACCGCTGAAAGAATTTCATAAACAAAATGAAAGTCATGTCAGTATACATGCAACAAGAAGGATAATAATTTCAGAACTACTCATTGTTGAAATATATCGTTCACGTATGTTGTTAGAAATTTTGTTAAGCTTTCATTTGATGTATGGTTCAAGTTTCCATGTTATGTGAAACTTTTTAAAATGTTCAAAATGTTCGTAATAATATAACATTTACTTCTCACAAGTTTTATAGAATTTCAGATGGGGTTTTTTATTCAACTAACGTAACGTACAACCTTGAGCAATATGTCAAACAAAAGCAATTGAAAAATGATATTTGGGTTAGAACATCTGCCATTTCGGTTTAGTTCGCAAGAAAGATGGTGGCGAATACGAGCCTAACACTTTGTCGAGTTTTCACTAGTACAGACCTCACGCTAGGCCAATGGTAGTGCATGAGTATATTTGATTTTTGGTTGGGATGAGAAGCCGAAATTTTAAGAAAACAACGTTGAATGTAGCTTTGACAAAGTCTGCGTTTATTGTCTGCATACTCAACGATTCACCCAGTATAAAGATCAATGACACAATACGCAAGAGTTTTTAAAAAGTTGCGAACCTAGTACAACACTAAAGCCCACCATACACTAGAGAACAATTCCGAAACAAGCTACCGAAACACGGTTTCAGAAACAAAACTTTCCAATCAGTATGTTGAAAAGTTTCCGAAATTTTGTTTCAGAAACCAAGTTTCCCTGATTAGAACACTGTTCTATTTTTTTAAACAAGTTTCCGAAACGTTACCCTGCGAGCAGAGCCTTCTTTTCCTTATTTCTTCGCTGAGAGAGAGGAAGAAAAGTAGGCTCTGCTGTGTTCGTGACTGGTTTCCATTGCGCATGCATGTCAGTTGCTTGGTTACAATCTCGAACCCAGTCCCAATCAGAGCACAAAACAAAACGAGAACCGGTTAAACGGGTCTTAAATGGGTTACTTCGTCCTAAATTTTGGACGAAGCCAAACACGAATACAGCAGAGCCTACTTTTCTTCCTCTCTCTCAGCGAAGAAATAAGGAAAAGAAGGCTCTGCTCGCAGGGTACCGAAACGTATTCGAAAATATGTTTCGGAAACTTGTTTCAGTGTATATGCCGGGTTTTAGTTCCATACATTTAACCCTCTTCTTCTGTTAATCTTTAATCTAAGCTTGCTGGATACTTCTTTTTCGATCAATCCACGCCACTCTTGGCGCCCGCAGATTATTATCACTGTTCTGCGGTCACACCATTTAATAATTCATTACGGCGCCTTGCGTCCATCTGCGCGCTGGTTATTACTATTTCATATCGACGAAATCGAGTCGTAAAATTAAAAAAAAACACAACGCACCTGTGTCACACTATTTTCGCACCGTTCTAATCCGTTTCAATTTAAAGAGGATAACTGCATAACCGCTTGGCTAATTTCGCCCGCATCGTTCATAATGTTCACCACAAGTTACTTCGGCTTTCCGAGACGGCCAGACGACAACACAAGAAGAGGCAGTTTTCTTGGCATGAACCATTTACAACTCACCGACCGTGGCAGTATTCAGCTCGTCGATGGAGTTGAACGCTTTCATTGCATCAACTCGGAAACCTTCGTGAGCGGGCGACGGGTCAAAATTCGTATCCGAGGTGAACTATTCGAAACATTTGAAGAAACCTTGATGCGTTTCCCCGACACGCTTCTGGGATCACGTCGTAAACGTCGCGAGCATTTTGTCTCTGCGAAAGACGCTTATGTTTTTGACGAGCGAGACAAGTTTGCGTTTAACGCTATTCTTTTCTTCTACCAGTCAGGCGGAATATTGGCGCGGCCTAGCGACGTACCTTTCACGACATTCGCTCGAGAACTAGAGTTCTTCGAACTAACTGATTACTTTCCAGACTGTTGGACGCTAAAGACTGTGTCTGTTGAAATCCCTGAAACCGCGTGGTGTAAAACTTTGTGGCTACTCTTCGAGGATCCCAAAAGCTCTTGGGCAGCTTGGTTTGTTTCTTGGATAACATTCGTCTTTATTGTTCTCACGACTGGTTTACTTTGCTTTGAAACAACCGTGATTGGACATATGTTATTATGCGAGGCGAACAATGGAACCGTCCCTCTCGACAGAGCTGTTTATTGTGAGGAAAAGATTGCGTGGTTTGCATTAGACAGTATTGCGACCACTTGGTTTTTTTTTGAGTATTTCACTAGACTCGTCACCGCGCCACGAAAGGTCAACTTTGTGTTTTCGTTTTTGGGAATGATTGATTTGCTGGCCTTGGTGCCGTATTTTGGGATTTTGATACTGAAACTCCAAAACGGAAGCTGGCCGCACGACCACCACGGCATCGGGCCATTGTTGAGAATACTTCGTTTGGTTCGAGTTATGCGCGTGCTCAAACTCGCACATCACATCGAGGCTTTGCGTCTACTTGGGTATACCATACGTCAATGTATGTATCTGATTGTGGGGCTCATGCTGCTAGTCACAATCCTTACTATTTCCCTCTCATCTTCCATATACCTTGCCGAGAGGTCCAGTCCGACCTCGAACATCAAGAACACCCCAGAGGCAGCATGGTTTGTTGTTATTACGCTGACCAACGTCGGCTATGGCGATGTCGTCCCGACGACGATTCTCGGAAAGGTCCTCGGAGGAATAACGGCCACACTCGGGATTCTCGTAGTATTTATTCTTCCCGCTCCAGTACTCTTGAATCATTTCGAGGAAATCTATAACCTTAGAAAAGAGAGAAGGAAGCGACAGAAATCTAGAATGAAGTGTAACAGTTTCTCAGAGAAGCTATGCGATTGATATTCTCGGTTCAACAATATTACACATTAAAGTGTCTATGAAATGAAATTCGTTGACATCTTTATTGTTTTAATAAACAGAGGATTCACTCAAAATTTCAAGAGAATCTGATGAATTTTCTTTAAGTTATGAACTCTCGAAGTTTGCCATGGCTGCACGGTTCGTATTTGAAGAAATTTGGGCTCTCAGTGAGTAACAATGCCTTGTGACGTACGCAGATGGACGACTAAAAAATAAAAACGATGGATTTTGGCATTAATGATCCATTTGCGTACGTCATAAAGTATTGTTACCCAGAAGCCCAAATTTCTCAAAAAACGAACTATCCATGGCAAACGTTGAAAGTTCATAACTCGGCCTGACTATGCGCCATGCAGATTCTCTTGAAATTTTCAGTCAAAGCCAATTAATTTATGGCCTGGAAATTCGCCAAACTTTAAAGCGCTTAAAATATAATAAATATTTATATTAAGTATGTCTAAAAATTATGATATCATATGATGGTTATGGAAACATGAAATTAGTTACAGATAAAAATCAAGTTGTAAAAAATTATCAAAAAGTAATATTTAAATCGTTATTTAAGTTAAATAAATTATGTTCGTCAAAAACGTTTTCTGGATGTTTAAATGCGTTTGATTCTTCAAGTTTTTAAATCTCGCCATGTTTAATTTGCTCTTACAAAAGGGAGGGAGGGAGGGGAGGGAGGGAGGGAGGGAGGGAGGGAGGGAGGGAGGGAGGGAGGGAGGGAGGGAGGGAGGGAGGGAGGGAGGGAGGGAGGGAGGGAGGGAGGGAGGGAGGGAGGGAGGGAGGGAGGGAGGGAGGGAGGGAGGGAGGGAGGGAAGGAGGGAGGGAGGGAGGGAGGGAGGGAGGGAGGGAAAGGGAGGGAGGGAAAGGGAAGGAAAGGAAAGGAAAGAAGGAGAGAGGGGGATGAAAGGAAAGGGGAGAAAAAAAGGATTTTTTTAAATTTTTGTTTCACCGTCGAAACGGCACACGTTATCGAAAGAAACCCGTTGAAAGAAGTCTTGGTTATTAAAAATAGTTGTCAATTGATATCTTTTTGGAGGAGATTGTTTTTTTAGGTAAACTCACTGTTTTGCTGTTCATCGTTTACCGAGGTGAGACATTTCAAGTTGAGGATAATCTTAATGTTATACGGTGAGTTTAGCTTGGTTTGCATTTGTTTCCATTGTATACGTGCAGATGCGTAAACACGCGGTTTAAAATGCCTATAAACTCAAATAAGATCTTACTTACTAATATGGATTCTATGTAACGTGAATAGTTGAATGCCAAAATATTTTCGGACTTGAACTTCTATTTGTTGTTATATTGAGGTTTGTATTTCCAAAATGTTAATGAGGATGACGTCAATGTATAGCATTTGTATGTGTTTTTTCTTTTCTTATGATAAACCGCTTGAAGATTTTAATGAAAAAAATGATAAAATATAGAATATACTATTAAAGTATTACATTAACATGTGAATTGGGTAATATTTCTGCTGTAACGGAACACTGCGTATGCAAATTATGCCTACATAGACGTCATCCTCATTACCATTTTGGAAGTACAAACCTCAATATAACAACAAATAATTGGCATTCAACTATACGCATTAACTAGAATCCATATGCAGGAATATCATATTTTGGGGTTTATAAGCACTTTAAGGCATTTCCACCCGGTACGATTGTCATCGTAATGTATGTGATTCACTGCCAATTGTGTAGACGAACGTACGTTTTTCAACATTCTGCATCGAGTCGTGAACAAGAATTTACCTTTTCACCAATAGCGGCACCATCTTGAATTCGCAATGGATTGTGGTCTATCCAGGGTAACAATCTTAATTGTAAAGGTGATTGCGTAGTGTTGAGACACAATGAGGTAATTATTTTTTACTTTATAAACATTTTCGTGGCAACAATGTCTAAATATAATCGGTGTGATATTGGTAAAAGCAACAATTTGGTAAAAGCAACAATTCTCCGACTTATAAGGATAGATTCATGACAAATTTATCCTTATACGTCTAAGCATTATTACTTTTACTAATATTACAACGTTCATATTTAGACATTATTGCCACGAAAGTATTTATAAAGATAAATTTACCGCATTGTGTCTCCACAACGCTGGATAGACCACAATGCATTGCGAATTCAAGATGGCGCCGCTATTGGTGAAAAGGTGCATTGTCTCGCGTACACAAAATTCCATACGCCAGAATGACAATCGTAACCAGTTCATATGTTTTACCTAAATACATATGGAGTCAGAGCGCAGGCTCAATAATGAAAAACTGCTGAGTCCGCAGTTCTATAGCCGTTGGGATACCAACTAATTTTGCGATACAAATTTGCGTGTGTGACTAAAGAAATACCAAATGGTTTTCCATGTTTGGATACTCTGATCCAAACACGCCGGAAATTGCGAGACTGGAGAAAAGCGTAAGCTTTTCGAAAGTCGAGCAATTTCCCAAGTGTTTGGATCAGAGTCTCCAAACACGGAAAAAACCATTTGGTATTTCTTTTATAAAATAATCACAAGTGAATATGATATACTGTCCGACATTTTCAAAAAATCGTTTTGGCGGGAATTTTCCGTGTTTGGATACTCTGATCCAAACACGACAATTCACCAATCAGGGCTCGCGTAGTATACATGTTATTTTATAATTAGCAATACCTCACGACAGATGTGAGACACTCTGCTATACGCCGCTTTCCTTTTGCGACACATCTTTAGCAACTGGAGCCACCATTTTTACGATCATCAAACCAAATAACTTCAGGAAAAATAATGAGTGATCAGTGTACGATAAATTGCCACACACGGCGTGATGCGATATCTTGACCGATTTTAATCGGACAATGCCAAACCAGTTTGATATTGTCCGATAAAAATCGGCCGATAAAAATTTCTCAATAAGGACACCGCACTCGTAACGATTTTAGTCAAAAGCCCAAGATTTAGTTGGCTCGATAAAAATCGTCCGACTATAAAAATCGTAGCGTGTGCTCCCGGCCGAGCACCCGGCTTCAGCTGGTTTGGTGTCTAGACATGGTCTCTTGATGAAACCGAGATTTGGAAATCATTACTGTTATTGGCAATGTTATATACGTCACACACATACTTCTGTCCACCCGTTAGTACCTGTTCGTGTTTACTGTGGTTTTAACCGAAAACTCGTCGTACTGTTTGGACAAAGGGTTTAATCAAGTACACGATAGAGTTTTTGTTCATTCGGCGTCTACACATTAAATACAGGAAATATTCTTCCACTTTTTTACTAAGGATATAAAAGTCAGACGGAAGCTCTAAGGAGTTAAAAGGTTTGAGGAGTTTATACTACTATTTGTCTTGTGTTTTGCTGCATAGTTATGACAAGTAATTTTTTATACATAATAATTACGTTGTGACACGTTTTTTGTTGTTTGTCATGGAGTATAGACATAAGTGATGGCTTTTGTTAAAGGAACTGTATCATCTATCCTAATTAATTCTCACGGACATAAACACGGTTATCGTAAAATCGCACTAAACGTTACAATAACATTTTTTTTAAATATACAAACACAAATGAGATGCTAGAAACCTGCACAGAACTCAGAACTACGGATGGTCAACTATATCAAAATTGAGCGAGATTGAAACGGATTGGAAATTTGACAGCTCTGGCACGCCAGAAATATAGGTCAATAGGTAAATTTTAGGTCAATTTGTGTGAAAACGTGGTTTTGGATGTTCAGAAATCTGTTATAGTTGTTAGTTAATTAGTATTTAAATAAATCAATGTACAGTTTCAATTTTCAAGTTTGCAACTCAGAATTTCAATATGTAAGATAATTTTGGCTAAAATAGCTTGACATAGCTCCGGAACTTTCCGTCTTTTTCTTCTTAACACTTTGAAGCCTGACGACGAGTCTTTAAGGTTTATTAGACGATTTTGTTCAGCACAGGGAGAAGTCCAGGTTAAAAGTGTTAAAACCTATCTCTTTAACACTTTGAAGCCTGACGACGAGTCTTATGGCCGCCAGACGATTTTATTCAGCACAGGGAGAGGTCCAGGCCTCAAAGACAAAGTGTTAATACATTCCACATCGACGTATGACTAAAATGTTGATTATGGTCTTGACTATAGAAAACGTTTTTCCCACAGCCAACTTTTATCCAACATTAAACATGTGATTTAATATTATCCACGACATTTATCGCAAATCACTCTAACTTGATGGTTTATGTACTATTTAAAACACGTACTGCGAATGTTTTAAATATTACTTTAAAACTATCCATATAATAAGCCCATATAAAAATCAATTTTGAAAATTGAAGTTGTCTGAACCGCAAAATCGAAGAAAAAGTTCATCGAAAATAGCGAGCGTGTCTCTATCACATATAGAGCGTTTTCACTCACGTGATCGGTGGCCCCATTGGGGTGGTGAAACTACGAAATATTTGAATAAGAAAGAGCTAATTCCCATACCGTACACCAATATGGCCGCCATTTCATTGTTTTGGTACACCAATATGGCCGCCGTGACGTCAGATGAAAACGCTCTATAGAGACACGTCACGGTCATGATTTTCCTTTGTGTTTTCCTCATGAATTATTAATGAGTTTTTGAAGGACAAACAAACATATTAGCGAAAGGGTGTTGAATTGTATTCTACAACGCTCGACTACTGTAAATAAAGTTTCTTAATATTAACTATTTTTCTTTTCAACTATTGTTAGCTTTGTTTGTACCAGGGGTTTTAGATCATGGAGTAAATTTGTATTATCTCTGTGCTCAAACTTACTCGCTGGTTGCTAACCGAGACGACGAAAGGCTTCAGTGATATGATATGTGGTGTGGTGTGGTGTGGTTTGATGTGATATTATAATATGAGATGGGGTGAGGTTAATTTTGTCCCGGGGGTAAAGGGCGGGGATGCAAGGATGTGTTTTTGTATTAGTTTTTCAGCCTTGCCCCGGGGTGGGGAATTGTCAAATTTCAAAGTCCCGAGGGTGGGGAATTTGCCATGAGCTTCATAAAAAATTACAAATCCCCGGGGTATTGCCCGGGGGGATGGTTACAAGAAGAATTGATCCATGCATAACGAAAAATGGAAAAGGACAAAAACATTAGCAATGACATGACAATGAACAATGCCCAATTAACCATGTCCTAAATACTAATTTTTCACCTTATTTTCTATTATGCATTTTCAGGACTATAAACGGAGTAGCATGCTTGCCGACACAAGTTTTATGAATGCTGATGGTGAGCAATACACCAATCAACACCATGTTAAAGTCTTGACGCGGCACAAGAAATCTCGATACATCGCGCCAACGAGCAAACGAATCACGCTAAACGTTAGCGGGGCACGCTTCGAGACCTATGAAGCAACGCTAGACAGTTTTCCCGAAACGCTTTTGGGCTGTTGCGAGAAACGTCAGGAATTCTTTAACGAGACCACGAAGGAGTACGTCCTTCCTCGATGCAAGTGGGCTTTTGACTCCATTTTATTTTATTACCAGTCTCATGGCATCCTCGCGCGGCCAAACACTGTCACTGTAAAGGATTTTGATGACGAGCTAAAGTTTTACGAGATAGCCAACCCACATCCCATTGCGGGCTTACTGGACGATGACGAAGACAGTGAAGCACAAGAACCGGTGTATGTTGCCAACAACTTCCGGGAACGTACGTGGGAGGTTCTCGAGTATCCCCATAGTTCCTGTCTTGGTCAGGTGGTCTCGTTACTGTCTGTAATCGTCATTCTATTTTCGATAATCATTTTTTGTATGGAAACCTTAAAGTCGCTAAGGAGGCCAGAAGATAACGATGTTTGGTTTACCTTCGAGACTGTATGTAATGTCTGGTTTCTCGGGGAGTACTTATGCCGGCTATACTCAGCTCCGGTACGGCTTAAGTTTGTCTTTTCGGCTATGGGGATGGTAGACTTTCTCGCCATTCTGCCGTATTTTGTGACTCTGCTTTTCAAGCAAGAATTGTCAAACGTCAAGTCGTTTTTAGTCATGCGCGCACTTAGACTGTTTCGTGTTTTGCGCGTATTCAAACTGTCGCGGTACAGCGTCGGTTTCAAAATTCTTTTACATACTATTGTGGACAGCGTGGAGCAAATGCGTCCTATCGCGTTTTGTACGGGGATAGCAGTGCTAGTGTTTGGCAGCATTTTATTTGTCATTGAAGGCCCTCTTGGAGAGTTTTCCAGCATACCACAAGGCATGTGGTGGGCCATACAAACAATGTCCAGCGTGGGCTACGGCGATATCGTTCCCATAACCCCACTGGGTCGGTTATTTGCTAGCGCATGCGCAGTGAGTGGTATACTACTATTCTGTTTACCATCTCCGATCTTGGTGTCGAATTTTCTCAAACACTATACTAGGGCTTTCTTGAATGCTAGCGCACGAGACGGGCTTGATGAACAACAAAAGCGACTCGTCGAGAACATGAAAAAGATTTACTTGTCGACGAATAAGTAGTGGTGAAACATTAAGGACTATAGTCTGTAGTCCATAGCAAGAGAGCAGAAAGGTGAGAGGGAATGGGTCTAGTTCGCTGAACTCGGAAGAAGACTGGATCGAGCAACTATTGTTGTATTGGGGTGTCGGTGGCACAGTGGTTAGCGCACGTGCCTTTCACCTGTGCGAGCCGGGTTCGATTTCTGCTCTCAGCAGTTATCTGATTTAAAATTACCAAACACCACAGATTTCTCCCGGGTACTCCGGTTTCCTCCTGTAGTAACACTGGACCAATGAGGGATGATGACCCTTACTGGACCTCTAGGGATAACAGTTTACATATAACTGATAGAGTTATCCAATATAAATATAATTAAGTTAGTTTAGTTTGTTTGGAAAATGAAGTCAGAACCCGCCATTACTATAAGGGACCAACCCATGCATGTTTGAAATATCGCTACGGAGTTGTTCTCATACTGTTTCTTCGTTTTTCGCTTTTTACAAACAAAAAGACAGCAACGCGTCCAGAATTTTCCATCTTCGTATTGATCTACCTCCACAATTGCCTGATCGGCGCCATTAGCAAGGGACCGAATTGACATTTCGCTAGCTTCATTTTCTGACCCTGATAAACAATGAGTTACCCGATCCAGTCTTCTCTCGAGATCAGTGGTCTCCTCTTAAGTTATTTTTAGATCTCGAGATAGCCAATCATCAAACGATACTCGTAGCATGTGAGGTCTACACGTTCCTTTCGGGAAAAAAAAATGGCGGGAAAAAGTCATAGGAGTGAAGTACGTTTTGTCAAAGAATTACATTACGAAAAGGTTTTATTAAAGTTTTTACTCAAGAATCATTGACAACAGTCAAGACTCTTCTTGAACGAAAAAGAGTTTTATCTTTTCTAAAATCCTCGTGTAGTAATATAATTGGTCTTTTGTATAGGACATCTATAATATCACTTTCGACTGCTCGGCGGGTTGCGAGTTAAGCGCGAGATTATCTCGTAAAATCTAAAAATAACTTGAGCGAAATTAGGATAGGACTAATTCGGACATGCAAGTGTATATAAGGAACTGGGCATGCGTCTTTCTCGACGCCCTGCTAGGGAAGCTGCGTACAGAAAATAACAGCTCAAAGAGCATCCAATAAAGCACCAACTAATAACAGACTAATGTTAAAAGGCAGTCAATAATAGATTATTATTAGTCAGAATTGACTATTAAAAATATGCTTGACATTGACTTGAAAAGGTTATGTACAGCCCCCTCCCCCACCCCCCCTCGAAAACCTCGGGTCGAAGAGGTCAATCTCGCTTAATTATCGTTTTTGACCGTATTTTAAAGGTTGAAAAAATGGCCAAAATCGGCTCATTTTGGAGACATTTAATCACTAATCTCCCCGTGTCATGGTATTAGTAATATTTCAAATCCTCGTTAGTGTTTTGGACGTGGTTTCTAAATCCTATGTGCCGTTAACAATAGCGAGGAGCAGCCGAGCTATTGTTAATGGCACATGGGATTTGGCAACCAAGTCTAAAACACTAACGAGGATTTGAAATAGCTTCTCACACATCATTAGATATTCATTGCAATGAGGGCAATCACAACAGACTGGTCGTCAAGCGCTCAGTGCAGAGACAGGGAAAATTTTGTTTTAAAACAGCCAGGAGTTTTGGTTCGCAAGACGTTGGATTTATTGGATAACATACATTAGATTATGTTGAACAGCAGGATCAATTCAGCCAGGACTGATATTCAGCAGAGAAGATATAGATGACAATTGGAATAATGTAGAACTTTACAAACTAAAGAAGGCAGAAGATGTTAATGGTCGATACCGGAGAAAACAAAGCGTGAGGTGACGGTCTTGTATACTTTTATATCTATATAATATTATGAAAGGCGTAGATGGACGTTTAAACTTCATTACTTCAATCAGTCTGCTGGCTGCAAGCAATATCACTGTTTTAGCGCTTTTCGTAGGTTTCTGTCTGTCGTCGAATAAAGGTTTCTGTCTGTCGTCGAATAACTTAAATTGCACCAACGTAAGTTTGGTTTCTTGTTAGTCTATTTTACTTGTAGTATATGTATCGCATGTAGTCGCTTATATTGTGAAGCGCTGTTATGTAAAATAATCTGTTGTATTTGGAACTGGTTCTTATAGCGACAGAAAACTGTATTGGGAAATGATTTCTAAATACAGTTTACTGTATTTAGAAAACATTTCTAAATACAGTATTGAAATTTTAAATTAACATATGTGTTGTTTTCCCCTCAATTTCCCTCATCTTCTAAGCCCTGCCCACTTGAATTAATTTGGTCTCTGGTTTAGACTGGGTTTCTAGGTAAGTACATGTGACCTAAATCAAGTAACCGGATTGGCCGAAATGCTATGAATATCTAATGATGTGTGAGAATAATAATTCTCAAACTCATTAATAATTCATGAACCAAAAACAAAATAAATTAATGTTTAATCAGTGCTTTGAAATCGGAGGAAAAGTACTAGTACTTTGAAATAATGCAAAATACGTTTTCAAAGTCTTGGGACTTTGAAATAAGGCAAATTATATTACGTTTCAGAGGTATCTTCGGAGTTTTGAGTTTGAGAAGTCAGTTCAAATACTCGACGTCGGACTTTACCGGGATTACAAAGCCCTCGTGCTTTAAAAAGCACTCGGACTTTGAAATCCCGGTAAAGTCCTCCGTCTCGTATTTGAACTATTACATAAACAACCGCGGTACATCAATGAAAACCGAGGTGATCGTGAACTAAAAGCACAAATAAAGTGCTTTTTTACCTTCTGGAGCAACAAGAAGTCTCTATTTATGCTAAATATGCATATTTTAGCCTTATTTCAAAAGTTGGAAAAAAAGAGGTTAGCCTTTATTTGGGCTTAATTATCGGTTTTTTATACTATTTAAGAGGTTGAAAAAATTACCAAAATCGGTCAAAAAGAAAAGGCTAACCCCTTCAGTTTTTGACCGATTTTGGCATTTTTTTCATCTTTTGAAATAAGGCTAAAATATGAATATTTAGCATAAATAAAGCCTTGTTGCTCCAGAAGCTAAAAAAAGGCTTTATTTTGGCTTAGTTATCGTTTTTTGATCCTATTCTAAAGGTTGGAAAAAATCACCAAAATCGGTCAAAAAGAAAAAGCTAACCCCTTTACTTTTTCACAGATTTTGGCCATTTTTTCAACCTTTAAAATAGGGTCAAAAACATTAATCAAGCCCAAATAAAGCCATTTTTTAGCTTCTGGAGCAACAAGAAGGCTTTATGCACAAATAAAGCCTTCTTGTTGCTCCAGGAGCTAAAAAAAGGCTTTATTTGGGCTTAAAAAGTAAAGGGGTTAGCCTTTACTTTTTGAACGATTTTGGTCATTTTTCCAACTTTTGAAATAAGGCTAAAATATGTATATTTAGCATAAATAAAGCCTTCTTGTTGCCCCAGAAGCTTAAAAAAGGCTTTTTCCGGGCTAATTTATCGTTTTTTGACTTTATTTCAAAATTTGAAAAAATAGCCAAAATCGGTCAAAAAGTAAAGGGGTTAGCCTTTACTTTTTGACCGATTTTGGTCATTTTTCCAACTTTTGAAATAAGGCTAAAATATGTATATTTAGCATAAATAAAGCCTTCTTGTTGCTCCAGAAGCTTAAAAAAGGCTTTTTCGGGGCTAATTTATCGTTTTTTGACTTTATTTCAAAATTTGAAAAAAATAGCCAAAATCGGTCAAAAAGTAAAGGGGTTAGCCTTTACTTTTTGAACGATTTTGGTCATTTTTTCAACTTTTGAAATAAGGCTAAAATATGTATATTTAGCACAAATAAAGGCGTCTTGTTGCTCCAGAAGCTTAAAAAAGGCTTTTTCGGGGCTAATTTATCGGTTTTTGACTTTATTTCAAAATTTGAAAAAATAGCCAAAATCGGTCAAAAAGTAAAGGGGTTAGCCTTTACTTTTTGAACGATTTTGGTCATTTTTCCAACTTTTGAAATAAGGCTAAAATATGTATATTTAGCATAAATAAAGCCTTCTTGTTGCTCCAGAAGCTTAAAAAAGGCTTTTTCGGGGCTAATTTATCGTTTTTTGACTTTATTTCAAAATTTGAATAAAATAGCCAAAATCGGTCAAAAAGTAAAGGGGTTAGCCTTTACTTTTTGGCCGATTTTGGTCATTTTTCCAACTTGAAATAAGGCTAAAATATGTATATTTAGCATAAATAAAGCCTTCTTGTTGCTCCAGAAGCTTAAAAAAGGCTTTTTCGGGGCTAATTTATCGTTTTTTGACTTTATTTCAAAATTTGAATAAAATAGCCAAAATCGGTCAAAAAGTAAAGGGGTTAGCCTTTACTTTTTGAACGATTTTGGTCATTTTTTCAACTTTTGAAATAAGGCTAAAATATGTATATTTAGCATAAATAAAGCCTTCTTGTTGCTCCAGAAGCTTAAAAAAGGCTTTTTCGGGGCTAATTTATCGGTTTTTTACTTTATTTCAAAATTTGAAAAAAATAGCCAAAATCGGTCAAAAAGTAAAGGGGTTAGCCTTTACTTTTTGACCGATTTTGGCCATTTTTCAACTTTGGAAGTAAGGCTAAATATTTTAGTTCATTGTATAGCACACCAACTATGGAATAACCACTGAAAAAAGTAGAACAATCCATTCAATTTTTAATGAGATAAACCACTTTACTTTTTATGGGTCAAAATCGGTCAAAAAGTAAAGGGGTTAGTTAGCCTTTACTTTTTGACCGATTTTGGCCATTTTTCAACTTTGGAAGTAAGGCTAAATATTTTAGTTCATTGTATAGCACACCAACTATGGAATAACCACTGAAAAAAGTAGAACAATCCATTCAATTTTTAATGAGATAAACCAGTTTACTTTTTATGGTCAAAATCGGTCAAAAAGTAAAGGGGTTAGCCTTTACTTTTTGACCGATTTTGGCCATTTTTCAACTTTGCAAGTAAGGCTAAATATTTTAGTTCATTGTATAGCACACCAACTATGGAATAACCACTGAAAAAAGTAGAACAATCCATTCAATTTTTAATGAGATAAACCACTTTACTTTTTTACTTTTTATGGGTCAAAATCGTTCAAAAAGTAAAGGGTTTAGCCTTTACTTTTTGACGGATTTTGGCCATTTTTCAACTTTGGAAGTAAGGCTAATATTTTAGTTCATTGTATAGCACACCAACTATGGAATAACCACTGAAAAAAAGTAGAACAATCCATTCAATTTTTAATGAGATAAACCACTTTACTTTTTTACTTTTTATGGGTCAAAATCGGTCAAAAAGTAAAGGGGTTAGCCTTTACTTTTTGACCGATTTTGGCCATTTTTCAACTTTGGAAGTAAGGCTAAATATTTTAGTTCATTGTATAGCACACCAACTATGGAATAACCACTGAAAAAAGTAGAACAATCCATTCAATTTTTAATGAGATAAACCAGTTTACTTTTTATGGTCAAAATCGGTCAAAAAGTAAAGGGGTTAGCCTTACTTTTTGACCGATTTTGGCCATTTTTCAACTTTGGAAGTAAGGCTAAATATTTTAGTTCATTGTATAGCACACCAACTATGGAATAACCACTGAAAAAAGTACAACAATCCATTCAATTTTTAATGAGATAAACCACTTTACTTTACTTTTTATGGGTCAAAATCGTTCAAAAAGTAAAGGGGTTAGCCTTTACTTTTTGACGGATTTTGGCCATTTTTCAACTTTGGAAGTAAGGCTAAATATTTTAGTTCATTGTATAGCACACCAACTATGGAATAACCACTGAAAAAAGTAGAACAATCCATTCAATTTTTAATGAGATAAACCAGTTTACTTTTTATGGTCAAAATCGGTCAAAAAGTAAAGGGGTTAGCCTTTACTTTTTGACCTATTTTGGCCATTTTTCAACTTTGGAAGTAAGGCTAAATATTTTAATTCATTGTATAGCACACCAACTATGGAATAACCACTGAAAAAAGTAGAACAATCCATTCAATTTTTAATGAGATAAACCACTTTACTTTTTTACTTTTTATGGGTCAAAATCGTTCAAAAAGTAAAGGGGTTAGCCTTTACTTTTTGACGGATTTTGGCCATTTTTCAACTTTGGAAGTAAGGCTAAATATTTTAGTTCATTGTATAGCACACCAACTATGGAATAACCACTGAAAAAAGTAGAACAATCCATTCAATTTTTAATGAGATAAACCACTTTACTTTTTTACTTTTTATGGGTCAAAATCGGTCAAAAAGTAAAGGGGTTAGCCTTTACTTTTTGACCGATTTTGGCCATTTTTCAACTTTGGAAGTAAGGCTAAATATTTTAGTTCATTGTATAGCACACCAACTATGGAATAACCACTGAAAAAAGTAGAACAATCCATTCAATTTTTAATGAGATAAACCACTTTACTTTTTATGGGTCAAAATCGGTCAAAAAGTAAAGGGGTTAGTTAGCCTTTACTTTTTGACCGATTTTGGCCATTTTTCAACTTTGGAAGTAAGGCTAAATATTTTAGTTCATTGTATAGCACACCAACTATGGAATAACCACTGAAAAAAGTAGAACAATCCATTCAATTTTTAATGAGATAAACCAGTTTACTTTTTATGGTCAAAATCGGTCAAAAAGTAAAGGGGTTAGCCTTTACTTTTTGACCGATTTTGGCCATTTTTCAACTTTGCAAGTAAGGCTAAATATTTTAGTTCATTGTATAGCACACCAACTATGGAATAACCACTGAAAAAAGTAGAACAATCCATTCAATTTTTAATGAGATAAACCACTTTACTTTTTTACTTTTTATGGGTCAAAATCGTTCAAAAAGTAAAGGGGTTAGCCTTTACTTTTTGACGGATTTTGGCCATTTTTCAACTTTGGAAGTAAGGCTAAATATTTTAGTTCATTGTATAGCACACCAACTATGGAATAACCACTGAAAAAAGTAGAACAATCCATTCAATTTTTAATGAGATAAACCACTTTACTTTTTTACTTTTTATGGGTCAAAATCGGTCAAAAAGTAAAGGGGTTAGCCTTTACTTTTTGACCGATTTTGGCCATTTTTCAACTTTGGAAGTAAGGCTAAATATTTTAGTTCATTGTATAGCACACCAACTATGGAATAACCACTGAAAAAAGTAGAACAATCCATTCAATTTTTAATGAGATAAACCAGTTTACTTTTTATGGTCAAAATCGGTCAAAAAGTAAAGGGGTTAGCCTTTACTTTTTGACCGATTTTGGCCATTTTTCAACTTTGGAAGTAAGGCTAAATATTTTAGTTCATTGTATAGCACACCAACTATGGAATAACCACTGAAAAAAGTACAACAATCCATTCAATTTTTAATGAGATAAACCACTTTACTTTTTTACTTTTTATGGGTCAAAATCGTTCAAAAAGTAAAGGGGTTAGCCTTTACTTTTTGACGGATTTTGGCCATTTTTCAACTTTGGAAGTAAGGCTAAATATTTTAGTTCATTGTATAGCACACCAACTATGGAATAACCACTGAAAAAAGTAGAACAATCCATTCAATTTTTAATGAGATAAACCAGTTTACTTTTTATGGTCAAAATCGGTCAAAAAGTAAAGGGGTTAGCCTTTACTTTTTGACCTATTTTGGCCATTTTTCAACTTTGGAAGTAAGGCTA
The DNA here is from genome assembly GCA_035771165.1 of Paragorgia papillata. Classification (NCBI taxonomy): domain Eukaryota; kingdom Metazoa; phylum Cnidaria; class Anthozoa; order Scleralcyonacea; family Coralliidae; genus Paragorgia; species Paragorgia papillata. The sequence continues at coordinate 1,897,168 of JAWNZC010000238.1, forward strand.
AATATTTTAATTCATTGTATAGCACACCAACTATGGAATAACCACTGAAAAAAGTAGAACAATCCATTCAATTTTTAATGAGATAAACCACTTTACTTTTTTACTTTTTATGGGTCAAAATCGTTCAAAAAGTAAAGGGGTTAGCCTTTACTTTTTGACGGATTTTGGCCATTTTTCAACTTTGGAAGTAAGGCTAAATATTTAGTTCATTGTATAGCACACCAACTATGGAATAACCACTGAAAAAAGTAGAACAATCCATTCAATTTTTAATGAGATAAACCACTTTACTTTTTACTTTTTATGGGTCAAAATCGGTCAAAAAGTAAAGGGGTTAGCCTTTACTTTTTGACCGATTTTGGCCATTTTTCAAACTTTGGAAGTAAGGCTAAATATTTTAGTTCATTGTATAGCACAACCAACTATGGAATAACCACTGAAAAAAGTAGAACAATCCATTCAAATTTTAATGAGATAAACCACTTTACTTTTTATGGGTCAAAATCGGTCAAAAGTAAAGGGGTTAGCCTTTACTTTTTGACGGATTTTGGCCATTTTTCAACTTTGGAAGTAAGGCTAAATATTTTAGTTCATTGTATAGCACACCAACTATGGATTAACCACTGAAAAAAGTAGAACAATCCATTCAATTTTTATATGAGATAAACCACTTTACTTTTTTACTTTTTATGGTACAAAATCGGTCAAAAAGTAAAGGGGTTAGCCTTTACTTTTTGACCGATTTTGGCCATTTTTCAACTTTGGAAGTAAGGCTAAAAATTTTAGTTCATTGTATAGCACACCAACTATGGAATAACCACTGAAAAAAGTAGAACAATCCATTCAATTTTTAATGAGATAAACCAGTTTACTTTTTTACTTTTTATGGTCAAAATCGGTCAAAAAGTAAAGGGGTTAGCCTTTACTTTTGAACGATTTTGGCCATTTTTCAACTTTGGAATTAAGGCTAAATATTTTAGTTCATTGTATAGCACACCAACTATGGAATAACCACTGAAAAAAGTAGAACAATCCATTCAAGTTTTAATGAGATAAACCACTTTACTTTTTTACTTTTTATGGGTCAAAATCGTTCAAAAAGTAAAGGGGTTTAGCCTTTACTTTTTGACCGATTTTGGCCATTTTTCAACTTTGGAAGTAAGGCTAAATATTTTAGTTCATTGTATAGCACAACCAACTATGGAATAACCACTGAAAAAAGTAGAACAATCCATTTCAATTTTTAATGAGATAAACCAGTTTACTTTTTATGGGTCAAAATCGGTCAAAAAGTAAAGGGGTTAGCCTTACTTTTTTGACCGATTTTGGCCATTTTTCAACTTTGGAAGTAAGGCTAAATATTTTAGTTCATTGTTTTTGCACACCAACTATGGAATAACCACTGAAAAAAGTAGAACAATCCATTCAATTTTTAATGAGATAAACCACTTTACTTTTTTACTTTTTTATGGGATCAAATATCGGTCAAAAAGTAAAGGGCCGTTAGCCTTTTACTTTTTGACCTATTTTGGCCATTTTTCAACTTTGGAAAGTAAGGCTAAATATTTAGTTCATTGTAATAGCACACCCAACTATGGAATAACCACTGATAAAAAATAGAAACAATCCATTAATTTTTAAAAATATATGAGATAAACCACTTTACTTTTTATGGTCAAAAAAAAAAAATACGGTCAAAAAGTAAAGGGGTTAGCCTTTACTTTGTTGACCGTATTTTGGCCATTTTTCAACTTATGGAAGTAAGGCTAAATTGATTTTAGTTCTATTGTTTATAGCACACCAACTATGGAATAACCACTGAAAAAAGTAGAACAATCCATTCAATTTTTAATGAGATAAACCGACTTTACTTTTACTTTTTATGGGATCAAAATCGGTCAAAAAGTAAAGCGGGTTAGCCTTTACTTTTTGACCGATTTTGGCCATTTTATCAACTTTGGAAGTAAGGCTAAATATTTTAGTTCATTGTCATAGCACATCCAACTATGGAACTAACCACTGTAATAAATTAGTACAACAATCCATTCAATTGTTTATGAGATAAAACCATTACTTTTTACTTTTTATGGGTCAAAATCGTTCAAAAAGTAAAGGGTTTTGCCTTTACTTTTTGACGGATTTTGGCACATTTTTCAACGTTGGAAGTAAGGCTAAATATTTTTTAGTTCTATGTATAGCACACCAAACTAATGGAATAAACCACTGGGAAAAAAAGGTAGAACAATCCTTTCAATTTTTAATGAGAATAAACCAGTTTACTTTTTATGGTCAAAATCGGTCAAAAAGTAAAGGGGTTAGCCTTTACTCTTTTTGACCATTATTTTGGCCATTTTTCAACTTTGGAAGTTAGGCCTAAATATTTTAGAGTTCATTGTATAGCACACCAACTATGAGAATAACCAACTGATAAAAGTAGGAACAATCCTATTCAATTTTTAATGAGATTAACCACTTTATTTTTTACTTTTTATGGGTCAAAATCGGTCAAAAAAGTAAAGGGGGTTAGCCTTTACTTTTTGACCGATTTTTGGCCATTTTTCAACTTTGGAAGTAAGGCTAATTATTTTAGTTCATTGTATAGCACTCCAAACTATGGAATAACCACTGAATAAAGTAGAACAATCCATTACAAGTTTTTAATGAGACTATTAAACCACTTTAGTTTACTTTTTATGAGTCATAAATCGCGTCGCAAAAAGTAAAGGGGTTTTAGCCCTTTACTTTTTGACCGGATTTTCGGCCATTTTTTCAACTTTGGAAGTAAGGCTAAATATTTTAGTCAATTGTATAGCACACCAACTAGGGAATAACCACCTGATAACAAAAAGTACAACAATCCATTCAATTTTTAATGAGAGATAAACCACTTTACTTTTTTACTTTTTATGGGTCACAATCGTTCAAAAAGTAAAGGGGTTAGCCTTTACTTTTTTGAGGTATATTTTGAGCCATTTTTCAACTTTGGATGTAAGGCTAAAATATTTTAGTTTCATTGTATCGCAACACCAAACTATGGATAAACCACTGAAAAAAGTAGAACATATCCATTCAATTTTTAATGTAGATAAACCACTTTACTTTGTTTACTTTTTATGGTCAAAATCGGTCAAAAAGTAAAGGGGTTAGCCTCTTTACTTTTTGACCGATTTTGGCCATTTTTCAACTTTGGAAGTAAGGCTAAATATTTTAGTTCATTGTATAGCACACCAACTATGGAATAACCACTGAAAAAAGTAGAACAATCCATTCAATTTTTAATGAGATAAACCAGTTTACTTTTTTATGGGTCAAAATCGGTCAAAAAGTAAAGGGGTTAGCCTTTACTTTTTGACCGATTTTGGCCATTTTTCAACTTTGGAAGTAAGGCTAAATATTTTAGTTCATTGTATAGCACACCAACTATGGAATAACCACTGAAAAAAGTAGAACAATCCATTCAATTTTTAATGAGATAAACCAGTTTACTTTTTTACTTTTTATGGTCAAAATCGGTCAAAAAGTAAAGGGGTTAGCCTTTACTTTTTGACCGATTTTGGCCATTTTTCAACTTTGGAAGTAAGGCTAAATATTTTAGTTCATTGTATAGCACACCAACTATGGAATAACCACTGAAAAAAGTAGAACAATCCATTCAATTTTTAATGAGATAAACCACTTTACTTTTTTAGCTTTTATGGGTCAAAATCGGTCAAAAAGTAAAGGGGTTAGCCTTTACTTTTTGACCGATTTTGGCCATTTTTCAACTTTGGAAGTAAGGCTAAATATTTTAGTTCATTGTATAGCACACCAACTATGGAATAACCACTGAAAAAAGTAGAACAATCCATTCAATTTTTAATGAGATAAACCACTTTACTTTTTTACTTTTTATGGTCAAAATCGGTCAAAAAGTAAAGGGGTTAGCCTTTACTTTTTGACCGATTTTGGCCATTTTTCAACTTTGGAAGTAAGGCTAAATATTTTAGTTCATTGTATAGCACACCAACTATGGAATAACCACTGAAAAAAGTAGAACAATCCATTCATTCATTTTTAATGAGATAAACCACTTTACTTTTTTACTTTTTATGGTCAAAATCGGTCAAAAAGTAAAGGGGTTAGCCTTTACTTTTTGACCGATTTTGGCCATTTTTCAACTTTGGAAGTAAGGCTAAATATTTTAGTTCATTGTATAGCACACCAACTATGGAATAACCACTGAAAAAAGTAGAACAATCCATTCAATTTTTAATGAGATAAAACCAGTTTACTTTTTATGGTCAAAATCGGTCAAAAAGTAAAGGGGTTAGCCTTTACTTTTTGACCGATTTTGGCCATTTTTCAACTTTGGAAGTAAGGCTAAATATTTTAGTTCATTGTATAGCACACCAACTATGGAATAACCACTGAAAAAAGTAGAACAATCCATTCAATTTTTAATGAGATAAACCACTTTACTTTTTTACTTTTTATGGTCAAAATCGGTCAAAAAGTAAAGGGGTTAGCCTTTACTTTTTGACCGATTTTGGCCATTTTTCAACTTTGGAAGTAAGGCTAAATATTTTAGTTCATTGTATAGCACACCAACTATGGAATAACCACTGAAAAAAGTAGAACAATCCATTCAATTTTTAATGAGATAAACCACTTTACTTTTTATGGGTCAAAATCGGTCAAAAAGTAAAGGGGTTAGCCTTTACTTTTTGACCGATTTTGGCCATTTTTCAACTTTGGAAGTAAGGCTAAATATTTTAGTTCATTGTATAGCACACCAACTATGGAATAACCACTGAAAAAAGTAGAACAATCCATTCAATTTTTAATGAGATAAACCAGTTTACTTTTTATGGTCAAAATCGGTCAAAAAGTAAAGGGGTTAGCCTTTACTTTTTGACCGATTTTGGCCATTTTTCAACTTTGGAAGTAAGGCTAAATATTTTAGTTCATTGTATAGCACACCAACTATGGAATAACCACTGAAAAAAGTAGAACAATCCATTCAATTTTTAATGAGATAAACCAGTTTACTTTTTATGGGTCAAAATCGGTCAAAAAGTAAAGGGGTTAGCCTTTACTTTTTGACCGATTTTGGCCATTTTTCAACTTTGGAAGTAAGGCTAAATATTTTAGTTCATTGTATAGCACACCAACTATGGAATAACCACTGAAAAAAGTAGAACAATCCATTCAATTTTTAATGAGATAAACCAGTTTACTTTTTATGGTCAAAATCGGTCAAAAAGTAAAGGGGTTAGCCTTTACTTTTTGACCGATTTTGGCCATTTTTCAACTTTGGAAGTAAGGCTAAATATTTTAGTTCATTGTATAGCACACCAACTATGGAATAACCACTGAAAAAAGTAGAACAATCCATTCAATTTTTAATGAGATAAACCACTTTACTTTTTTACTTTTTATGGGTCAAAATCGGTCAAAAAGTAAAGGGGTTAGCCTTTACTTTTTGACCGATTTTGGCCATTTTTCAACTTTGGAAGTAAGGCTAAATATTTTAGTTCATTGTATAGCACACCAACTATGGAATAACCACTGAAAAAAGTAGAACAATCCATTCAATTTTTAATGAGATAAACCACTTTACTTTTTTACTTTTTATGGTCAAAATCGGTCAAAAAGTAAAGGGGTTAGCCTTTACTTTTTGACCGATTTTGGCCATTTTTCAACTTTGGAAGTAAGGCTAAATATTTTAGTTCATTGTATAGCACACCAACTATGGAATAACCACTGAAAAAAGTAGAACAATCCATTCAATTTTTAATGAGATAAACCACTTTACTTTTTTACTTTTTATGGTCAAAATCGGTCAAAAAGTAAAGGGGTTAGCCTTTACTTTTTGACCGGATTTTGGCCATTTTTCAACTTTGGAAGTAAGGCTAAATATTTTAGTTCATTGTATAGCACACCAACTATGGAATAACCACTGAAAAAAGTAGAACAATCCATTCAATTTTTAATGAGATAAACCACTTTACTTTTTTACTTTTTATGGTCAAAATCGGTCAAAAAGTAAAGGGGTTAGCCTTTACTTTTTGACCGATTTTGGCCATTTTTCAACTTTGGAAGTAAGGCTAAATATTTTAGTTCATTGTATAGCACACCAACTATGGAATAACCACTGAAAAAAGTAGAACAATCCATTCAATTTTTAATGAGATAAACCAGTTTACTTTTTATGGTCAAAATCGGTCAAAAAGTAAAGGGGTTAGCCTTTACTTTTTGACCGATTTTGGCCATTTTTCAACTTTGGAAGTAAGGCTAAATATTTTAGTTCATTGTATAGCACACCAACTATGGAATAACCACTGAAAAAAGTAGAACAATCCATTCAATTTTTAATGAGATAAACCAGTTTACTTTTTATGGTCAAAATCGGTCAAAAAGTAAAGGGGTTAGCCTTTACTTTTTGACCGATTTTGGCCATTTTTCAACTTTGGAAGTAAGGCTAAATATTTTAGTTCATTGTATAGCACACCAACTATGGAATAACCACTGAAAAAAGTAGAACAATCCATTCAATTTTTAATGAGATAAACCACTTTACTTTTTTACTTTTTATGGTCAAAATCGGTCAAAAAGTAAAGGGGTTAGCCTTTACTTTTTGACCGATTTTGGCCATTTTTCAACTTTGGAAGTAAGGCTAAATATTTTAGTTCATTGTATAGCACACCAACTATGGAATAACCACTGAAAAAAGTAGAACAATCCATTCAATTTTTAATGAGATAAACCACTTTACTTTTTTACTTTTTATGGTCAAAATCGGTCAAAAAGTAAAGGGGTTAGCCTTTACTTTTTGACCGATTTTGGCCATTTTTCAACTTTGGAAGTAAGGCTAAATATTTTAGTTCATTGTATAGCACACCAACTATGGAATAACCACTGAAAAAAGTAGAACAATCCATTCAATTTTTAATGAGATAAACCAGTTTACTTTTTATGGTCAAAATCGGTCAAAAAGTAAAGGGGTTAGCCTTTACTTTTTGACCGATTTTGGCCATTTTTCAACTTTGGAAGTAAGGCTAAATATTTTAGTTCATTGTATAGCACACCAACTATGGAATAACCACTGAAAAAAGTAGAAACAATCCATTCAATTTTTAATGAGATAAACCACTTTACTTTTTTACTTTTTATGGTCAAAATCGGTCAAAAAGTAAAGGGGTTAGCCTTTACTTTTTGACCGATTTTGGCCATTTTTCAACTTTGGAAGTAAGGCTAAATATTTTAGTTCATTGTATAGCACACCAACTATGGAATAACCACTGAAAAAAGTAGAACAATCCATTCAATTTTTAATGAGATAAACCAGTTTACTTTTTTATGGTCAAAATCGGTCAAAAAGTAAAGGGGTTAGCCTTTACTTTTTGACCGATTTTGGCCATTTTTCAACTTTGGAAGTAAGGCTAAATATTTTAGTTCATTGTATAGCACACCAACTATGGAATAACCACTGAAAAAAGTAGAACAATCCATTCAATTTTTAATGAGATAAACCACTTTACTTTTTTTCTTTTTATGGGTCAAAATCGGTCAAAAAGTAAAGGGGTTAGCCTTTACTTTTTGACCGATTTTGGCCATTTTTCAACTTTGGAAGTAAGGCTAAATATTTTAGTTCATTGTATAGCACACCAACTATGGAATAACCACTGAAAAAAGTAGAACAATCCATTCAATTTTTAATGAGATAAACCAGTTTACTTTTTATGGTCAAAATCGGTCAAAAAGTAAAGGGGTTAGCCTTTACTTTTTGACCGATTTTGGCCATTTTTCAACTTTGGAAGTAAGGCTAAATATTTTAGTTCATTGTATAGCACACCAACTATGGAATAACCACTGAAAAAAGTAGAACAATCCATTCAATTTTTAATGAGATAAACCACTTTACTTTTTTTACTTTTTATGGTCAAAATCGGTCAAAAAGTAAAGGGGTTAGCCTTTACTTTTTGACCGATTTTGGCCATTTTTCAACTTTGGAAGTAAGGCTAAATATTTTAGTTCATTGTATAGCACACCAACTATGGAATAACCACTGAAAAAAGTAGAACAATCCATTCAATTTTTAATGAGATAAACCAGTTTACTTTTTATGGTCAAAATCGGTCAAAAAGTAAAGGGGTTAGCCTTTACTTTTTGACCGATTTTGGCCATTTTTCAACTTTGGAAGTAAGGCTAAATATTTTAGTTCATTGTATAGCACACCAACTATGGAATAACCACTGAAAAAAGTAGAACAATCCATTCAATTTTTAATGAGATAAACCAACTTTTTTACTTTTTATGGTCAAAATCGGTCAAAAAGTAAAGGGGTTAGCCTTTACTTTTTGACCGATTTTGGCCATTTTTCAACTTTGGAAGTAAGGCTAAATATTTTAGTTCATTGTATAGCACACCAACTATGGAATAACCACTGAAAAAAGTAGAACAATCCATTCAATTTTTAATGAGATAAACCACTTTTTTACTTTTTATGGTCAAAATCGGTCAAAAAGTAAAGGGGTTAGCCTTTACTTTTTGACCGATTTTGGCCATTTTTCAACTTTGGAAGTAAGGCTAAATATTTTAGTTCATTGTATAGCACACCAACTATGGAATAACCACTGAAAAAAGTAGAACAATCCATTCAATTTTTAATGAGATAAACCAGTTTACTTTTTATGGTCAAAATCGGTCAAAAAGTAAAGGGGTTAGCCTTTACTTTTTGACCGATTTTGGCCATTTTTCAACTTTGGAAGTAAGGCTAAATATTTTAGTTCATTGTATAGCACACCAACTATGGAATAACCACTGAAAAAAGTAGAACAATCCATTCAATTTTTAATGAGATAAACCCTTTTACTTTTTATGGTCAAAATCGGTCAAAAAGTAAAGGGGTTAGCCTTTACTTTTTGACCGATTTTGGCCATTTTTCAACTTTGGAAGTAAGGCTAAATATTTTAGTTCATTGTATAGCACACCAACTATGGAATAACCACTGAAAAAAGTAGAACAATCCATTCAATTTTTAATGAGATAAACCACTTTACTTTTTACTTTTTATGGTCAAAATCGGTCAAAAAGTAAAGGGGTTAGCCTTTACTTTTTGACCGATTTTGGCCATTTTTCAACTTTGGAAGTAAGGCTAAATATTTTAGTTCATTGTATAGCACACCAACTATGGAATAACCACTGAAAAAAGTAGAACAATCCATTCAATTTTTAATGAGATAAACCACTTTACTTTTTACTTTTTATGGTCAAAATCGGTCAAAAAGTAAAGGGGTTAGCCTTTACTTTTTGACCGATTTTGGCCATTTTTCAACTTTGGAAGTAAGGCTAAATATTTTAGTTCATTGTATAGCACACCAACTATGGAATAACCACTGAAAAAAGTAGAACAATCCATTCAATTTTTAATGAGATAAACCAGTTTACTTTTTATGGGTCAAAATCGGTCAAAAAGTAAAGGGGTTAGCCTTTACTTTTTGACCGATTTTGGCCATTTTTCAACTTTGGAAGTAAGGCTAAATATTTTAGTTCATTGTATAGCACACCAACTATGGAATAACCACTGAAAAAAGTAGAACAATCCATTCAATTTTTAATGAGATAAACCAGTTTACTTTTTTACTTTTTATGGTCAAAATCGGTCAAAAAGTAAAGGGGTTAGCCTTTACTTTTTGACCGATTTTGGCCATTTTTCAACTTTGGAAGTAAGGCTAAATATTTTAGTTCATTGTATAGCACACCAACTATGGAATAACCACTGAAAAAAGTAGAACAATCCATTCAATTTTTAATGAGATAAACCAGTTTACTTTTTATGGTCAAAATCGGTCAAAAAGTAAAGGGGTTAGCCTTTACTTTTTGACCGATTTTGGCCATTTTTCAACTTTGGAAGTAAGGCTAAATATTTTAGTTCATTGTATAGCACACCAACTATGGAATAACCACTGAAAAAAGTAGAACAATCCATTCAATTTTTAATGAGATAAACCAGTTTACTTTTTATGGTCAAAATCGGTCAAATAAGTAAGTGGGTTTAGCCTTTACTTTTTGACCGATTTTGGCCATGTTTCAACTTTGGAAGTGTAGGCTTAAATTATTTTAGTTCTTTGTATAGTCACACAAACTATGGAATAACCACTGAAAAATGTACAACAATCACATGCAATTTTTAATGAGATAAACCACTTTACTTTTTTACTTTTTATGGTCAAAATCGTTCAAAATGTAAAGGGGTTAGCCTTTACTTTTTGACGGATTTTGGCCAGTTTTCAACTTTGGAAGTATGGCGAATATTTTAGTTCATTGTATAGCACACCAACATATGGATTTAACCACTGAAAAAAGTAGAACAATCCATTCAATTTTTAATGAGATTAAACCTGTTTACTTTTTATGGTCAAAACTCAGGTCAAAAAGTAAAGGGGTTAGCCTTTACTTTTTTACCTATTTTGGCCATTTTTCAAAAACTTTGGAAGTAAGGCTAATTATTTTGGTTAATTGTTATAGGCTCACAAACTATGGAAATTAACCACTGAACAAAAAGTAGAACAATCCATTCAATTTTTTCTATTGAGATAAACCACTTTACTTTTTTACTTTTTATGGGTACAAATGCAGGTCAAAATAAGTACAAGGGGTTAGCCTTTACTTTTTGACCGATTTTGGCCAGGTTTCACCTTTTGGAAGTAAGGCTAAATATTTTAGTTCATTGTATAGCACACCATACTATGGGAATAAACCACTGAAATAAATTGATCTATCCATTCAATTTTTTATGAGATAAACCAGTTTTACTTTGTTTATGGTCAAAATCGGTAAAAAAGTAAAGGGGTTAGCCTTTACTTTTTGACCCGATTTTGGCCATTTTTCAACTTTGGAAGTATGGGCTAAATATTTTTAGTTCATGGTATTAGCACACCAACTATGGAATTACCACTGAAAAATAAGTACAACTATCCATGCAATTTTTAATGAGATAAACCACTTTACTTTTTTTACTTTTTATGGGTCAAAATTCGTTCAAATATGTAAGAGGGGGTTTGCCTTCACTTTTTGACGGATTTTGGCCATTTGTTCAACTTTGGGAAGTAAGGCTTATTTTTTTAGTTCATTGTTATAGCACTCCAACTATGGAATAAACCACTGAAAAAAAGTAGTAATCTATCCTTTCAATTTTTATTGAGATAAAACCAGATTGTTTACTTTTTATGGTCAAAATCGGTCAAAAAGTAAAGTGGTTAGCCTTTTCTTTTTGACCTATTTTGGGCCATTTTTCAACTTTGGAAAGTAAGGCTAAATATTTTAGTTCATTGTATTAGCACACCAACTATGGAATAACCACTGAAAAAAAGTAGAACAATCCATTTCAATTTTGAATGAGATAAGTACCAGTTTACTTTATTACTTTTTATGGGTCAATAAATCGTTCAAATAGTAAAGGGGTTAGTCTTTACATTCTTTGACGGATTTTGGCCATCATTTTTCAACTTTGAAAGTATAGGCTAAATATTTTAGTTCATTGTATAGCACTCCCACCATTACCAACTATGGAATAACCACTGAAAAAAGTAGAACAATCACCATTCAATTTTTTATGAGATAAACCACTTTACTTTTTTACTTTTTATGGGTCAAAATCGTGTCAAAAAGTAAATGGGGTTAGCCTTTACATTTTGGAACGATTTTGGCCATTTTTCAACTTTGGAAAAGTTAAGGCTATAATATTTTAGTTCATTGTATAGCACACCAAACTATGGAATTTCCACTGAATAAAAAGATAGAACAATCCATTCAATTTTTAATGAGATAAACCAGTTTACTTTTTTATGGTCAAAATCGGTCAAAAAGTAAAGGGAGGTTAGCCTTTACTTTTTTATTGACCGATTTTGGCCATTTTTCAACTTTGGAAGTAAGGCTAACTATTTTTAGAAATTTCATTGTATAGCACACCAACTATGGAATAACCACTGAAAAAAAGTTTAGAGAACAATCCATTCAATTTTTAATGAGATAAACCACTTTACTTTTTTACTTTTTATTGGGTCAAAATCGTTCAAAAAGTAAAGGGGTTAGCCTTTACTTTTTGACGGATTTTGGCCATTTTTTCAAACTTTGGAATGTCAAGGCATAAATATTTTTTAGTTCATTGTATAGCACACCAAACTATGGAATTAACACCACTGAAAAAAGTAGAGAACAATCCATTCAATTTTTTAATGAGATAAACCACTTTTACTTTTTATAGTCAAAATCGGTCAAAAAGTAAAGGGGTTAGCCTTTACTTTTTGACCGATTTTGGCCATTTTTCAACTTTGGAAGTAAGGCTAAATATTTTAGTTCATTGTATAGCACACCAACTATGGAATAACCACTGAAAAAAGTAGAACAATCCATTCAATTTTTAATGAGATAAACCAGTTTACTTTTTATGGTCAAAATCGGTCCAAAAAGTAAAGGGGTTAGCCTTTACTTTTTGACCGATTTTGGCCATTTTTCAACTTTGGAGAGTAAGGCTAAATATTTTAGTTCATTGTATAGCACACCAACTATGGAATAACCACTGAAAAAAGTAGAACAATCCATTCAATTTTTAATGAGATAAACCAGTTTACTTTTTATGGTCAAAATCGTTCAAAAAGTAAAGGGGTTAGCCTTTACTTTTTGACGGATTTTGGCCATTTTTCAACTTTGGAAGTAAGGCTAAATATTTTAGTTCATTGTATAGCACACCAACTATGGAATAACCACTGAAAAAAGTAGAACAATCCATTCAATTTTTAATGAGATAAACCAGTTTACTTTTTATGGTCAAAATCGGTCAAAAAGTAAAGGGGTTAGCCTTTACTTTTTCACCGATTTTGGCCATTTTTCAACTTTGGAAGTAAGGCTAAATATTTTAGTTCATTGTATAGCACACCAACTATGGAATAACCACTGAAAAAAGTAGAACAATCCATTCAATTTTTAATGAGATAAACCACTTTACTTTTTTACTTTTTATGGGTCAAAATCGGTCAAAAAGTAAAGGGGTTAGCCTTTACTTTTTGACCGATTTTGGCCATTTTTCAACTTTGGAAGTAAGGCTAAATATTTCAGTTCTTTGTATAGCACACCAACTATGGAATAACCACTGAAAAAAGTAGAACAATCCATTCAATTTTTAATGAGATAAACCACTTTACTTTTTTACTTTTTATGGTCAAAATCGGTCAAAAAGTAAAGGGGTTAGCCTTTACTTTTTGACCGATTTTGGCCATTTTTCAACTTTGGAAGTAAGGCTAAATATTTTAGTTCATTGTATAGCACACCAACTATGGAATAACCACTGAAAAAAGTAGAACAATCCATTCAATTTTTAATGAGATAAACCAGTTTACTTTTACTGTTTATGGTCAAAATCGGTCAAAAAGTAAAGGGGTTAGCCTTTACTTTTTGACCTATTTTGGCCATTTTTCAAATTTGGAAGTAAGGCTAAATATTTTAGTTCATTGTATAGCACACCAACTATGGAATAACCACTGAAAAAAGTAGAACAATCCATTCAATTTTTAATGAGATAAACCACTTTACTTTTTATGGGTCAAAATCGTTCAAAAAGTAAAGGGGTTAGCCTTTACTTTTTGACGGATTTTGGCCATTTTTCAACTTTGGAAGTAAGGCTAAATATTTTAGTTCATTGTACTAGCACACCTAAAATGGAATAACCACTGAAAAAAGTTAGAACAATCCATTCAATTTTTAATGAGATAAACCACTTTACTTTTTTACTTTTTATGGGTCAAAATCGGTCAAAAAGTAAAGGGGTTAGCCTTTACTTTTTGACCGATTTTGGCCATTTTTCAACTTTGGAAGTAAGGCTAAATATTTTAGTTCATTGTATAGCACACCAACTATGGAATAACCACTGAAAAAAGTAGAACAATCAATTCAATTTTTAATGAGATAAACCAGTTTACTTTTTATGGTCAAAATCGGTCAAAAAGTAAAGGGGTTAGCCTTTACTTTTTGACCGATTTTGGCCATTTTTTCAACTTTGGAAGTAAGGCTAAATATTTTAGTTCATTGTATAGCACAACAACTATGGAATAAACCACTGAAAAAAGTACACCAATCCATTCAATTTTTAATGAGATAAACCACTTTACTTTTTTACTTTTTATGGGTCAAAATCGTTCAAAAAGTAAAGGGGTTAGCCTTTACTTTTTTGACGGATTTTGGCCATTTTTCAACTTTGGAAGTAAGGCTAAATATTTTAGTTCATTGTATAGCACACCAACTATGGAATAACCACTGAAAAAAGTAGAAACAATCCATTCAATTTTTTAATGAGATAACCAGTTTACTTTTTATGGTCAAAATCGGTCAAAAAGTAAAGGGGTTAGCCTTTACTTTTTGACCTATTTTGGCCATTTTTCAACTTTGGAAGTAAGGCTAAATATTTTAGTTCATTGTATAGCACACCAACTATGGAATAACCACTGAAAAAAGTAGAACAATCCATTCAATTTTTAATGAGATAAACCACTTTACTTTTTTACTTTTTATGGGTCAAAATCGGTCAAAAAGTAAAGGGGTTAGCCTTTACTTTTTGACCGATTGTGGCCATTTTTTCAACTTTGGAAAGTAAGGCTAAATATTTTAGTTCATTGTATAGCACACCAACTATGGAATAACCACTGAAAAAAGTAGAACAATCCATTCAATTTTTAATGAGATAAACCAGTTTACTTTTTATGGTCAAAATCGTTCAAAAAGTAAAGGGGTTAGCCTTTACTTTTTGACGGATTTTGGCCATTTTTCAACTTTGGAAGTAAGGCTAAATATTTTAGTTCATTGTATAGCACACCAACTATGGAATAACCACTGAAAAAAGTACAACAATCCATTTCAATTTTTAATGAGATAAACCACTTTACTTTTTTACTTTTTATGGGTCAAAATCGTTCAAAAAGTAAAGGGTGTTAGCCTTTACTTTTTGACGGAATTTTGGCCATTTTTCAACTTTGGAAGTAAGGCTAAATATTTTAGTTCATTGTATAGCACACCAACTATGGAATAACCACTGAAAAAAGTAGAACAATCCATTCAATTTTTAATGAGATAAACCAGTTTACTTTTTATGGTCAAAATCGGTCAAAAAGTAAAGGGGTTAGCCTTTACTTTTTGACCTATTTTGGCCATTTTTCAACTTTGGAAGTAAGGCTAAATATTTTAGTTCATTGTATAGCACACCAACTATGGAATAACCACTGAAAAAAGTAGAACAATCCATTCAATTTTTAATGAGATAAACCACTTTACTTTTTTACTTTTTATGGGTCAAAATCGTTCAAAAAGTAAAGGGGTTAGCCTTTACTTTTTGACGGATTTTGGCCATTTTTCAACTTTGGAAGTAAGGCTAAATATTTTAGTTCATTGTATAGCACACCAACTATGGAATAACCACTGAAAAAAAGTAGAACAATCCATTCAATTTTTAATGAGATAAACCACTTTACTTTTTTACTTTTTATGGGTCAAAATCGGTCAAAAAGTAAAGGGGTTAGCCTTTACTTTTTGACCGATTTTGGCCATTTTTCAACTTTGGAAGTAAGGCTAAATATTTTAGTTCATTGTATAGCACACCAACTATGGAATAACCACTGAAAAAAGTAGAACAATCCATTCAATTTTTAATGAGATAAACCAGTTTACTTTTTATGGTCAAAATCGGTCAAAAAGTAAAGGGGTTAGCCTTTACTTTTTGACCGATTTTGGCCATTTTTCAACTTTGGAAGTAAGGCTAAATATTTTAGTTCATTGTATAGCACACCAACTATGGAATAACCACTGAAAAAAGTAGAACAATCCATTCAATTTTTAATGAGATAAACCACTTTACTTTTTTACTTTTTATGGGTCAAAATCGTTCAAAAAGTAAAGGGGTTAGCCTTTACTTTTTGACGGATTTTGGCCATTTTTCAACTTTGGAAGTAAGGCTAAATATTTTAGTTCATTGTATAGCACACCAACTATGGAATAACCACTGAAAAAAGTAGAACAATCCATTCAATTTTTAATGAGATAAACCACTTTACTTTTTTACTTTTTATGGGTCAAAATCGGTCAAAAAGTAAAGGGGTTAGCCTTTACTTTTTGACCGATTTTGGCCATTTTTCAACTTTGGAAGTAAGGCTAAATATTTTAGTTCATTGTATAGCACACCAACTATGGAATTAACCACTGAAAAAAAGTAGAACAATCCATTCAATTTTTAATGAGATAAACCAGTTTACTTTTTATGGTCAAAATCGGTCAAAAAGTAAAGGGGTTAGCCTTTACTTTTTGACCGATTTTGGCCATTTTTCAACTTTGGAAGTAAGGCTAAATATTTTAGTTCATTGTATAGCACACCAACTATGGAATAACCACTGAAAAAAGTAGAACAATCCATTCAATTTTTAATGAGATAAACCACTTTACTTTTTTACTTTTTATGGGTCAAAATCGTTCAAAAAGTAAAGGGGTTAGCCTTTACTTTTTGACGGATTTTGGCCATTTTTCAACTTTGGAAGTAAGGCTAAATATTTTAGTTCATTGTATAGCACACCAACTATGGAATAACCACTGAAAAAAGTAGAACAATCCATTCAATTTTTAATGAGATAAACCACTTTACTTTTTATAGGTCAAAATCGGTCAAAAAGTAAAGGGGTTAGTTAGCCTTTACTTTTTGACCGATTTTGGCCATTTTTCAACTTTGGAAGTAAGGCTAAATATTTTAGTTCATTGTATAGCACACCAACTATGGAATAACCACTGAAAAAAGTAGAACAATCCATTCAATTTTTAATGAGATAAACCAGTTTACTTTTTATGGTCAAAATCGGTCAAAAAGTAAAGGGGTTAGCCTTTACTTTTTGACCGATTTTGGCCATTTTTCAACTTTGGAAGTAAGGCTAAATATTTTAGTTCATTGTATAGCACACCAACTATGGAATAACCACTGAAAAAAGTAGAACAATCCATTCAATTTTTAATGAGATAAACCAGTTTACTTTTTATGGTCAAAATCGGTCAAAAAGTAAAGGGGTTAGCCTTTACTTTTTCACCGATTTTGGCCATTTTTCAACTTTGGAAGTAAGGCTAAATATTTTAGTTCATTGTATAGCACACC
Source organism: Paragorgia papillata (assembly GCA_035771165.1). NCBI lineage: Eukaryota > Metazoa > Cnidaria > Anthozoa > Scleralcyonacea > Coralliidae > Paragorgia > Paragorgia papillata. The sequence continues at coordinate 1,914,326 of JAWNZC010000238.1, forward strand.
AACTATGGAATAACCACTGAAAAAAGTAGAACAATCCATTCAATTTTTAATGAGATAAACCAGTTTACTTTTTATGGTCAAAATCGGTCAAAAAGTAAAGGGGTTAGCCTTTACTTTTTCACCGATTTTGGCCATTTTTCAACTTTGGAAGTAAGGCTAAATATTTTAGTTCATTGTATAGCACACCAACTATGGAATAACCACTGAAAAAAGTAGAACAATCCATTCAATTTTTAATGAGATAAACCACTTTACTTTTTTACTTTTTATGGGTCAAAATCGGTCAAAAAGTAAAGGGGTTAGCCTTTACTTTTTGACCGATTTTGGCCATTTTTCAACTTTGGAAGTAAGGCTAAATATTTCAGTTCATTGTATAGCACACCAACTATGGAATAACCACTGAAAAAAGTAGAACAATCCATTCAATTTTTAATGAGATAAACCACTTTACTTTTTTACTTTTTATGGTCAAAATCGGTCAAAAAGTAAAGGGGTTAGCCTTTACTTTTTGACCGATTTTGGCCATTTTTCAACTTTGGAAGTAAGGCTAAATATTTTAGTTCATTGTATAGCACACCAACTATGGAATAACCACTGAAAAAAGTAGAACAATCCATTCAATTTTTAATGAGATAAACCACTTTACTTTTTATGGGTCAAAATCGGTCAAAAAGTAAAGGGGTTAGCCTTTACTTTTTGACCGATTTTGGCCATTTTTCAACTTTGGAAGTAAGGCTAAATATTTTAGTTCATTGTATAGCACACCAACTATGGAATAACCACTGAAAAAAGTAGAACAATCCATTCAATTTTTAATGAGATAAACCAGTTTACTTTTTATGGTCAAAATCGGTCAAAAAGTAAAGGGGTTAGCCTTTACTTTTTGACCGATTTTGGCCATTTTTTCAACTTTGGAAGTAAGGCTAAATATTTTAGTTCATTGTATAGCACACCAACTATGGAATAACCACTGAAAAAAGTAGAACAATCCATTCAATTTTTAATGAGATAAACCAGTTTACTTTTTATGGTCAAAATCGGTCAAAAAGTAAAGGGGTTAGCCTTTACTTTTTCACCGATTTTGGCCATTTTTCAACTTTGGAAGTAAGGCTAAATATTTTAGTTCATTGTATAGCACACCAACTATGGAATAACCACTGAAAAAAGTAGAACAATCCATTCAATTTTTAATGAGATAAACCACTTTACTTTTTTACTTTTTATGGGTCAAAATCGGTCAAAAAGTAAAGGGGTTAGCCTTTACTTTTTGACCGATTTTGGCCATTTTTCAACTTTGGAAGTAAGGCTAAATATTTCAGTTCATTGTATAGCACACCAACTATGGAATAACCACTGAAAAAAGTAGAACAATCCATTCAATTTTTAATGAGATAAACCACTTTACTTTTTTACTTTTTATGGTCAAAATCGGTCAAAAAGTAAAGGGGTTAGCCTTTACTTTTTGACCGATTTTGGCCATTTTTCAACTTTGGAAGTAAGGCTAAATATTTTAGTTCATTGTATAGCACACCAACTATGGAATAACCACTGAAAAAAGTAGAACAATCCATTCAATTTTTAATGAGATAAACCACTTTACTTTTTATGGGTCAAAATCGGTCAAAAAGTAAAGGGGTTAGTTAGCCTTTACTTTTTGACCGATTTTGGCCATTTTTCAACTTTGGAAGTAAGGCTAAATATTTTAGTTCATTGTATAGCACACCAACTATGGAATAACCACTGAAAAAAGTAGAACAATCCATTCAATTTTTAATGAGATAAACCAGTTTACTTTTTATGGTCAAAAATCGGTCAAAAAGTAAAGGGGTTAGCCTTTACTTTTTGACCGATTTTGGCCATTTTTCAACTTTGGAAGTAAGGCTAAATATTTTAGTTCATTGTATAGCACACCAACTATGGAATAACCACTGAAAAAAGTAGAACAATCCATTCAATTTTTAATGAGATAAACCAGTTTACTTTTTATGGTCAAAATCGGTCAAAAAGTAAAGGGGTTAGCCTTTACTTTTTGACCGATTTTGGCCATTTTTCAACTTTGGAAGTAAGGCTAAATATTTTAGTTCATTGTATAGCACACCAACTATGGAATAACCACTGAAAAAAGTAGAACAATCCATTCAATTTTTAATGAGATAAACCACTTTACTTTTTTACTTTTTATGGGTCAAAATCGTTCAAAAAGTAAAGGGGTTAGCCTTTACTTTTTGACGGATTTTGGCCATTTTTCAACTTTGGAAGTAAGGCTAAATATTTTAGTTCATTGTATAGCACACCAACTATGGAATAACCACTGAAAAAAGTAGAACAATCCATTCAATTTTTAATGAGATAAACCACTTTACTTTTTTACTTTTTATGGGTCAAAATCGGTCAAAAAGTAAAGGGGTTAGCCTTTACTTTTTGACCGATTTTGGCCATTTTTCAACTTTGGAAGTAAGGCTAAATATTTTAGTTCATTGTATAGCACACCAACTATGGAATAACCACTGAAAAAAGTAGAACAATCCATTCAATTTTTAATGAGATAAACCAGTTTACTTTTTATGGTCAAAATCGGTCAAAAAGTAAAGGGGTTAGCCTTTACTTTTTCACCGATTTTGGCCAGTTTTCAACTTTGGAAGTAAGGCTAAATATTTTAGTTCATTGTATAGCACACCAACTATGGAATAACCACTGAAAAAAGTAGAACAATCCATTCAATTTTTAATGAGATAAACCAGTTTACTTTTTATGGTCAAAATCGGTCAAAAAGTAAAGGGGTTAGCCTTTACTTTTTGACCGATTTTGGCCATTTTTTAACTTTGGAAGTAAGGCTAAATATTTTAGTTCATTGTATAGCACACCAACTATGGAATAACCACTGAAAAAAGTAGAACAATCCATTCAATTTTTAATGAGATAAACCAGTTTACCTTTTATGGTCAAAATCGGTCAAAAAGTAAAGGGGTTAGCCTTTACTTTTTGACCGATTTGGGCCATTTTTCAACTTTGGAAGTAAGGCTAAATATTTTAGTTCATTGTATAGCACACCAACTATGGAATAACCACTGAAAAAAGTAGAACAATCCATTCAATTTTTAATGAGATAAACCAGTTTACTTTTTATGGTCAAAATCGGTCAAAAAGTAAAGGGGTTAGCCTTTACTTTTTCACCGATTTTGGCCATTTTTCAACTTTGGAAGTAAGGCTAAATATTTTAGTTCATTGTATAGCACACCAACTATGGAATAACCACTGAAAAAAGTAGAACAATCCATTCAATTTTTAATGAGATAAACCAGTTTACTTTTTATGGTCAAAATCGGTCAAAAAGTAAAGGGGTTAGCCTTTACTTTTTGACCGATTTTGGCCATTTTTTAACTTTGGAAGTAAGGCTAAATATTTTAGTTCATTGTATAGCACACCAACTATGGAATAACCACTGAAAAAAGTAGAACAATCCATTCAATTTTTAATGAGATAAACCAGTTTACTTTTTATGGTCAAAATCGGTCAAAAAGTAAAGGGGTTAGCCTTTACTTTTTGACCGATTTTGGCCATTTTTCAACTTTGGAAGTAAGGCTAAATATTTTAGTTCATTGTATAGCACACCAACTATGGAATAACCACTGAAAAAAGTAGAACAATCCATTCAATTTTTAATGAGATAAACCAGTTTACTTTTTATGGTCAAAATCGGTCAAAAAGTAAAGGGGTTAGCCTTTACTTTTTGACCGATTTTGGCCATTTTTCAACTTTGGAAGTAAGGCTAAATATTTTAGTTCATTGTATAGCACACCAACTATGGAATAACCACTGAAAAAAGTAGAACAATCCATTCAATTTTTAATGAGATAAACCACTTTAACTTTTTTACTTTTTATGGGTCAAAATCGTTCAAAAAGTAAAGGGGTTAGCCTTTACTTTTTGACGGATTTTGGCCATTTTTCAACTTTGGAAGTAAGGCTAAATATTTTAGTTCATTGTATAGCACACCAACTATGGAATAACCACTGAAAAAAGTAGAACAATCCATTCAATTTTTAATGAGATAAACCACTTTACTTTTTTACTTTTTATGGGTCAAAATCGGTCAAAAAGTAAAGGGGTTAGCCTTTACTTTTTGACCGATTTTGGCCATTTTTCAACTTTGGAAGTAAGGCTAAATATTTTAGTTCATTGTTCATTGTATAGCACACCAACTATGGAATAACCACTGAAAAAAGTAGAACAATCCATTCAATTTTTAATGAGATAAACCAGTTTACTTTTTATGGTCAAAATCGGTCAAAAAGTAAAGGGGTTAGCCTTTACTTTTTCACCGATTTTGGCCAGTTTTCAACTTTGGAAGTAAGGCTAAATATTTTAGTTCATTGTATAGCACACCAACTATGGAATAACCACTGAAAAAAGTAGAACAATCCATTCAATTTTTAATGAGATAAACCAGTTTACTTTTTATGGTCAAAATCGGTCAAAAAGTAAAGGGGTTAGCCTTTACTTTTTGACCGATTTTGGCCATTTTTTAACTTTGGAAGTAAGGCTAAATATTTTAGTTCATTGTATAGCACACCAACTATGGAATAACCACTGAAAAAAGTAGAACAATCCATTCAATTTTTAATGAGATAAACCAGTTTACCTTTTATGGTCAAAATCGGTCAAAAAGTAAAGGGGTTAGCCTTTACTTTTTGACCGATTTTGGCCATTTTTCAACTTTGGAAGTAAGGCTAAATATTTTAGTTCATTGTATAGCACACCAACTATGGAATAACCACTGAAAAAAGTAGAACAATCCATTCAATTTTTAATGAGATAAACCAGTTTACTTTTTATGGTCAAAATCGGTCAAAAAGTAAAGGGGTTAGCCTTTACTTTTTCACCGATTTTGGCCATTTTTCAACTTTGGAAGTAAGGCTAAATATTTTTAGTTCATTGTATAGCACACCAACTATGGAATAACCACTGAAAAAAGTAGAACAATCCATTCAATTTTTAATGAGATAAACCAGTTTACTTTTTATGGTCAAAATCGGTCAAAAAGTAAAGGGGTTAGCCTTTACTTTTTGACCGATTTTGGCCATTTTTTAACTTTGGAAGTAAGGCTAAATATTTTAGTTCATTGTATAGCACACCAACTATGGAATAACCACTGAAAAAAGTAGAACAATCCATTCAATTTTTAATGAGATAAACCAGTTTACTTTTTATGGTCAAAATCGGTCAAAAAGTAAAGGGGTTAGCCTTTACTTTTTGACCGATTTTGGCCATTTTTCAACTTTGGAAGTAAGGCTAAATATTTTAGTTCATTGTATAGCACACCAACTATGGAATAACCACTGAAAAAAGTAGAACAATCCATTCAATTTTTAATGAGATAAACCAGTTTACTTTTTATGGTCAAAATCGGTCAAAAAGTAAAGGGGTTAGCCTTTACTTTTTGACCGATTTTGGCCATTTTTCAACTTTGGAAGTAAGGCTAAATATTTTAGTTCATTGTATAGCACACCAACTATGGAATAACCACTGAAAAAAGTAGAACAATCCATTCAATTTTTAATGAGATAAACCACCATTCAATTTTTAATGAGATAAACCAGTTTACTTTTTATGGTCAAAATCGGTCAAAAAGTAAAGGGGTTAGCCTTTACTTTTTGACCGATTTTGGCCATTTTTCAACTTTGGAAGTAAGGCTAAATATTTTAGTTCATTGTATAGCACACCAACTATGGAATAACCACTGAAAAAAGTAGAACAATCCATTCAATTTTTAATGAGATAAACCAGTTTACTTTTTATGGTCAAAATCGGTCAAAAAGTAAAGGGGTTAGCCTTTACTTTTTGACCGATTTTGGCCATTTTTTAACTTTGGAAGTAAGGCTAAATATTTTAGTTCATTGTATAGCACACCAACTATGGAATAACCACTGAAAAAAGTAGAACAATCCATTCAATTTTTAATGAGATAAACCAGTTTACTTTTTATGGTCAAAATCGGTCAAAAAGTAAAGGGGTTAGCCTTTACTTTTTGACCGATTTTGGTCATTTTTTCAATCTTTAAAATAAGGTCAAAAAACGATAATTTAACTCCCCAAAAGCCTTTTTTAAGCCACAAAAGCCCGAGTAAAAAGCACTGTGCCACAATCGCCACAACAAATGACAAAACATCAAATTTATGCAAATTTTATAAGCTACGCAGATATATTAATTTATACAAATTTATAATATAGTACACCAAAATATTTGTTGATAAAAACGTTTAATAATTCACAATCCGTACAGAAAAACCTATTAAAAAAAATAACAATAATAAAAAAATAAATACAGACAAAGTAACAAGAGCAATGAACCCAAGAGGATAGAAAGAAAGACGCTGGGGGAAAAACACCTGAGGCAAGAACTCCGGGGGAATAGAAAAATAAACCCAAAAGACAACGTAACTACTTCATGTAAGGTCTACACATTAGTTTGGGTTAGGTTTAAACACGTTTGGGATTAGGATTAGGTTAAGTGGTTATGGTAGAGTTTTAATGTTAGGGTCAGAACTATATTTCTTAATCACTAGATATGGATGCAAACTATTATGTGGACACAACACGAAGCACTTTCCAATGGAGAGAGGGACACCCCTGGCAAATATTTTGGGCCTGCGCAAGCTTCCGACTTCCGAGTTATTCCAACTTGCCTAGTTTCTAGGTCTTTCGTTTCCGCCATGAGCATGGCCGCGTAGTCGGTTCGGATTCTTGGGTAGACCTGTTCGGATCACTTAAAAAAATTTTGCATGTCCGGCGTTAAAAAAAAAAAGAAATTTTTTGCACGTCCGGGGATGGCAAAAAATCCTGAAAATCTTTGGCAAAAAAATCTGAAAATTTTTGCACCACCGGCGTCGGCAAAAAAATCTGAAAACTTTTGCACGTCCCGTCCGAGGGCTTCCCAGAGGTGAATAAAATCGTCTGGCATTTATAACCAGAATACGATACCAAAGACCGATTCGGACAAGAAAGAGTTAAAGCCCTTATTTTATAATTTCTAAGTTGTTAAAACGTGCTTGTGTAAAAGTTACATATGATTTACATTTCTTTCCGGATCTAGGCTTTCTTTCAGATCTAGGTACCATATAATACACGCGCGCGTGCTTCAGAACGATGGGACTAGGCTGTAGGGAATAGTCGAGTCTTAATTTACTGTCTGGTTGTTGTTGCCACGGCTAGTTCCCACTTCTCTTGCAATGTTCACTCTTGCAAACTGACGCATGCGCAAACGTTTGGCAGCGGTATTGGAGAGAGGAATCAGCTTACATAAAGGTGTCAGGAAACATGAAGAGAGGGACCGGTACCCAAGGAGGAAGGCACACACATATGAAGAAACCACAGTCAGTGAAGGAACATGGTTTGAAAATAAATTCGATCAACACGTGACGACGAAAGACTACGCGTGAAATTGCACAAACTGAACAAAAACACAGAACAATGACTTTCGCCGAGTTTCCATACATACCTCAACTGACTATGGAGGAATCAAGGGGATATCAAGAAAGGATATGTGCGAATCTAAACTCTCATCTGTTATTGGCTCTTACCTTTTCTTATTAAAGTACTGGTATTCGTGATATAGCTGGCGGTGAGTGGACACCAATGACACTCATTAACAAAGCCAAATCACATTCGCCATAACTGAAATGAAAATGACAACGCAAGCGAAGGTGAGCAACGGAACAACAGAGATGAGCACGAGAACAACAAACACGAGAAAGAAACAAACGTGAGCACGAGAACAGTAAAGACGGACAGGAGAACAACAAACATGAACACGAAAACAACAAACGCGAGCACGTAAACAACAAACGCGAGCACGAAAACAACAAAGATGAACACGAGAACAACAAACGCATGCACGAGAATAACAAACTTGAACAGGAGAACAGCAAAGATAAGCTAGCACCAGAACAACAAACATAAATACGAGAGCAACAACAGGAAAAAGAAAACAAGAAACATGAACAGAGAACAGCAAACATGAACACGGAAACAACGAACGTAAGCACGACAACATTAAACGTGAGCACGCGTGAAATTAGATGAGCACGAGAACAGCAAAGGTGATTACTAACCCTTAATGAGAGTGAGGTCTTTAAGGTAAAATATTAAAGCGAGGTCTTGTTAATACGGTCAAGACCGAGGTTTAATATTTTTCCGTAAAGACCGAACGGTCGTGGTTATTAAATAGTTTATTATATTGCACTTTTTATTTAAAAATCAATCTTGTATTTCTTGGTCTTCACTTCCTTTAAGTAACTTCGTCAAAACACCGGACTAGCGTTATTTTCTGCTGTTTCTTTCTCGTCTGGATACTAGAATTTACTTTTGTAATGTTCATCGTCGTTTATTTCATTTATTTTCGTCGTTTTGCAGCAGTAGAAGTTTCTTATTAAGATTTTTTGTTTGTTTCCAATCGTAGGGCATTAACAATTTTCATAATGCCCGCGGGCAATACGGAGAAATCTCGCCATGTCAGCAACCAATCACAGCGCGTGATTTTACCGGAAGTAATCCGTGCCATATAATAAAAAGAAGTAATGATGATTAAAGAAAAACAAAAGTATTTTATACACAAAACTGATAAAATCTTGTCCATACCCAAACGTGGACATAAGATCGCGCATGGTGACGTATTTCTTTTGAGTTAATAAATATTCTGAAATAACCTAAAAATAGAAACAACGTAATACATTAGTTCGTATAGACAGTACAGAATATTTCCGTTAACGCTTCCGCAAACTCTCCTACATGTAAAACTAACTATATTTTGTAATAAAGTACCGTAATCTAGATACGTTGAATGGTTTCTGTTTATACGCATTGTTGTTGTGCAACAATTATCTTTTTACTCTGTCTAACGTCAGATGATTTTACTCGTCAAGGGGAAAAGCCATGCGTGAAAGGGGAAAAGCCATGCGTGAAAGGGTTAAGCTTCCTTGCCCGCCTCTTATTGTTATTCTATTGATTTATATTTATATTATATACCTTTTGTGATAAAATTAAATCCATCCATTCATCCATCTACCCACCAACCTACCTATCCACCCACCTACCTACCTACCTACCACTACCCCCACTAACCTACCCTACCTACCTACCCACTAATCTACTACCTACCTATCCACCTACCTACACTAATCCCTATAACTACCCACTAATCTACCTATCCACCTACCTACCTACCCAACTACCTCCACCCCTTTTCCACCTACCTACCCACTAACCTACCTATCCTACCTACCCACTAACCTACTACCACTATCCACCCCACTACCCACCTATCCTACCCACTAACCTACCTATCCTATCCACCCACCTACCCACTAACCTACCACCTACCTACCCACTAACCTACCTATCCACCTACCTACCCACTAATCTACCTATCCACCCACAAACCTACCTATCCACCCACCTACCCACTAACCTACCTATCCACCCACTAACCTACCTTTTCACCTACCTACCCACTAACCTACCTATCCACCTACCTACCCACTAACCTACCTATCCACCCACCTACCCACTAACCTACCTATCCACCCACCTACCCACTAACCTACCTTTTCACCTACCTACCCACTAACCTACCTATCCACCCACCTACCCACTAACCTACCTATCCACCTACCTACCCACTAACCTACCTATCCACCTACCTACCCACTAACCTACCTATCCACCCACTAATCTACCTATCCACCCACAAACCTACCTATCCACCCACCTACCCACTAACCTACCTATCCACCCACTAACCTACCTTTTCACCTACCTACCCACTAACCTACCTATCCACCTACCTACCCACTAACCTACCTATCCACCCACCTACCCACTAACCTACCTATCCACCCACCTACCCACTAACCTACCTTTTCACCTACCTACCCACTAACCTACCTATCCACCCACCTACCCACTAACCTACCTATCCACCTACCTACCCACTAACCTACCTATCCACCTACCTACCCACTAACCTACCTATCCACCCACTAATCTACCTATCCACCCACAAACCTACCTATCCACCCACCTACCCACTAACCTACCTATCCACCCACCTACCCACTAACCTACCTTTTCACCTACCTACCCACTAACCTACCTATCCACCTACCTACCCACTAACCTACCTATCCACCCACCTACCCACTAACCTACCTATCCACCCACTAATCTACCTATCCACCCACAAACCTACCTATCCACCCACCTACCCACTAACCTACCTATCCACCCACCTACCCACTAACCTACCTATCCACCCACTAATCTACCTATCCACCCACAAACCTACCTATCCACCCACCTACCCACTAACCTACCTATCCACCCACCTATCCACTAACCTACCTATCCACCCACTAACCTACCTATCCACCCACCTACCCACTAACCTACCAAACCACCCACCTACCAACTAACCTACCTATCCACCCACCTACCCACTAACCTACCTATCCACCCACCTACCCACCCATTCTTTCATTCACCCACCCTGGAGTTCAGAGTTTTTCTCTGAGTTTACCTTACAACAGCTTGTACAGCGAAAACATACGAAAAAATTACAAAAGCTTGTATACAGCAAGAACTAACAAAAAATAACGAAGTAATAAACGTTGACGTTTAACTTACTTTACTTCTTAAATATATTTCTTTCATTTTATCTTCGAGGTGCATTAAACACTAAAATAAAAGAAAAAGTGTAAATAATGTAAAGTGATTAGCGCACGGGCCTTTCACCTCTGCGACCCGGCCGCATGTGAGAAAAGTGCTTCCAGTTTGACTCTACCAAACATCGCAGGTTTCCTCCTGTAGTAACACTGGGCCAATAAGGGATGGCCCTTACTGGATCTCTATGGGGAGAAAGTTAGCTATAACTGATGGTATATTCAGTATAAATAAGATTAGTTTAGTTTAGTTTAGTCAAATGTCAAAATAATATTTTTTGCTTCGCCTTTGAACTTTTTATTTAGTGTCATATTGAGGTTTGTATTTCCAAAATGATAATGATGTCAAGTAATATTTAAAACACGAGCAGGAGTGTTTTATCAGATTTAAAACCATGAGGGCGCAGCCCGAGTGTTTTAGATCTGATAAAACACGTGATGCGAGTCTTTCAAAAACGATTCGTTATTGGATGTTATGTTCATTAGTATTCTTTATATAAAATTTTAAGTTCATTAGTATTCTTTATATAAAATTGTATGTTCATTAGTATTCTTTCTGACGTCAAGGAGTTTTATCAGGTATAAAACCACGGACATGGTACTGACTTCCTTTGTGTTTTCTATGAATTATTAATGAGTTTTTGAATGATAAATAAATGTCAATGATGGCAATAAAAGTCCAAATCAGAAAATATTTTGACATTCAACTATTGACTTTACATGGAATCCATGTCAGAAATACCGTATTTGAGGCAATTTAATGTAGTTAACTTACAAATTGAGAAGACATATTCATCTCCCATAGACTACAAAATGAGGTTAGAAAATCGTAGACAAGTCCGGAACATTCTCCTTTCTTTGAGTAGCCCCCAGCGGGATAATTTCTAGAAGGAAAATTTCCGTATTAAAGTGTGTATGATATGAAAATTAAGTTTATCCTTGGATAAACTCTTAAAATGATAAAGTAACACCTTTTGCATATCTCACTTCGTTCTAAAAAGTGTTTTTTTAATGAAAATTAAGTTTGTCTTATTTGAAGAAACTCTTTAGTGCTTTATGAAACGAAAATTAAGTTTGCCTTATGTGAAAGTACTTTTAAAATAACAAAGTAACATCTTTTGTAGTTTTTTGTTTCCTTGCTTTGTTTTTAAGATATCACAGTTTGTTTTATAAGCGAAACTAACCAGTGACGTCACAACGTGCATAATGACTTTTATTTATTTATTTATTTATTACGTTTTGCCACATTGGTATACTATAGATAATAAGTACATAGGTGTATTGTGTGAGTGAGTGTGCTTTAAGTAATTAGATTTCAGTAAAGTTAATAATAATAAAATAAAAAATAAGTAAATTTACAATTAAATCACAATAACAAATTAACAATTACGTGGCAGGGTGCCCACAACAGCTTAATGCCAATTACTGCGGTCCCAAGTAAATAAAGTAAATAAGTAAATAATAATAATAATTATTATAATAATTATAATAATAATAATAATAATAATAATAATAATAATAATAATAATAATAATAATAATAATAATAATAATAATAATATAAGTTTCAGACATCAGATGCAGCAACGGATCGCTTCGTTGAGACCTCGGGTTGAGTTGCATTTTGTGCAAATCGATTTCCATGATCTGGGGTCTTCAGGGTTGTAAATTTGAAGTACTGCTGCTATGTAGTAGGACAGGAGGTTGCTTTTAAAACTGGAGAAAGCGGTCCCTTTTACACGTAACTGGGATGGTAAAGTGTTCCAAGTCCTGCACATTCTTGTAATATAGGAACGTTGGAAAGTAAGACTTACTGGGAAAGGTTATGTATCTTTGCTATTATCAAACGGAATCACTTCAAAGCAATTATGTGCGTGTGTTTTTCTCTTACAACAACAAAAATATACATTTTCAACTGATTCCGTTTAATAATCGCAAAGATATATAACCTTTCCCAATTCCCAGTAAGTCATTATGCACGTTGTGATGTCACTGGTAGTTTCACATATCTCAACAACGAAGCAGGGAAACAAAAAACTGCAAAAGATCTTACTCTGTCGTTTCAAAAGTACTTTCAAATAAGCAGGGTTCAAAATAGCGGCCGGCTGCCGGCCATAGCCGGCATTTTCACGCCGCTAGCCGGCTAGTGTATACGTTTTATAACGTAGCGTAACATCTTACAACGTGGCGTAATGTTATAGAACGTAGAAAACGTCTCAGAACAAAGTCTGACGTCTTATAACGTAGCGTAATGTAACGTCTTTAAACATAGCTTATTAACGTCTTACAACACAGCGTGATGTTGTATAACATTGCTTTAATAACGTGTTATAACGTAGCGTAACGTCTTAAAACGTAGCGTAACTTCCAATGTAGTGTAACGTCTCACAGCCTAGCGCGATGTCTACAGTAAATGAGATTCTTTTTTGAATACGAGTTTATTATCTAAAACAATTCCTGGGTGGGCCTCTCATGGACTCACATAGCAGACAAATAGCCTGTATATCAAAATAGCCGGTACCATAAATGTACATATGCAAGACAGCCTACAAAAATATCTAAATCCAAAATATTTATTTTGAACCCTGATAAGACAAACTTAATTTTCGTTTCATAAGCACTTTAAGGCCCGTTTACAGACGATTTTCTGCTGCGATTTTTCTCCTTCTGACACATACGATCGAATGGATTGACTTACGAACGTATTCAACCATTTATTCAGAGCTATACAAGGTTCAATACTTTGGCGAATCATCCATTCAATCGCATGCGTCTGGGAAAATCGAAGAAAAAGTTCATCGAAAATAGTGAGCGTGTCTCTATCACATATAGAGACACGTCACGGTCATGATTTTCCTTTGTGTTTTCCTCATGAATTATTAATGAGTTTTTGAAATCAGTATAAATCATATTTTCTCAAGAACAAAGTGAGATATGGAATAACTGTATAAGGAAGGTGTTACTTTACCATTTTAAAAGTTCCTCCAAATAAAACAAACCTAATTTTTAGTTCATAGACACTTTAAAGTGGTTCTCTCATGAAAATATTGTTGGTACTGTTTCTGCATAATCCTAAAGATATTATGGTACTTGGTGATTGCGCAGTTTCATTTCGAAATTCTAGTTAATAACAAAGTTGTATTTTACGTGCGAAGTTTGTATTTTGGAGCGCCGCCATTAAATTGGCCGTATTTGAAAAGAATGAGTTGAGGAGAATTTATGACGTCATAGACTCAACAAAAACAAAATATCTTTGTTGTTGTCAACAAAAGGGTCATTGTTGTTACTGAGTCTATGACGTCATAAACTTCCTCGACTCATTCTTCTCAAGCTCGGCCACTTTAATGCCGGCGCTCCAAAATACAAACTTTACACGTAAAATATCACCTTTTCTTCAACGAATTTTGAAATGAAACTTTGCGCTTTGCGCGATTACGAACTACCATAACATCTTTAGGATTATGCAAAAACATTGCCAACAATATTTTCATCAGAGAACCACTTTAACGACGAGAATGAAAGTACTTGTCATCCTTGACAAGAAACAACCCAAAAAAAGAGAAAAACTTCACAGTAAGCTCACCCAACTCCTTTCCTGGGTTTCCTCTGCGATTGAATTCTACATTCCCTAAAACAAACAGCGTAAATCAAACATTATTATAGGCCGTAGGAATAGATTGCCAGCAAAACAAACTTTGGTTTGCAGTTTACATTGACTGCAGCATCTTTAAAGAGAAATGCAATCAAATTTTTGTCTCTTAGACAGTTTTTCATAATTGTATTTATTCGACAAAAAAAATCAAAAACTTAGCATATTGTAAACATCAGACTTATTTAAAATATCTCAAAACGGAATACTCTGTCACAAAACCCCAACAAAAACCCTCATGTAAGTTTCTATATGTGAGAAATAAGAATGACTAACCAATTATTTGTGTTGCCAATGATAATAACAGATTCTAAAACGGGACTATCAACCACAGGTTGCTATATAATAAAAAAAATATATATATATATATATATAGGAAGGAAGGAGGGAGGGAGAAAAAGAAGGAAGGAGGGAAGTAAGGAAAGGTAGGAAGAAAATGAAGGAAGGAAGGATAGGAAGGAAAGAACGAAGAAAAGAAAGAAAAGAAGGAAGGAAGGAAGGAAGGGAAGGGAAGGGAAGGGAAGGAAAGAAAAGGAAAGAAAAGGAAAGGAAAGGAAAGGAAAGGAAAGGAAAGGAAAGGAAAGGAAAGGAAAGGAAGGAAGGAAGGAAGGAAGGAAGGAAGGAAGGAAGGAAGGAAAAAAGGAAGGGAAAAAGGAAGGAAAAAAAAAGGGGGAAATCCATTTTTTTAACAACCAAACATGTACTCTCTTACTTCCAACGAAATCTTCAAGTCATACTTTAGTTGCTCCTCCATACAGTCTTCCGTGCCATGCAGAACAAAATCTGGGAGATACTGATCACAATAACTGCAAAATCAAGAAAAAACATTTTAAATTTCATCTTGGATTCACATAAAATGCTTTATGATAGCCCCTAAAAGCCTGTAAAAAATGTTTGGATAAAAGAAAGAAAATACGTCACAGTCGTGGCAATAGAAGTGTTCCTAAACTAGAAGTTACTATCGCAAGTGAAATGCAGCCTCGAATGCCAAATCCTGACATTTTAGAAAATGTTAAAAATAAGCCCTCCTCTCATCACATCACGTCAGTAGATTTGTTTTTCCTTTTTCATGCCCCAGAAATTCTTCAATAAACCACTTGACGTTTTCATTGTATAAAACAAATAGATTACATTTTCCGTACGTGTGTACTGTCATAGATCACAAAAGACGTCACAGCGTGTAAAGAACAAAAAAGTACGACACGAGACATTGCCAGAAATTTGGGACAAGATGGTGGCGCGCGTGCGCATTAACGACCATAATAATGGCGATTCTCAACAGTAAATAATGAGAGCACACAATAATTCAAATTTTGCTTAATTAAACGGTGAAATATTTATTCTTTGCGCAGCTCCATCTGACTTCAGCATGGACTAAGCAACAGTTATAACTAAAAAACATTTTCTTACCTCGACGACAAAGTACTTCCCTAGCTCGTCTTATTTTTGCACTAAAAGCGCCACTATCCGTAGTGTTAGCCATAGTAATCTTTGTAAACAGGTGCTAGAAATTGGCCAAATTGACCAATAACGTTACGGGCGATGCGAAGTGCGCAGCTCGCGATTTCGGCATGAGTCAGTCTAGTTCCTGAGCACATAAAGACCCTAATTTGTCCCTAGCATAGTACTTCCAAAAGCGTTTGAACTTGCTTGATTTCACAGTTCTTATAGCCGTTTACACATTGTTTACATATACATACATGCACGATTTAGGCAAATTCTAAAGAACTCAATGACCTGAATAATGAGAATACACTAGAATCAAACGCATTAGAATACATAATTATATTATTAGGCGACCGAGAGCGGCGACACAAATGACACAAATTTCTGGGGATGACGAAGTAGAGTGGCGTGACTGTTGTTCTTTACACGCTGTGACGTCATCTGTGATCTATTACAGTACACACGCACGGGAAAATGTAATCTATTTGTTTCATACAATAAAAACGTCAAGTGGTTTATTAAAGAACTTCTGGGACATGAAAAAGGAGAAACAAATCTACTGACGTGATGTGACGTGACGTGACGTGATGTGACGTGGATGTGATTTGATGTCAGCTGTGCGTGTCCTTAGATCACGGTCAACAACCAATGAAAATGCACATACAATGATGGAAGTCATGTTATTGTATAAAGTTAATTTCATATTACTTTACCGCAGTGTGTTGCGTTGCGAAGTTCGTTTGGAAAATTGGCAAGTACGTTGTAAGCATGGTTGTCCATTATCCAATGAAAATGCAAACCAACCTTGTTGCTAACGTAGTTCCCAAGTTCCAAACGAACTTCGGAACCTCCCAACGAACTTCGCAAGACACCGTGGTAAAGTAATACGAAACCAACTGTAACCCATCACTCCACATTCACTCAGAAGTCAGAACTGAATTAACTGAATTGTCGTCGAGCTTCAGTGAGTCTCAAGATTTTAGCAATCTTTTCGATACCCTAACCAGAACAAAAACTCTAACCCTAATCAGAAATCTGGTTTACCCCTTAGCTTTTTGGAAAAACATATTTGCCGACATATTTTGGAAAAGCTGCGAAAGGACTGGACGGGTCCTTTTGAATAATCCCTTTTAGCCGAAACCCAATTTCCTTTGCAAAATGATGCGCGCGCAATACCCTAAAATTCGTCTAATAGACTGGTTTGTAGTTTTTAAACAACCAAACAGGAAATATGATTATTAGTCAAACACACCAATCAAATTCAAAGCAGGAAGTTGTTCAATGAACTTCAGTTGTTCAATGAACTTCAGTTGTTCAATGAACTTCAGTTGTTCAATGAACTTCAGTTGTTCAATGAACTTCAGTTGTTCAATGAACTTCAGTTGTTCAATGAACTTCAGTTGTTCAATGAACTTCAGTTGTTCAATGAACTTCAGTTGTTCAATGAACTTCAGTTGTTCAATGAACTTCAGTTGTTCAATGAACTTCATTAAACAAGACGCCTGGTCAGGCGTTCACTCGGGCTACTGCAAAATCACAGTGCTATATTATATAGTAGGTGAAGGTGTTTTGCAATCATATACATGTGCGCAGTGCTAAGATCTAAAGTCTATTAAACATATTGGTCACAGACAAAAGTCAAAACACAATCCAATTCTCCAATAGAAAACACAATTTGCAATAACAAAACACGATTGCCTGTATTTATTAACGTATTTCCACACATGTACACAGCGTTCATATGTCGAGTCTCTTCAGGTATTAAATATCAACACAACTATATATAAACGGCATGTGCGATTGTAAGTGTATATAATATCAAGATACTTGCCAGCGACATGCACTGACCAATAACTATGTCTGTGAACACACAGAACACATCCGAGACGAGTGATCAGACATCAGGAAAGCAAAGAAAGAAAGTATTATTTCCACACATGTACAGCGTTCAATATGTTAAGTCTCTTCGCCTTTATATTACACAGCTTCATGTTTACCTAGAAAGTGTCACCTGCAAGTTCACTTAATGAACGGCGTGTGCGATTGTAAGCGTATATAATAATATCAAGATACTTGCCAGCGACATTACTGCCCAGTAACTATGTCTGTGAACATAACACACAAAACACATCCGAGACGAGAAAGGGCATTCATAGTCACATGCCTCAGTTTCGCAAAGCTTATTGGTCAATATCGCCAGCGGCCGCGCGGAGAACTAATAACGCGTCGCAAAAAAATAAAAAAAATAAAAATAATCGCGAAACCTAGACTCGTCTACCTGCCAAACAGTCGGTCAGGTGGAGGAACTGAAATTGCAACAATATTTTAGGAACACTTCCATTGCCACGACAGTAACACTTGCGAAAACTAATAAAACAATACATGAACATACCCGGCCATGAGAGATCTTCCAAAGCTAAATAGCTGGTAGTCCAACAAACTAAAGTTAAAATATAGAGAACAAATTATAAAATAAATAATTCAAGTTTCGTTTAAACCACTTTCGGCTGATTCAAGTTATTCTCTTTAAGGTGATTCAGAAGTAATACGAGCAACAAATTGCTGCAACATTGTTGCGTTGCAAGTTGAATAGCGTTGTTGCACGTATTACAACCCACATTAAACATTGTCACGCAACAATGATTTTGTTGCAGCAAGTAGAACAGTAGACAAATTTTTTCAACAAATTTTTTCAACTTGCAACAAAATCACTGTTGCGCGACAATATTTAAGGTTGGTGGTGATACGTGCAACAACGCTTTTCAACTTGCAACGCAACTTTGTAAGTTGAAGAAAAATGTTGCCTGTATTACCTCACCTTTAAGTATTAGTTAAGTATTAATTTACCACGGTGTGTTGTGAAGTTCGTTGGGAATTTGCGAAGTTTATTTGGAACTTGGGAACTACGTTGTCGACACGGTTTCCAATTATCCAATCAAAATGAGCTTTGATTTATAGCTCGCAATTTCATGTACTATTTCAAAAACGGGTTCAAGTGTTTGATCACGGTTTCAAAACACGAGAAAGCTAATGAATCTCGAGGGGCGAAGCCCCGAGAGATTCATTAGCTTTCGAGTGTTTTGATACCGTGATCAAACACGCAGAACGAGTTTTTGAAATGGCTTCTCAAATGAAAGACAATGAACCAATGAGCCACCGTTGTGGGACTTGTGGATGTTTTGTGATACAATTTTACTCAATCGTATCGTGTTTCCTGTTTAATTAACATAAATGAAACTCTAGTGTTTGATGAAGAAACAGATCAAACACTAGTGTTTGATGCAGTGCTTTACCGTGTTTCACAGCCCATTCACGTGACGGAATGGAGCTGTCTAATTGAGTAAAATTCTCATGAATTACTAATGAATTTGAGAATGGATAATCGACAACCATGGTTACAATGTATACTTGTCAATCTCTGAATGAACTTTGCAACTTCCCAACGAACGTCACAATACACAGGAGATAAAGTAATATGAAATCAACTGTAATATGTATTTTACTTAGTTAGAAAATATACTTAGCCTAGTATATAGACATACTCAGTAATCGCATCTTCATCATCTAAAGTAGTACCAGATCTACAACAACACAAATTCACATTAAACAAAGAAAATTATAAATATTTTGGCACCAATAAAGAACAACATTTGGAAATACTATATAGGAAGCATAATATAGCCTATATATACAGGTTTAAACACAATATGTACAGCTGTACACGAACACGTACTACGCGAACACGTAGTACACGAACACGCACAACACGTACTACACGAACATGTACCATAGGCAAACGCACTCATACTTCATGAACACGTACTACACGAACACGTACCACACGTACACGCACTACAAAGTGAAACACGCACTATACGCCAACAGACTACAGGCACACGTGCTATACGAACATGCACTACACGAGCACGTACTCAAACTTTCACGTTCTCTCCAGAGTTTCCAGTACTTCAATAGTGCGTTTAATCAGAGTGGTCTGTAAACAGTTCTGTTAATTTATTATAGTGCGTATTTTGGTAATATTCAAAAAAAATAAAAGAGAATTTATTCAACCATTTATTCACTTACTTGGGTAAGTCCAGTTGGTAAGGTTGAGCAACAGACGGGAATTTGTCGTCGCCATTTTCAGTTGATTGTAAACACTGAACGTTTAATCCTGAATCTATTGATAAACTACTCAAAGAACCCCTCTCGGCCTCAAAAGATTGCAACGAAATGCCACTGGAGTAATCATCTGAGCTCATAGTTGCCGATGAACCGCATCTACTGTTGGCATTAAACTCACTGTTCATCATACGACAGCAACATGCTTTGAGTTTCTCACATTCCCTGCAGAAACCTGAATCAACTAAACCCCGTTCCGCATCATCTTGGAAAAAAACATCATCACGTTCAGAAAACCTAAGTTGGCCTTGACAAATAGGACAAAGCGGAAACGACGAAAGAAACATAGTTTCAATACTCTGACGATCCAATGAAATTGTTTTGCCTTCGTTCTGAATACAAAATGTACCGTTTTGATAATTGTGATGTTCCAACTTCTTGTCGGAACTGTGTCTTCGTGTTAACTTTGCCCCATTTCCTGGGTGATTTGTAACACTCTCTTGAAGTCTATTCTTTGATAAACAAACACCATCTAAGCTTCTGGAAGTTTTATCACAACAAGAAGTCCTCAGAAACGATTTCCACAGTTTGTTTTCTTTGCTGTTCCCCGTAAACATACCACTACAACTGCACGCTTCGACAGTTCTTTCCAACAGACATTCTTCAATAGGCTGTCCGTTAACTGTCACTGCCGGTTTATTACACCGCTCGCAAAAACTCTTCTCCATACAACTACAACTGGTTTTTCCCTTGGAATTTTGTTCCAGCTTTTTCTCAGACACTTGTAAGAAACTCTGAGATTGTTCAAGAATTTTCTCGGAATTTTTAAGATTTCTCTCGGAAGTTTCAAGATTTTTCTCGCAACTTTCAAGAACTTTCTCGCAATTTTCAAGATTTTTCTCGGAATTTTCAGTAATTTTCTCGGAATTTTTCTCGGAATTTTCAATAATTTTCTCGGAATTTTCAAGATTTTCCTCGGAATTTTCAATAATTTTCTCGGCATTTTCAAGATTTCCCTCGGAATTTTCAACAATTTTCTCGGAATTTAGTTCCACCTTTCCCTTGGAAATTTGTGAGATATTTTCCGAAGTTTGAAGAATTTTCTCGGAATTTTCCGGAGATACGTGGCTTTCTGTTTCGTCGCAGCTTGCTGATAGACTGGGTGGAGTACTCAGGGACAGAGAATCCAGACAAGGATTGGGAAATTTTGGAGTTTGCTCCATTGACTGTTCATAAACCTCGCTGCAGCGAATGAAGTACGATAAAATATGTAACAACACAGTGACAAGGTTTCGGTCTTTTCCAAGAATAACAGTTCTAGCTATTCTCGTAGGATCTCCACCAGCTCCATACAGATCACTAGAAAGCAAGTATATTAACGCATTAGCGAACAGTAGCAATCCCCATAACCCTACATTATTATATGGCTAAACTTGTTTTCAGGTCACTACGACGCCCATTTGGCGCACGTTGAATGGTTGCTGAAAAATCCGAAAAGAGCGATAAAGCCTTCCCGGCACTGTGGGAGGGCAATACGCCTTCGCTAATTTTGGCGGGAAAATTTCTAAGTTGATTTGAATGAAAATAAAGGGGAATTAGATATTTTCGTTCGAAAATTTTGAACAATAAATAATACGTCCTGGGACATTAGTGTTTCTTAGAAAACCTACTTATTTAAAAACGCAGAAAACGAATGCTTAACAGATGTAAACATGAAACAAACAATTAGCAACGAAATCGCAAAAAAAATCGCAACCAAATGGCAACCAAATGCCAACCAAATGTAAAAGTAAGGTAAAGGGCAACATTTAAAGACGCGTACGAAAACCTCAGGCAAATACCTACCCGTATAGACCTCATACTTGGTTAATAAGCCTTTAATAAAAAGGTCTCGATGCCCGAGACAAGTCTAAAAAACAATGGGTCGGTCGTAGGAAAGTGCAGTAATCCTTTTTTATACGTTACCTTAACTGAGCCCATAGTGGGTTGTATGGATGAGATTCTCCAAGCACATTGAGCTTAAAAAGAAAGAGAAAAACAAAATTAGATCAGTAAAATATATTATGTGAGCTATCTTATGTGTTAAGATATTTTTTATATATGTTAGTATGGTACTTTCAGCTTGGAGTTTACAAGTTTTTGTTAGATGTTAATACCTGTACCCAGAAAATTCTGAGCTCTAGACGGGACTCGAACCCACAACCTTTCAAACGCTAGCCAGACGCTCTAGCCATTGAAAGAGTTAAAAAAAACCCAGCCGAACCAACCAACCAACCAACCAAACAAACAAACAAACAAACAAACAAACAACCAACCAACCAACCAACCAACCCAGCTAGCCAGCCAGCCAGCCAAGCAAACAAACTAACAAATAAATAAACAAACAAACAAACAAACAAACAAACAAACAAACAAACAAACAAACAAACAAACAAACAAACATCATTAAAAACAAAACATTACAAATTCCCAACTGAAAATTAACTGACACAATGCGATTTGTAGCCCAACAAGTACTTGTGACACACGTACAGTTTGACTCGTTCCCAGGTATAAACAAACGTAAACAACCTCAGTCTGCCATTTGCGTTCAAGTGGTTCAATTGGCCATTTTCCAAAAGAGTTGAAGACTGGTGACGGGTTAGGAACGCTAGGGTACTTGGGATCGCGCGTTTGGAGGGACAATGATAGCGTAAGGACAATGAATCTGTCCCTCCAAACGATCCCAATTACCTTAGCGTTCCTAACCCGTCACCAGTCTTCGACTCTTTCGGGAAATGGCCAATTGTTAGAGCGTCTGGCTATAGTATTCGGAAGGTTTCGAGTTCAATTCTGAGTATTAACATCTAACGACAACTTGTACAGCAAGGACTAAGAAAACATACTCTTAAGGTTACTGTAGACCTCGGGTTACGTTTTCGGGAAAACATTATAGCGCTCCGTCCGTTTATTGCATATACCAAAACCTACACATTATTCGAAAGCTGATATAACTGACTACAAGACTGCAGCAAAACATTTGGTCATTTTATGAACGCAAACAAAAAATAGCGCTTTTGTTTATTAAAGTTTTTATTCCAATTCGAAATACTATAAGTGAACAATTGTTTACTATAAGGCTCTAAAAATTGTCAGTTTGGTGTAGATAAATATCACAGCAAAAATAGTGTGTCTGGGTTTGTAAAAATTCCAAATACTTTTAGAGTTATCGAATTTTTACTATTACAGCTAAAACACAATCTCACAGGAGGTTGAATATTGAAAATTCCACAATTCCCAGACACACTTTTGTCACCAGAATACTAATTTACACGAATATCAATTTTTAGACGATTCTGATAAATTCGTTTTACTTTTTAGCTTTTTAAAGTTCTTATATACTTTAGCTCAAAACATTTATTTGAGAAAAAGCCGTGTGAAAGAAACATCTTGTCACTTATTCACACAAAGTAAATGTGCTTTTTCCTTGTTTAGAAATTAAAAAAACATGATTTCCTGAAATCTGAAAGCCCTCATAAAATGCTTCACTTTCAGCGAATAAAAAAAAATTTTAAAAATTAAAAAAATTATGGTTTGAAGGTCTACAGTAACCTTAAAGCTTGTTATTCTAACAATATCAATCATAACATTTTCAAACTTGGCTTGATGCGTTCTGTCTCGTGATATGGTTTACAGTCAACTTGTTTAGTTTTAAACACACAGACCAGTACTTTCCCTAACACGACTCTTTCTCCTGACAAGTGTATGAACTACTGAAAGCTAACTTACTGGGTCGACACTAAAAACAATGACTCAAAAAGAGCCTCCCGGGTCTTTTTGCGTCTTTTCAAAAATATGTCGTCAAATTTGTTTTTCCGATTTTTGTTTCAAATTTGTTTTTCAAATTTGTTTTTCCGATTTCCGTCAAATTTGTCGTCAAGCTTCAGTGAGTCATCCTTTTTTAGCCCTAACCAACTTACTGCTTCTGACGAATGTTTATCAAGGTATGCTCTTCTCGATTGTGCGGGGGATGGCGTAACTGTCGTAACCCAGGCAACGTGATACGTCAAGACGGCGGTTAACAAGGAAGTCATAAAGCTATAACAAAATATAAGATTTGGTAAACAAAAAGAAAAGGAAAAGAAGGGAAAGGAAAGAAAGGAGAGATGAGGAAAGGAAAGGGAAAATAAAGGAAGGGAAAGGAAAGATAAGGAAAGAAAAAGAAAAAAGAAGGAAAGAAAAAAACTAGATTCCAAGCATAGTGCAAAGTTTCTAGTCAAAGATAATATACAAAGATACCAGCCCCGCAGCCTGCCAGCAAAAAAAAGCAAAGTCCACAGTTAATTTAATACAAGCCAAAACTCAGGCAAACAAGCCAAAATAGAATCACGATGATTCATTTTCTCTTGTCAAGAACGCAAAAAAAAAAAGATTATAAACTCCGACAAACATGAATACTGACGTGTTTTGCACCCTATTGTTCTGTTGACAAGAACTTTTTGAATTCCTCGAACGTTTTGCATAAAGTACCGTAAGCGGGCACCTAGTCTGAACAGACTCGACAGAGGGATATACTATTCACGATTTTACTTACAATTTAGTCTCTTTTGTGTTGTACATCTGAATTGCATTCACCAACTGCGGAACAAAATCCTCGCAGATAGCATCACACTGGTCTGGCTGAGACAACATGGTTAACCACACTGGGTTCTACAATTAAAATTATCGACGGTTAATTATAACTTCAACTTAAGCACAGAGCATACAATTCTTACGTACACACGTCTATTTAAAGTGGTTCACTGATGGAAATATTGTTGGCAAGGTTTTTACATAGTCTTAAAGATGTTATGGTAGTTAGTAATCGTGCAAAGTTTCATTTCAAAATTCGTTGAAGAAAAGGTGATACAGTAAACACCCGCGTGTAAGAACCTAGTGATTTAAGAACCTGTAGGCAGAAATTTTGGATTTTAATACCCCAAAATATAAGAACATGTTTAGCCAACCAAAGCCACAAGGTTCTTATATGAAGAGTCACTCTGAATAATGAAACAGTGCTGTAGCCAAAATGTGGGACTATAAAATATAAATTTGCTATATATTTGGCCCTTCCATAAAAATATCATTACAGAATTACATACATACAGTATAATCTCTCTATAACAAAGTGGTTTATATATCTGGTCATATAACAATAGCATTTCCCTTAAAGAATTTTAAGAACCTATTAAGAACCTATTTTGCCTAAATTGTCAGTAATTACCCCAAAATATAAGAACCTATTTTGCCAGACTTGAAAAAATCTAGGTTCTTACACGTGGGTGTTTACTGTATTTAACGTGTGAAATTTGTATTTTGGAGCGCCGGCATTAAAGTGGCCGAGCTTGAAAAGAATGAGTCGAGGAAGCTTATGACGTCATAGACTCAATAACTCTTTTGTTGACAACAACAATGATCTTTTCTTTTCGTTGAGTCTACGAACGTCATAAGCTTCCCCGACTCATTCTTCTCAAGCTCGGTCACTTTCATGGCGGCGCTCCAAAATACAAACTTCGCACGTAAAATACAACTATGTTTTTGAGAATTTCAAAATGAAACTTTTCACAATTACCAACTACCATAATATCTTTAGAATTATGCAGAAACATTACCAACAATATTTTCATCAGAAAACCACTTTAACAATTAGACAAGTCCGAGTTGTCTATGAGCTGATAGTCGACAAGGCGCAGCTGAGTTGACTATCGTTCATGGACAACGAGGACGAGTTTTCTAATTGTTTTAGTATAAACTATAAAGAAACTAGTCGGACAAACTGTTATTTTAAAGGAACAAACTAAAACCTCAGGCAAATGCGAGTTTTTTTCCCTCCATTATCTTGCATTTACTACCAAAATCAGTAGAGTGCTTGTCGAGCCCAAAATAACGGCGCGTCAATAACAAAGGGTGGCGTGTGCTGTTAGTGCGCTGCCTCTCACCAAAAAGTTAAGCCCGGTTAGACGGGGTTAGTACTTGGATGGGCGACCGCTTGGGAATGACCCCGTTGTCGAGCTGGAAACTAATGTGAGTAGAGTTGTAGTTGATCTCTCCTGTGCTTCGAGGGTTTTTCGCCGGGTTCTCCGGTTTTCCTCCCTCCGCAAAACCAACACTTATACATCACGGTAGTCATGTTCAATTGGGGCATTTCGCTCTGTTTGACCACCAGTTGCTATAGGCAATAAAGTTATTAAATCTATTAAATCTAAATCTAAATAAGCCTAACGCAAAAAAATGTAATCGCGCGAGAGAGGTAAATAAAAACGTTTTGATTTTTGAATGGATGTCGTATTAAGTATAATAGGTCAACGCCTTATTTGAACACGATGTAAATATGTCGTGGAGTTCCCACGGTAGTGTTTGCGTCATTTAGATGTAACGTCGAACGCTGTCATAATAAAGAACGATATTAAATAAACTTGCCATAAACACTACTGATTTTGGTAGTAAAATTTGACGCTTTCGCTACTAGTGGTCTATCACAAATAGACAGTGAGTAGCTCAGCCAATCAGAATGCAGCATTAGTTCAAATTTCACACAATTTTCTCAATCTCGTTCCCAGAGCCGAAATACTTACTCTAATTCTCGGAGCGTAATACAGATTGAGAATATTATCAGCAAATATATTGGCAGCCTATACATAAAGATGAAATATGTCAGCTAAAAGAATTCCAAATTTAACAGGAAATACAGTGAACAAAAATTATTGACATTTAATAACCTCTTTCTAGGCAGCATCCGACTCTTAAAGTCTTAAAAAGTCTTCTGTATTTTACTCTGGCTAACCCCAGACAATTTTACTTGTCACAGAAAAAACCACCGACAGAAAAGAATTAAAACTCATATGAGAAAATCGCAAAACTTGCGATATCCCACGGCGCTTATCTGTTTATGTGATCGACTGACCGACCGACCGACCGACCGACCGTCTGTCTGTCTGTCTGTCTGTCTGTCTGTCTGTCTGTCTGTCTGTCTGTCTGTCTGTCTGTCTGTCTGTCTGTCTGTCTGTCTGTCTGTCTGTTAGTCAGTCTGTCTGTTAGTCAGTCAGTCAGTCAGTCAGTCAGTCAGTCAGTCAGTCAGTCAGTCAGTCAGTCAGTCAGTCAGTCAGTCAGTCAGTCAGTCAGTCAGTCAGTCAGTCAGTCAGTCAGTCTGTCTGTCTGTCTGTTTGTTAGTCAGTCAGTCAGTCAGTCAGTCAGTCAGTCAGTCAGTCAGTCAGTCTGTCTGTCTGTCTGTCTGTCTGTTAGTCAGTCAGTCAGTCAGTCAGTCTGTCTGTCTGTCTGTCTGTCCGTCCGTCCGTCCGTCCGTCTTTCTGTCAATGAAAACGTAAACACTAAAGGCATTGTTGTTCTGTTCACATTGTACCAATTTCTGCAATGCAGCAAAATCCCGAACAAATACTGAACGTCCAAGCTCTCGGGGACGGGCTCCAAACCTCACTGCACTCTAGCATCGCAGAGTTAAAACTCCAGTCAGAAGGCCTTAATAAGTGTTGTATTTACGGTTTGGTCTTAAAATGTAATTATGGTAATAATAACCTGACGAGATCTTAAAAAACATAATACTGACGTTTCGAAAAAAAGCCCTTTGTCCCAGTAAATTTACCACCATGCCATGCATTTTTAAGATTTTCCATACATGCTATTCACACTTCCTAAGTTCAAAACTCGTCACGTACATTAAGCACTGCATCTTGAATTGATTTTCCTGACATTTGAAGAGATGTCAGCAAAGCCTTTTCAATTCTTCTTTTCAGCTGGTGCACGTGAGATTCGATGATAGGAAAATGTGAAAAACAAAAACTTTGAAATAATCTAAAATAACACACAAAAAATATTGTTATTGTTTGCT
Source organism: Paragorgia papillata (assembly GCA_035771165.1). NCBI lineage: Eukaryota > Metazoa > Cnidaria > Anthozoa > Scleralcyonacea > Coralliidae > Paragorgia > Paragorgia papillata. The sequence continues at coordinate 1,942,120 of JAWNZC010000238.1, forward strand.
GCTGTCGTTGCTACTCTGCTGCTGCTACTGTTGTTGCTCCTGCTGTTGTTGCTACTGTTGCTGTTGTTGTCGTTGTTGTTGTTGCTGCTGCTGCAGTTGTTTTCGCTGTTGCTGCTGCTGTTGTCGTTGCTGCTGTGGTTGTTTTTGTTGCTGCTGTTGTTTTTGCTGCTGCTGTCGTTTTTGCTGCTTCTGCTGTCGTTTTTGCTGTTGCTGCTGTTTTTCTTGGTGCTGCTGTTGTTGTTGCTGTTGTTTTTGCTGCTGCTGTTGTTGTTGCTGCTCCAGTTACTGTTGCTCTTCGTCTGGCTGTTGTTGTTGTTGCTGCTGCTGCTTTTGTTGTTGTTGATCCTGTTGTTGTTGCTGCTGCAGCTGCTTTTGTTGTTCTTGTTGTTGTTGCCCCTGTTCCTGTTGCTCTTCGTCTGGTTGTTGTTTGTGGTGATGGCTTTGTTGTTGTTGTTGTTGTTGTTGTTGCTCCTGCTGTTGTTGTTGCTGTTGCCCCTGCTGTTGCTGCTGTTGTTGTTGCTGCACCTGTTGCTGTTGCTCTTCGTCTCGTTGTTGTTGCTTTTGTTGTTGTTGTTGTTGTTGTTGTTGTTGTTGTTGTTGTTGTTGCTGCTCCTGCTGTTGTTGCACCTGTTGCTGTTGCTCTTCGTCTGGTTGTTGTTGTTATCGCTGCTACTGTTGTTTTTGTTCTTGTTACTGCTGCTGTTGCCGTTGTTGTGTGAACATGACACAGTTTGACACTATTTTGAAAATGCAAGGCATCTCAGATCTGAAGACTTGGTATAATAATAGCGCCCAAGCTCAATTAAACCGAAATAATTGTCTATCGCCAGAAGCATATTTATACCTTGTTAATAATTAACGTCGTCATTGGTTCTATTTGAGGGTATAAATATGAGACCTGTCTTCACAACAATCACCTCTGATGAAGACACTAGATCAGAGTGTCAAAGCGTTGGGTCACTAACAGTAACTTCGGAATTTACGTTCAAAAAAGCCAGAATAGCTTTAAACTAATATGTCTGATTCCTCATCTGCCTAGTACCCTAAAATATATATTTGTTGTCATGCACAGAAGTTTTATGTATTGTATTTTTAACATACTACCGTAGCGCATGTGGTGTATTCATACTTAGCATAAACCTCGCAGGTGAATAGTGCTTTTCACACAATCTGATTGGTCCTCTAGCTCGGGTTATCCTGCACTATTCACCTGCGGGCAAAACAAAATGGCGGACAGTTTTGCTTTATTTACCGAAGCAGGAGATTTTGTTGATAAACAAGGCTGACGTTGTAGAATAACGAGAAAAGTCAACAAAATTAAGTAGAAGAGTGTCCACAGGTATGTTTCTTTACAATTTTCTGGCCATTAATATATTCAAAAGTTGTAAAAACTGTTTTGTCGACAAATATCGAGTATGCCAAGTGCTAGCCAAGTGCCCAAGTTGCTAGCGGCCGTGTCGTGTATAAAATACCGAAAAGTATAAGAATGTTAAACTTGTTATTTCATTTATGAGGTATACGCTAAAACAATTATTCACCTCAGTGTCGGTGAATAGTGTGGATATTCACCTCCACTTCGGTGAATAATTGTTAAATGTATGTATTTTATGCAAAGAATAATTGGTTCGTTCAGCATACCTGTTGTTCTCTTCACACGTATCTTTGTCTTCCCACAGTGAAAATAAAACACCAATTCCAATTTTTGGTCTTCGCCGCAACCGCATGGACATCTATTGAAAAACAAACAGAATATATTTCATTTGTTTATAATCACAAACATGCGTATATAACCTTTTGCAATAAGTCATTACTTCCGCCAGGAGATTATGTTTTCACCTCCTCTGTCTGTCTGTCTGTCTGTCTGTCTGTCTGTCTGTCTGTCTGTCTGTCTGTCTGTCTGTCTGTCTGTCTGTCTGTCTGTCTGTCTGTCTGTCTGTCTGTCTGTCTGTCTGTCTGTCTGTCTGTCTGTCTGTCTGTCTTCTGTCTGTCTGTCTCGGCCCCATGCGATTACCTATACAAATTTTTCGTTTCATAGGCACTTTTAAGTTTTAAAGGGGATTGGCAATAAAAATTAAGTTTGGCTAATTTGAAAGAACCCATAAAATTGTAACAGAAGATCTTTGACAACTTTTTCGTATCTTTCTTCGTTTTCAAGTTATTTCAATTTGTTTAATATGTAAATAAGATGGTCTCTGACGTCATGAGCAGGGTACAGTATTTTCATACAGAGCAAAATCACTTACATATCTATAATTGCTCAACATGAGATGTTCAGCGTCACAAGGAGTTTTTATGCGCACAGTTTCAAGTGATTTCGTTGAACAAACTTAGAGATATAACTGGTTTTGCCACATGTGAAAATATTTTACCCTGCTCATGACGTCAGAGACCATCTCATTTACATATCAAACAAACTGAAATATCTTGAAAACGAAGAAAGATACGAAAAATTTGTCAAAGATCTTCTGTTACAATTTTATGAATTCTTTCAAATTAGACAAACTTAATTTGTATTGCCAATCCCCTTTAAGCTATCGTATACCTTATTTGAGCTCTCTCAAAATAGTTCAAAAATTGACATTATATTCATTTTAAAAATTTACAAAATGTATCGATGGTGTACCTCATCATTAAAGCTTTCATTCCTTCTGTGACAACCATAATCCATACGTGTCGCCTGACTTCTGAGCCATCGTCTTTGATAACTGCCAGATGAAGTTCTTGGAAATGTAGCATTCAGAGAAGAGTGACTGCTTCCTGGAGAGAAGAAGAGACAGTGATGTGTAGTAATTAGGATCTATGTTGGTCTATTTTTATTCCAATGTAAACCAAATGAACAAAGTTTTAGGGACTTCTTGATGACGGTAATGATGATGATGGTGGTGATGATGGTGGTGATTGATGATGGTGGTGACTGATGATGGTGGTGACTGATGATGGTGGTGATGATGATGGTGGTGATGATGATAGTGATGATGGCAATGTGAATTTGAAACATGTGATTTACTTCACAATGTGAATCTTCACAAGTGAATTGTACATGTGATTTCAAAATCACATGTGAAGAATGTGGAATTTTCGTAAGGTACGTATATAATATCACATAAATTATATAAAGTAAATAGGCGAATAAATGAAAATTTAAAAAATATATACATCATTTGCAGAGAGTACAACAATTTGAATTGTTCTCTATTAAACTAGTTAAATCTATCTTTTTTATCTTTTGTTTAAACATGTTCAGACTCTCTAAAGCTCTTAAAGTGGTACTTAACTACTTATTAATTTTGACCATATAAAATAGGATATAGAATGCTTACCATAAAATACCGTTTAAAAACGAGGTATATCGAAATCACTATTCCTAGACATTAGTAGGTACGAGCTTATGCTTAACCTTTCACATTGCAATATCCTGCAATCGCCTATTGTACAATACCCTGCGAGCAGAGCCTTCTTTTCCTTATTTCTTCGCTGAGAAAGAGGAAGAAAAGTAGGCTCTGCTGTATTCGTGTTTGGCTTCGTCCAAGATTTAGGACGAAGTAACCGGTTCTCGTTTTGTTTTCTGCTCTGATTGGGATTGGGTTCGAGATTGTAACCAAGCAACTGACATGCATGCGCAATGGAAACCAGTCACGAATACTGGCAGCTTAGCCTACTTTTCTTCCTCTCTCTCAGCGAAGAAATAAGGAAAAGAAGGCTCTGCTCGCAGGGTAATTTTACAATGTTGGTAGCTGAGCACGATTAAGGAGTTGCTGATATGATTCTGACTTAGATCTGTATACAGCCTTCAACGCTCGCTCTTGAACGCGTTCGAGCTTCCTTCTAATCGAGGATTTACAAAAATGCGCCACACTAGATGACAGTATGTTAAGTGAGGCAACATGAACGACTTATACAACAAAAGCTTAGCGTTACATGGAATTAAATTACCTAGTTGTACAAGTACTCCAACTTTTTTACCAGCCTTAAGGCGGATTTCCAGTCCTCGCACGAAGCAACTCATTGCGCCAGCACTCGCAAGCTCGCTGCGAGTATTTTAACGCTCGTGGCAGATAGTTGGAAATTTTGAAGTATTTTTTACTCGCGGCAAGCACTCGCGGCAAATAAACCAATCAAAACAAATGATGTCAACATTTCAAACTCGTTAGTAATTCATGAGAAAAACTTTGGTGGAAATACAGTGGAAACCATGCGAGTGCTCGTAGCGAGCTGAGAGTTGCTTCGTGCGAGGACTGGAAACCCAGTAACTTATGATGGCGATGTTGATAATGTACGTGTTGATAGTAATGATGGTGATGGTGCAAAAAAGTGGAGAGCAGTACCTGACGTGGAGTTTGAGAAACCTTCAACAACATTTTGGAGTTGGACAGAGTGGCATGGTGAAGCTGAATGCATGAAAACAGGAACAGATTTTGCAATTAAATGCTCTTCATTATCTTTAAAACAAAGAAGATATCCCAATTCATTTAACGTATTATCAACTCATTCCTTCCTGAGGTGCTTTCATATTGTACTTCTGCCAGTATATATACCAGTATATTTCACCTCGAAATATAGTAAGGTTAGATAAACGGAGAACCTGTTTATTTATCTGTCGGTCTGTCTGTCTGTCTGTCGGTCGGTCGGTCGGTCGGTCGGTCGGTCCAGCCAGCCAGCCAGCCAGCCAGCCAGCCAGCCAGCCAGCCAGCCAGCCAGCCAGCCAGCCAGCCAGCCAGCCAGCCAGCCAGCCTGCCTGCCTGCCTGCCTGCCTGCCTGCCTGCCTGCCTGCCTGCCTGCCTGCCTGCCATAGTGTATTCTTGCAAGATATTTGAAGACGTAATAAATGGCCTACCTGAGCTGGTGTTCAGGGATTTCTGAGATGAAACACTCCCAGAGATAGATTCAGTAAACTTGCTAGAAGTTTGTAAATAATCTGACATTGACTGCGTGGTTGAACTAAAAAGAAGATAAAATCAACAAAAAATACTGATATTTACAACTGCCTCACACACAATCATCTTTAGTTTCAATCAAGCAATTCAAATCACACAACATGTTTTGGTACATTTCTGTGCATTTCAGTGCATACTGCATACTGATATGTTTTAGTAGTACATTTAAGAAATGGTTCATGGTTTGGCGTGCTCCATCGAGTTATGGATGCACGCGGGAAGTTCAGAGAGCATGAAAAAAGCATAAGAGTTGGTCGTGACGTAGCCGAGAATCATGCTCAATGGGGCACACCAAACCATGAACCATTTCTTTTATAACAGAGAATCAGACACAAAACAATGGAAACAATATTTATTTCGCTGATTAAAATCAAGTTTCTCATTACGTTTGAAGTAACCGTGCTCCATCGAGTTTTATACAATACCCTGGTTGCTATACGCGTGTTTTCATTGGTTGTTGCCCATGATCTATTAGAGGACAGACACATTGACACGTCAGATCACGTCAGCTGACTTGCTTTTTCTTCTTCATGCCCCAAAATCCAGCAAGAGTTTTGACAAAAACCTTTTAAATTTTTATTGTATAAAACAAATAGATTCCATTTTTTTGTTGTCTGTTCAGTTATAGATGCACAGAAGACGTCACAACGTGGTAAGAACATCAGTGACCCACTCGACTGCGTCTCGTGGGCCACTTTTTTGTTCTTACCACGTTGTGACGTCATCTGTGCATCTATAACTGAACAGACAACGGCAAAATGGAATCTATTTGTTAAATGGAATCTATTTGTTAAATGGAGCACGCACAGTAGCCAATCAGAAACGCCGTTGTATTACATCTTGGTACGTTTCAGTCAGTACATTTAAATATGTTTCAATATATTTTGATATGCTTCACTACATATGGGTGCATTTCAGTACACTTTCATGTGTTTCAATACTTTTTGGCATATTTTATTGTTTTGGTACATTTCGGTATAATTTTGTATGTTTTAGTATGTTATTGTTTAGGTACATTTTGGTATAATTCAGAACATTCTGATGCATTAAATGTTTGGGTACATAATAATAATAATAATAATAATAATAATAATAATAATAATAATAATAATAATAATAATAATAATAATAATAATAATAATAATAATAATCTATTTAATCACGTGTCGCCAAAGAGCTTTGACAAGCTCGTTCAAAATGTGAATGTAGGTATGTAAATGGTACATTTTGAAGTGCGATCATAACCTTTGACTTCCACAGATAATGAAATTGTGTAATTTCACTACATCTACCGTACCTGCTGTGAGATGCAGCTCTAAGTGGTTTCAGAGCAAAAACTTTGGTAAGCAGAAGTTGTGGTGGTGTTCTAAACAGAATTACAATAAATAATTAAAATTTTAAATTATAATAAATAATCATAATTCACGTCTATCACTGAGAGGCGCGTGAGCGCACGCGCACGGCTTGGCACGCTCCTGAAGAACACGAGGCGTGCGTTTGGTCGCACGCCGTGCGTTTCGTCGCACGCCTAAGAGATCATAAATTCAGGATTTTTTATTCAGAATTGTGGTGTATTCTCCGGCAAAAAAAACTGAACGAGTGAGATTAATGTTATGAGAATGGATGTTTTGAGATGCATCACGGTATCGGATGCAGATTTCTGTTTACTATTGTCGGGTTAATTCTTTGAAAGTTTTCATGGCGATAATGTAATATAAATAAGTTTTGTGGAAACACCACGTAAAATATTTATTTGCTAAGCTTTCGGCCTGTTGACTCAGGCCTTCATCAGAGCAATAATAACAAGCTGTTGTTATTGCTCTGATGAAGGCCTGAGTCAACATGCCGAAAGCTTCGCAGATAAATCTTTTATGTGGTGTTTCCACAAAACGTATTAATTTATACATGTATTGTTGGGTTGTTTGTACTGTAGTCGCATCCATTGGTTTATACAATGCGTAAATGAGCTCCGTCGTGAGAAGAAAACAGCGCAAAGAAATTGAATTTACAAATCAGTAGCCTTCACACGTTCACACGCATTGGTAGTGCACCAAAAATGCGAAATGAATGGTGCATGCTAGTGATTTTTAAATCAGTTTATTCAGCCTGGTGTCCAGAGTATTTTTTTTTCTCTAAAAAAAGAACTAAAACTGTTCTCTGTGCTATGTGATGTTGAAAATTACCAATGATGAGGCCAATCTGAGTGGCAATGACAAGAGTAGCGGTGTGATGTTAGCAACGATTTTATTACAGCGAGCTAAACTACCGAGTTTATTAACACCATCTTTGAAATATGAGCTATCAGACCATGTAAAAAAGTGTAAGTTCACCACCTTTTACAGCATTTTGATCTGTCATGTATTTTGGTCAGACAACCGAAAACGATTCATTGTTTTGTAAAAATCAGTCCAAATAAAACTACATGTATTAACCATTAAATTATGTTTTGCAAACTATTTATTGTGTTGTGAAAGGCGTTGCACGCCATCGAATGCCTAGGTCAACCGAGGCATGCTAACCTCAGCACACCTGTGTTTTTTCTCAGTGAGAGGCCTGATAATTACATGTATTTATGCAGAGTAGCGACCTATGTGCTAGCCTGTAAACAGATTGTCTTTACATGTAGGTGAGGTGGATCTTTGGGAAGAGAATAAACATCTGTATGCAGATTACTTCAGTACAAGCCACTTCAGTGCTAGCCAAAACTAACCCCTTTGTTATTTATAACTCCAGATGCCTCTAGGTGGCAAAAGATTAACTGGGTCTATCTGCTTATCTCTTCTTTAACTCATTCCTGTCCGAAGGCTTCTCCAGAGGTGAATAAAATCGTCTGGCGTTAGCCAGAATAAAATACTAAAGACCAATTCGGACAGGAAAGAGTTAGAGAGATAGTTTATAACTCATTCCTGTCCGAGGGCTTCTCCAGAGGTGAATACAATCGTCTGGCGTTAGCCAGAATAAAATACTAAAGACCAATTCAGACAGGAAAGAGTTAATATACATATAGTCAGGTACAGTACTCCAATATTCAATCTGTTTTGTTTTCTGCTCTGATTTGGACGGGTTCGAGATTGTAACCAAAACAACTGACATGCATGCGCAATGGAAACAAGTCATGAATACAGCAGAGCCTTCTTTTCTTCCTCTCTCTCTCTTTAGTCTCAGCGAAGAAATAAGGAAATGAAGGCTCTGCTCACTGGGTAGTTATATTGTGATCTTTAGTTTAGTTTAAAAAATAAGCTCAGAATTTAATTCACTTCACAGACACTTTACTATAGAGTGTACCAGTCATACCTGATTGAATGAACTTTGACAGTAGGTCCTTTGTATGTCATTTCAACTGATCCAAATATCATTTCTCCCAGCAAGGGAACATCAGAACTAAGACGGCGTCTTGGTCTTCCATTTTCAGTAGTTGGCTAAACAAAAGCCAAAGAAGACAATTTATAAGTATATTATTATAATTATGATGGTAGATATAATTATGCATTTTAAATAATTTGGAAAAGGAAGGGTGTCTGTAACATATGTACTGTAGAAAGTAAATGGGTTAATGAGAAAGGCATGTGGTTTTTTGAAGATCCTATGACATTTTGCTGATACATTTTTTGCTGACCTGAGTAGAGTGAGTTTGCTGTACTCTCATGATTTTTTCATCACTTTTGTAACAACAGTTTGGTTTACTGCAGATTAACTTCAAGGCAATCGCGTGGTGTATTCTTATGTACCATATGTGGTACCAGCTTACATACTTAATTTAACAACTGGATGTTTATCATGTGGTACATGAGAAAACATACACACAGCACATTCATGATTGCTTTGAAATTGATTTGCAGTAAACGAAACTGTCGTTTCAGAACCGATTTCTTCTTCTTTGTTTGGCGTTCCTTCATTTATATTCAGCCATTTTGAATAATGCAGTATATTCATTAGCATATCGCAGGCGTGGGCTACGGTCTGGTTATTTCATTTTCAGAACACGATCGGCTTTCCTTCAGCCCGTAGCCCGTGCCTGTGATACGCTAATGATATATACCGCATTATTCAAAATGGCTGAATATAAATGAAGGAACGCCGAACAAAGAAGAAATACAAGTCAGTCTGGCGTGCTCCCTTGCCCAAACCTATTACAGTATTAGCAGCTGCGGGTTATCCGATGGTGCGGGTTGCTGTGCAGGTTATACACCGTGCGGTCCGTGCGGGTTATCACCCAGAAAATACAGTACATCTCTCTCTATTAAACAAGATATTAATCCACTCCTACCTGCATGCATGAGCCAAGTATCTTAGTTATACTACTAGTTTAACCTTACTGCAGTTACACTATACTGTAGTTATCTTTAAGTTATATTAGTTATACTAGTTAGTAGTTATCTTGGTTATAGTTATCTTAGTTTTACTAGTTAACTTTAATAATTATTCTAGTTATCTAATAGTTATACTAGCTAGACTTTATCTTAATTAGTTATACTAGTTATCTTAGTTATTTTATCTGTCTAACACTTCAAAGGCAATTTTGCTTGACAAAGAGAAAACCCTCAGATATCCCAGCCAGCAATGGGTTAACAAGTGCTTAACCCTTTCCTGCCTGAACCACTCAAAACCAACCCCTTTGTTGTTTTACTCTCTCCTAGTCTCTCCTGTGCTTCGAGGGTTTTTTGCCGGGTTCTCCGGTTTTCCTCCCTCCATAAAATCAACACAGTAGGTCTGTGATTCATGGTCTGACATGTGTGACACTCTCGTAAATGTGTCATAGGGCGGCTGCTTCGAGCGCCTTTAATATGCCTTCGACTCTGCCACTTGAAATTTAGTAATGTAAATTGCTCTTGAAAAGTCCCTTGTGGGAAGAAGTAATTTGTATTTGTATTTGTACTCTAATAGTACTAGATAATTTTACTCATCAAAAGGAGAACCCTCAGACATCCAAAAAAACATGATATTAATGTTACGATACCTGCTGTGTTTCACTTCGAATGGCTGTCTTGGAATCAAACAAGACACACTTATCACCTTTTTTGTCATGATCTTTAAAAACCAAGATACGAATTTGGGATCTTTCTAAATTGGGAAGTCCTCTAAAATTTCAAAATTTATAAATAGTTTTGTAATTAGCTTTGCATGGTAAATAATGTAATATATAAATTCTTGCAGATACAACCATGCTTTGATGATGTCCTGAGCACCACAGAACCAAAGCTCAGCTCAAAAAATAATTTTTACATGTACATGGTTGTATCTGCAAGCATTTTATATTATTAAAAATTATATACTTAAAAATAATTTTAAAAGAAAGTGCAAAGTACAGTGTAATACAATATACTGCACTCTACCATACAGTACATTATAATACAGTACAATACAGTACAGTATAATACTGAACAATGCAGTGCACTGCACAGTATATTATAATTACATTACATTAGTTACAGTATAGAAGCACATAAAAAATAGATTACTGTACAAGACATTATAATAACATTTTAATTTTTATATTAATTTCAGTATAACATTTTTATTATATCATATACATGTACAGTAAATTTATCAAATTCATGAAGAAAATTCAAAAGAAATGATTTAAATAATATCCGTAAACAGGGTTCGAATTAACAGTGTGCAATGTGCAATTTGCACATCGTTTTGGCCCAAATAGTGAAATTGCATATCACTTTTCAAAACGATGTGCAAAAAAAATCAGACTTGGGACTAATGACATCTGTCCACATTTACAGGTAATGCAACAATGCCAATCTGTCGGTACAGGAATTATGATTTTATAAAAAAAACGCTTTCGCTTTGCTCTAGCGTGTGTTCGCGAATCTTTGAAATGAATAAAGTTGTTTTTTATCTCAATGCTCAATACAAATACGACCAGATTGGTAGGTGTTATATTTTTAGCCGCCATGACAGGTGTGAATTTTTTAGCTGTCACCAGGCCTTATGATAATACTCGGATGTCCCATATTTGGCTTTAGTGCTTTTGTTTTGCTTTTCGAAAAGCTGTTCAATCGAAATCGCTTTCTTTACTTATGGCTTCTTTATCGAAAGGCTGTACCAGCAAAGTAAACACCGTTGAGAAATGGAAAGAAACGTTACATGCCGACTGGCTTGAGTACGACGGTGATGGCAAAGTGGTGCATTCATTGCGTTGCAAAGTTTGCACAATGAAAGAAAACAGAATTACCTCCGCGAAAAACTTCTCACGCACATTTATAATTGGTTCAGCAATTGTAAAGAAGAACTCCGTAGTAAATCACATGAATTTGGATCAGCATAGGATGGATCGGGTATGGTCAAAAGTAGTGCAGAATTGGATTTGGAGGCCATGTTTACCCCGAGAAACGAAAGAAGAAAAACAATGACACATCCGACGCAGCGCACCGACACGCCTACTTTTCTGATCAAGAATCCAAAAGCGATTAGCTAAAATGCATTCAAAGTCACTTAATGTCATGTTTATTTATTAAAAATAGATTACAAATAACGTTTTAAGACTATTAAATTATCGCAGGTTTGACTGAGTAGTTAAGATTATGGCAGAGCTATTATATTTTTAGTCTTTTATTTAACCATAGTTAATGATTTAACACTCGTTCCAGAACCACATATTTTTGAAAAGTAGTTGCACATCATTTTTTCTCAACTAATTCGAACCCTGTCCGTAAATCAAATACAAATTTATCCTGATTTGGCAATTTTATCATCTTACACAGCTAATATATATTTATAACAAAATATAGCAGCCCCAATCACCCGTCCCTTCCCTTAAGGCTTAGCCTGCCCTGGGCATTTACAGTAACTCAAGATGAATCCCACTGGCACATAGGCAAGAATTTGGAAAAAAGGTTGGTCAGCAATTAGATAAGAAAATAATTCTCCTTTGCCTATTTCTCTTCATGACCATAAACAGACTTCCAGATGTATAGCTTGTTATTTGAATAAATATATGGCATTGTTTTTAAATGTGGAATGTTAAGAAAAACGTAAAAAGTCATTTTATAGTGACAAGTTACTCAGGAATCATTTGAAAACTGGAAAATATTTATCTGGAGGGCTAAATAGTGGAGCATGTGACTGTTCTGACTGAAATGCCAAAAAAGTATCTGTAAACTCATGACAAGAACCCCCCCCCCCCCCCCTTGCCCCCTCCCTCTTTTCCACCCAAACAGTGTTGAAATTTCCAAAAGTCAAATGCTCAGATGTTTGCCTGGGGTGGGGGGGGGAGGGAAGATGATCCTTAATAGAATTGACTTGTACATAACATAAAGGCAAGCAAGGGCAGTGGAACTGGGGGGGGGGGCTATAGCATGCATGCTCCCTCACCAATATTTTTAATGGGGTGGCTAAGCCCCTTCCCCTAATATCTCTAAAGATGGGACAAAGAATAGCCTAAAATTCCCACGGGGAGGAGGGGGTTGGTCAAAATATACACTCCTTTAATATCATTCTACTGATAAACTAGCCCCTATATTAATTTATAAAATAACATTTTGAAAATGCAAGCGGTGATTGGTTAAAAGGTGTGTTTCTATAATTGTATGGAAATAGAAAAATATTTTTTCCATGTTCCTATAGAAACACTTGTGGAAGTTTGGAAGTACTCGAAATAGTGTGGAAACACTCACCCTGCATCACCCTGCAATTTCCCACTGTAATTTCTCATTCTCCCAAACTTCCCCTCGTGTTTTTATAACTCTATAGAAACACAGAAAATGTTTTCTATTTCTTAAACTAGACGCGTGGGTCAGGCATTCTCGGGCTACTGGCAAAGTAGAGATGTCCTCCGCAGAGGCTCTATACCACACGAGCAAAGGTGGGAGTGGGCTGAGGAAGATCAGATCGAAGGGTGAATGTGGTGCATACTTAATCACAGAGGTGAACATATTTACAATCCAATTAAGGAGTTGTCAGCCACATCACTGTTAAATAAACTACAAAGTCAATCAGTCAGTTTCAAAATCTACCAACAACGTGCAAGAACACCTTGATCAAAAGGCAAAGCTGTTCAACTTTTTGTCCAACTCCAAAAGCAAAAGGAGCAAAGAGCTTACAACATGCCTCACAGCCTCACTCCATCACATGGCTAACAACTCACCGGAAGTATGAATAGTAGCAGAAGTAAGAAGTGCAAAAATGCAAAATCATGACACCAAAAAAAAAAACCGAGCCAAAACCTAGACTCGGTCTACCACAGGTAGCCCAAGTAATAAAACATCTTTTGCCACCATGGTCATCCCCCTCATGAAATTAACTTGTACATAATGTAAAGGTATAATTAACAGTCATTTTATTATGTTAATAGGATTATGTCAATGGCTTACATTTTTTGTCATCTCTTCTGGATTATTTATATTAAATTAAGATATTAAATATCATGCTATAAGGCTTAGTTAACTTTTGATCATGAGATTAAAATAAACTTCAGTGTATGAATTATAATCCAGAATTCAAATGATTTACCAGAGTTGTCTAACTGTTGCTGTTAGCAACTGGGGAATTCTGTGCGTGTTTAGCATATCTAACTTCAACTTGACAGCCCTATAAAATGCCAAAGTCCTAATTTGTCCAAAATGTTTAATAAACCCAAACATGGTCTTCAACGAACGTGTTTATTATTTAAAAAGGTTAATAATGAATCAAAAACACGTTGCAGACTGTAGTTTGTTCAAAGATTTCGGCATAAAGAAAGCGAGGGACTATATTTTCAATATTAAATCATACGAAGCCTGCCATAATTTTCAAGCCCCGTGATTGTCACCTGACTCAATAACCCCACTACAACATCCTTGTAAACAACTTTAGCCGTCTAAAAACCCGCCATCACTTTATGAAAACACGAAAAATGTCTTATCGTCAATTCTACCTAGCTTATTACAAGAGCTCAACCGTCTAGAAATGTTGGAATAAGCGTAGCAATAGAGCCACTCCAATTGATAATAATTAAAAATATTTAAAGTACAATTTTGGGGGTCAATCATTAGCAAACTTCGGACGCAATATCGCCAGGAATTGACCGTTGTACGTCAATTACAACTGGAAGCAAATAACATAAGTCACTTATAAAACACAAAGTACATTAAGCTAGACTTATCTGAACTGTTTAAACATGAAATCGGTGAACAGACCTTTCAGTTAGATGGAAATTCTCAAGCCATGAATCATCGTTGCTACAAGGAGTAGATCACAAAGTTTATATTTATAAATACACATCGACAACGGATCAGCTGTAAAAACTCCAATTTAAAACCACGACAGGGCAAAGGATTATCAATTCATGGTCTTACCTATCAGATAGATGGACTTTTTTGTTGTTTTTCTTCTGTCCAAATCGAAAAATCCTTGAAAGCATCGTCGCAATATAACCCCTGTTGCAATAATGAGTAAGCCATTACCACTTACCAGATTCTCCCGCGAATATCACGTGAGATGTAAATACTGAAAGAAGTCATGTGATTGGCCGAAACATTTCCGCGCCAAAACGGAACCAGTCGCTGTATGTGGTCGTCCAGGGGGATCGTGCACGCATTATTCAATAATTTTGTAAGCCAAACTAAAAATGTTTTTTTGGATAAATTCGGTATATTTAAATATTGAATATTTCAATCTAGTATGCTTGTGTTAATTTCGGCTATTTTCGGCATATTGTTCAGCATTTTGAGTCCTTTTTATTCAATTTTTGTCAGCTATTTGGTTCACTGCAACCCCCCGGTTGATTGAACCCCAGCTAAATTAACTGAAGCTGTGGAAATATTTACAGAAGTAAAACAATCGAATGACAGTGCTCTTTTTTCATTCAGGAGAGCGCATGTTTGCTTTTAGTTTGATTCCTAACGACAGGCTAGGTTATTTTTGTTTCTGGGGTTCGACAGCAGACGCTTCTAGAGTCTGACAAGTGAAAATCTAGGGGAAAGCTTCAAGTCCTTCAAGATATGTGTCGGGTGATTTTTCGCTAGCCAATCAAAATCGTGTTTAAAATAACAATGCCGCGCGATGATATGGTCTGGTTGCGTTTCAGCAGGGGCTGGCTTTCATGTGACAAGTCGCATGACTGTGCTGTGACCGCCAGGAGGTTATCAAGCCAACATTCCTTTCATAATAAAACAGAGCGTTTCCGTTCTCGATTTGATTATAAATTTCAAGTATAAATTAACTCACAAAGAGTTGTACTTTCTACTCAACAAAATAGCTCAGTATTTGTTAAATACGTTCTTTATCAATTCTATTTGGAAATTTTAATTTAATTAGAAGTTTTAAACTGGGACGGAGGTCAATTTTTTAAAAGACGTTTTAAAGTTTTCATGGCGTACGAAAAGCACCAATTTTTATGTCTTCGTGATCTCCACCTGTGAATATATGAGACGAGCATTTCTGCTGACTCCTTGTCAGATCGTCTGGTTCTACTAAAGTGAGAAGACAACTGAAGAGTCTGTGTTGGAAATGAGTAATTTCAATGGTAAACTGATTCAGTGATTCTAGTCCTTGTTTAAACACACCGCTAGTTAACCTTTCACTCGCGTTGTTGTTGTGCGTGGGACAACTTTTTCTTTCTTTCTCTGTCTAATGCATGCAAGAGAGAGCCCTTTTATTAGTCACCTGGTTTAGATCTTTGTGTCCTCCCCAGAGTCTAGAGGGGCTCCCCACAGCGCGGCAAGCGTTGTCTGAGTAGGAGACTGACCCCCCCCCCCCCCCCCCAATGGGCTGGCCAGATATAGAAACTATATATTTCATTCTTTATGCCTGACCGGACCACGGATAATACAAAGTAACAAGAAATCTCCTTTCCGGCACGCAACATTTATATAGATATTGTTGCGTGCACGAATACTCGACTTATGTAAATAATATAATCAAATTAAAAAGTGAAGACATATGTTCCGTTCCTTCCTACTGCTATCGTCCGGCGTTAGGTGTTGTTATCACGAAACACATAAATGACGTAGTTCCTTTTATGGACGAGCTTCGCACGCAACAATGTAATAATACTAGAAGTTACTATCGCAGGAAATGCTGCCTGGTACAAAATTGGATAAGGGTGCTGTAAAAGAAATAAGAAATAATTTTAAAAAGCCTTGTGTTTTTAAGGTTGTTAGTAGTTATTTGTTAGCAGTACGGCGTTACCAGAACCCTGATTATGGCGGATGCGTGAGGAGGTGCCAAGGTGGATTGATGTCAAACTCGAGGTCAAACTGTGTGGAGGGCTTGACACTGACCTGTGGTGTTTGAGCGCCGAAAGGGCAAGGAATCTGCAGGGCATGAAAAGTACTCCCCCCCCCCCCCCCCCCCCCCCATTGTTGAAACCTAGCGTGCCTGAAATGCCATTTTCTGCATTTTGGAGTGAGATTTTACAGAATTGTGAACATTATGAAACGTCATTACACATTTTGGGGGGGGGGGGGGGGGAAGGGAGAATTGGGGCGGGCACCCCACTAGCCTCCTTTAGCTATACACCACTGATTATTAGTGAACGTCATTTAGGCAGGACGAAGGATAATGTTCCATCTGAAAATACTGAAATTTATCCCAATTGAGTTCATAGATCCACTAATTAGTGAGGCCACGATGTCCAGAGCGCTTATTTGCATCTGCGTGTGGGTTTGGGTACGAACCGCGAGGCAACATCTGACTAGCATGTGACGATCAGTGACGATGTGAGTGACCAACACTGGCCATGAGTGATGAGTCATAACCACGAGGTTGAAATTGAGCAAAAATCGAAAGAAGACATTATAAAAGTTTGTGTTTAAATTGTTGAGGCTTTGCGAAACTGATGCGTGCATGCCAAATGCTTTCTTTCTTTGCTATCCTGATGTCTGATCAAGTCTCTCTCAGCGAAGAAACAAGGAAAAGAAGGCTCTGCTCGCAGGGTATATTCACATGTGCTAGTTGGCACTCAAACAGGCATCCTAGAGTCCTTAATTACTCAGTAGAAAACAACGCAAAAAGGCTATGAGGTTGGGTACAAAAAGGTATAAGTTTTCTTAACTTATATAATTATCAAGAACATGTTCATGAATTAGTATTCTGTAAAGTAATAGTAATTCTTATATCTGCCAGAACATCCAAAGCACTTGAGGGGAGGGGGGTTACGTTTTGGACAAGGTTTTCATACCGTTTATCAACAAGTTTTCTTTTTAATTTTTTAACACCTCTTGAGCGCGCCACGGTGGCGCAGTATTTTGGACACAAAATTGCTGGCGTAAAATCTATGGCGTATGGAAAACGAACTTTCCAGTATGGGCAACCCATGCGCCTTTTACATTCACCGACCATGTTGTACGGGTTTTTGGTGAAGAAAAATTTCAAGTGTAAGAATATATACATTTTAAGACCAAACCACTGGTCACTGGACCAGTTGCGTAAGTGCAACATCAAGGTCTTCCGCTAGGAATCGAACCTGCGTCCCTGCGATGCTAGTGCAGTGCTCTGACCACTGACTGAAAAGCCGGTTTTTCACTAGGCCATTTTTTCGTTTAGGGGTAAACCATGCATTAGACTATTGATGGGGAGGGTGTGAAGATCCAAAAAAAACAAAAACCGAGCAAGCCCTCGTGTCTAAAAACAGAAATCGAGCAACCAAGAAGAGAATATATATATAGTGCAAATAAAGCAAGAAAAAAAATATCATGCGGGAGTGGAAGTGTTAACTAATATCGTGCAACTAAAATTTTCAGCCTCCCCCCCCCCCTTTCTCGGCAATAGTTTAATGGTCCACCCCTTAGAACGGAATAGATTTCAAATTAGTTCCAGTCCAGAGCTTACAAGACAAAAAAAAGTTATTTATTAATTTTTATTCATTTGCGGATGCACCATGTGGATTCAATTCAGTTTTATTCAATTTCCCGTGTGCTCGGGACTTCATCGCCTAAAACGTTTAATCAGTTAAAAAAATTTGTGCATAAATACAATATAAATACTGGTATGCAGACAAATTGAAGGCCTGGTGGGAGGGGGGGACTCTCACATATTAACTATACAGGGATATACCACGGTTTTCGCCATTCAGTTTAGTCTGGAACAGGGCACCGGTGTATAAATCTCTCTTGGTCTTGTGTAGGGTCTTGTGCAGGCAGATCTCACTGATGACGTTGCCAGGACCACGATAAATATAGAAGTGGGCTCACGGCTGAACCTTGATTCAAACCAACCCCTACTTGGAAGCTGATAATTGCTGTCTCCGTGTATATTATGTCTATATTTTTTGTTAGCAATTAATCATAAACAAAAAAAACAAGTTATAACAAATCAGGTGTTCGGATCCAATCGCACTTATACATGGGCACAGGATGAGAGACACGAGTACAGATTACGAATTTATTGAAAATCATGAATAGAACTCATTTACTCAAATTTAATCATTCTTTTTGGAAATACCTGAAAATGTAATCAATTTTAGGGTAGGTCTTGGAATAGGTTATAATTGAAAAAATGGGAGGTGGTGGGTGGGTATTTGGGTGGTGGGTAATAGATATTTATTTTTTAAATTTAAGTTTAGCCTACAATCTGAGAATAATTCATTGGGACACTAAAGCATCAATTAGCTTCCTTCTTGCTTATTTCACTATCGTGGGATAAATAACGTTGCTTTACCCCTCCCCACCCCCCACCAATCAATGTTGATTTCCAGGGGATACTTCTGAGGCCTAGAAAACAAAAATTCTGTCGCAACGTTGATCGGAGGGGGAAGGGGAGGGCACATTTTAAAGTTAAATCGCGTGCGCACATAAGTCACTTGACATACGCTGTGTCCCAATGTAATTATTCCACGATTGTAGGTGTTTGTAGGAGTTATAATAAAAAATATGCGAGGGTTGTTGTTTTTTTTGGGGGGGAAGTAGGCTATAGTATTATTTTTGAGTTTAGGCCAAAAAAAGTTTTCTGGTCAGAGCACATGTCGAAAATCGACGCGGTGGTGCAGATTTGCATTGATAAGTATCGCGTGAAATTCTGCACAACGCATTCTAGAGAAAACATATTGATGGTTTTCAACCAATTATTTTGATTTCCCAGATAAAAATATCCCGAATACGGAAGAAAATTAGAACTAGGGTTTTATTGAAGTAAATCAGTTTAGCTATTGCCGCACAATAAATTCTGAAGTCAATATATAGATAAACATGTTAAGTACATAGCAATAGGCTAACTGAAAACCTAGAGTGTGTTGTTCAATATTTTACTAACGGAATCTTCGGAATCTTGGTTTGCCGGCTGCCTCGCGCCGTTTCACTTCTCCCGAGACGCGGATGTCGCTCCTCTGTGTTGGATTGCGCAGGGTCCATACAGTCTCGAATGTCTTGAAGTATTTCTCACACGAACCTTCGATCCATATTTCGGTCGGAGCGCGTTCGGGCTTGTCAATTTCGGAAGCAATTCGGACTGAGCCGATTACAACAGGGCACTCAAACTCGAAACCAATCCACTGCATGCCGGGAGGAGCTTGGCCATTCGATACCCAAATGGTTTCGGGATTGTTGTCGAATGCGTTGCTAGGGTAATAGCCTGCAAGTAAAATAGAAGAGTTCAGAACTAGCAAATATTTAAGGCCCAAGGACAAATGACTACAATTTCTCACCCACATGCTGAATCGAAGATTCCCTAGATTAATTCAATCAAGGTATCTCTTTACAGTTTCTACATGTGTAACTACCGTAATAATTCGAATAGGCACCCCTCTTCAAATAAGCGCCCCACCCATCCACCTTACGTTTTTCTAAACTGGGGCTCTCCTTCAAACAAGCGTCCACGGGTGTTAATTTGATACTACCAAAGTCAGTAAAGTGCTCGTAGTTGTCATGCCCAAAATAACGTCTCGCCAATGGTAAGCCGGGGTAACGCAAGGGGATGTGATCACGTGAAAGCGTGTATATTTAAGGCCAATCCAAGGCGTTGACTTGCAAGATCTTTTTGACGATTATAACGTCTTTGTGTACCTCTCTCGCGTGCATGATCACATTCTTCTGCGTTTAATAGGCTTGCCATTGGCGCGTTCCTATTCTGGGCGTGACGAGCAGTTTGGCAGTAAGCTCTTATTTAGAGTTCCTGGTATTGTTCCTGTCTTAAGTAAAGTTATCTTTTTTACAGTCGAATAGTTTTGTCAAAAACTGAATAAACGCTTTTCCCAAATAGTGAATACAATTCTCGACATTAAAACTGTTACCATGGCAACAAATAAATCTATAATCAAAACATTTCCTTAATGCGTTGCTTTCAGAAAGCTTTATAATCTGCGTGTTCCTTCACTCGTTCGTTCATTCGTTTGTTCGTTCGTGTTGGAATCAAAGATAATGGAAGCGGAACTGGATAGGAAACTTAAACGATGTTACGAAACCGGAAACGATGTTTGCCCAACTTGCTATGGTAATTATGCACTTTTAAGTAGCTAATGCACCGGGTGGTCCCACATGGCCAGGATCAGCTATTGCTGAAATTAAACAATAGTGTAATATCACTTAAGTTCAGCAATGTCTGATTTTAGCCATGTGGGACCACCAGTTAGGTGCATTAGCCCTTTATAAGTGTATAATTACCATAGCAACACAGAGAGCTCTAACATGTATTTTTTGTTTTAAACAGTATATACATCCATATACACATACATATTATATATATAAATTACCGTATAGTTTAGTAGTGTCCTTGCTCTTGCCTCTTGTTGCTCCAAAAAACAAGCCGAAGCAAGGATTCAAGAAGGATTCAAGACAATCTCGTACACAGAGCCTGCGATCCTTTTGGTCATTTTCTCGTAGAAAATCCTTGAATCCTTCATTCGGCCTGTTTTTGGAGCAACAAGAGGCAAGAGCAAGAACACTACTAAACTATACGGTAATTTTACTAATTTATATATAATATGTATGTGTGTATGGATGTAGAGCTCCCTGTGTAGCAAGTTGTGCAAACATTATTTCCGGTTTCGTAAGGTTCCCATCCAGTAGCAAGCGACATTTGTGACGCGACATTTTTAACGCGATGTTTTTAACCGCCAAACCGGGCACCGCCCTTTAGAACTGTGTCCGTTTTGCCCTTTCTTTTCATCACTCACCTGGACCAAAGAAACTGCTGGCATAAGCTTTAGTTGGATTTTCGACAAGATTCTTGTCCGAGCTTGACGAGCTAAACATTTGAATACTTGACACAGTCCACAATATAGGAACGTCTACGGAGTTGCGCAGTCGCCAAAATGGATAACTTCCATTTGTGTATGGACACTTGTCGTCACAAAATCCAGTAGGAGAATCGCATTCGTGAACACCTAAAATTATGAAGAATAAGATAAGAAAAAGTGGAACATTGAAGTTGTTTATGTGGACATCACTGTCAATAATGTATATAGAGTTAAAAGGATTGGAAAGCGTCTTAAAACAGGCGTCCGATAGAATCATGTAAGATAGCAAATGTTCGGAGTCGGTAGACTTGAAAATAGAAACTAAAAGTAGCGTGCTGCGTAGGCAGTGTTGAAACAACAATCGAAATATAGTAAGGATAGATATACTGGCGAAACAGAGAACGTTCAGTAGTCTAACGTTTAACGTTTCGAGCGAAGGCCCTTCGCTTGAAACGTTAGACTCACTACGTTCTCTGTTTCGGCAGTAAATCTAACCCAGTGGCGGATTAAGGGGGGGGGGGCTGACTGGGCTACAGCCAGGGGCCCACGGCCCCACGGATCCTAGGGGGGCCCGGGGCCGCCGAAGTCTTATTAAAAAAATTGTAAAGGACCCTTACGTATTTACGGTACAGTGCAAGAAGGGGCCTGGGGGGGGGGGGGGGGGGCAATCAGAAAAACAGCCAGGGGCCTCAGGTACCCTTAATCCGCCTCTGATCTAACCCTACCATATTTCGACACTTAAATATAGCTTAGCAAAGCGAAAGCCGGTGGAAAATTGTCGGGTTAGTTTTCGAAATAAAATACAGCGACGTTAGGCTTCGAGTAGGGCATTCATGCATTCATCAACTGAGTACCGTATAGAGTTCCCAACGTAAAGCAACGGCAAAAAGTAGCGTCGAAAACGCCGAAAGTAGCGTCCCCTCCCCCCCAAGTAAAGACTACCCAAAAGTAACGTGTTACAATCAACTGATATAACGTTTTATCTGAAAGATGCTCACAAACAGTAATTATGTATAATGGACTAACATGATTCCTCTAGCCACAAACCTGAGAGCATTTAAACCCATATGGTATATGAACACGAGCATGTATGTGTATATAACGTAAAGTTTTAAATACACAGTTCAAATTCGTGCTTTTGTATAACTAAACATTATTTAAAAATCTTGCTATAAATAATGGTAAATCATTAGCTGTCGTACAAACACTTTTACATGCCCCAAAAAATAACGGCCTCCCGAAAGTAACGGCTATCCCGAAAGTATAGCGAAGTATAGGCCGCTACTTTGGAAAATATACGGTATTTCGTTCCTAAAAATCTCCGCAGTTTATACCATGCACTTTTTTGCTTTGGACGCTTCGCTAGTAGCCTAGCCCAACCGAGTAAAAGTCTGAAAATAGTAACCTAGACATTAAACCACAATAAAACTTTACCTTCTGAGAGTTCTTTACAAAGAGCCATTCTTTGGGTGCGATATTTCTTGTCTGTATGCCATTCCCAACTTTCACAATAGCCAAGCTTGAAAGGTCTGCTCCACGGCGGAATAACAAGATGGGAATAGACTTTATGGTCTCTAGATAAACCAATATCTTTCAGTTTTTCTAACGGTATAAAAGCGCCTTCTTTTTCGTCTCCCAAGAAAAAACCTTTTGTAAAAACAGTCCCGAAAATCAAAACGACACCAAGCTGGAAAACCAAAGTTTGGGACACCATCGTTGTTGCTGTGTTGAAAGGCGAAGCGAGTGTCTCGTTGCAAGTTATAATCGCTTTTATTTTAAAGTCAAACGATACAAAATGATGACACGAATTTGACTACGTTGCAAGCGGGCTCCTTAGCAACCCCAGGTTGTCTTACTACAATTTGTTTTGTTGAAAGGCCAAAGAAAAGCAATTGAGAATCAAACATAAAGCTTCGTATAGATTAATTACAAAATGTTGCTTTATTTTAAGAGGTTTTCTTAACCTACGAAATTTAACCGGTTTTAGAAAATTGGGAAAAAGTTCGCGAAGTAAATGGTGGCTATCACGAGTTTCGACTTGAAATAGCCGGTTGGATGGTGTACATAGCGATGAATAAATCATTTTCCCCCTTTTGTTCTTGTATTAAAGTTTGTCATTAAGCCACATTAAAACATGGCAATCTTTGTTAGGGACGCGGACAAAGACACGTTGTCATATTTGACGTACCTCGCATATTTAGAACATTAATCCTTTTCAGTTTCAACGCGGGCGCTCTTGTTTATACCACGTGATGTATACGCGTCACGTGTCGTTAAAATATTAATCAAAGAATAAAAAAATCTATTCCCAAGAATGAAAAGATCTTTTCCTATAAAAAACTCAACTCCAGTATGGATCAAAATGTTTAGTTCGTTATCATTAAGTACTAATTCGTCAGTCTAACTCTTTCATGTGCAAGATGCATGGTCTTTATATCATTTTATACTCCGATTATCAACCCCTTTTGTCTAAGTTGGTCTACAGTATTTCACTCTGAACATACCAGATGACTTATTTTACTTTGGAGAAACTCTAGATCGAACACGAATGAGTTCAAAATTATCCATATGTCTATATAGTAACTCTTTCTTGTCTAAATTATAAATCTTTAGACTTTAGTTTACTCCGATTTTATTCTGGCTATATAATTCTCCAACCCATGCAGCTGTCTAAATTGGTCTTTAGTATTTTATTCTGGCTAATTTTTATTCACCTTTGAAGACAACCTCGTCGGCAGTCGGCAGTACCAACCCTGGGTACTTCTTTGAATTAACAGACTTTTGGGCGCATTCGTACTAAAAACACATTTACCGAGCATATGATATTGATTCAGCTTGCATCCACACAAAATAATATATAACCGGCCTTTACCAAAGTGAACAACGGAATGGAGTATTCTCAAGGTGCACTGTGTTACAACAATTTTTTACACCTATACGTCCAAGCGTTTTTCTCGCAACTTCACCTGAGCTAAGATACAAATTCTTGGAAATACAACCATGTAAAACTCTCTATTTATCTGAACTTTCGTCCTGTGGTGCTCAGGACATCAGTCAGAGCTTACAAACTGAATTATTTGTATGTATAAACGTCATCATTACATTATTCACCAAGCAAAGCAGTTATAAAACTACTTTCACCTGAGCTGTTAGTAGAATCTCTTACATAAACAAAGGAACACAAAATACGACTTTTTATATTATGTATGCATGAGCACTGAACGGATCCATGCACCCTTTTGTATATCACACAAAAAAAACCATATATACTGATAAATACTGGTGTTTATACCGACTATATTGGCAGTATTGCAAAGATGCAGCTTTAGCTGAGAAAAATAAAGTAAAAGTTTATGTATATAGGTAAAATTCTCTTCTTATATAGATATTAATTGAATATGCTAATTTCTTTTGAGTTTTGTTTAAGAATTAGTAATGAGCTTTTATTTTAATTAAAGTTGGAAATTTAGAAACTGTTTATACTGTTGAAGAGTTAAATCATTATAATTAATAAGAGATGGCCATTGGTTGTCAGGCACAATATTTTTATTGTCCACACATCTCAGGGGGCGATTACATGGACCGGGCTAGCCCGGTTAACCGAGATGAGTTTACGAAACGATTACATGGAGCGGGCTAGCCCGGTAAGCCGGGATGATTTCAGGCCGAAATTCGCAATAGGGTAAAGTTACGTTAGTTTTACTTCAGTTTTACACTAATTAGTCTATTATTTATTTTGTAAGCCCATCGTTAATAAAAAGATTGTTAAAGTCTTAGCTAACCCAGGAAAGAGTCATCACGAAGACTAATTAATTTATTAAATCTTCGCTTTGATCACAAAAGACACAAACAACGTTGATGTTCTATTTCAGTTCCTTTCAGCACTATTTATTTACACAGTCAAGCAAACGGACAGGCCCGGATTTACCAATTTTGGGCCTACAGGCTAAGTATGACGACACATTTCTAGGGGGGTCTGGGGGCATGCCCATCCCAGAATTTTTTTGAATTTTGGGTCTCTGAAACAGCATTTCCCGCATTTTGAGGACACTTTTGAGTAAAATATAAAGGTCTGAAATCCCATTTTTTAACAGAGTGTGCCGTCCAAATTGTGGGCCTACAGGCTATAGCCTGGTAAGCCTATCGGTAAATCCGAGCCTGCAAACGGACGCTTATCGGAACCCGGAGTTCAACAGTTTTTCAGCCCGGTTTGCCGGGATAAAAACGATTACATAGACATTTTCATCCCGGTTAACCAGGCTAGCCCGGTTGCGACAACCGGGATCCCGGCAAACCGGGCTAGCCCGCTTGCCATGTAATCGAAATGTTAAAACAACATGCGTTTTATATATAAAGCGGGCCAGCCCAGTTAACCGAGCTTGCCCGGTCCATGTAATCGCCCCCTCAATGTTGACATCAGATAAAGTTATGTTAGTTATATACATTAACTACAGTGGTAGCAGTTGCTCTTCCTCCCGAAACGTACATTTTTCTAAACCCTGCTGCTACAGCTGACCTTCATCATTTTATTATTGTATTTGTCTTTTTTGTTGTAAAAACCCAAATTTTTTATCATCTGAATACGTTCTACATAGAGCAAACAGTTGTTTAGTTAAATATTTTTTTGATTGGAGCTATTTATAAAATATACTAATTCAATTGATATTTTTTTAACGGAATGAAATTAAAAGAAATTGTTTCATTTAAAATTAATCTTTCCGATTTTCTATTTTAATTGCCATGTATAACAACTGAAATATCTCAAAAACGAAGCAAGGAAACGAAAATCTACAAAATATGTTATATTGTCATTTTAAGCGTTCCTTCAAGTAAGACAAACTTAATTTTCGTTTCATATAGGCACTTTAAGTAAAATTATAATTTTAGAAAAATAAATAAAATTTTAAAAAGTAAAATTTAAAAAATAAATAGACAATATTTCTTCAAAAAAATATAAAAAGTGTGAATTTTTTTAAAACATTTTTTGCCTTTACTCAAGAAAAAAAATTTATATTATTTGAAAATGTTCTATCATTTATATCAACACACTGTTTTCATAAGCGTAAATAATTAAAAATTTTCTATAATAAATCAAATTATCAAACTAATTTCACCAGGCTGTGTACACATATAATAAAAGATAACGAATAGGGTTTTGCGACTCCAGATCAATTCATTCAATGCGACTACTTTGTTCAATGCGACTGTTCGTCGAAGTAAAGAAAAAGTATACTTAACATTCACAAATAGATCTGAGTACTCCAAGTGCATGTAAGTAATATATATATGGATATTTGTTTTGTTCTTAGTTAACGGTTTTTCATAATTCGCAAGAAGTGTTTCAAGTTAATATTATTGATATCAACAAATGAAAACTATACTGTATATATATATACACAGTAGTCTCGTTGAGGCCTGGCCAAACGCTTTCAACATTTCACGCAACATCGTTCAACAGTGTTGAACGCATGTTGAACGAAAATTTGAACATGTTCAAATTTCGTTCAAATTTCGTTCAACATCATTCAACACCATTCAACAACGTTCAACATCATTCAACAGGGTGGCCAAACGCTTTCAATATGTTGAATCACGGTTGAATTCAACAATGTTCAACGATGTTGAATGAAATGTTGAAAGCGTTTGGCCAGGCTTCTACTCTGATGCGAAAGTGCATTGTTTTGCTTTTTAGAATATGGCTGGTTTGCAAGAGAAACTATTACTTGTGTTCTTTTTCATCGCATTTATGAAATGTCAAGCAAATCAAGAAATTAATATTCCAACCACTGAACTGCTCTATGAAACTCGTAAGTGAAAAACTTACTTCCTAATTTCAAAATTTAAACCGAAACGCAATATCTATATCTGTATATCGTAAAAATTTGCGAAGACTGAGCGAAGCCCTTCATACATCAAAGTTGAAAAGACAACAGTTTACAACCTTTTCGCTTTGCTGTATACCAAAACACTGCCTATATATATATACGCAATATTCTACTTTTTTGTATTCCTTATTTATATTGCTAATAAATAGACGAAACACTCTGTATTAAATTCGTTTATTCAGATTTAATCAAAATTATACTTCATTTAGTGCTCGTTTCGATTCATTCTGAAATAAGAATAATTCCTAAAGTATTCAGTTATATCCTGATCTCCCGTTTTCCAATCAATGTAAGTTATTCTGGTTAATTTCGTTTCGTTTCGTCCCTCTGAATGTACAAGAACTGCTTTCAGAACCTTTACAGCTTTAAATTTCTTTAACTGGGGTGAACGTCAACTCGGTTAACGTTGGGAAGCAGGCTTTAACCTTTTGGTGACTGGGAGCTCTCCCCTTGACAAGTAAAACTGTCTGGCGTTAGCCATAGTAAAATACTCAGTAAAATCTGCATCAGTTCCAGAAGACTGATTCAGTCAGGAAGGAGTTATTAATAACTTAAGTTAAACTTGTATTGGGAAGAAGATATCCCGGTGAACCACAAAGAAAACACTGAGAGATGTGACTCCTTGAACCATTTAAAAGATGTCAAACGCTACTGCGAGCTGAACTATACTGAGGATAGCACAAACGAGTCAATAAGTGGAAAAGTTAATAGCTGCCACACCACGAAGAAGATGGATAAACTATATAAACTATTTTTATAAGATACTTTTTATCAAGATAGTGTTTAGTTAATCAAAACTGTATTCCAAACAGAATTGATGTGCAAAATCGTTCCTCCGATACTGAGAGCCTTTCAGAAATCACCCAAGCAACGAGACATACTTGCAGGAATTAATTATACATTGTTGATAAAAGAAAAACAAAAAAAACGATTAAAATTAAACCTATCAAAATTCAACAGTACTGGTATAAATTATTATCTTAAAGCTAATATTTATTTTCACAGAAATTACCCGTATAAATTTTCGGCTGATGTTTAGTAATTAATATTCATGGTATTAAGATGAATTATTAAATGCTAAACTTGTTGTCAGGTCATTACGCTGAATGGCGACGTTGATTGGTTGCTGAAAGGTCTAAAAATAGCGGGAATGCTTTCCCAGTGTGGAAGGACCATTTTGATGACCTGTAAGTTTTGGCGGGAAAATTTCTGAGTTGATTTGAATGAAAATGAAAGAGAATTAAACATTTTTGTGAGAAAATTTTGAGCAATAAAACGTCCTTGGAACATTAGGCCCCGTTCACACGGAGATCGATCTCAGATCGATCTGAAAGTGCAGTGTGAACAGGGCCTTCGTGTTTCTTTTTATAAAAACTACTTATTTAAAAGCGCGGAAAATAAATGCTTAACAGACATAAGAATTGAGTGTAAATGTTCTTCGAGTTAGTTTACTCAGAAAGAGTTCCCAAGCGAGACTTGACCCACAACTTTCTGATCGTTAGTGAAACGCTTCAATCATTGAGCTACTGGGACTCAGATTATTTGCATGTACGTTGAGTTCGATGCGTGACATTATTAATATACTACTTTATGGGTTCGAGTTCCGCTTGGGAACTCAAGAAATTCTTCTGAGTAAAATATAGGTCGAAGAACATGATACACAATTCTCATATCCGAGCTAGCATATCATCTCTTACTTAACAACACATATCGGCGTTATCACATTAACATATATAATCACACTTAGTACATAGCAGTAGATAATGTCATAACTCAACCTAACGTTCAAATCATCCGCTGAAACCCAGTAACTCAATGGTTAGAGCATCTCCCGCTTGGAAAGTTAGAAATTGTTTGGAATAAAATCGCTTGAAGAACATTTAAGCCCCGCACAGACGACCATGTTTTCCTTGACAAGTTTTTCCTTGACAAGTTTTATTTGTTCGTGTGTACGACACAAATTCACAAGTTTTTCCTTGACGAGGAGACTTGTTCAAAAGCTGGCATGACCAGAAAAAAAATTGTTCGTGTGTATAGCCGTCAAGGAAAACTTGACAAGATCAGACCCAAAGCTTATTACGCGACCATTGCCGTCAAGGAAAACATGTCACAACCGTACACAAGAGCAATTATAAATTTTCAAGGGAAATGTTTGGGGGGGGGGGGGGGGGATTGTTCATCGTACACACGAGCAAGGAAAGTTACCAAGGAACTTGTCAAGGAAAACTTGGTCGTCTGTGCGGGGCTTTACACTCAACACCCCATACATGTCTTTGTAATATTATTTATACTCTACTTTAGAGCGAGCCTCAACCCTTCCAATGACTTTGGAGTGCCCTTCGCCGAAATACAAATTCATTGAAGTACGTGGTGTAACCCTTGCAAATGATACCGATGTGACAGTGGCAAACACACGTTATCCGGGGATTGACATAGCAACTAACGAGGAATGTCTCGCGAGTTTGTTGGCGTCAGCCAATCAACGCGCACAATGCACCGTTTCAATGCAGGCCTTCTCGTTCGATGACGTCACAAAAACAATGGATAAAGTGGTGACGTATGACTGTAGAAAGACTCAGGCAGGTGATTCGTCTAACGAAATAAAAACCAGTAAGTTGAAAACTAAACTAACTTTATTCATAGCTAATAAGATGTACAATTTTATAAACTGTTCTCCCAAGATGAGTGAATAACTTCATCGAGTCTCAAATGAATGATCTGTGATCAAGTTACAATATTGGCAATCGATTTTCCAGGCGGAAAGCGTAATCGTAAAATAAAGATAACCCAGCTCAAAATTTTTAATATTGGCATAATAAGAGACAAGACAAGTCAAAACATGTTTGCTAACGTTTCGTTGCTTCTCGCAACATCATCAAAGCGGCTTAAAGCAGTTTCCACTTGTATTTAAACCATCTGTTAAGCCCCGCACAGACGACCAAGTTTTCCTTGACAAGTTCCTTGGTAGCTTTCCTTGCTCGTGTGTACGATGAACAATTTTTTCCCCAAACATTTTCCTTGACAATTTATAATTGCTCGTGTGTACGGTTGGACAAGTTTTCCTTGACGCCAATGATCGCGTAATAAGCTTCGGAGATAATCTTGTCAAGTTTTCCTTGACGACTATACACACGAACAATTTTCCTTGTTCAAAAGCTGGCATGACCAGCTTTTGAACAAGGCTCCTTGTCAAGGAAAAACTTGTCAATTTGTGTCGTACACACGAACAAATAAAACTTGTCAAGGAAAAACTTGTCAAGGAAAACTTGGTCGTCTGTGCGGCGCTTTAGTGTTAGCAAACAGGGCTCTTATCTTTATTTTACAATCTATGAAGTATTAATTGTGGGATAGGAGCAACAGTTTCTCCGTCCTACCAGAACGGTCCGCGAGTGTCACCGTGTTTTCAGTTGCACCGGCTTGGGCCTTGACTTGCCGGCAGTATATTTGATCTCCTGCTGTGTTTCTCTCTCTAGTTTCCAAGAAGAAAGGAGCCATCAACATAAAATGCACGGATAAAGAAGCTGTTCCCGAAATAATTGATATCTCTCTCGAAGATGGAAGGTACGTGAAGGTCACGCAAGTTTAGTCCAGTCAATCCACAGTCTAACGTCAAATAACTTGCAATTGCATTGGTATTTATGATGCTATATATTTCAAACTTGCGCTGTTATAACGAGTTCTAATCTCCACAGTCTCCACAAGACTGAGTTTTTAAATCTTGGGTTTTGCTAGAGATTTCCTTCAAGTTTTGACAGTGTTAATTTTGCTCAATGTTGGTCGAGTCTTTTATAATGACACACGCTGATTTAACTCGTGACTCGACTCGCACTCGCAGAATTCAACTCGCGACTCAACCATGATTCGACTCGTGACTCGAGTCATGACTCGACTGTGACTCGACTCAGACTGAACTTGTGACTGGACTCATGACCCGACCCAAGGAACTAATCGTAACTAGGCTCGAACCCAACTCGTGACTCAACTCGACTCGACTCGGACTTAACTCGTGACTCGACTCGGATTTAACCCGCGACTCGACTCGGATTTAACTCGTGACTCGACTCGCACTTAACTCGTGACTCGACTCGGACTCAACACGTGACTCGACTCGGACTTAACTCATGACTCGACTCGGATTTAACCCGTGACTCGACTCGGACTTAACTCGTGACTCGACTTGCACTTAACTCGTGACTCGACTCGGACTTAACTCATGACTCGACTCGGATTTAACCCGTGACTCGACTCGGACTTAACTCGTGACTCGACTTGCACTTAACTCGTGACTCGACTCGGACTTAACTCGTGACTCAACACGTGACTCAACTCGGACTTAACTCGTGACTCGACTCGAACTTAACTCGTGACTCGACTTGCACTTAACTCGTGACTCGACTCGGACTCAACTCGTGACTCGACTCGGACTTAACTCGTGACTCAACTCGGATTGAACTCGTGACTCGACTCGGACTCAACTCGTGACTCGACTCGAACTTAACTTGTGAGTCGACTCGGACTCGACTCGTAAGTGACTGGACTCGTGACTCAACTAGTCATGAGTTCAAAACAACTCAAATCACTAGGTTGTTTTTTTATGAAAATTTGGGTTTTGGCAACAATGCCTTATATGACGTACGCAAATAGACAACTTAACTTGCATAAGAACAATGCATGTATTACGGCATCAGTGGCAAATGGTTGCGTACGTCATAAAGCATTGTTATACCGCGAGCCCAAATTTCTGGCAAACTTTGATAGTTAATAGCGTGAATTAAACTATACATGTACTTCTCAGTCTTGAAATTTTCAGTGAGTGCAGCTCCTCCCATGCTCCTCTGTTCATTCAAACAACAAAAAAGCCAACGAATTTTTCACTTCATGGACACTTTAACTGATTAATTTCTAGGTTCGTGAATGTCGTGCAGGTTGCTTGGAAATGTAACGAAGAGAATATTGAAGATATGAGAAAAGGAAATGGAGGCCACTGTCAAATCAAGAGGAACGAAGGTTATCTGAATGAAAGCCAAATGACGGTGAAATACAAGTGCAGTATTCCTCCGAAAAGAGATGTTGACGAGTTGGTTCAGACGAAAGGCAACGGGAAAAAAGGAAAGTGAACCTGATGAAAAGTCGGTAAGTATAAAAAAAATCTAAAGAATTCGTTGATACTTATTTTACAGCAATTTAGCGGGTGCAGAGCGCTATAGATCATAGCTACATGTTCTAAAGGTTTTTGGTGAAAGGAAATCTCGAGTCTAAGAATATATACATTTTAAGACCAAACATGCAGGTGTCACAGGAAATCCCCCCCCCCCCAAACAAATTTCCTAAGAAATATGTCCCCCTCTTCGGAAATTTGTCCCCCCTCAGAAACCGAGAAGTTACTTCTGGAAGTTTCTAGAATAGAAAGTTAAGGTTATCTTTGGGAGGGAAGCATTTAAAGAAAGATCGATTTCACTTTGGTATGTCTTTAATAATGCTTCAAAAACTAATTAATAATTCATGAGGAAAACACAAAGGAAATCAGTACCAGGTCCGTGGTTTTAAATCTGATAAAGAAACCTCCTGATTTACATAAAATTTAGCTTTGATTTTCTCGGCTTAGACAACGTTATTTTTCAAACTTACTACCCCAATTAGCCAAATGGGTCGTTTTTGAAGCTATTTAAAACATTCGCAGTACGTGTTTTATCAGATCTAAAACACTCGGCTATCGCCTCGTGTTTTAAATCTGATAAAACACTGCTCCTCATGTTTTAAATATTACATACCGTTCTATATATATATATATATATATATATATTAATTAATTAATAATACTACGTTAAAAGATGAAGCAATTTTCTTCATTAGTACGGTATGCACTATTGTAAAATTCATTAATTATTCATTAGGCCACAAACCAATCAGATCTCAGTATTTAGATCATGTGCATACCATTGTAAATGGCAATAAAGATCACCCAGCACGCTTAATTAGTATGCATTAACTTTGATAAAGGTGTTCTACTCAACTCAATTAGTATGCATTAACTTTCATAAAGATCTCTTACTGATCAACCTATTTTATTATTAACTTACTGTTGATAAAATTGATAACAGCTACGACCGAGAATATATTTGAAATAGTATGTAATAATGACTCAGCTGAACTAGATCCCAAGAGTTTCTTCCCAGAGTTCATTCTCGTCTTGCAAATTTGGGCAATGACATGCTTAGTCGCGTCCTTCATTTCGCCATCTAAACTCTTCCGAAAGAGCCAGAACCTAGCAACAAATGTAAGAACATATTCACCCAATGATATATACCTATTTCCTAGCAAGTTAGATTCCTCAGGGAAGTATCCCTTACTCACCTTCGGTCACCTTTTGCAAGAATGTTAAATGAATCTTCCCCTTTCACGTCTAACAAATGTCGGTTTATCCCACATATCAACAAATACAAAGTCTTCGGCGGATACCGTTCGCCTGTCTGTTTTGCAGCTTCACTAACAATTTAGACAGCCAAAAGTTCAAGCTGTAAGGTGACATTTCTTCGAGCCTGATGTTTAAGTCTTGCACCTGACTTAAATTCACGCCCTCATAACCGACTGACTCCACCTGTGGCTTCTTGTTACTTCTGTTTTGCTGCCAATCCTCGAAAATCTTCCTTGCCCACTTTGTGTTATATGCGGAGTAGCTTTTGGCGTAACTTGTGCGAGTAAAGAGCGTTCTTCCACTTCATTCTTTGGTTTTCGAAACCGTCCCGCCGACATACTTGACCATAGCCTGGTCAACTTCCAAATCAAATAATTCGTTAAAAGTAGTCCATCACTGATGAATATATTTAATTTCGATCAATTTCTATGGGAAAAATATGTTTGGACTACAAGGTACTTTATTTACTTGCTTATAAGTTTCTCCCTTGAGAGCCTCTTATTCATTTGACTACAACGTATAATTTAAATATTCATTTCACATTCGCGGCCGATCTTTATGGCCGATCTTTTATCCAACGTATAATTTAAATATTCATTTCACATTCGCGGCCGATCTATATTTCACATTCATTTCACATTCGCGGCCGATCTTTATGGCATCTACAATGGCTCGCCTGCGGCTCGCCATTGTAAATGCCCATAAAGATCGGCCGCTCATATTTTAACTATCACTTAAAGACATACCAAAGTGTTAACAAAGAAAAATCGATCTTTACTATTATGCTTCCCTCCCAAAGAAAACTTGAACTTTCCATTCAATTTTATGTTGTAAATACTGACAGAAACTTTTGGAAACTTGGTTTCTGAAGTAGCTCCTAAGCTTCTTGATTTCTGAGCGTACGGCGCACGTTAAGATAAAATAAAGCGTGTTCTTGTGGGGGAACAAATTCCCGAAGGGGGGTGGGGGACAAATTTCCTAGGAAATATGAAATATGCCTAGAAAATATGCCCGGGGGGACAATTTTTTTTGGGGGGGGGGGACAAATCTCCTGTGACACCGGGATCAGTTACGAAAATGCAACATCAAGGCCTTCCTGTTGGAATCAAACTCACAACCCTGCAATATACTACATAGTATAGTGCTCTGACCACTACTGCCGAAAGCTATGTCAGTAAATTATGTATATATATATAATAGTAATGCCGGTGAAGAGGTAAAGGTTTTTGAACCGACCGTAATGCAGAACAGCTGTGAAAACACCCAGATATGCATTATACTTGCACATAGCAGAACTCAACATAATTCAAACCATCCGAGTCTCAGTAACTCAATGGTTAGAGCATAGGCAGCCCAAGCAGTGGCGTGGTGGCAGGGGGGCCAAGGCCCCCCCAGCTGGGGTTGCAGAAAGGGCGCCAAAACTAGCAAGGACCCCCAGCTGGGGTTGCAGAAGGGGCGCCAAAACTTAACATAATAAACCTATTTCTTTGTATAGCTAGGTCTTCAATGGTGGGATATAAAGATCTGAAATCTGTAATCTTTTGTGTTTTCTATGAAGTTTCATAATCTTCAGAATTCTGTAAAATCTCACTCCAAAATGCAGGAAATGGCATATCAGAGACTCTAGATTTCAAAATTTTCCGGGGGACCGGAGCATGCCCCCGGACCCCTCTAGAGGTTTGGCGCTACTACGACAAGAAGCCGATTTACTAGAAGTCAAAACTCGTCTCATTCTTCTCGATTACGCCAGCATCGCGCGACACGCTTGCAAATTGCAGCTCACTGTATCAGTGTGTATATTTGATACAGTGTAAGCGTGTCGCGCGATGCTGGCGTAATCGAGAAGAATGAGACGAGTTTTGAGTTCGCTAGTACAGTAGATTGGCTTCTTGTCGTTTTCCTTCGCATGCTAATCAATAACAAATGGAAGAAACAACAATAATATTTGGGCGGCCTATGGTTAGAGCATCTCAGCGGGGACCAGGAAGTTTCAGTTCAAGTCCCGCGAAAGGAAACTCAGAAACTTTCCTGACTGGTAAAATGGCTCGAAGCACATTTACACTCAACAGTTGAGTTTCCCGTTCACCCAAATTTCATTCTCTTATTTTCCTTTAATTATAACTTCTCATTTTATTCGTTTTGCGTTTTTTTAAGACTTCGTTTTAAACTACAGTAGAAGAACCCAAGATAGATAACCGAACAAAGATGAAGAAAGACTTTTAGTTAGTTAATATATGTAGCTGTCAGTCAATGTTAAATAAAATTATCCGTCTTCTTTGCGAATGGAATTATTATTTCTCAGACAATTTCGTTAACCCACCTGTGAAATGAAAATTAAGCTTATGAAAAAATATTTAACAAAAGATGTTAATCTTTTGCAAAGAACAGATTTTTTGCACCCCCTGAGGTGCAAAAATTTTCCGATATTTTTGCACGCCCTGAGATGCAAACATTTTCACATTTTTTTGCACGCCCTGCATGAGGTGCAGGCTGAAAACTGTTGAACTCGCTTCGATACGCGTTCGTTTACTTGACTGTGAATAGTGCTGAAAGGAACTGAAATAGAACATCAAAATTTTTTTTTCTTGTGTTTCTTGATCATAGCAAAGACTTAATAAATTAATTAGTCTTCGTGAAGACGCTTTCGTGGGTTAGCTCAATCTCGTACCCAGAGCCTGCGATCCTTTTAGCCAAAAGGATCGCAGGCGCTGGGTACGAGATTGGGGTTAGCTAAGACTGTAACAATCGTTTTATTAACGATGGGGCTTACAAAATAAATAATAGACTAATTAGTGTAAAACTGGAGTAAACTAAAGTAACTTTGCCGTTATTTACTTGATAATTGCGAATTTCGGCTTGAAATCATCCACGTCAATTCAAAACTCATCCCAGCTTACCGGGCTAGTCCGCTCCATGTAATCGTTTCGTAAACTCAGCCCGGTCCCGGTCCATGTAATCACCCCCTATAATTGTTAAATATCTACATGCAATAATTAACTATGAACAGCACATATCAATTGGACGTAACTGATAAACCTTACTTAACCGTCATATTAATATATCTGGAATAATGTTTTGAAAAGTGTTTTTCGAGTATTTTTATGAAGATTAAAATCTTGATAGGTTATTTATAGGGCAAAAACAATTGTTTCTGATATGGTGTATTTCCTTATAGAGTACATTACATGCATCTGGTTAACGTTAAAAAAGAGTGAATGACTATATCCAGAACACAATGTATTACACTAATTATTGCTATAAGTAAGCAAATGAACAATATAGAATACCACCATTTAATACTATAAATACATCGAACTCATACATCGAACTCAACCTACGTTCAAATCATCTGAGTCCCAATAGCTCAATGCTTAGAGCGTCTCACCGACGTTCAGAGGGTTGTGGGTTCGAGTCGCGCTTGTGAACTCAGAAAATTTTTCTGAGTAAAATAGCTCGAAGAAAATTTACACTCAATTCTCATATCCAAGCTAGCATATTCATCTCTTCTCTTAACAACATGCATTACGACATTAACATATATCATCATACTTGCACATAGCAGTATATATAATCATAGTTAATAGAAAATAAACATGGTTTGGAAACCCGGCAAACTTCAAAGCGGTTAACAATCAAGCTACGATTCATGTTGAAAGGTACATGAAGGTGCACAAATTCTTTGTTTTACGTTTATTAATATTTAAACAGTACGGTTGAGTGATTGAACCCAAACGTTGCTATTGGATGATTGCTTCATTATACAGAAAACACAATATGTTCAGTAACTGTGAAAGTGTACAAATTTCCATAAACCTGAACAAAAACATAAAACAATGGCTTTTGTTGAGCTTCCAAACCATGTTTATTTTCTATTAACTATGATATAATATGTCATACATCGAACTCAACCTACGTTCAAATCATCTGAGTCCCTGTATAGCGCAATGGTTAGAGCGTCTCACCGGCGATCAGATGGTTATGGGTTGGAGCCCCGCTTGGGAACTCAGAAAAACTTTCAAGTACCGGTACTATTTTTCTGGCATTGATTTATAAATACTAGTCCTCTAATGTCTGTTTCCAATGACCCTTAAAACATGCTCTGTACCTGTGTGTTCTGAACTTTAGTAATTTTTTTCATAAAAAGGTGGCTCATAAATTTGTCAGGCTGAACTGGTTCTTATATATATTGGGTGCTTAATGGGCTAAATTTCAGCCTGGAGGTTCTAATTAATCTGCAGTTTCTTCTATGCGGGTTTTTACAGTGTAAATATTTTTACTATATTTTAACATTTCAAAGTCTTGTCATTCGTTTGTTTTTGTTTTATAAGTACCCATTTTTAGTAAGTAAATATTGACTTCTTTGATAAACATTCTTTTTATTATGCTATTATGGAAAATATACTCTACTGCGCAACATAGCATAAAGGTGGTCAGACAACGGGGAGGAGGTGGGCAAGTAAAATGTATTCTTCATCACATCTTGAAGGTCAGTGCTGAATGAGGGGCAGGGGAGAAAAAGAGAGCACACGCGGAAGAGATATCCTATAACAGCTGGGTTGCCACTATGCCCCATAGGGGGTAGCTGTAATTCTATCCCTACCCTGTGCAAGACAGACCCCCTGTTACGTTATGTATTTAGTGAGATAACAAGTCACAGAATCTTTACATAAGTTTTACAATACAAACCGACAGATGGAAAACATAAAAATCCTATTTGCAAAAATTTCCTTTATGCTTTAGATTCTTGCATTCATTGCCTAGAATGGGAAAATAAACACTTTCAATGCACCATAGGGTGCCGTGGGAAAATTTGATTGCAAGTCATTCAAAATATGGTCTGGAAACTCAGCTAAAGTCTTTGGTCCATCTTTTTGTTTGCCTTTATGCATTTTTGTGCACGGTGCACGGTCACTGAACACATTGTATTTTAGTATAATGAACGAATTATCCAATAGCAACGTTTCAGTTCAATCACTCAACCGTGCTATTTAAATATTAATAAACCTAAAACAAAGGATGTGCACGGTGTAAAGTACGGTTCAACATAAAATCACAGCTCATTATAGGCGCTTTGAAGTTTGCCGAGTTTCCAGACCATATCTCGATTGACTATGATAAAACTAAGTTTAAATTGCCTATGAAACAAAACTTCACTTCAGCTTTTTATGATCGTATTTGAAAGAACACCTAAGATAATGAAAAATTACTTTTACATGCCTTTCAAATCTTATCTCATTCTTGAGTTATTGGTTATGTGGAAAAAAACAGAAAATCAGTCATATCTTTGGTTCACATGGCAGATGTAATCAGAGTATACCCCCAAGGAAAATTACCAACGTTTGATTCAGTTTAGTCAAACCAATCCAAAGATATAACTGATTTTCGTTTTCTCCCACATACAACGTGTTACGTCATTGGGATAAGATTTGAAAGGCATGTAAAAGTCATTTTTCATTATCTTAGGTGTTCTTCCAAATACGATATTAAAAAACTGAAGTGAAATTTCGTTTCATAGGCACTTTAAGAAATAACAAATTCCTGCTCTTTGGATTTGCTGCAGGACTCTCCGAGCATCTCCCCCCATTGACAAATAAAATCGTCTGGCTTTAGACAAAATATCAGAATAAAATGGTAAATTGGTTCCACACTACAATGTGAGTGAAAGGGTTTAATTGATCTGCAGTGTGTTTAACCCTTTGCTGAATGATTTTGCTGCCCGAATAATCTTACAATGTGATTCCTCCCAAGATACTTTTCACTGATTAAACTGGACTAATTTAGTTTCTAGAAGGAAAATGCATAAGTGTATACTTGTTTTTAAATGTCTAAATAATTTAATGCCAGTATATTTTCATCGTTATCTTGTTAGAAATACTAGTGTTCATAATTATAACACTAGAAGGAAACAAGACCTACATCTGCCTAAACCTAAAAGTAACCTTGGTAAGAGAACGTTTAGATACTCTGTTATTGTCTACGTTAATGCTCTTCCAGATGAAATTAAACATTCACACTCCCTTATGTTAAGTCGTAATTCTATTTATTTATATGTATATATATATATATATATATACTATAAGTGAGCTTACCTCAAATGTTGATGGTCGCTACTGTCAGTTTCACGCTGGGCGATCTTCAGGCGGCTGAAAATTTTCGATTCGGCGCCGAATCGAAAATTTTCAGCCGCCTGAAGATCGCCCAGCGTGAAACTGACAGTAGCGACCATCAACATTTGAGGTAAGCCCACTTATAGTATATTCGCTCTATCTTTACGGTATTGAGCACTTTTCGACATTTCGCGAACAACACTTTGTTTGTTTGAATATATATATATATATATATATATATATATATATATATATCATATATATATATATATTGTATATATATTGTATTTATTAAATTTTTAGCTTGTTTTACATGTAGATTGTATAGCAGTAAATACTTTAATACAGTGCAATCATCATGTTAGTGATTTTCTATTGAGGTAATAATTATGTAAGTATAATTTAAATGCACACAATCCCACTCACACCCAGCTGAATGTATAAGTTAGTTTCAACTTAACACTGTAAATAAAAAGTTTCTCTATTTTACACAGGGCCCCTCTGAATACAAGCAGGGCCGTCCTCAGAAAATTCTGCAGGGGGGGGGGTGGTACGCTCAATTTTGCCGACTGCCTCATAATCGTCACTCGTCAGTACTAGTATTCGCCGAGACTGACCGCTGGCGGGTGCCGACTGCAATCTCTTGTCTGCCGACTATAGAACAAATAAAGCAATTCTTGGGGGGGTGTCACCCCCCCCCCCACCCCCCCCCCCCCCCCCAAACCCCCCCATAGCTCCGGCCCTGAATACAAGTCTTTGTAACTGAATGGGCTACCCTGTTTACAGTCAAAATGGAAATGCCTTCCCACTTCTTCTTCTGTAGTTCGTTGCGTATTACTGTATCTCTGTAGCTGCTACCGAAGTCTGAGAATTATTTTTTGTTGAAAACTGTACAAAAATAGTATAATTTAGCTTTAAATGGCATTTAATCATAATACAATAGATGTTTATCCCAAATCGATACCAACAGACGAATATACATCAAGAATTGGCGACTTTTATCACTAGACTTTCCTCGCGTTTCAGTAGCACGGCTACAGAAATACAATAATACACAACCAACTACAGAAGCAGAAGTGGCAAGGTATTTCCATTTTGACTGTAAATAAAGTTTTCAAATTTCAAATCAAATCAAAACGTCTCCATTGACGAGTAAAATAGGGTGGCACGAAGTAAAATAGTGTCGAACCGCCATTAAGGACTTCTACTTTGTGTACCGAACACAGAATTTTGGAATCAGTTGGATTGCTTCGTTCTTAAAAATTCCTTCGCTTAATTTTTCAAGGAATAATTCAATTCACGTTTAATGCAAAATTTAGTGAGGATTTTAAAATTAAAGAACGGGGCAATTAAATTGATTCCAAAACTCTGTGTCTGGTACAAAATGTAGCTGTGACGTATTGTGTCCGGTACACGAAGAAGGGTCCTTATTAAAGCCGATTTAAACGGCACAACTTTTGCCTACAATTGTCGCACGCAACCTGCTTACAAGAGTTGTGAGCAAGTTGTAGGCTTGATTTACACGACGCAATTTGTGTTGTAGATATGGCGCGAGCAGGTTGCATGTGACAGTTGTAGGCAAAAGTTGTGCCGTCTAAATCGGCCTTTAAGTGAACACCTTTAGGACCTCGTTGAAGTGTCCGCTTTAAGAGGGGTGTCCTCTTAAAAGGGGTTGCACAGTAGGGGGGTATACGCATGTGGTGACAAGCTTTTTGTGTTTCTTTTCGCAGTTTACTGTCACTATAATTCTATAAAACAATCAATACAGCACTAACTGACTTATTAAACAGGTTCACAATTCAAAGTGTTGGTTTCTCTCGGTTAATCTCAAATGTTGATTATTACTGTTATTAAAGAAAACGTCAATTTTGATATGGTCCCCTGGCTGGCTCGCCTCCATAGTAAACACCCCCTTAGTGTCTTTGTGTGGTTCAACATGAAGTAGTACTCTAACCGCTGTGTGGGATCAATTTGTGTAATGGAACATTTATAAAGATTTGGAATTGATTGGTAAAAATGCCCAGAATGAAATCCAAAACTTTATCAGTAATTGCGAATTTGTCAGAAAATATATTCGAGAAAAACTGATAATCTCACTTGACGCTTCCAATGTAAACAGCTACTATACGTACAGCTTAGCATTCATGGCGTAAAGCATTTTAGCCTTTTCTGCCC
The DNA here is from genome assembly GCA_035771165.1 of Paragorgia papillata. Lineage (NCBI taxonomy): Eukaryota > Metazoa > Cnidaria > Anthozoa > Scleralcyonacea > Coralliidae > Paragorgia > Paragorgia papillata. The sequence continues at coordinate 1,983,738 of JAWNZC010000238.1, forward strand.
ACATATTCCTATACAATCTTAGGTCCTGTTTACATGAAGTGATGAAGCGGATTGAGTGTTCAAGTCAAATCTCCCAGGCCATGTTATTTCTCCTTGTTGTGTTTACATGAACAATATCGAAAGTTTTCGATGTGATCGAAATGGATGGCTGAAGTCAATCCACGCAGTGGAGTGGATTGACTTGAGATTCAAGCAAGGATCGACTTGAATGTCTCCAGTCTGATTCATCTAAACACGGTTTGACTTGAAAATGACTTGATACGCATGAATGAAGTTGGTGCGTGTCGTGCTAAATGGCAGACATTTGAGGGAAGCACAGAAAATAGTGTTCCAAAACCGAAAACAATGTTCCAAGCAGATTGAATTCTCCATGATAAACATGTGCCCGGATTGACTTCACTCGCGTTTTTAGATCCGATTGGACTGTCCATCCGCTTCATGTAAAGAGGGCCTTAGTTGACGGTGACACTCTCAGACCGCTATACGCCGGTGTGCATGGTGGTCTGAGAATGTTTAACGTCACAGAACACTCAAACTTTTTGCCTTGAAATGCTTGATTGATGAAAACTCTTAGTACAAAGTTCAAAACTTTGATAATAATTGTGAATTTGCACAACATATATTACCACAAGGACTTTTCAAGAAATGTTGTGATCAACAAATGCGATCACGGCCAAACTGAAACAAAACAATGAGTTGCTACTGTTTGTCATCACAGATAATCCCGTAGTCTATAACTGTATATTATATATCAACCAAAATCATCGCTATTCTTCTTATAAACTTTGGATGTATAAACGAATGGAACCTGAATCGATATATACAACACATCTTAATTTAGTACACTGTAAATTTCAGGGGGTAAAAAATACCCCAAAATGTGGGGGTAAGATGTTTTCCACAGAACGCCCCGTTTTTGGGGGGTAAAATTTCAATCAATTTGAAAAGGGGTAATTTTTACCTCCGGAATGTGGGGTGAAAATTAAGGGTAAAAATAAAGGGGTAAAAATTGAGTAGCCTCAGTCTCAGTCCTCTATTTCTTATGCTTTTTTATGAGCCTTAACCTTCCCAATGGGTCGCCCATCCAAGTACTAACCCTAACCTCCCGGGCTTAACTTACCTTGCATTAGTTTGCTTACCTTACCACTGCGCCAACCGCCTCTTCATATTTATTATTGAAATTTACGATATATAACCGAGTTTTTTCTTTAATATTACATTGTTAAGTTCATATTTTCTTTACTTTTCTTAACACGTTTATTTTATAACGTTTCACGACATTTGTGATGGGTTTGGAAGGGTTTCATTAAAAAAACCCATTTGTGTTGACTAGTTGTGACAGATCAAAAACATTTACATTAATTTTGCCACATAGAACTAATGTTATGAGTTAATAGCCGGTCAGTTTCCGTATCATACGATGAAGAAACAAAATATTTATTTCGATAACAGTTTATAAAACACTGTTGTAGGCCAAAAATATGTACAAACATTTGTTTACCTATACGAATTTCCAGCAAAATGGGAAAAGAAACTAAATCGTTGCAACGTTAAGAACTAGATTCAAAGTCAGTTCAGCCCATTTTAATCTTGTCTCCTCAGCTTTGATACACAGACAATGCCGAAAATACTATAGTTTCAACTAAGTTCATGATATATATTAGCAATGAACTTTTGTCGAGTCAAAAAATAAATGAGCTAAGTTCTTTTGTTCAAACTTTTTCGCATTGTTTTTGACACAAGAAAAGTGTAAAATCATTCAAAGTAATTCATTTCAATAGCAACTTAAAGACATTGTCGTAGAGCAAAAAATATAGGAAATAACACTTGTTTACGTACCCCAATTTAATCCAATATAAAACAACAACATTCAAAACCAAATCCAGAGTAATTTCATTTTTGTGAGCAGTCTTAGGTTGTGTTTAAGTCACCTTTGAGCCTTTACACACAGACGATGTTTACAAGCTTACGGAAGTAAACTTTAGGTCGATTTCAATCTGCTAAACAATCTTCACCTTAATTTTTAACTATTATACACATTTGTGTACAAAAACTATTCAAGAAAATTTAAAAAAAATTGCCTACATACGCTTTTATATTAACGATGATTGTAGTTATGTCTTCATGTCACTCTTTCGAAAAAAATCGCCATTTTCGAAAACATTGTCTTGCAGTTCTGGTTACCCCCAACGTAGGGGGGAGTTTTTACCCCCACTATTAGTTACCCCTTACAAGGGCCAAAATGGGGGTAGATTTTACCCCTAGATAATTTTACCCCCCTATATTTTTACCCCTTATTCAGGGGTAAATTTTACATTTTTACCCCGAGATGGCTAAAAAATTTGCTCCAACAAATTACCCCCGTAAAAGGGGTAATTCTGCGCGACAAAAAGAAGAATTGCCCTTATTTAAGGGGTAATTACTACCCCTTTATCATTCACCCCCCCAAAAATAGCACTTTTACCCCCAAAATGGGGTAAATTTTGCCCCTTGAAATTTACAGTGTACGTGCGAAAATTTCGTCATGCATTAATCTGAGTCACGAACGGACCCATACGATATTTCGTATTAAAAATGCAATTATTCATCCCAAGTAATGAATCCTGGCAGTTTTAATAAATCAGCCATTTCAATGTAAAAAGTTTGATTATTCTGGACATAAAGCCGATTACACAAATCCAATATACAATGGCTTAGCACGGTACGTGATCATCTCAGACTGTACGTGATCATCTCAGACTGTACGTGATCATCTCAGACACCGCTACTTTAACTTAAATTAAGAGTTTATAGCTTTGGTTTAAAAGGAATGCTATATTTGCCATTTTTCTTTGTAGAACAAACAAAGGTCTTTGGCAGTTAAGCCATCAATTTAAAAAAATGATAAAGAACTCTTAATTTCTAATTTATTTGAAGATAAACAAGACCCTTAAGAGGGGTGTCCTCTTAAAAGGGGTTGCACAGTAGGGGGGTATACGCATGTGGTGACAAGCTTTTTGTGTTTCTTTTCGCAGTTTACTGTCACTATAATTCTATAAAACAATCAATACAGCACTAACTGACTTATTAAACAGGTTCACAATTCAAAGTGTTGGTTTCTCTCGGTTAATCTCAAATGTTGATTATTACTGTTATTAAAGAAAACGTCAATTTTGATATGGTCCCCTGGCTGGCTCGCCTCCATAGTAAACACCCCCTTAGTGTCTTTGTGTGGTTCAACATGAAGTAGTACTCTAACTGCTGTGTGGGATCAATTTGTGTAATGGAACATTTATAAAGATTTGGAATTGATTGGTAAAAATGCCCAGAATGAAATCCAAAACTTTATCAGTAATTGCGAATTTGTCAGAAAATATATTCGAGAAAAACTGATAATCTCACTTGACGCTTCCAATGTAAACAGCTACTACGTACAGCTTAGCATTCATGGCGTAAAGCATTTTAGCCTTTTCTGCCCACATATTCCTATACAATCTTAGGTCCTGTTTACATGAAGTGATGAAGCGGATTGAGTGTTCAAGTCAAATCTCCCAGGCCATGTTATTTCTCCTTGTTGTGTTTACATGAACAATATCGAAAGTTTTCGATGTGATCGAAATGGATGGCTGAAGTCAATCCACGCAGTGGGGTGGATTGTCTTGAGATTGAAGCAAGGATCGGCTTGAATGTCTCCAATCTGATTCATATAAACACGGTTTGATTTGAAAATGACTTGATACGCATGAGTGAAGTTGGTGCGTGTTGTGCTAAATGGCAGATATTGAGGGAAGCACAGAAAATAGTGTTCCAAAACCGAAAACAATGTTCCAAGCAGATTGAATTCTCCATGATAAACATGTGCCCGGATTGACTTCACTCGCGTTTTTAGATCCGATTGGACTGTCAATCCGCTTCCTGTAAAGAGGGCCTTAGTTGACGGTGACACTCTCAGACCGCTATACGCCGGTGTGCATGGTGGTCTGAGAATGTTTAACGTCACAGAACACTCAAACTTTTTGCCTTGAAATGCTTGATTGATGAAAACTCTTAGTACAAAGTTCAAAACTTTGATAATAATTGTGAATTTGCACAACATATATTACCACAAGGACTTTTCAAGAAATGTTGTGATCAACAAATGCGATCACGGCCAAACTGAAACAAAACAATGAGTTGCTACTGTTTGTCATCACAGATAATCCCGTAGTCTATAACTGCATGTATATTATATATCAACCAAAATCATCGCTATTCTTCTTTTATATACAATCGGTTTTGGTATTTGACTCAAGACCTCGCATTGAAAGTTGGTGGCGGCTTTTGATTATATACAGGGGAGAGCGGGGCTGAATATGCAAAAATACCAGGTTTTGAATTCAAAATTCAAAACCCGGTACAGGTCTTGAATTCAAATTCAAGACCTGTACCGGGTTTTGAATTTTGAATTCAAGACCATATCATGTCGTGAAATTAAATATCCGTTAGTGAAGCAAAATTTTCACGCAACAAAAATTTACTCAAAAAAACAAGCTACAGAATAACAAGAGTAACAACAACATTACACACACTTCAATTTACAACAAAATTAAAATTTATGTTTATCGGAGCCTTATTACGATTAGGCATTTCGCTTGCACTCTCATTTTCGCATTTACTCCCTTCTACACAACTTTTACTTTTAGTCTCACATCGTTCTTCTTCTCTTGCTTTCTTCAACTTAGTCACATTAACACCATACAAAATGTCAGACACTTCAACTTCTTGTTCCCTTGAAGTTCTTTTATACGCCCTCACGGCATTGCTTCGGTGACCTAAAATTTGCAATGAAAATACTGAGTCCATAGATAATTCAAAAAATAAAACTAAACGCTTTATATATGCCTCACCAGTTTTTTCGCATATAAGCTGCTCATCAATTCCCTTATCATACATCCTTGTTGCTGCTGTTGCTCGTAAGGAATGATTTGTTCTATATCCAGATATACCGGCCTGCTCGCATAATCGTTTAACAGTCGAAGCCAGTTTATTATGGCCGACAGGAACATCGCTGTACCAACAGTTTGGCTTGGGACATTTCAAAGCACTTCGATAAAAACCGGTCGACTTCCCAGCGCCAACACTAGGGCTACAAATATAAAAAAAAACAAAAAAACTTTACCATAACGTATCTCTGACTATTAAACATGCAGTAACTTATTAGCACATACATCCATTGAGCTATAATTTCACAATATTCATTAAAAGCGCAAATATATCACATATACTCACCACAAACTAATATATTTTTCGTACAAACGAACAATGCAGCGTTTCTTGTTCTCTTTATTCTCATATGCACGCGTCACCTTTCTTTCCAGTTTTCGATCTTTGAGTCCCCCAGCGTTTGTTTTCGAAACATCTTCACGATACTCTAAGTACTGCATGCCAGTTTGTTTGTCGACGCTTTTAACAATTTGTGAGTTTTCTGCTCGAAGTCTTCTATGTTCACTGCCTCCTCTTAACGCGAAATGAATGCCAAATAGGAAAACCAAAGTATCAAGTAATTGTTGAGGATGCGAATCTCCGAGAACTCCTTTCTGCCAAAGCTCTTCTTCTTCGTTCAATGTTATAACTTCCCCTTGTTTCTTAGCGAGTCCAAGGCCTATTGAAGCACTTTCTTTCATCACAGCGTCCAACGCATTTCTCAAATACACAAATTTTTCGTCGTTGAATAACCTCACTACTCTACCCTTCCCTTTCAAATAATATTGAATTGAAGCGATTATCCCATGAAGTGTGTTTGGCGGGTATTTACTTCCATCAGTTTTTCTTACTTCACAAATGAAACATGCCAATGTCCGATTTAGTTCATCGTCCAACATTACTTCTAGGGAATTTTTTATAACTTCTAAACCAGGCGCTTGACCACCGACACTTCCCTTATTAACATTGCAGACTTGCATGTTTCTTTGCTTTCGCCAATCCTCAAACAACGTAACAGCCCACTTATCTTTGTATTTTGTCGACTTGGGCACACAATCGCCTATATCTTAGCTTGAATTTCGATCTCAGATACAGGCGCTGCAAACCGATTCAAATCCGCTACAGCTGGTTGCTCATCGACTTCGTCTATGTTGACACCCCACGGCCAATTATCTTCATTTGGTTCTATAGTTGATAATGCCTCTCGATAGCAATCATCAAATGCCGGTACAGTTCTTTCTCGCTGTGGACTTGACTGAGTAATGTACAAGTCTGGGTCAGAATCTTCCGTCTCCATTACTCCTCAACCTAACCCAAAACCACCCAAAGTGCGAACCTATGACTTTCTGCAATTTTATCACTTATCAAACTTCAGAGCACTTTATTTTAAAATTGTCAAAACAAAAGGTCTCCGATATTAAAATTAGGCATTGTCTTCGCTATTCAAATAAACCATGTAATTAGCCAAAAATCGGCAGGAAACTTTATTCATTCGCTTAAATTATGACATAAGAACCAAGAAAAATTTTCCAAAACCGCTTGACAACAATAGAAAATGGGTGTGCTGGGTATATAAACAGGATAAAAACCTCATGGTCGGTCTTGAATTTCAGTGAAAGACCTCCCATTCGGTTTTTATCCTATATATAAACTTTGGATGTATAAACGAATGGAACCTGAATCGATATATACAACACATCTTAATTTAGTACGTCCGAAAATTTCGTCATGCATTAATCTGAGTCACGAACGGACCCATACGATATTTCGTATTAAAAATGCAATTATTCATCCCAAGTAATGAATCCTGGCAGTTTTAATAAATCAGCCATTTCAATGTAAAAAGTTTGATTATTCTGGACATAAAGCCGATTACACAAATCGAATATACAATGGCTTAGCACGGTACGTGATCATCTCAGACTGTACGTGATCATCTCAGACACCGCTACTTTAACTTAAATTAAGAGTTTATAGCTTTGGTTTAAAAGGAATGCTATATTTGCCATTTTTCTTTGTAGAACAAACAAAGGTCTTTGGCAGTTAAGCCATCAATTTAAAAAAATGATAAAGAACTCTTAATTTCTAATTTATTTGAAGATAAACCCTTGACGGTGTATTTATATAAAAATAAGCCAACATTTATTGTTCATGATTATTACTCACTGGACGTGCCTTGACTTACAACAACTATATTAAGGGAAAGTTTCACTCCCAGACGTGTAATATTGGTTAGTACGGCCAAACTGGTACCGGTAAGTTGTACTAAAAGCTCTATACTAGTTTTGAATTTTAATCAATATTTCAGTACGGTTAGCAAACTGACATTCCTATTCTTGAATTTCAGAACAAGTGAATATCGACGGAATGAAAATGTTTGTTTTCTTCCAACTTGTAGCTATCGTTTTGGCTTTTTCTTTTCATCATAGTCTTGGTAAGATCAGAGTATTAATTTTTTTTCTTTGCATCACTATCTGACAATTAAGTCACTATTAAAATATCCGAAAAACAGCTAATTACAACCGCTTTTATGTAAGACGATTGTGAAAATTTTTGCTTTGCCTATAGACAACAACACATACATGTAACGAAGCATGCGTGGTATATGCGTGCTGTTATAGCGCACTGCCTCTCACCACTGATGTTAAGCCTGGTTAGGCGCGGTCAGATGGGGTTAGTAGGGACTTTAAGATGCTAGGACGACGACGGCGGTTAAAACGCAAGATAAGTTTTACAATTTAAAGAAGTCACGGTTAACTAACTATTATATTTGGTATTTGAAGCTAGTTTGGTGACTTCCAAAACGCCCCAGTACTGCTAAAATTATTGTGGTGTCCGTATTGAAGTCAATCTCAAGCAACAGTTCTCATCTTTTGGCCGTTGACGTCGTCCTGAAAACGTGAAAATGCTCGAAGTGGCGTTGTAGAAAGAACGAGGACGGTGTTGAGATTACTCTTGGGACTAAAAATTATTCATTTTCTTTGTTTCGAAAAAAGAATTATTTTGTTTAGAGGACGTCGTCGTTGAGGTTGACGTTCGTAGATCTTAAAGTCCCTAGTAGGGACTTTAAGATGCTAGGACGACGACGGCGGTTAAAACGCAAGATAAGTTTTACAATTTAAAGAAGTCACGGTTAACTAACTATTATATTTGGTATTTGAAGCTAGTTTGGTGACTTCCAAAACGCCCCAGTACTGCTAAAATTATTGTGGTGTCCGTATTGAAGTCAATCTCAAGCAACAGTTCTCATCTTTTGGCCGTTGACGTCGTCCTGAAAACGTGAAAATGCTCGAAGTGGCGTTGTAGAAAGAACGAGGACGGTGTTGAGATTACTATTGGGACTAAAAATTATTCATTTTCTTTGTTTCGAAAAAAGAATTATTTTGTTTAGAGGACGTCGTCGTTGAGGTTGACGTTCGTAGATCTTAAAGTCCCTAGTAGGGACTTTAAGATGCTAGGACGACGACGGCGGTTAAAACGCAAGATAAGTTTTACAATTTAAAGAAGTCACGGTTAACTAACTATTATATTTGGTATTTGAAGCTAGTTTGGTGACTTCCAAAACGCCCCAGTAATGCTAAAATTATTGTGGTGTCCGTATTGAAGTCAATCTCAAGCAACAGTTCTCATCTTTTGGCCGTTGACGTCGTCCTGAAAACGTGAAAATGCTCGAAGTGGCGTTGTAGAAAGAACGAGGACGGTGTTGAGATTACTCTTGGGACTAAAAATTATTCATTTTCTTTGTTTCGAAAAAAGAATTATTTTGTTTAGAGGACGTCGTCGTTGAGGTTGACGTTCGTAGATCTTAAAGTCCCTAGTAGGGACTTTAAGATGCTAGGACGACGACGGCGGTTAAAACGCAAGATAAGTTTTACAATTTAAAGAAGTCACGGTTAACTAACTATTATATTTGGTATTTGAAGCTAGTTTGGTGACTTCCAAAAACGCCCCAGTATGCTAAAATTATTGTGGTGTCCGTATTGAAGTCAATCTCAAGCAACAGTTCTCATCTTTTGGCCGTTGACGTCGTCCTGAAAACGTGAAAAATGCTCGAAGTGGCGTTGTAGAAAGAACGAGGACGGTGTTGAGATTACTCTTGGGACTAAAAATTATTCATTTCTTTGTTTCGAAAAAAGAATTATTTTGTTTAGAAGGACGTCCGTCGTTGAGGTTGACGTTCGTAGATCTTAAAGTCCCTAGTAGGGACTTTAAGATGCTAGGACGACGACGGCGGTTAAAAACGCAAGATAAGTTTTACAATTTAAAGAAGTCACGGTTAACTAACTATTATATTTGGTATTTGAAGCTAGTTTGGTGACTTCCAAAACGCCCCAGTACTGCTAAAATTATTGTGGTGTCCGTATTGAAGTCAATCTCAAGCAACAGTTCTCATCTTTTGGCCGTTGACGTCGTCCTGAAAACGTGAAAATGCTCGAAGTGGCGTTGTAGAAAGAACGAGGACGGTGTTGAGATTACTCTTGGGACTAAAAATTATTCATTTTCTTTGTTTCGAAAAAATAATTATTTTGTTTAGAGGACGTCGTCGTTGAGGTTGACGTTCGTAGATCTTAAAGTCCCTAGTAGGGACCAGGAGGACGACGGCGGTTAGAAAGCAAAACAAGTTTTACAATTTAAAGAGGACAGGGTTGACTGCATGACTATTATATTTGATATTTGAAATTAGTTTAATGACTTCCAAAACGCCCCAGTGTTGCTAAAATGATTGTAGTGTCTGTATTGAAGTCAATCTTAAGCAACAGTTCTCATCTTTTGGCCGTTGACGTCGTCCTGAAGACGTGAAAATGCTCTAAGTGGCGTTGTATAAAGAACGAGGACGGTGTTGAGATTACTCTTGAGACTAAAAATTATTCATTCTTGTTGTTTTGCAAAAATAATTATTTTGTTTAAAGGACGTCGTCGTTGAGGTTGACGTCGTAGATCTTAAAGTCTCTAGTATAACTAGATGGGTGACCAACTTAGCTTGTATATTGCTATAAAATTATTAGTTAGTCTTTGACAAAGAAGGAAAAAATCTCCGAGAAAGTTAGCATGCTGTGCTCTTATTAAAGGGACAGGTTTATATTATAAACAATATTGTGGATGTGTCCATAGAAATAAATCTACTTTACTTTGATTAACCCCATGACTATCAGGGGTCTCCCCTTGAGGATTAAAATCGTCTGGCGTTAGCCAGGGTAAAATACTATAGTAAAGGTGCGTTTACACGCGTGCTTGGAAGTGAAGGGGTTAAGGGTTCCGCTCGAGACATCAGTATTCTGTTGCAAAATTAAAAATCTTGGCAATTTGCAACCTTTTCGGTTTGCTCTATTCATTACTTGCATATAAAAGTAATGTGCTGCGTGCAGGACAGTGCAGGAATACCATTCGAAAAAGATAAAGATTGGTGTTCTGCTGGGGTGCTGGTTGTATAAGAGGATCTTTGTCAAAGAGACTACTTCATTCCAAACGCCAGACTTGCAATAATCAGTATTTTGAGATTAGATTTAATCTTTTATATTTTGGATCCATTATAGTTGAGCTAGCTAGTTGAGGTGGCTCGACAGTCTAAATCATGAGATATTACGTATTTTCTTCATGAAAAATTTAGCACAGGTCTCGTGAGATTCATTTTGGTTCATTGCACAGCTTTAGTGGTGCTCTTCATTATTGAAAAGATTTATACTTGCAGCGCTTGCGTATCTAGAGTAATTGTGTTTGTGGTAAGCGACAGATTTTATGCAAATTAGGTTTTCTGCATTTATTGGAAACACGATTTCTTCACTTAGGTAAACTTTGAGAGTATAAAACTTTTCAATAATGAAGACCACCACTAGAACTATATAAAGGGACTGGTGTCTTGTTCAAAACCTGGGCATTATATTACAGGTCTATATAGATCCAAATGTAATTACTTGTATTGTATTGACGAGTTTTCGTGTTGCAGTATGGCACAAATGGCAGGTACGTAAAACAAAATGATAATATATTTTGCATGGTGTAATTTAACCCCTTGCCGCCCGAGAACTCTCCTTGACGAGTAAAATCGTCTGGCGTTAGCCAGAGTAAAATATTCTGGCGTTAGCCAGAGTAAAATATTCTGGCGTTAGCCAGAGTAAAATATTAAAGGCTGCATCGTTCCAAAAAAAACCGATACAGTCGGGAAAGGAATAACAGACATTGAACTCAGAGTCTATTCTTGGTTTTCACTTGACGTCATAGCGGCCATGTTGGAGGAACTGTCCCAAAAGAACCTCATTAGCAGTTATTTCGAGGCTTCGAGCGTAGCGAGCTTCTACTTTGGGCGTTCTGTGTAGTAACATAGCGGAGTGCTAGCGTTATCAATGCATAAATTAGCATAATTGTGGTTCAACGGACCAGTTGGATTACGTTTAAAGAGTCGGCGTTCGGAATTACGAACGGCAAATGTGAGATAGATCGGCGTACCTTTGGATAGCCTGCGTAGCCGGCGCTTTGGACGGCTGAAAATTGCCTTGGGGTATTTTCCACTGATCTCGAAAGAAGCCTGAATCGAGCAACAGTACTATTGTTCGGGAAATGAAGCCAGAATCCGCCATTACTAAGGGGGACCAACTGCATGTTTGAAATACCGCTACGGAGTTGTTCTCAATTTCAGGTTGTGTGCAGCACGCCCTGCGGGCGCGGTTCTTCAACGGCAATTTCAAAATACAAATATGGTTTCAAATATTATTGAATTTTAACGATAAACGAATTGACGAAGCACAATTTTTATTGAAAATCATTGAAATAAACTTACCTTGCTTGTTATCTGTTAAGACTGTGTGATATTTCGAAGTTTGAATTGGGAGATTCTTTCGAGCCGTGTTTGCCCTCACTAAAATTTAAAAAAACCCAACTCATTAATACTTAATAATATAAAGGAAATCGGTACAATAATTTTATCTGATAAGAATTCGCCTGATTCACAAAACTTTAGCTTTGATTTTCTTGGCTTAAACGTTGTTTTTCAAAATTACTACGCCATTGAACTCACAAAATGGAACAATTTTTCTTCGCAGTATAAGGCGTTGATTTGCGAGATCTTTTCAATGATCGAAACGTCTTTGTTTACCTCTCTCGCGGGATTACATTTCTTCGCATGGCTTAGGCTTGTTATTAACGCGTCGTTATTTTGGGCCCGACGAGCACTCTACTGATTTTGGTAGTAAACCACTCGGCTATCGCCTTGGGTTTCTTATACTGCTGCTCACTTACTTAATGTCTTATTATAGCATCTACGGCATCTTGCAAAAGTACCACTTGTCTGAACGGAGGAAAATGTACTAACCAAGCTTGGTTCAACGTTTAAATGTACATGTCTAGCTGGATTTACAGGAGTCAGATGTGAAAAGGAAGATAATATATAAAAAATAGGCATGCCACGCAGCAATGTTGTCTATCGTAAACTGTTTATCTCAAACAGTCTTTGTTATCCCAAACGGTCTTTGTTATCCCAAACCGGTCTTTGTTATCCCAATCGGTCTTTGTTATCTCAAACGGTCTTTGTTATCCCAAACGGTCTTTGTTATCCCAAACAGTCTTCGTTATCCCAAACGGTCTTCGTTATCCCAAACGGTCTTCGTTATCCCAAACTGTCTCTGCCATCTCAAACGGTCTTTGTTATCCAAAACAGTCTCTTCCATCCCAAACGGTCTTTGCTATCCCGAACGGGCTTTGTTATCCCAAACGGTCTTCGTTATATCCCAAACGGTCTTTGTTATCCCAAACTGTCTCTGCCATCTCAAACGGTCTTTGTTATCCAAAACAGTCTCTTCCATCCCAAACGGTCTTTGTTATCCCAAACGGGCTTTGTTATCCCAAACGGTCTTCGTTATATCCCAAACGGTCTTTGTTATCCCAAAAGGTCTTTGGTATTCCAAACGGTCTTTGTTATCCCAAACGGTCTTTGTTATCCCAACGGTCTTTGTTATCCCAAATGGTCTTTGTTATCCCAAAAGGTCTTTGTCACTAAACATATAAACGTTTAGTTGATGTAGTCGTTCACCATTTTGAAATGCGTGTAGGTCGACTTTGATTTTAGAGGTTTTTATTTTTATGAAAATATTATCAAAACAGTTATAAAAACGTAAACAATCCTATGGACATGCGCAAAACGCATGAATGTAATCCCGCTTTAAAGAAAACCAGTGCGCAAGTTTCGGCAATTATATATATATATATATATATATATATATGTAATATTTATAAACCGCGCAGGAGGGCTTTATCGGATATAAAACACGAGGCGATAGCCGAGTGTTTTAGAGCCGATAAAGCCCGTACTGCAAGGTTTTTAAATGACTTCTAAAAAGAATCATTTCATACGTTCATTGGCGTAGTAATTTTGAAAATTAAGCTTATCTCAGCCGTTAAAAACCAGCGAGAAACTTAGAGCGAGTCTATATCACATAAAGATCCGATACGCTCATGATTTTTCTTTGTGTTTTCCTCATGAATTATTAATGAATTTTAGAAATATATATATATATATATATATATATATATTAATACCATGATCGCCTCGGATTCTTTTGTTCTCCGAGGGAATGTAAACCTCGTATTTCCCTCATTGCTCGTGCAAGAGGGAAATTTTTCCTTTGTCTTCAGAGAAGTTGCATCTAATTTTCCCGCGCATGTTGATGAGGGAAAATTAGAAGACAAAGAAATCCTTTGTCTTCTTCTAAAGGCCTATCTACACGATACGATTGTCGTATACGATTGTCATTCTGGCGTATGCAATTTTGTGTACGTACACAATTCTTGTTCATGATTCGATGGTGAATGTCAAAAAACTACATCTACACGATTGGCGGTGAATCGCATACATCACGATGACAATCGTATACGACAATCGTACCGTGTAGAAGGGCCTTAAATTTCCCGCTTGCATATATTTTCCCTCATCAACATGCACGGGAAAATTAGATGCAACTTCTCTGATCAACCGTGTAAATTTCCTGTCGGTAAGATTCTCAAAGTTTTCCTCGGCGATCATAATATTACAAACTAATACCATGACTTTTCGGGAAATTAGCGATTAAATGTCCCCTTTGTCTCGGGAAGATTTGTAAAAGTCCTCGGGCCGCACAAACCTTCCCTCGGCTGCGGGAAATTTAATCGCTAATTTCCCTCAAGTCATGTTATTACTTATAAATATATATATTTCTAAACCTGATTAATAATCCATGAGGAAAATTCAAAAGAAATTAATCTTTAATCAATGCCTTTATGTAATAGTTCAAACACGAGTAAGCGTTCTTCCTCCGATTTCAAAACACCGAGATGTGAGTTGAAGAAACGAGGCGAAGCCGAGTTCTTTTAATGAACGTCGAGGTGTTTTGAAATCGGAGTAAGAACTCTTTACGAGTGTTTAAACTTACTTCTAAAACGAACCCGTATTTTGAGAGAAAATCGAGATTAAAGTTGACGAAATTTGGCCGTAATCTTCCTCTTATTTCAAAACACTGATTAAATATTTATTTCTTTTGAATTTTCTTCATGAATTATTAATGAGTTTTAGAAAGTATGATATAAACCCATTAACCTGTATATAAATGTGATATAGACACTGATGCTTTATTAATCAGGTCTATATCACATATATAGGCACATGATGTCTATATCACATATATAGACACTTGTCCCTCAACAATCTCGACAAGGGTACGCTGGTAGCGACCCCATACGAAATCCCTCGAACGTCGGGATGTATGCGATATATCGGGTCTTTATATAGCATACATCCCTCGTTCTCGGGATTTATCTATTACTTATTGACGCTCGCCTTCGGCTCGCGTCTATATACAATGATAAAGCACTCTGACTTAAATATTACATATATTTAAAAAACTCATTAATAATTCATGAGGAAAACACAAAGAAAAATCATAACCGTATCGTGGTTTTATATGTGATAAAATGTTCTCCTGATTTACATAAACTTTAGCTTTGATTTTCTCGCCTTAGACAACGTTATTTTTCAAAATTACTACGTCAACGAACTTACCAAATGGTGATCGTTTTTTAAGCCATTCAAAACACTCGCAGAACGTGTTTTATCAGATCTAAAACACTCGGCTTCGCCTCGTGTTTTATATCTGATAAAACACTCCTGCTCATGTTTTAAATAGTACTTAAATATATATATATATATATATATATATATATACCTGAACTAATTAAGTTCGGCGCATGAGAAGAGCAACGTTTGATCTAGGCCTAATTAATATTATGGCTTTAATTATTTTCTAGGTCTAAAATTTTCCAGTAAAACGTATGTCTTCCTGACGACCATGGGTGTTGATAAAGATGTGATTGGTAAAGTACAAGTGGAAACAACGACTTCTGATGTTGTCTACAGTTCTCTTACCACAACATCGTTACTAAATATCGATAAAAACACTGGCACAGCGAAGCTGTTGATTCATCTGGATCACAAAGCTGCGGTAAAATTTAACAACACTCGACTTGTTATTCAGGCACAAAGCAAATTCCAAAAGGTTACAACAACAGTGATTATTATTATCCTAAAAGATTTCCATGGAGATCGATTTTTCCGCGAAATGATAAACAGAGTAAACAGTGTAATGACGAGTAATCACATTCTGAGATATGGCACGTCAAAGATAACAGCTGCTGCCTTACATCGTTTTCTGAGAAAAATATCGGAAACAGCAAAACCAATCTCGATGGCACAGGTGAAATTAGAGAAAGTTATTGAAATGATTAAAGGAGCAATTATAAAGCATTTTGGTAAGTGAATTCAAGTATTTTTACACACTTCTAGCGTGTTGGTTGACTTTTAGTTGGAGGGTTTTCTTTTTCTTCTGTATTTACTCATTCATTCAGTCCGTTCGTTCGTCCGTTCGTTCGTTCGTTCGTCCATCCGTCCGTCAGTCGCTTGGTCGGTCGCTTGGTCGGTCACTTGGTCGGTCGCTTGGTCGGTCGGTCGCTTGGTCGGTCGGTCGCTTGGTCGGTCGCTTGGTCGGTCGCTTGGTCGCTTGGTCGGTCGCTTGGTCGGTCACTTGGTCGCTTGGTCGGTCGCTTGGTTGGTCACTTGGTCGGGCGGTCGGTCGGTCGGTCGCTTGGTCGGGCGGTCGTTCTTTCGTTCGTTCGTTCGTTCGTTCGTTCGTTCGTTCGTTCGTTCGTTCGTTCGTTCGTTCGTTCGTTCGTTCGTTCGTTCGTTCGTTCCGTTTATTATTATTATTATTATTATTATTATTATTATTATTATTATTATTATTATTATTATTATTATTTATTATTATGATTATGATTATTATTATTTAAACTTATTTGAAAACGGTAGCCCTTCAGTGCACTTAGGCTACTGATTTCAAGGGGCCGTTTTTACACAAAGTATATTAATAACTAATTACAAAATATATAAGATTACTAATTACAAAATATATAATATAATTAACTAATCACAAAATTTAAAATCTATATTAACAATTATAAAATCCCATATTAAATTATACTTGGATGTGCTATCTATCATCATCATTATTATAATTTGCAATTGAGTTCGTTCCGTCCGTCCGTTCCATCCGTCCGTCCGTTCCGTCCGTCCGTTCCGTCCGTCCGTTCCGTCCGTCCGTCCGTTCGTTCGTTCGTTCGTTCGTTCGTTCGTTCGTTCGTCGGTCAATCTGTCGGTCAGTCAGTCAGTGTCCAGATCAAGCACTTAACCTTTAACCAGAATATATTTTCTTGTATTTTAGAGGCACAGTTTGGTGAAGAAGCCGTAGTGTCTGCATGTCTTCATATAAAACGCCTTTTATCACCAAAAATAATAAACCAAATAGAAAGCAAAATGCGGTACAAGAATACGACAGTTGTCGATCCCAAAACGTGTCCACTGCGATCAGAATATAGAACCATAAATGGAACATGTAACAACCTTCTGAATCCAAATCGTGGTGCATCAAATATAGCATTCATAAGACTCTTACCAGCTAAATATTTTGATGTCGATGGCCTAAATGATCCAATTGGTTACCCCGACCAACCAAATGCGCCCACAGTACCTTCTCCGTTTGAAATCAGCCGAGATTTTATTAAAGATGAGGTTGCTTCTTCATCGTCACCAACATTGACGCACGTAGTGATGCAGTTTGGACAATTTTTAGATCACGATCTAGACTTGGCTACTGATAGCGAAGGAAGTGACCATTGTCGTAACGTCAGGTACTGCGTGCAAATTAAAATCTAATGGAATCATTATTAATGTATCAGTCAAATCCAAGCGTGGCCATCCCTCCTGGACCAAGCCCGGGACATTTGACAATTTTTCGAAAAATGGTGCTAAATCGCTGCAGTGGGGATGAAAAGCAGGTTAAAATACAGTGCTGGAAAATGTCCGGCAGCGCCGGCAGCGCCGGCAGCGCCGCTGCCAGGAAATTTTTTGTAAAAGTTGTTTGCAGGAAATTTTTTGTATCTTGCAGGAAATATTTGTCAGTTTTTTTAATCCAAGTCAAAGTTTAAAGATAAATTTCCTATTCTTCAAAAAATCGAAAAGCATCACGGTCACACAATCACACAATTTTGATGGGCATCACTTTTGATCGAATATCAAGTTTCATATTCGATGACTCATCTTTCTATATTCTTGCCAAACAATTCGAAAGTGTTTTGAAGGTTTATTACATGACCTTAATCTGTCTAAGTTTCGTATATCCTTGCGCAAATGATGCAACGATTTGTTCTAGAAAACAATGAAATATTTATCATTTCAGTATAGTGTTGCTGTTGCAGGCTGCAGCTGTCATTGTGCATTTGCAAGAATGCAAGCTGCTTTTATCTTATTCAACTGTTTCAGCATTTCGAATTTTGACGCTAGTACTTGTATTACGTAGTATTCAATTGAAAAAGTTAGCTATTTCAAAGTATGTAGATACCACATTCAGATAAATTATGGTTTTGAGATACAAACTTGCAAGTCTGGTGGTATCACAACTTATAAAATTGAAAAATTCTATCAGGCAGGAAATCATTAATTTAATTTAGCAGGAAATATTTATTTTTGGATTTTGCTGCCAGGAAGAAAAATGCTTTATCTAGGACTGTTAAAATATGCCCCATGGTGGGGCCAAAAATCTGCGACAAATTCCCCGCCCTGGGGAAAGTTGTACTCTACTTTTATCTCTTACTGAACAATTCACACTATAAAAATCAGCTTTTTATTATAAGTACTTGTTTCAAACACCTCTACTAAACTCTCCAGGCGTTTGCCCTGCTGTACTGTACTTTCTGTACTGCACTGTATACCCTGTGACTCTATAGATCATGTTTAATTGAAAACAATCACAACTATGAGGATAGTTTCTTATTTGAACCGCGCATTTGAAATTGGACTAGAAGAATAGATTTTAATTTAAAAGCTCTCAAGCATCTCAACAAAATTGTCTTCAAATGTTTATATGCACAAGTACACCAGAGTTATGGTTCTCAATCTCTCGTGTAATGCGCGTGTCATCGGCTTCCCCAAGGGGGGCACCCCGGGCTGTACCTAGGGAATTTAACGACTTTGTGGGGGCTTTGGATCAAACTTTTGCCCATGGTGTAAGGCAAATATAGGAGCTTTTGAGCTTTTGCCCCAATACCAAGGGGAAATGAGGGGGGTTTTACAAGAGACGTTTATATGTACACAGAACAAGTTTTTTTTGTCTGATTTTGCAAAACTTAGCTAATTTAACAGCAATTTGCTCTAAACTTTCTTTTCAAACATCATGGATGCTCGAAAGTGATCGTGAAGGTTTCGTACAATTCCGGATTTCCTGTTTTTAGTGATAACGTTCCGATATGTTCCCGATATGACCACGCGCTTCGAAGTGCCGGAAGTGGATTGAAAATGGTGGCTTTGAAATAAAATGTTGCGAAGGTATTAAAGTTATTATTAAATGACTTGTATATATATTAAACAGTATTTCACTGTTGCAGCTATTTAATAAAAAATAGCCATATTTAACTAGTCATTGTCAGTAGGTGTTTGCATACGACTTGCTTCTGTGATTATGAATAATTATATTAATTTTGGTCACTCATCCGTGGTTTGACTCATTTTGTGAAATGTGAATGCTGCCAGCCCAACCACTCCATTATTAATGAAAGTTGAGAGAGGACGGTGGGGGTGGGGGCTTTGTAAAATTTTGTTGCCCAAAGTGTGGGGGAATATTGCAACATTACAAAAGTAATTTACCAAAGTCCCCACATTTGCCCGGGGTCCCTACCCCTCGGGGAACCCGATGACACACGCATAAGGGTGCCCTTCGCACCTATGTACCCAAGGGCAAGGCTATCAAAATAGCACGACCGAAGGAAGAATATTATTTGAGATCGTTGAAAAACTTACGAGGGCATGTTTTTTCCAAATTGCACGAAAAACAGTGCTATTACTTAGTTTAAATAATATACATAGAAAAATGTTCGACTTACCAGACTTTCGGCCCGTCCTGCCGTCCACTACTCCACTCCTCGTATATTTGGTTGTTTAAAAACGCTTTGTTTCTTTTACCACTGCTTGAAAAAGTTTACCCAAAGTACTAAGAATCTTCTAGTTTTCTTGTAGATACTGTACTTGACAATATTAAAGAATAATATCTTCAAATTTGAACGAATTTCCCTCCATTGGCCGCCATCTTTGTTTATTTTGTGCAGGAAGAGCGTGGGTCACAGGCACTGGTCACAAGGGAGCCCATCTTGGCAGCGCGTGGGCACCCTGTGGCGGAGTCGAAAGACGCGCGGGGACTGTGGCACACTCGGTGTGTAAAGGAAAATAATAATAATATTTTTTCTTCTCCCTCCCCCCCTTTCCCCCAGTTTTCCGCCTTTTTTCCCGCTTCCGGTAACCGTTTTTCGTTTTTTTAAAATTAAATCCCCTGCCACAGTCCCCCGCGCGTCTTTCGACTCCGCCACAGGGTGCCCACGCGCTGCCAAGATGGGCTCCCTGTGCGTGGGTACGAGTTTACACTGCATTTCCCTTTTTCTGCACTGTATTTCCTTAAATTGCACCGCGCATCATTTTTCAAAAAAGAAACTGGCAAACTCCACTCAAAGTGAACATACTGTTTAAAATACAGTTTCTGGATGTTTAATACTGTTATTCTGCTGTTGTTGGCTCGCTAGCAAGTCTGTTTGCCATTGCTTACTTTGTGGGGAGCCCGCCAAAGAAAGTTTTTTTTATGTATATTATTATTAACTATAGATTCGTTTCTACAACGCATATATATATGTTTTAATTTTAGTTTTAAGCTTAATGCCGAAGTTCGATCCGATGTAATTAACTAATTTAGTTCAAATTTCACAAGGTTTTGTCTTTAGCTGTATACTTCTCTGGGCCGTTAATACAGATAAAGACCGCGTGCGTTTATAATAATGGGCGGGCCGCAATTCAATTCAATTCAATTCAATTTGTTGGGAGATAAAGACTTATGAATAACAAAGAAAACCTTGAATTATATTCACTAATATAAAATAAATACTACTTGAGTATTAACAACGCCATCATATTAATGTTTACCTAAGTTGTAACAAACATGTTTCCTTTCTTAAGCTGTAATGGATCCCGACCTGATTTTGAATGTCCTTGTTATCCAATCCTTCCATTACCAGAAGAGAATACTACTTGCAATCGTTTAATAAGATCAGCCGCTGTTTGTCAGGAAAACAAGGGATATCCTACGACGAGAGAACAAATCAACATCAATACTGCTTTCGTAGATGCGTCCCAAATTTATGGCTCGACAGAAAAACGAGCTAAGTTGCTGAGGCAAGATAAATCAGGTATGTTATGCACCTATCAATGTTTTACCCCTGAGGGGGGGGGGGGGGGGGGGTGCGGGCAACCCTAAAAGAGGTATTTTAATCTAATCTACATTTTTTTGTTATGTAAATTAGACCATCCTGTTTTAGTATTGATGTACCTTATATAACAATACAAGGTTTTCGCAAATTACATGTATATTCTGTCTCACTTTTATTAAAAATCAGTATTTCTTTAGGGCCAATTGGCAATATCGGAGATTTTATATACCATTTTCTGTTATTGGGATTTCATGAATTTAATAACTATAAACTTAAACAAACATGAATACTTATCATGCTTAGGTTAACTAATTTAACTCCCATAGCAGGGGATTTTGACGTTTGTAGATTGCCCCATTTTGACTCCAATTTTTTCAAAATGTCAAAATCCCCCTGGGTTGCCCGCACCCCCCCCCCTCAGGGGGGGAAACATATTGATAGGTGCATTATGGTCAAACCGGGTGTTTTCTTGTGTACAACTTTGCAATATTGAAGTCATGTCCACACCTCGTATCGGAAACGTATCAAAAGTTTTCCGTCCACAATATCGTTTTCGAATCGTTTTTCCCATCCACACTAAAACGCTGAAACGACCCTGAAAACGCACGGTCGAGCGTGCGCAATGAAAAGCCGTAGGATCACGTGATCGTCGTGATGTCAGCGTGTTCGAAAAGCTTCGTTTTGATGCAGAAAAACGGCGTCTTCGAATGTCTCCACTCTGGCCCCAGTTACACGACACCGGATGGTCCGGATCACTCTAGCTCGACCGAATTCCTTTTCATACCGGTTAGGCCCTCAGTCTGGTGTATACTGTTGCGGTGACCTTTATACTTGACGAAGTTTAATACATAAATAAAAAAACATGCAGTGAAAATGAAACTAATTGACATAAAATGATAAATCAAACGCAAATCTCGCCGTTTTTCAGTCAAACTTTTACAACTTTCATTGACTGTAGATGACCAAGGTCTTCTTCGCTCATTATCAAATGGATGCATTGGTGAACTTCTACCACTGGACACAACGCTTGCTGGCGGAGCCGATCAGCTATGTCAAGATGTCGGTGGTTGCTTTATTGCTGGAGATGCTAGATCAAATGAACAACAAGCGTTGGCCTCCTTCCAATCCCTCTTTCTTCGTGAACACAATCGAATTGCAAGAAAGCTAAAGTCAATCAACAGTCATTGGAATGGTGAACGAGTGTACCAAGAAACGAGGAAAATTTTGGGAGCTGTTTTTCAAAAAATCACGTATCATGATTACCTCCCTCTGATTCTCGGACCTAATTCGTTACGTCCCTACACCAGTTATAAACGAGACACAGATCCCGGCATTTCCAACGCATTTGCAACAGCTGCGTTCAGATTTGGCCACAGCACCATTCGACCTGAGTTTGATCTTTTGAACGAAAACTTTGATCCAATAGCTCCAGCAATTAATCTTCGTTTCATGTTCTTCAATAATACTTTTATTCGAAAAAGAGGAATTGAACCACTTCTATTTGGGCTTGTGGGAAACTTGTCGGAAAATGTGGATAGAACATTATCACCTGGGATTGTAAAACATCTGTTCGAACGCAAAAACTCTCCGGGACAAAACCTTGCCGCTTTGAATATCCAGCGTTCCAGAGACCATGGTTTGCCTGGTTACAACAAGTTTCGTAAGTTCTGTGGAATGTCCAACGCTGGGACATTTGAAGATACAAGAAATGAAATAAATTATTCCAATAGACAGATTCTTAAGCAACTCTACAACGATGACCCTAATCTTGCTGAATTGTGGGTCGCTGGTTTGGCCGAAGCTCCGGTTCCAGGTGCTTCAGTGGGGCCTACCTTCAAATGTATAATTGCAGATCAGTTTCGTAGAACAAGAGATGGAGATCGATTCTACTACAAAATGAGTGGCATCTTTACCCCAGAAAAACTTAAAGAAATCGACAAGAGCTCCCTCTCTCGAATATATTGCGATAACTTGAAGAACTTGGTGTCAATTCAGAGTAATGCGTTCAAGGCGCCCATGATGTATAGAAATCCGCAAATTTCTTGTGAAAGAATTCCTGGAATTGATTTGTGTCTATGGAAAGGTAAGGTTTACTTGAATAATTACATGGTCTCCTAGAAATCCTTTGTTTCAAGAGGGACGATTATTATTTGTGTTTATTATGCAGTATTCATGAGGAAAATTAGACTAAACTTCCTTCGTTACTATTAATAGGAAATCCTCCGTTGTAATAATCATCTGGGTGATGCTAGTAGATTGGCATAATGCTAAAGAAAGGGCGTATGAACACGTATAGGTAATAGCATGGTTTCGAGTGCAATTTGGAAAAAAACATGCACGAGTGAGTTTTTCAAATACTGTCAAAATAGCACGAGTCCGAAGGACGAGTGCTATTTGAAGTATTTGAAAAACTCACGAGTGCATGTTTTTCCAAATTGCACGAGAAACCATGCTATTACTTATTAATAATATACATGAAAAAATGTTAAAAACAACTGTACTAACATTTTAACCGTACGTGTTTAGCCGTCCACTCCTCGCATATTTATTTGTTAAAAAACGCTTCACTTCCTTTACTATTTGAAAAAGTTTACTCGAGGCATAAAGAAGCTTCTGGTCTTCTTGTAGTTACTTCACTTGGCAATATTAAAGCATAACTAGCTTCAAATTTGAACAAATTATCCCCAAAACCGCCGAATCTTGGCCGCCATCTTTGTTTGTTTTGTGTCGCAAAAAATCCGCTGTACAATCAATTTGATTGGTTCTTAGTGATAACAGATTTTTGCACTGTGATTACAGATTTTTGCACTGTGATAACACAATTCTGCGCTGTTGTTTGGGATTAACTGCACTGGAATCAGCCAATCACAGTCGAGATATTTTTTCATGTATATTATTAGCACTGTTATAACACTTTGAAGCCTGAAGACGAGTCTTTGGTATTTTATTCTGGCTAAACGCCAGACGATTTTATTCAGCACAGGGAGAGGTCCGGTCTCAAAGTCTTAACCGAAAAAGTCTCTTTCCCGCTATTGACTGTAGTCTGAGTAACCCTGTCAAGATTGTTGCAAAGCTGAATTCATCCTCTATATTTAATCTTGTTTTAGCCTCAGTTATGGGATAATAATTTGTCTCTGCGCATGTGTGCATTTAGTGCCTCGGTGACCATATAATTACAAAGCAAATGCATGCCTTTTTGGGTTATTAGTGATTATATTTGATAATAGCAAAAATATACATACTTTTCTCTGGTTACTCATTATGCACGTGTGACGCGTCAAGATGTTCAATTTGGATATCAAACAAACTGAAATAATTCAACAATGAAGAAAACAAAAATCTGCAAAAAATGTTACTTCGTTATTTTATTAAGTTGGGTTTTTTCAAATAAAGCATTTTATAAGTACGTTAACTATTTATTCTGTTGTATAGAGCATAAATATTTTAAACGACTGTGTTTGCATGGTGGTTTATCAGTTACAAGAGGCAAAGAGTGCTGTTGCCAGTGTAAAGGTCCGTGGGGTGGAAGTAGATGTGAACGTAAGTAAAGTAATTAATGTTGCTCTCTTTTAGAAACACGTTTTTGCGTCCACAGGTTGCGCAACCGTGTAGCGATATGTCACCAGGTCGGTTGTTTCTATCACGACGACGGCAATCTAAAGTTCAGTATCTAGCATGCAGAAACCACAAATCATTTACATAGTATTGAATACTGTTTGAAGTCAAACTCAACTAACAGATTTTCCCGGCGTTTCCCGAATTAACGTCGTCCTGAAGACGTGACTGAAATTATCTGAATAATGTTGTATGTAGAATGGAGGCGGTGTTAGATGAATTAGATTGGAGACATTCAGGTCGATCCTTGCTTGACATGAATCTCAAGTCAATCCACTCAACTTTGTGGATTGACTTCAACCATCCGTACAAGTGCAATCAAGCATTTTTTCATTCATATATACATGTGTGGCGCGTTTTCTTACTAAGTTACCCTGCGAGCAGAGCCTTCTTTTCCTTATTTCTTCGCTGAGAGAGAGGAAGAAAAGTAGGCTCTGCTGTATTCGTGACTGGTTTCCATTGCGCATGCATGTCAGTTGCTTGGTTACAATCTCGAACCCAGTCCCAATCAGAGCAGAAAACAAAATGAGAACCGGTTAAATGGATCTTAAACGGGTTACTTCCGTCCTAAATCTTGGACGAAGCCAAACACGAATACAGCAGAGCCTACTTTTCTTCCTCTCTCTCAGCGAAGAAATAAGGAAAAGAAGGCTCTGCTCGCAGGGTATTACTAAGAAGAGTTAACAAACAACAACATGTACAACAACAACCTAATAATTTGAACTAAATTAGTTTACGCACCGAGGGAAGTATAGGCTTTATACGCCTCGGTTCTCGGTATTTAATTGTTGTTGTTTGTTGTTGTTGTTGTTGTTGTTAGTTGTTGTTGTTGTTAGTTGTTGTTGTTGTTAGTTGTTGTTGTTAGTTGTTGTTGTTGTTGTTGTTGTTGTTGTTGTTGTTAGTTGTTGTTGTTAGTTGTTGTTGTTAGTTGTTGTTAGTTGTTGTTGTTGTTAGTTGTTGTTGTTGTTGTTGTTGTTGTTGATTGTTGTTTGTTTCGTTGTTGTTGTTGTTGTTGTTAATTGTTGTTGTTTTGTTATTATAGAATGTAAAAAGCCGTATTGTCTTGGTATGCAAGATGGAAAAATTTTGGATTCCCAAATCACAGCTTCCTCTCAATATGCTAACCATGGACCAACAAACGCGAGGTTACATTTCAGACCAACTGGATGGAAAACAGGAGCATGGTCGGCAAGATATAATGCCTACAATCAATGGCTCCAAGTCGATTTTAAACGTCAAGCTACTGTTACTGAAATACAAACCCAAGGCCGAAATGGCAGGTACCAATGGGTGAAAAGTTACACTGTTTCTTACAGCAATGACGGAATTCATTTCAAATTTTATCGTTGTTACGGATGGCTTAAGGTAAATAAGGAAGACAATAATTATCATAATTATAAAATTGAATACAGTGTAAGCAGTTCTTACAAATATTTTTATAAAAAGCTTTAAATTCATAATACACATATTTTAATATTATCATAAAATAACAATTGCCCGCGAGATCATCGATTCGCTTAGCCTGCAGACAGGCCCTCCTGTTGCTGTGAAATGCATAGCCTAACAAATGAGCTGTGATTTGAACCGTACCTGGCCCAATTTCAAAAGAAATATGGGCCAGGTAACCCGGCACTACTCTAAATTCTCACATCATCTGGGCTAAATCCCCTGATGATGATTGCAGTTTCACTCATAGCCAGAAGTCTTTAGTGGTTACCGAGTGGTTACCTGGCCCATACTCTTTGATTGGGCCAGGTTACCAGGCTATGAAATGCATGACGCCGCGTTGAAAGAGCCTGATCGCCAGGCCTGACGAGAAGGGGGTCAGCCTGGTCGTTAACCAGGGGCCCGCGGTCGTGAGGGGCCCATTTTCAACGAAACAAAGCAAAATAATACACTATCTGAACTGTTGAACAATAAATTCAGTTTACAATAACTAACTAGAAATACATCAATGCAACAACCCCTCGCCCGCTTTTACATGCTTTTTTGAAATAACCCCCACCCACCCCCCTGATATACAGCAAAAACAAATGATAATCCTTGGGATAATTACAGAATTTATATCGATTAGGATGACTACACTGATTTAATGAAAGTTGAACATATCAAAGCAAAACTTAGATTTCATATTAAACTCTGGTTGTAAAAATATATTGTTGTTAGTAGCTGTCTGGCACACTTGTTCGTTACTTCCTTTTCGATAAGGAAACTATGGATTTTATCACAATTCCAACTCACTGTGGAAAGAATAATTATCGGACTTCCTCTGTTCACAAAAACTAGACTTTCGCTTTGGTATTTCAGTGAGCTGAAACAGCAACTCAGAGGTGTATGGTTTAAGTTTTTAATATTTTTAATTACTCACGGTCACGCGTGACTTGCTTTGATTAACCAATAGTAACGCTTTCAGAAATTTAGGCCAATCAAAAACCGAGTTCAGATTAACTCGCCAAAGTGAGATTTGAAGCTCGCGAGACCAGAGGCTCTCCCTCTCCCAAACATAAACTCAGAGCCTCTGGTACCCAGGGTATCGCAGACCTTACTCTTACCAAGTTAGGGCTGTGACATGTCACAGGCTAACTACACGAAGCAAAGCCATAAGTTTAAATAATATACCCGCCTGGATCATCAGTTGCGAGTACTATTAGAGTTAAAATTAATTTCGTTACAACCGTGTAACATTCTTAGAATCATCAGCTATAGTCCATTGATAGTGAAGACAACGTCCTATTTTTAAACTTTTTAGACAGAGAAAACGTATTTTATTCTTCTTAAAGAAGAAATGAAATAAAAATTAAGTTTGTTCCATCTTCAAGATCTCCTGAAAGTGATAAAGAATGACTTTTCCAGTTTTTCCATATTTCACTTCGTTCACAAGTTATTTAGAATTGTTTGATATGTAAATGAGATAAGCTATGACGTAAAGTTATGTACACATTATTGCGGTGAGTTATTGGAAAATCATGTATATCGTTGGAATTATTAAACAATATTATTTAAAACTTTGCAACTACATGGATCAGCATCTCAACACACTAAATATCACAAGACCAAATTTTGTTCGATAATGTCGAAGATATACATGATTTTCTATATAACTCACATTTATCTGTACATAACTTTACGTCATAGTTCATCTAATTTACAAATCAAACAAACCTAAATAACTGTAAAACTGTTAAAGAAGAAGAAGAAAAACTTTATTTAACGAGGGTGGAGTACATTAATTACCGGTCACCCGGTAGTTTTCATAATGGCCCTCCAAAAAAAAGGGCTTATATGTATAGCGAAAAATAAGTTCGGGAGAGATTATCTTATTTAAAAGAACTTTGAAGTTATAAAGATTGACGTTTGCAGGTCTGCCATACCTCACTTCGTTCTTTAGATATTGAGATTTGCCTGATATGCAAAATAAATAACATCACTTAGACGTCACGCTGCATAATGACTTGTTGGAAAATCTTGAATATCAATTTGAGATTATTTAACAAAATCACTTTTAACTGTGCATGTGCTTCTGTGTATCGCAGGACACTATACATGAAAAGTTTCCAGTGATTTACTTGAATTATTACAAGAATAGACATGATTTTCCAACAAGTCATTATACAGTGTGACGTCTAAGTGATGTTGTTTGCATTATCACGCAAATCTCAATATCTAAAGAACGAAGTGAGATATGGAAGAGCTGCAAACGTCAATCTTTATAACTTCAAAAGTTCTTTGAAATAAGAGTCTCTCCCGAACTTATTTTCGCTGCATAAGCCCTTTAAAGTAATTCTTTATTATTTTTTGGAGATCTTGAACGGATACAGAAAACTTAATTTTCATTTCATTTCCTCTTTAATAAAATATTTTTATAACCATGCCCGTCTACAATCAAGGGGTTTTTAATAAGAAAACTTATTGAGTTCATATTATGAGGTAGGTCTTTACCGGTTTCATTTTATTCAATCTGATAATATGTTTATAGATATTTCCAGGAAATAAAGATTGCAAAACTATTGTAAAAAATAGCGTCTATCCAGCCATCGTTGCTCGCTACATCCGGATTCATCCGAAAACTTGGTTTCGCCAAATCTCTATGCGAGTTGAATTCCGTGGTTGTCTCGAAGGTAACGCGTAAAATTTAATTTGAATTCAAATAAACTGAATTGAAATGAACTGAATGTGAATTGAATTTGAATGGTGAATTGATTGCGTGAAAAGCACTATTCATCTGCGAGGTATATGCTAAAAATATAGGCACACCTAGACGTGCATGTATCTACTGCGTTCAATGCCTATAGCTACTATGGTAAAACAGCATATCCTCTCATCTATAATTCATGATTATCGTTAATTGTGAAATGGCCTAGCCTGCGTGCAGCCTCTACCCGATTTTGAAAGAGTCGTTTAAGAATCAGCCTCGGGTAGAGGCTGCACGCAGGCTAGAAATGGCCTAGAATTACAATAATCGTGAATTTTAAAGAACGAATTCCCAACCCCAACCCCCACCTCTAAACCTGACCCTAAACCTAACCACAACCCCCTGGTGGACCTAAACCTATAACCACAGCCCTCAGGGAAGAAAGTCCCACCTCTCAGACCCTGACGACAACACCCCGCATCAGTTTAACATCCCGCATGTGGGACAGAGCATCACCTACAATTAGTACCAATTATAAATTGGTAATTGAAGGCCATTGGACACTTACTGATTATTGATAATTCTAGGTGGGAGGACATGTTGGG
The DNA here is from genome assembly GCA_035771165.1 of Paragorgia papillata. NCBI lineage: Eukaryota > Metazoa > Cnidaria > Anthozoa > Scleralcyonacea > Coralliidae > Paragorgia > Paragorgia papillata. Next base: position 2,012,850 of record JAWNZC010000238.1, read on the forward strand.
TAAAACAAGGTTGTAATTATGTACTTGTAGCTAACCACCTTGTATTCAGAGCTGAACAAGATTTTTGTCAAGATTGTCGATGCTAGCCATGCTGTGTTTTTACCTTAAAAAAGCTTAAAAAGGAACTCAGAGTAAAGCAATCAAAGCACAGGAGGCTGAGCACTAACAACTCTACTCATATCTGGCATGAGTCCCAAAGCCCCTATTATTAGATAAGTGATCACGCATTCAAATACTAACTCAATCAAATTGGACTTTACTTCAATCCTCGTGGTGAGAGGCAAGGTGCTAATAGCTTGACTTACACTGATGTATCGCTCCTCTTGAAATGTCAATATTTTGTTGCTAAAAAACTAAACTATATGGGCCAAGCGCCGCACTAATATTTTACGAAATTACGTCCATTTACTAAATTGTTACCTCATGTTGGTTCGAACTACATACAACTTATCCCAAACCACCCATGGCACAATATAGCCAGTTCCATCCTGCAATTCTGCAAACATAATATTGTCTGTGTTTATATTATTTAGAGTTGTCATGTGCGTCCAAACCTTGTGTAAATGGCGGTACATGTATTGATTACCATGGCACTTACGAATGCAGATGTACCGCTGGCTATGGAGGGAAAAACTGCGAAGTAAACATAGGTATAAAATAACTATTACACAATTATTCTGTGTACTGAACTGCAGAAGGAGAACCACGCTTATGAAGTATTAGTAATAAACACAAATTACTGAAAGAGTGTTAACCAATCGCTACCTTGAATGTCTGAGGGTTCTCCGTTTGACGAGTAAAATGGGCTGGCGTTACATAAAGTAAAACAATAAAGGACACCGTTTTTGGCCGGCTCAGGCAGGAATGGGGGAATTAATTGTTAACCCATTGCTGCCTCGGGAATCTGAAATTTCTCTCTTTGACGAGTAAAATTGGCTGGCGTTGGACAGAGTAAAACTATAAAGACGACGGTTTTTGGTCGGCTAAGGCAGGAATGAGTTAAAGAGAAGAGATGTTCATGCTTGAAGAACATCATTTTACAGAACTACAATTGACAAAAATAGCACGACACTGCAAAGTTGTGTTCATCAGCTAGATATTTCTAGGAAACTCATTTAAATTATTGATCAATTATCGTAGCCAATCCATGAACGTATATATACTACATCACATGTATGAATTTTGATACGAAATAAAAACTTGTAGGAAACTTGCTAGTGAACTAGATAACATTTCTTAATGTCAATAAATATTGCAATACATCGACACGTCTTTTATTTGATTTTGACCAGAGTTAGGCGGCGTTCAGACTGAGTACCCGTAGTCTGAACATCGTACCCAAGCGAAAAACCAGGCACGAGCACTACCTCGAGAGGCGGGCACCGTGCCGGGCACGAACGCCAATCTGAACAGGATTTTTACGGTGCCCAGCACCTTAAATCAAAACAACATACATAAACTGAGTCAACATACATTCTTAATAGGAACACATCGACAAAATATATTTTGGCGCCAAGAAGCACCAAAAGCATCCAGGGTTTGGGAACGTATCTGAACACCAGTCTGACAAGTGCATTTAGTGCCCGTTCCGCGGGCACTGGGCACGGGCCGCCTTAGATTACTCGCCGTTTGAGAAGCAAGATCAAACACTCGTTTAACGTGTTTTACCAGGGGACTCCAAATACTCGAAAACAATAAAAACCTCGTTATGTACGTGTTTTAAACATTTGGTAGAATATATATACTAACCGTTTTACCATTTTTTGTAGGTTGCTTAACTAAAGCCTAATTACGAAGGATTCTTTGGTGACGCAACTACAACACGACATAGTTATACTATAGTTTAAACATATGATTCATGTATTTGGTCAAGGTTGTTATGTAGGTACAACTGTCTGTTAGCTTAAATGTTTTCTTGTTAGGATCTGTAATTTCTATACTAAGTGCCAGTTTACAAGGAGGTAGGATTACCCTAGCACCCGGGTTACCCTGGCTCTCCTACACTTCTTGTTTCTCTGTTTATCACGCCACTAGGGTTACCTTAGTAGCCGGGTTATGTTTAGTCCTTGTAAACGCATTTGGTAGGGATAACTCGCCTACCTGTTATTAGTGCTTGGTAACCAAGGTCTAATAAAGTTGTCCCGGATAGCATGCGGGGTGACCCTACTGTGAAATTTTGCTTGTAAACCCGAGCTAACTAGCTTTGACCGGGTGCTAGGGTAAACCTATTTCCTTGTAAACAGGCCCTAATAAACTTTGTCAGCATCAGAAAGTGGTTGAGTGAATAATTATTAAATACTTGCATGTTGTCGTTGTTTGTAACAACTTTGTTGGATGCTCAGTCTCTTCATAGTCTTAGCCAGCCAAGCGGTCTTTTGGACGGTCTTTGTAAATTTTAGGCAGTCATTTGAAAAAGACAGCTTTTGGGCGGCTGTGTATATTAAAGTTTGACGGCTTTTGGACCCGGCTAAATCAGAACAGTGTACCTTTCATACATTTCCTTGGAGAATCTTGAGGGATACGCAGTAAAGTTCAATCCTGGACAAAATTGTCGGGACACCTTGCCGTTTTTGACGATTTTCGCATGGTGTCCTATGGACTTTTGTCCAGGTTGTCTGAAAATGGCAAAATCAACAAAATCGAACAAAAAACAATTTGGACGCGGCAATTCTGCGCAATTTGTTCGAAAATCACATAAAATAAAGTACGCTCCCACATGCAAACTAGTTCCTAGTCCTCTTTTCTCTCAAACGTATTTTGGTGACGTCCAGAATAGGGATCGAGCGAGAGGACTAGCGGAAAATGTTCATCTTTAGTTTATCTATCATGAATCCTGCTGGAGCTCGGATTCTTTAATCTTTATGAACGAGGGCACTTAAACAAACTTCTTCTTGAGAGCAGACAGCAAATGAGTAGGTTTCTTTGTTTTACATTACGTTAAAAGGTTGTTACATACGAGGCTTTATAAAGTAGTGTTCGGCGTAGGAAGTGATTGTGTTGAAACACATTTATACAAATCGAAATATGCTATTTTAACGTTTCGGGAGTAGACCAACCTTGCTATATGATGTTATAAAGAATTGTGCAGACCGACGTGAGTGTTATCTGCCTTGGTTTTCCGCCAAACGGCCGTTTGGTGCCTGTATAATTTGGGGCCCGTTTTGGGGCCAAGCAAAACATTTTATTCCAGGCCTCTCACAATTTCGGTCTGCCACTCGACGTTAAAAAGAGAGGCCTGGGAACCAGGCTGTCCCACATGCATGAACAACAAATTGTCGAGTATAGAAGGGTCGGGGCAATATGCAAATTAAGTAAGAGTTCTCGTGCTGGTGCTACCGGTGCGGGTGGGAACTCTGCAGAGACTTCTCCGGTCATCCCTTCCCCATTGAGGGGGTAAGGGAGAGCAGAGACGGGGTCTCTTATTAAACTGGTGTCCTAAGGACTTTTGTCCAGGATTGTAGTTCAATACACCACTTGACACCGTCTTTGGCAGTGGCGTAGCCAGGGTCTTGGGTTTGGGAGGACAAGAACCGCAGTCTCCAAGGGGGGTCCAGGGTCTGAAACACCATTTCCTGCATTTTGAGACAAGTATTTAAGAGTAATCTGAAAGCCATAAATTACATAATTGTGTTGAAATCAAACCAGAACAGAACGTCAGAATATCTTTAGATTTATTTATAAACAAGTCGTAAATGTAAAAACAGGTTGGAGGCATTTTGTAGACTCTTAGTATTGTAATTTATAGCATATGAATGTCTGAATATATATATTTCTGGGAATTTCTGGGACGAAATTAAACATTTTCTGAGGGGAACATGCCCCAAGACCTCACTAAGAAATGTTCGTCCTTTGCCGCGAACATATATACACTGCGCCAAATTTACACTTTGGACAGCCAAGTTTAATTTCCTGACGAAGACACTGACGCTCTTCAGATCATAACAGAAGATACCAGAATTATAATTCCCTAACAAATAACTAAAAATTAATGAAGTTCTATCGTAAGGAAGTGCTGCCTGACTATGAAATGTACCAATTTATTAACTAAATACACAATTATGTACACGAACAAATCATTAACATTGTTCTAATACAACCTTTGTCTTAAACCACAACAAAGCCCAAGGCACCAACACAACCACTTTGATCATTCCCATATTAACTTCCCTGGAGTAAGATACTCAGGCACTCTGACCTTGTCCTTCCGTTTTCGAAAATCACCCATTACCATCATGCAGAACTGCGCTTCCCGGCGTCATCCAAATTTGTCACAAATTGCGTATAATCATTATTAGTATAAACCAACTAGTAGACTACTGTAAATTCTGAATGGCTGAGCTACTAACGGACACTGTCTACTGGTGATAGACCACTAATAGCGAAAGAGTCATAAGTTTTAAATGCAAAATAATGGCAGAAAAATGGCGTTTTGTCGAGGTTTCAATTTCGCCCGTTGTCTAATTGTTCAATGGATAGGTGTAAGCATAGTTAATGGAAACATGGTTTGGAAGCTCAACAAAGGTCATTGTTTTATGTTTTTGTTCAGGTTTATGGAAATGTGTGCACTTTCACGGTTACTGAACATATTGTGTTTTCTGTATAATGAAGCAATCATCCAATAGCAACGTTTGGGTTGAATCGCTCAACCGTACTGTTTAAATATTAATAAACCTAAAACAAAGGATTTGTGCACCTTCGTGTACCTTTCAACATGAATCGTAGCTTGATTGTTGACCGCTTTGAAGTTTGCCGGGTTTCCAAACCATGTTTAGAATAACTATGGTGTAAGACATTTACCAAGAGAAACCTAATATAATACAACATTGCAGAAACAGTTTTGGTTTACTTTAATCTTTATTGTTACAAAAACATGAAAGTAAATAAGATATTTAATACAGTGAGAGGTTATTCCAAGATTATTTAATACTAAAACCATCATTAATAATTCATAAGAAAAGACAAAAAAGTCCTAATTAGTATGCTGTAAATCGGATACAACATCGTCCTAGTTTGCAGAAACGTTTCCTTGGATTTACTCAGCTGAAATGGCTCGAATCTCTAAAATAATCAGTAAACGTGGTTATTTAGATCATAGTTCGTGGAGGGGGATGGTTTGGAAACTCAGCAAAAGTCATCGTTCTATGTTTTTGTTCAATTTGTCTAATTTCACGGTCACTGGACGTATTGTATTTTCTGTATAATGAGGCAGTCATCCAATACCAACGTTCGAGTTTAATTGGTGTAGTCCTTCGCCGTCACGTGTTGTAAGTCCTTCGTCGTCATGTGTCCATAGAATTTCCTTTCTTCAACCAATTTCCTTCCTCCATATGAACTATTGTGTTCATCAACATGACCATTGCATAATCTGGAATCCAAAGCACCCCCTCCACTAACTATGTTTAGATGGATCCGTATTTTAGGCAAGATACAATATTGGTGGTCAAACTGTTTGGCCATTCATAGTGCATCATTCTCCAACTTATTAATAATTCATGAAGAAAATCAAAAAAACAAACTTAATTTAAGCAATGTTTGGAAAACTTGATATAACATTAACACAGCATCAATATTGTAGTAAAATTTACTAGTGGTTCAAATTAAGATTTTTGTCAGTCAAAATAATTTCCAAAACATTCAAAGAATTAATAAATTTCTTTTTGCCTTTTCTACGATTTCCAAACAAAGTATTAATTCAGTGACATAAACTTAAATATACTCAGCTCGCCATTGTAACCTGATATCCATACAGAATCCATATACCATATACTCATATTCTACATATTACATTTATTTATATTTACATTCAAAATAGCTAGTTAACATATTTGATAACTTTTTCTTCACAAAATTCGTTAAAAACTACAAATTACATTTTTGATAACGTATATCATAACACCGTTTACATTTTTTCTGTTCCTTAGAGACTAAAGATTTGAAGAGAACGTATTAGTAACAAATCGTTCTGTTAACTTAAAGAGAATAAGTACTTCAGACAAACGACCTAAATGTACCAATTGGCTAAGACAGACAAGACATTATCCGTTATAAGTACATCTTAATATAATATTGATAAGTCAGTTTGAAAATACTTGAATTATGCTCTATTCCCCTTGCCACTACGGGAACAGAGCTTAAAGGTGACGTACAGTGCGAACCAAATGGTCGCGAGTTTGTTTTCATAACATTTGATTTCAACATTAATCATTATGTCTTCGCAAAGGCTAATTCGAAGTACCGTGACCCATTTCTTTGTTCTCCGTTACAAACACTCAAGCAACCATGCTTTTTAAAATAGCCTGGGAACTTTGACAAACATCAACAAACATATTGATATGAGCCCACTTTCTGCGGCTGCACAGATCGCACTGTAGATCACCTTTAAAATAATCATGGCTCAACGTCCATAGGCTGCTCATGATAATGCGGAAACAGCTCAGTGGCAAGAGATGGATTTTTCTGATGCAAATCATTAAATATTGCTGCTATGGAAACTCCAAATTCCATCACAGAAATAGCATTAGGATCCATTTCATAGACCTTATAACCACAGCTGTGCATGGCAATTACAAGACCCTGATCATTGATAACTGGGGAGCCACTTGCACCTTCGAAAAAGCTTGTATCGTAAGCGAACTTATGTTCATCACCATCACTCGTAATCTCTTCTTTTATCTTCTGGGACAGATAAAAATAACTATCAGGCCCTACATTCTTCTGCACCCTTTTGTGCACCTGGTTCCGCCATAGGTACTCCGAAATAATTCTACAATCAGTGTCCACAGCCTTTCGTTGACCACCAGGGTGACCAATTATGGTCACAAGACCATCAACTTGATCACCTGCAACATTCTTGAATACCTCGTTAAACAATTCCACTTGATCTCTTAGGACTTGGTGGTTGTGCTCCCTCAGTCGAAGTAGAACATAATCCAGTTGGGGAACTGGACTATAGGCAATAACCGCATCAATTTGTACTTCCACTTTAACCAAGTCCGTGAGCTGGTGTGGATACTTATGGTTGAACAAGACTGTTGGGTTCCTGTGCTCTTCTGGGATTGCAGGATTCTGCATTTCTTTAACAATATCTTCATAAACATGGAAGTTGGTCATCACAATATCTTCTCTCACCAGAAAGCATGTAGCCGTGGTGGCCCCACAAAATATGCGGCCAACTAATTTTGTCGCAGAAGCGATCCTTTCGATTAACAAAGCAGGTTTGCTTTGGTCAATTTTTTTGGAAAACTGTTTTTTAACAAAATTACAAATCGCTTTGTCACGTGTCTTTTCATTCTTGGCTTTACTTGGACCCAAGAATAATTCGTAAGCCATAGACTTCACCTTTCGTACAACAACCTGATACATATCTTCGGTTACTGACTCGGAAGACGATGTCGGGATGTTGTCATCTGGTTCTTTCTTTATGATTACACCATCGCTTTCAATTCCACCACTGGCTGTGTTGGTGCAATCACCGAGTGCGATTCTTTTAGATTCAGCTTTGGAATCTCTTGAGTCAGCATTTCTCTTTCTGTTACCCAAACGCTTGACGCTGAAGACTTCATTAGGAAATAGCTTGGCTTGTAAATCAATATCATGTGTAGATCCTTTTTCATTCTGTAGTTGAAATTTTTCTGGATTAGTGAATCTACCATCTTTTTCCATAGCTTCCAGGAAGGTATCCCCGTCATTTGCAATCACACAAAGTTCTTTGCATTTGTAGTCTTCATAAGAAATCGTTGTAATAGATGGTCTATTCTTTCTGTCGTCCATCTTTACGAAGAAAATTGTTTGCTGATCAAATTTGGGCAAGTTCGTCTGATGTCCAACCATTGAACTACCATTTTTTTTTGATTCCGAAATTTTTTCTAATTCAATGAGGGTGTTCTCTTTTAGCCAACCGCATAATAGCGTAGGCGGCACAACAACCTTACCATGACGCCCCTTTACTTCAGCAAATAGAATGTGATTAGTTGTGGAAAAAGTTGAGTGATATTTCTGAATACCTGCCATGGCGTCTTTTAGAGATTGGTGTTTTTTTCCAACAAACAGTCGCTCTTGGCCCCCAATATTAACACGGCATTTAACATATTCTTCAGATGTGGAACATTGCACATCATTTTTCTCAGTATCCATTTCTAAAAAAACAAAAAACAAAAAAACAAAATTGTAACAAACTGAAAGGTTTCAAGGGAGCTCTCTACAGTTGAATTATGAGCAGCAGATTCTCTTGAAATCAGCTCAATTTTGAAGTGCCTATAAGCTTTGTATTATTCAAAACGAAGTTTAAAATAATGAAGAATATCAATTTACAGCTCTTCCGTATTCACTAACATGTATATAAACATAGTTTAGGGCAGACTTTTTTTATTTGTTGGAATTTTCATTACGGGGAAAAAACAACAACACGTGACCGCCACGTGGCTAATTGTTTAATTCATGTATTTTTTACTCGTATTTGAAAATTAAAATAATTGAAAAATCCTAATTTGTGAATGGAGTACGTATTAAAAACAGTATTCACTATTGACTACATTATTACCAGTGAGCTCTATATATAACTGGAATGATATTTTTGTGGCGGACAATGTGCGGGCATGTAGGCCTGAAGTACGTATAGTTCCAGTCTTCTACGCGGTCTGGTTAAGTCTGATCTGGTCAAAAGACCGGGTAGGAGACTGGAACTGAACGTACTTCAGGCCTACATGTCCGCCATGTTTGGCTTCAATCTTTGCCTGGTTAATGACCAGCAGATATCACTCCAGTAATATATAGAGCTCACTGCATATTACTGACATTGTACACTTTTAATTATAGAAACATTGTGTTAAAACTTAAAAGGGTATTGGTTTGCTTATTTGAAAGAACTTGTGAAATGGTAAAGGAAGACCTTTAAAATTTTTTCCGTAACTTTCTTCATTTTCAAGATATTTCGATAGCAAAGCGCACAGCTGCTATTTATAAACCTAAAATGCGGATAAACAACTGAAATCGACTCTCAAGGTGAAGGGGTTCAAAACGACGTTTTTCTATTGTTGGCAAGTCAGAATTAATGAAACTAATGCGGACAAACATGCTGCAATATAGCCTGGTACCGTGGCCCAATTTCAAAAGAAATATGGGCTAAACCCACTTATGACGATTGCAATTTCACTCATAGCCAATAAAAACGTGCGAAATTTCAACCAATAGGAAAGCAGAAGTCTTTAGTGCTTACCTGGCCCATATTCTTTGATATGATGACGTCAGGATTGATGTTTGTCCGCTTTTACCCACAATTCTTGCAGTCCGAAGTCCGAACAATAGATAATGGCTCATTTGCAATCATTTGAAAGTCAATTTTGGCTTGTTTGTCCGCTTTTTGGGCTATAAATAGCAGCTCGATGGTACGCTATTGGCAACACCGGACGTCATCTGTGCGTAGCGCTATTTGTTTGATATATAAATAATAAATTAGATGGCCTCTGTTACTCTCTGACGTCATAAACAGAGTAACAGACTACAGTAATTTCACACAAAATTCAGTTATCTATCTTTATCTCTTAAATTGCAAACTCAACTTATTGAATTATAACTCCTCATAACACTGAACATTTCATGTTCAGCAATCATGTCAGAGTTATGATTTTCTAATGCATGCAAATGCTGTACCCTGCTTATCACGTCAGAAACCATAAGTAAATGACATAAAACAAACTGAAATATCTTGTATAAGGTCTTCTATTACAACTCCACAAGTCATTTCAAATTAGACAAACTTAATTTATATTGCCAATGGTCTTTAATTGTGTATGCATAGCAGACGATTTGTTGGTACCGCTCTAGGGGACAAAGGGTGACATACATTTTGAAAAGGTCTCTATGCGTACTAAATTAATTATCATTTTTAACAAAAGTCAGCTAGTTTATCACATTATTTTGCCTTTGCCGGCGTGTTAGATACATTTAAACTTTTACTTTGCAATCTATTTAGGGTCTAGAAAATATTTTTCTGCAAAATACGGACAAAAATGGCTCCTTTTTGTTGCTCTGTGGGTTACAGTATGATTTTTTTTTACCCTAAAATGTTTAATATAAAATATTATAGAATTAAACATAGGGTTGTGTCCTAAGATCCTGATTTCACTATACCTACTGTATACGTTACAAATCTTTTATCGTTAGTCCCTCTTCTGATGTTTTTTACATGATTCTTAAGCATTATATCTACACTGCATGTCCAACAGTGGTTCCAGGCTAATTGCGCTTCTTATTCAAATTCCCAGCAATGTAATAGCGTTTCTAGTTCTCATGCCAAAAAAAACTGCCTGTTGGGATTAGGGTCAGAAAACTATATAGCTATCTCCCCCCTGAAAATGACACATCTGGAAAAGCTATCATCCAAAAATGTAAACCTCCATCACCATGATGGATGTTGACCTCCATCACCATGAACATTAGCCTTTGTCCCCCCACCCCCCTACCAATCGATCAATTTTGGGACACTGGCTCACACACTATAACTAAAACAATATCAACTTACTCATGACGATTTCCATTCACCATGAGGCATGCACATGGTCACACTGTGTAGACACACATGCTAAAGATTACACTGTATGTTGACCCAACTATGTACTCTAGCAGTTTGCCAGGGGAAAAACAATGTTATTTCTTTCTTCAATTTACACACAAAAATTGGTGAGTGGGAAAAAAGAATTCTTTTTTTGTTTCAGAAATCACACAGCAGTGGCCTTATGCAAGACTTTAGTTGGCAAGTTGTAATACTGCATTAATTAAGATAATTGCATTATCATCACCAATAGTGACAAAGAAAATTCATCTCAATATGTCGAATCACCCAGGGGAATGTTTTTATTCAGTTTCACCAAGATCTTGTCTACCAGGTGCAGTTACCAACAGTGTAGCATGCAGGCATGTGTTTGCATACTGGGGGGGGGGGATTGCAACCTTTCACATAACTGGTTGGTAAAACAGAGATTTTTCAATTTTTCATCAATTTATTGAAATATGCATGTGTACAGAATCTCTGTTTTATCAAAGGAGTGTCACCCCACCCCCATCCTACACCCTTTTGTACAAATCAGTGTCACCTAAAGCACAATTTAATCATGAAAAACAGGCCTGACAAGGAAGGGGGTCAGCTTGGTGTTAACCCATGCAGAGAGAGGCCCACAGTCAAATTTTTAATGAAAAAACAAAATAATGTATTAGGGGTGCACCGGAATGACCGGATTTGCCGGATAGTTGCAAAAAAATCCGGCCAGATACTGGATATTTTTGTGTACAAGTTTTGGTACTGCTATCTGGAATACTTGAATTGTCTAAAAAAATAGTGGTGCAAGTTATAACCTACTTTGTGACTAAATTATCATTATTTCTGCCTCAAACTCTTCTACAAAATAAATATTCACTGTCATTACAAACATCATGTTGCCACCATTTGAATTTGTATGTAGTCATCCTGGAAACAAGTCGTTTGCCTGAAACAATTCTACAAATGCTAGCATGCAACTTTTCTGAGTGCTCAAAAGCCCTGGTGAAATTTCACTCTTTGCAAAATAAATGGTGCAATGGTGCTGGTTATTTCATACAGCACATGTATACTATTTATTACCTTAAGAAATAATTTACTTGGATATTGAGAAATTACCCAAAAGTAATGCATCTATCATCGACTTCCCCCTTGGGCCGACCCCCAGGGGGATTTGTCCAAGAAGCCAATACAATCACAACAAATACCCCAGGTACAGGGCATGATCTAGTAGTAAAAAATTGGAAAAAGCCCCCACCTCCTGGGTACAAGATTATGTGTGACTTGAATATTTTAAAAGAAATCACAACATTTTTCATAAATAAAAAAATGCAGAGGCTTTTGATGGATAATTTGTTATATTATGATAGTATTGTTTTAGCCAATGCCCTTGACCAATTTCAAGAAATATAAACTAGTTGTAATAAAAGTTTACAGTACAACTATTATATATTTAAAAGCTTTATTATTAGGGAGTAGGGCCCCACAAATATTCTTGGCCAGGGGACCAAAATTTCTTTCACCAGGCCTGATGAAAAGTACAGGTTGTAGTTCTCCTTTGTCATCTTCTTTCATAGTAGCTTGTGGCTTCTTTCAGTTATTACAAGCCATACCAGTGTCAGTATTAAAGTCTGACCTGCAAGCAGACAGCTACTGCCTACTGCACACTCTACTGACACAGACTACACACGTAAAAACGCACAAGCTGTTACAGACCTGCAAGCAAGTTGTTACAAGGCTGTTCAACAGGCTGTCACCGTCATGTGTTCGCACTGGCTGTCCCCGGTCTGTTAACATGTCTGTAACAGGTTGTTGACAACTTGTAACAAGGCTGATGACTCCAACAGACTGACGACAAGTTGTTCCAACAACCTGTTACCGCTCTGCACTCAACAAGTTGTTAACAGGTTGATGCTAACAAGGTTGTAGCAGCTTCTTGAATGAACAGCATTGTTACAACTTGTTAACAGCCTTGCTACAAGCCTGTTGCGAAGACATCCTGTTGACAAGCTGTGAGATTTTTACGTGTGTACAGCTCACTCATTTTTTATATATAATTTTCATAAAACCTCAAATCCATAGCTTTCAGTTTGCCTATTTGAGCAATCCACCCTAAAATATTGCCACAAAAACTTACCTATTTCTACAGTTTACATTCCTTTTGTACGATTGCTTATGTATTTCCACCATTTTATATATTATTTGTATTTATACTTCCCGAATGGAGTGTCGGAGCCGATATCGAACTGGTGGCTTTCTCCTTCGTAGTTTATTCCGAAATTTCACTCATTGCCCGAATAATATTTCAAATAGACAACAGAAATATTATTTTGAAACTGTAGTAGTGTTAGAAAAGAACTTAATACCGGACTTTTGCCGTTTAAACGGGTAAACATGTAAGACATGCCGATCGATTCAAACGTTTACAGTATGTCGGAAATGACAGTGTGACCCCATTCAAATATTCAATTCAGAGCAGAATTTTACGGTCCTACTAATTACTGCCCGAGACTGCCCGGGACTGCCCGAGACTGCCCGGGAGTAAAAAATGACTGCCTGAGACGCTATATTACTGCCAGAGACGGTATACATCTATATTAGAGGCCTTCTATAATAAAGAATAGATCCACATTTACGGCACACCGCAAACTGCAGTTCGAAATCAGCAGTTAGCCATTCGAAGTTAGGACAATTTGTATGTTAAGACTGAAAGCTTCCGTTTGTGATTTGCCGTATATATATATGTATTTTTATATATGGTGAATAAATACGAGTTTTTTTCCTTCGATTTATATATAGATTTATATTATTTATATATCAGCTGATGTTTCGAAGCGTTGAAATAAACCTCGGTTTTTGGGTCTGGCATACTCTGAAAAAGGCACTATTTCAGCACGGGTTTCAAAAATAGCACTCGGTTTCAAAAATAGAAAAACAAATACATTAATCATTGCCGACTGCGATTAACATTTCAATGGCGCTGTGGGAGACATGAGCTTCGCTCTTGGGCTATATATAAATCGAAGGGAAAAAACTCGTATTTATTCACCATATATAAAAATACATATATATACGGCAAATCACAAACGGAAGCTTTCAGTCTTAACATACAAATTGTCCTAACTTCGAATGGCTAACTGCTGATTTCGAACTGCAGTTTGCGGTGTGCCGTAAATGTGGATCTATTCTTTATTATATAAGGCCTCTAATATAGATGTATACCGTCTCTGGCAGTAATATTATATACCGTCTCTCTCAGGCAGTCATTTTTTACTCCCGGGCAGTCTCGGGCGGTCATTTCTTACTCCCGGGCAGTCCCGGGCAGTCTCGGGCAGTCTCGGGCAGTAATTAGTAGGACCCGAATTTTAACATCACATAAATATATTGTTTCTCAGTGTCAATTTAACGATAGTACAGAACGTCAATCGTACTTACCTTAGATTTTCTTCTAAATCAAAAAGCTTGAATCTTTATTTTATCGCTCGTTCGCTCCTGTCGTCTGAAACACTTCCAACTTCGAAGAGCGCCAAGATATTAATTTGTGATTTGGCATTTTGGCGCTTTTTCTCGGGGTTTGCTATAACCATAGTCCAGGGACTATGCTAATGCTATAACCCGGGCGATGATCGAGGATGAGCATGAAATCGTTTTGGTCAGCGGTCGTCAAGATCTGGGAATCTCGGCTCAGAACGATATGTATCTATCGATTTTATATGGTATACTCTATAAACTTCTAATATCACGGCCCACCAAATCTCGAGAATAAGATCCGATTAATAAATCTCAAACGAAAAAAATATCTTCGATATTAATAATTAGCCCTGCTGCAGCAGAAGCCGAATAATCGTATGAATATACATAGCCCGCAGGCTAATTAAAATATACACAAATTACCTATTTTAAAACGTACCCCCTCCCGAAAATTATCACTTCTGAATATAATCGCTAATGAATATAATGAATATAAGTTTTTCGAATTCACGCTCCTAATATGTAAAAGCACTCTTTTATATATTCCAGACAACAAACTTTTTTTTATATATTTTTACCGAAAACACACCCAGTGGATCGATGACGTGTAATTGGCACGCGTCCCGTGCACAAAATTTGTTGTCGACCTTATTTTTTTTTAATTTTATCATCTTTTTTTTAATTTTATCATCTTTTTTTTCAGTTTGGGATAAAAATATTTCTTTCGCGTGTTTGTAAATTTAAACTTTAAAAATATGGATCATAACTCATATGACACTGTGAATATTGCGACAGACAATTAGAATTAAGCTTCAACACCAATCTCCGGTTCACACAAAAGAAGGGCTTTTCCCCAGCACTCTTTAAATTTAGTATTCTTGTTTTTCGTGTGATTTTTTTTATGCAGACGTCTCGAGAATATTTTTTGACATCTGTTCTAGAAAACAAACTTAACAGTTGTTTTTTGAAGGACGAATTGTCTAGACGTGTCACACGAATCTTCATATAATCCAGTGTTCGAATACTTTACGGTTTCCGTTGATGTTATGTAGTTAATATGACTGCTGACCAAAAAGATTTCATGCTCATCCTCGATCATCGCCCGGGTTATAGCAAACCCCCTTGCTCCCTTTTGCTAGTAATGCGGTAGAGTGTAATGGGAAATAAGGAAAACCGCTGAAAGGTTTTCCTTATTGCCCATTACATTCTACCGCATTACTCTATGCTCTATAGTCTAAACCACTGAGTGGTCTAAACCCCAGCCCTCCAATATTAAACCCCTATATATTGAAGGCCTCTCGGAGGAGAGGCGCTTTTTTGAAAGCATTGAATGATAATTTGAATCTGATTGGTTCTTCGGCAAGGGAAACTCCCGAATGAAAACGAGGCGATTTCAGTATTAATTCCTTTTCTTACAAATTTCTGCGAACCAACTCCAATCCCTGCTTCAATTAAATTAACAGTCCCTTTGTTGTTTAAAGATAAGCTTTAAATGTACATAAAAGAGAAGAAAACATTAACTAGAATACTGGTTATCGCTTGAAAGGCGCAGGGGTGGGCTCTTGATAGCCGCCTCAAACTGATAACTGCCTTCCAATCGCCTTCCACCTCAGAAAATTTTCCAGTTGCGCGCGCATCATTTTGGCGGGCCACATGCATTAAAACGTGGCAAATACTAAACGAAATTTAACTATTTTTAAAGATAGAAATAATTCCTGATACTAATATCTTCAGAAATTGTCGAATTTCTTTCATTTACCACATTTGTTATGCCTGTGGCCCACCAAAATTATGCCTGTGGCCCGAAAAAATGCTGCATGCGCATGATCGTGCCAGTCCATCCTGGTCCCTGGAAACATAATTAGTGGGCTTGCGACGCAGGCTGAAAATGGCGGTACATGTGTTGATTACCATGGCACTTACAAATGCAAATGTACCGCAGGCTATGGAGGGAAAAATTGTGAAGTAATTACATAGGTATAGTAATAAACACAAATTACTGAAAGAGTGTTAACCAATCGCTACCTTGAATGTCTGAGGGTTCTCCGTTTGACGAGTAAAATGGGCTGGCGTTAGATAAAGTAAAACAATATTAAAAGGACACCGTTTAATTTATGGCCGGCTCAGGCAGGAATGGGGGAATCAATTGTTAACCCATTGCTGCCTAGGAAGTCGTCTGAAAGTTCTCTTTTTGACGAGTAAAATTGGCTGGCGTTGGACAGAGTAAAAGTATAAAGACGACGGTTTTTGGTCGGCTAAGGCAGGAATGAGTTAAGGTGGTACTCCACAAAAGAATGTGGAAAAATTATTTTCTTTTTAAATTTTCAAAGTTCGATTTTTAGATTCTTTAATCATTATTCTTTCATTTGACATCTTGTCCTTTATGTATTTCGGAGTGGAAATTCAAGTTTTTTTACATTTCCTAAGAGTAATTAGATTCCATGGCCTTAGCAACGTCCGTAGCAACGCTTACTTGTTATGAAAATGCTCCAATAGATTATTGAATTCTTATGAAAATGCAGCTATGTACAAACTACACCTTCCCCCCCCCCCCCCCCCCCCATGCTTGGAATTGTAGCCCTGGTTCATACGTCGCATTTAATTCAGACGAATTTAATTCATAGTCGACGTAAACTCGAATTCGTTTCATGCGACGAATTTAATTCAGTGACGAGCAAAGAAAATCCCGCTAGATCGCGCCAAAAACGTCCAATACGCACGCGAAGTAAACAAAAGTCTGATGAGGGGCTCAAAAAATATGTTGTTATAATTTATGCATTTAATTTGATGCGACGATACAGCGACGTCTGAAACGAACACGCATTCCAGACGACGTATCCGTCTCACCGTGACGGATACAACGTCTCAGACGAATTTAACTCTTCAGTCGAATTTAATTCGTTTCATACGTCGCACTACAGTCGCATTTAATTGATTGAGTTAAATTCGTCTGAATTAAATGCGACGTATGAATTGAACCAAGTACTACACGACTTCATGTATAGACATTTTCGTCAGCCATCTTACAGAGTGTTTCATCGTTGTTGTTTAATATCAACCAGTGTAGAGTACAGGTACTGTAGTTCCAGTATTGACTGACAAGTGTTTTCCTTTTCAGGAAATTAAATAGTCTAAATTCTCACATACGCTTAATTTCTAAGTTTCCAAAATAAGTGATATGATCGCGTGGGCGCACTACGGAACAGACTAGGAACAATTGAATGCCATGTTTATAACGGGTTTTTACTGTACAACCTTTGTCTTAACCACAAAGGGCACCAACACCATCATTCATTCCCATATTCAACCTCGTACCCAGGGCCATTTGTAGGGACTGGGCCAAGATGGCGGGAACAAATGGCCCTGGTGGAGGCTAGTCTATCTCAGCCTCTGATTGGTCAACAGCTTATTGCATATGTGGCATAGATTAGATGGCTTGATTTTGTTTTTTAAAAATTGTATTTTGGCCTTGTCAGGTTGGTCTTGTCCACGGCGCGGGAAATTATATTTTAAACCATGCAATAATTAGGTGTAATTAGCTATAATTACTGTGTAAAGAACTTGACTTCTAGTTTAAAAAATGCGCAATATACTGCGCATTTTGAGCTAGCCTCCACCAAGGGCCATTTGTTCCCGCCATTTTGTTTTTATTCGCCGTCTTGGCCCAGTTCCCTACAAATGGCCCTGGGTACGAGGTTGTCTCATTAACTTCCCTGGAGTAAGAGGCTGTTAATATAAGGCGCGTTAGTCCGGTTACCAGGCTGATTTTATGTCACGAAAATCTTATTACGACTATTTGAGAAATGCAGAATGATACAACAAAACAGAATTGCCTTCGTTTTCCTGTAAGTATAGCACACAGGGTATTCTAATTATTTTTTGCAGTCATAGAAAGATTTTCGTGACTTGCCCGGTAACTGGGCTAGTCCGCCTCATATGAACAGTCCCGTTTCCAAAAACCGTCTATTACATGCATCAGAACTGCACTTCCCGTCATCCAAATTTGCCACAAATTATTAGTATAAACCAACTAGTAGACTATTACAAATTAATGAAATTATGAATTCTGATTGGCTGAGCAACTCACTGTCTATTGGTGATAGATCATTAGTAGCGAAAGAGTCACAAGTTTTAAATGCAAAACAATGGCAGAAAACTCGCGTTTTGTCGGGGTTTCAATTTCGCACGTTGTCTAATTGTTAAATGGATACGTGTAAGAAAATTACCAAGAAAGTCCTAATATAAGTTTACGTATTTTATTTGTTTATTACACTTTCACCTATATAATACAAGTATATATACAGTAGGTGCGGGACAGTCAACCTCGTTCCCAGAGCCCTTTGGAAATTGGTAGGGCGGGAGAAGGCCCTGTCATCGGCTGGTGGATTCTGCATTTTCATTGGTTGATTGCTTTAAATAAACATTACTCGTGAAACATAGTTAAGCATAGTTTTGTGGCAGTTATGATCACATAGCTTCAGCGGGACCGCCATTACAATGAACTTCTCCAATACTAAAGTAACTAAATTAATTGCTTAATTTAATTAATTTATTTAATAAATTAATTTAATAAATTAATTTATTACACCCAGGGCCCTTTCCAGCCCTCCCAATTTCAAAAAGGTCCTGGGAACGAGGTTGCGGGACAGTACAACAGAGCTAATACATGCATATACATAAAACTATGATCAAGTAGGTTAAGCATTAATTACAGCATTATATATAGTGTAGTGATTAGAAAGTTGAGTTTTAAACTGATTAACTGAAGTAGAATCTCGTTTCGAGAAAGGTACATGTAGGTTATTCCAAAGTTTAGATAAACAGTTATAAAGTAACTAGCTTGAAGGAGTTTAGGTGGTTCTTAGAAACTAGTACACGTAGTTCTGTTTCAGAAATAGATGTACCAGTTTCTATAAGTGTTGTACTAAATAATACAACGTTCCAGAAACAATTATTTACTTTAATCTTTTATATTGTTACAAAAAATATGAAAGTAAACTAAAATGCTTAATACAGTGGTTTTTCCAAATTTAATATTAAAAATATCATTAATAATTCATGAGAAGATTGGAAAAACAAAGAGTCCGAATAGTATGCTGTAAATCGGATACGTTGTCCTAGTTTGCAGAAACTTTTCTTTCCAGTTACTCAGCTAAAATACCTTGAATCTTTAAAATACCTTGAATCTTTAAAATATATAATAGGTATTAAAGCATGATTTATTCATGTGGCTGAATGTGTCTGCTCTTCCGGCATTGCTTGATTTAATTGTATTTCTTTTTAATATCTTGGTATATACGAAGGATTGTCATCACAATACCTTTTTTCAGCAGAAAGCAAGTAGCTGTGATGCGGCCAACTGATTTCATAAATCATAAAAGAAGCAAATCTGACAATTAACCAAGCAGGTTTTTGTTGATCACTTGTTTTTGAAAACTGATTTTCAGTAACCGGACTACTGTAGTGCCTAGTGGCTTTGCGACGCGTCTTCCTATTCTTGCCACTTTTTGGACTAGAAAACAATTTGCAAGCTGCTTCTGGATATTTAACACTTTTTACACTGAAATCCTGATGATGCTCTTCGGTTGTAAGATATTCAATTGATGACGGAGAATATGGTGTCGTGATGTCATTGGCTTCCTTGTTTTCTTGCGTTATGATTACATCACGGCTTCCATCGCTGAATATGTTGTCACTAGACACACTTCTTTTCACTTTTTTAGTGTTTGAATCTGTTGGGAGCAATGGGTCAGCTTTTGTACTAGTAGCATGTGCTGGCTTCTTTCAGTTACAAGGTAGACCAGTGCCAGTGAGTCTAACCTGCGCGCAGACACTACTCATCCGAGGTATAGAGACTTCCATTTCTTTAAACATTTTGAAATCGATGCATGTCGATGTATGTCAGAGCTGAAGTATAACATCACAAAAACCACGGCAAAAACATAACATTATTTCTCAGTGTCAATTTAGTGATAGTACAGAACGCCAATCGTACTCACCTTAGATTTCTTCTAAATCAAAACGCACCGCTCGTTCGCTGCTGCCGTCTGAAACACTAGTTCCAACTTGAAAGAGCACAAACAAATTTATGTCAATCACTCAATTGGCAAATTTGGCGCTTTTTTGAAAGCATTGAATCGGATTGGTTGTTTGACGATTTGCTGAGGGTCATGGGCAAGGGAAATACCCGAAAACGAGGCGTTTAAGCTTCTTTTTTTTATAATTTTAATAATATAATTTTTTATTTAATTTTTTTTAAATTTCTTTTCATAGAACCAAATTTCTGTAAATCAACTCGAAATAAATATTCCTTTTGTTGCTTGAAGATAAGCTTTTTGTACAGAAAATAGAAGAGAACTAGGGTAATAATACAGGGGGTGGACAAAATAAAGTGGCCATCATTGAAAGTATGATTAATGTGCATTGTATAAGTACTGTTTAATAAACGAGCAGGAGTGTTTTATCAGATATAAAGACACGAGGCGAAGCCGAGTGTTTTTATATCTGATAAAACACGAACTGCGAGTTTATTGAATGGCTTCAAAAACGCACCACTTGGTAAGTTCATTGGCGTAGTAAGTTTGAAAAATAACCTTGTCTAAGCCGAGAAAATCAAAGCTAAAGTTTATGTAAATCAGGAGGTATCTTTATCACATATAAAGACACGATACGGTCATGATTTTCTTTTGTGTTTTCCTCATGAATTATTAATGCATTTTTGAACTTTTATTAGAGTACAGAAAAATATGTAAAGTTATATATTTTCAGAATGCATGCGTCAAGATCTGCTCAAATATGATATCAAATTCTAATTTTATCCATTGATTTTAAAAAATATATTAATTTTTCATGATTTCCAATCTTCTAACAAATAAAGCGAATCTTAGTTCGACTTATTCCAATTGGTTTTCAAAATGATTAATGGAGTTTGTATACTATGAAAGTGTTATAACAGCAAAATAGTTAGATATGATGTTGCCATTTCACCTGATTTCACTACAACTTCACAGCGTGGCATGCTTTCAAAGTTAATGTATTTTTTAAACCAATAACAAAATTAGAATTCATGGATATTATATTTGAGCAGATATAGACGCATGCATTCTAAAATATATCACTTTACATATTTTTCTTTTCTCGAATAATAGCCATTCCGCATTAATCATATTTTTAATGATGGCCACTTTTTTTTGTCCACCCCCTGTATATTAATAAGGAACACTGGAGCAACTAGATACAAGTAGGAAATAATACAGATAAGGAACATTAGAAGATAAGAGTAGGAATGTAGATAAGAAACATTGGAATGTAGATCAAATGTAAGTTAGATAGCATAGACACAGGATAAACCG
The DNA here is from genome assembly GCA_035771165.1 of Paragorgia papillata. Lineage (NCBI taxonomy): Eukaryota > Metazoa > Cnidaria > Anthozoa > Scleralcyonacea > Coralliidae > Paragorgia > Paragorgia papillata. The sequence continues at coordinate 2,034,204 of JAWNZC010000238.1, forward strand.
TACCTTGTAAGAGCATTAATATAAAAAAAGAACAAAATAATAAAGAGTCACAGACCCATAGGCAGCGGTGGAATTTTGAGTGAAGAAAGTAGAGAGAAGAATTAGTCGTTGCTGTTCTTGCGTTTGGACTTCCACTTGAAGATGTCTAACATTCTCCCAGGAAAGTTTGATGGAAGTTCGGACGTAGCCTAGCAACGTGGTTGCGCGAATTTGATGCATGCTGGATGCAAACGAATGAAAAACCGAAGAGAATATCAAGATCAAGAAGCTGCCTTCCTTCGTGGTCGGACAGCGAGCCATTTTTACGCGATACCAGAAGACAACCGCAAAAATACGAAGATGCTGTAAAGCAAGTTTAAAACAGGTCATGTATCCCGTTGCGCAGCGAGAGAATTTCTATAAAGAGTTTGAACCAAGATTAGTTCGACAAGGAGAAGACCCGGCCATCTAAAAGTGGGAGCTTGAACAGACATTAGAGAAAGCAGATTCTTCCCTTAACAAACACGCAAAAGAAACACTGTTGTCGCGTCAGTTCATGGGAAGATTGCTCAAATTAAGAGACATGCTGTCATTTGTCCGTCGCTATAGTACAGTTCAAGGACATAGGACCGACCGTATAAGTTAATGTTTACTGTACAACTTGTAATGAATAATACTACAAGAGCCCAGCATAAAACTGGGAGGTCATTTTTAAAAAATCTAAAAATGGTTATTTTCTAAAATGCCTCCTAATTCGAGTTTTATGCTGGTTTCTTATATAATCATCACAAGATTACGCTTTCCGCCTCGTGAACCTATTCCTCATATAATGTACAACTTGTCTTAAAAAATTATAATTTCATACAAATACTGTTCTACTTAGGAGGTATACTGCCCCTTTGTCAAGAATTAAAGTACAAGATAAGCTCTATTTATAATAAATTACATGCACCTATCACTTATACTAATTCAAATTACAACTATACAAGTGTTTGCTATAACTATGGTGTTTACTAACTATGAATTAAGTTTGGTGTCAATGTTAAAAATGTGTTTTAAAAAAACAAAATCACACGAGTAAATATATACGTATTACTTTGTTACAAATAAAATAATACTGTTTCTATGAAAGACATAAAGTCTGGATCTAATTATTAACTAACTCCACAACATACAATTAGAATTCTAAAATGTTAAGTGTATATGAAATGAAAATACAGTTTATCTTTTTCGGAAGAACTCTCAAAATGATAAACACTTTATACAGTTTTTTCATACCTCACTTTGTTCTTAAGAAAATAAGATTTGTTTGATATGCAAATAACCCACTGCATACGTTTTATTGTAAAATAACCAGTATGACGTATGCAGTGGGTTATTTGCATTTCAAAAACTCATTAATAATTCATGAGGAAAACACAAAAGAAAATCATGACCGTATCGGGTCTTTATATGTGATAAAGATACCTCCTGATTTACATAAAGCTCTGATTTTCTCGGCTTAGAGGAAGGTTATTTTTCAAACTTACTGCGCCAATGAACTTACCAAGCGGTTCGTTTTTGAAGCCGTTCAATACTGAACTCGCAGTTCGTGTTTTATCAGATATAAAAACACGCGGCTTCGCCTCGTGCTTTTATATCTGATAAAACACTCCTGCTCGTTTATTAAACAGTACATCAAACAAATCTTATTATCTCAAGAACTTTAAGCTACATGTATTAGACGGCCGGCCAAGGCTTCAAAATATTACTTTTGATGGCATTTTTTGTTACAAGCAGGCAACCATGTCAAATCGTATCGGATAGTGCATACTTTGAAGGTGAGGGGGGTTGCCATCTGTAATTATTGATTTATATACTAAAATATAGAGCTTTTTGAAAGTACAGTGTGATGGATGGGATATCTGTAAAGAGCTGTCTAATATACGTTTGTGTTTTATTTGAATTACTAAATTCAGAATGCATCCAATCAGCGTGCGTGAAGTTCTGATTATTCTAATTCGCATAACTCACAATCATAAACAAACAAGAAACATGGCGCAAATTCACCTAAATATAACACTTCGAAGAACAGCCATAACAAGCAGCCAACTTTTTGTTACAAGCAGGCAACCACCATAGAAATGTAGCTTAGACATTCATCAAGATGACTAGACCGGTTGCCTTTCGTGTATCACAAGATAGCACTGTTGAACCGCCAGAACCGGTGAATTAAATGTCTAAGGAACAATATAAGTAACACTACACTGTAGTACAAAAGCTCAGCTTTATAACAGTAGATACATGGCGGTATCGGCAAATTATCAAAATAAAATGAAGTAATTTACGAATATGCGACTTTCCTGTAGCTACCAGATCTAATGTTGTAGCTTTTCGTCGAAGTGTTATATTTAGGTGTATTCACGCCCTATTTCTTGTTTGTTTATGATTGCGAGTTATGCGAATTAGGTTAATCATAACTTCACGCACGCTGATTGGATGCATTCTGAAGTGGGCCATTCAAAATAGAACACCAACGTTAGTTTGCATGACTCCACAGAAATCCCATCCATTCCAATGTGTTTTTAAAAAAACATAAATTTTAGTATATAAATTCAAAATTACGGCTGGCAACCCCCCTCGCGTTCAAAGTATATACTATCCGATAGGATCTGGCATTGTTGCCTGCTTGTAACAAAAAATGCCATCAACGGTGTTTTTGAGACACTTTTATCGAGGTTGGCCGGCCGTCTATATATATTCATAGTCAATCAAGATATGGTTTAAAAACTCGGCAAACTTCAACGCGCCTATATAGACCACTTTCATAACGACCAACGCTTTAAATATTCTTTTATGTGCATTTATATAAGCCTTTTTGGCCTCGTTATGAAGCAGAAAGGCTTATTAATAGAACATTTTCTATCGTGGCGATCGCAGCGTCAGTGGTTTCCATATATGATCGCTGCGATTGCCAAGTTCATATCGTGGCGATTATATGGAAACCAGGGTTTAGGATGCAAACAAAAGTATATTCAAATTAGTGAAATAAAAGTAGCGTGCTGCGTAGGCAGTGTAGAAACAACAATCGAAATATAGTAACTTATATAGGAATCTAACGTTTCGAGCGAATTAGGCCCTTCGTCAGAGAGAAACGTAAAGAGTGTAAACAAGCAATGAGCTTATATACGAAAGGTAATCATGTGACCAAAAATAAGCCAATCAGATAAAAATGACAATAAAAAATTGATGAGATGCGAAAAATTAGCCAATCAAAGCAAAATAACAATAACAAATAGATAATGAGATGCGAAAGACATTTGCTATTCATACCGTCGATGAGTAAAAAGGAGGGGGTGTAAAAAGGATGAGCGAGAGTAAAAATAGATAAATTAAAAGTGAAAACGCTGTTTATGTCCGCCCTTGCTGAACAGAAACAACGTCTTCAGAGGTGTTAAATAAAAGAAAGACGTTCGTCGAGTCCGTGAGGATGAATGGTACTCTTTACGTTTCTCTCTGACTTAGGGCCTTCGCTCGAAACGTTAGATTCCTACGTTCTCTGTTTCGGCAGTATATCTAACCTAAGTTACTATATTCAAATTAGTCGCTATTATGAAAGTGGTCTATAATGAGCTGTGACTTTAGGTTGGAATGGTCTTCACTGTGACAAACCTTGTGGTTTTCGTTTATTAATATTTAAATAGTACGGTTGAGCGATTGAACCTAGACGCTATTGGATGATTGCTCATTATGCCAAACGTAATGACCTGACCGTGCACAAATTTGCATAAACGTGAACAAAAAGATGGAACAAAGACTGTCGCTGAATCTTCTGACCATATTTTGATTGACTACGGTTTATTTAACAATATATATATATATATATAGCTGCAGTTCATGTGAGGTCAGTTGCCAAAATCCATGTCCTCATTGTCGCAATAAGGAAAAAGTTCCTTCACCACATCATGTTTACCTTTCTCTCTTAGGTCTTTAATTATGCTGTGGAAGGTCACCCCAAACTCAATGAGGCGGGTGTTTTTCTTCTTGTGATTCAACCGATACCCTGCACTGTGCAGAGCAACAATTTCACCGCTCATGTTAAAAACTGGAGAGCCCGATGAACCCTCGAACATAGTTCCTACGTCATACGTCATAACGCGATTGTCAAATCTATGCATGTGGATGCACTTCACGGCGCTGTCGTCAGGCGGCCATTGTTTTAGTTCGTCTTGAATCCGCCCTTCGATTTCTTTCGCCCTCTCTTTTTCGGGCAGTATCATGCTGGTCTCTTCGAGTTTCTCTCGTCTACCAGGATGCCCGATTATGGTAACCAATCCACTTTCTGGTACCGAACACCTTACGCATTGGCCAAGAAGAGTCTTATCTTCTAAACTTTGTTCCAGTTGCAAGATAGCATAATCGAGGTAGGGACTGGAGAGGTATCCATCGCTCGTGTGTGGTCTTACTTTGATGTAAGTGTGATCAGAAAACTGACCAGCTTGTTCGAAATCAAAGTCCACAAAAATATCACGATATTGACGAGGATCCGACGAACGTCGAGCGTTCATAATCATGTTAATGACGTGGTAATTTGTAATTACATCATATTTGCTTAATAAAAAGCACGTAGCTGTAATATCTCCACACCCAATTTTCCCGATTGAGTCCACCAAAGGTGCCAAATCCTTTGTCAACCTGGCTGGTCGGGCTACGGAATGCTGCGTTGCGAACTGTGCAAGCCCTAAATCAGAGATAAATTTCTCGTACCGATGCTGCTGATCATCTGGCACCAGTACCGATCGGGCGTGGCATAGCATACGTTGTTCCATCTCGTTGAACATTTCTTTATTTGTAAGCTGTGCAGGTGGTTTTGAAAAGAAGAAAAGTCCTCTCGTTGGAGTCGAAGTATCCTTTGGAGAAGATTCTTTTTCTTCTTCTTCTTCTTCTTGGCGTTCGTCATCACGAGATGAGCCACCATCTCCAGAGCAGCATTCGTTTTTTAAAAAGCCAATAGTGGTACTGGTTGCGTTTTCTTTTGTTTTACGCAGACTTGATTTTTCTCCAGCCATGCTACTAGTACTGTACGTGCGGCTTGCATCTGGTTGTGACCGCTTTGTCACTTTCACACTAAAAATTTCATTAGGAAAGCAACTGGCTTTCTCTGAAAGCCTTGGCGATTGGCCTCTTGGACCATGTTGTAATTTAAACCGGTCTACATTTTTAAAACGCCCGTCACTTTCCAAAGCGTCTTTTATGCTTTGACCTTCCCTGGCATCTACACACAGATCTTTTAGGCGAAATATATTTTTATGTAGATAAGTTATCTCCTCGAGCTTCTTCCGATTACAGCATTTTATGAAAAAACAACTACCGCTTTTCACCTGAGTGGTTTCCTCTACTGAATTGTAGAGTTTCTCTTCACGACTTATCCATTCAACAATGCTTTCTTGTTGAATTCTACCACACAAGCATGTGAATGGATTCACAGAAACCAGATCTTCGTGATCTGTCACCTTAGCCCAAAATAGGCGTTGTTGCACATTCATCTTGGGATATCGTCTCACTAATGCTTGTGCTAAGGTTTCACCCTTAAAGGCCACAATTTCATCGAAGTTCTTTGACTTGCCATCGCTCCATTCAAGAAGGAATTTTACTATCTCTTCATTATTTTTCAACGGACTTCCATAACCGGAATCATCCATATATACTGAACTATATAAAAGCAGAAAATGCAACGCATGTGTTAATAAGGACCTTAAGATCAACGACGGCGTTTTGCAAATAAAATAATTCTAGTCGCGAGATAAAAAGAATGAATAATTTTTGGTACCAAGAGAAATCTCAACACCGTTCTCACTCATTATTATACGCCACTTATCACATCTTCAGGACGTCAACTCACCAAAAGATAAGAACTGTTGCTTAAAGCCTAGTTCTCACTTGTGGCGTAAGAATCAGGGACAGTTCTATCCCCAATTGTCGGCGATTCTTACGACAGCCACGTTCACACTTGTGACTTGTCGTAAGAATTGGGGATTTTTCCTGTCCCCGATCAAGCCTCGAAATTAGTGCCGGTCACCGGTCATTGACCGTTAAAATTATCCAGTTTGTCCGTTAAATATCGTTTCTTACCGGTCATGCATTAAAAAAAAAAGCGAGTGAAATCGAGGTTTTTGTTTCGGAAAATGTTGCTTTTATAAAAGTTGCGGACGTTCAGTTTGGGAAAAATCGGATGTCTCGCTCGCACTACACTTTAAAACTGCGTGAGCGGATGTCAAACCCCGAAAGCACTACGCATATTCATCGAAATATAACACCTGCATTTCAGACGATACTTCATCGCACATAGCAGCAGTCCGACCCCGAAACAACTAGCGCCGAAGAAAAAGATTAACTTGTAAAAAAACTCCACTTTTTTGTACATTGACACTCTCGTTCTGGTCCGTGTTGGTCAACTCCCACCTGTTTCAGAGGGAAAACACGTTATATTTTTAACTGATATACGAATACGATGATTGTAAAAGCTGCAAGAAAGTGCAATAAATGTAAAAATAAAACGATTGACCTTGTGCTCTGAGAAAATATCTGAGTTCTATTCTATCCCAGATTCCCAGGACAGAATCGGAACTTTTAATAATGTCTTATGTTATCTATTTTTATGTTCACTTGTTATAGCTCCGATCGTGACACGCAGTTAATATTTTGTTCATTATACCTGATAAATAAAAGGTGTTTGGTTCTTGTTCTTTGTTCATCTTTTTCTTGCCAAAGAAATAACATTTTTTGAGAATTGTCATGTTGCTCAATAAGTAAACTAAGGCCTGCGCTAAACGTCGCACAATAGACGGATTTAATTATTTGAATTTTATTCGACGAAACTGCGACGTATAACTCGATTAAATTCGTCTGGGCAATTAAATTCCTCTGAGTCAGACGGATAGTGCGACGATAATGCGTGTTCGAGTTACACGACGAATTATCGTCACGTCGAATTAAACTTTGCCATGTTTTAAAGAAGTCGTTTTCATGATCCAAGAGTCCAAGTAAAAACAATTAAATTCGACTGAAATTCGACGTTTAACTCGACGAAGTTAATTCGAATTAAATTCGTCTGAATTAAATTCGTCTATTGTACGACGTTTAGCGTAGGCCTAACTTGTACCGGCTACACAAGGCTAATTAGTGCACGTTGCATTTAAACGTTTACTTAATAGCCAATAAGTGAAAAAACAAATATGACCGGATGCGTTTTCGAAATAGATGAATGATTCCGATTCTTGGGACGTTACTTCAACCATGTTCACACTTGTCGGGGACAGAAAAAATCCCCGATTCTTACGACAAGTGAGAACTACAATCCTGGCCAAAATTAACTTGGACAGTCGTATAAAAAGACGTTAAGCGCATCAATTCCTAAGATTATGTAAAAACATCGCCCCTCACCCCCACTCCTCCCGTTCAATGTTGGCTAGAAAATGAAATGCAAAGTATGTTCAGTGCAAATTTTTATCAACATTGAATGGGGGGAGCGGGGGGAATGATTTTTAGAAGGAAATCTGATATCAGATGTGATTTAAGGCAAGGTGTCCGAGTGATTTTGACCAATATTGTAGGCTTAAATTGACTTCAATGCAGGCACTGCAATTATTTTAACTACTAGGGCGTTTTGGAAGTCATTAAACTAGCTTCAAATATAAAAGTTAACTGTGCTAAATTGTAAAATGTATGCATGTTTTTTATCCGCCGCCGTCGTCCTAGCATCTTAAGGCCTCTAATATAAGACAACATGACATTTGTCACAAATTGAATTGTGAATATACATATTGGTCCACGACCTAACTTTAGCGGCAAATTAAGCACGCACAATTAGGTCATGGCCGACTATTCAGTAGTTACCCATAATCCCATTTCCCAACATCCCACCCAAAATGTAAAGTACAATATAATAATAAACAATGTATTAAAATCATTCTTGGAGAAACATTTCGGAGAAACTTGGAGAAAGTAAATTCTATGATTTTCTTAAGAAAATCAAAAAAAATATATAGCAGTGTAATTTTTTAGGTTCTGAATTAAAAACCAAGTTTGCCCAACACATTACATTTGCAAAAGTTTGAGTCAGTTTAGTCAAACTAAAGTAACTTGTAAGAGTGCACCGGATAAAGTAATCTGGCCGGATATTGAAAAATCTCACTGCCCGGTATCCAGCCGGATATTTCCTAATTCTCAGCCAGATACCGCGGATAATTTGTTTTTCCAAAGCGCAATAAATTTGTGTTGATTCAAATAATTATTTTAAAAATAGACAGCGATACAATACATCAATATGACTTTGTTTACTCTTACACAGTATTACGCACCCTGCGAGCGAACCTTATAAATACTCGCTGCTAGCAACTCGTAAAGTAAGGCTCTGCCGAAATCGAGTCAAATCTATTAAGTCGCCGCAATCCAAACTTCTGGACTAGTCAATCTCGTTTTCTCTCGCCAAACCGGTTTTTAGATCGCAAGCATTGAGTTTAGCGTAAAACCGACTGCCAAATCTGAGCCCGTTGTATTTGTCGGAAAAACGCTTGCTCAGGTCCCCAACAAAACGCTCGAAAGTTAAATATAAACTTTTAATATCCTTTAACAAACCACAACATCACGGTTGTTTAAGGTCGCAAATAGTTGCTCACCCTTTCTCACTCACGAATGGCCGTAACACAGTCTGCAAAGTCTCGAACGAAAAATACTATGTTTACGTCTCACTCGTCGCTCGATTAAGCCTGGGATTGAAAATGTTTCTCGCGCATGCCAATCTCGTTCCCAGAGCCCACGTTCCCCACCCGGGAAGAGAGACTCTGGGATAATCCGTTTCAAATCACAGGATTCTTGTTATTCCGGTTGAGGTACGCATGCGTAAATATCCGAGCGGAATCTGGATAGTATGTTCTCCTTGTTTGACTTTTCCCCAAACAAGTCAATGGGTTGCTGACGAAGCTCGAATTACAGCATCTACACACATACGGCGAAGATATCGATCGCGGTAACGTCTTCACTGGAGTCTTGTTGTCCAACATCTTTGTTATTTTGGTTTTATTAATTCTACTTCCGGTCACTTCAGACCAACTCATGCTCACTATTCAGCCAATAACGTAACGATTTGAAACGGATTATCCCAGAGTCTCTCGTTTTCCGGGTGGGGAAAACGAGATTGCGCGCAATGCATGCTCGACAGAGATTCGACCCGATATTTTACGAGTGCTAGCGGCGAGTATTTATAAGGGTCTGCTCGCAGGGTGAGTATTACGGTAATAAAGTTTTACGGCCTACTAGTATTGACGGTTTACAATCAATCCTTTGAGACTTAGAAGACAAAGATACGGCGGCCATGTTGGAGGAAAACGTAATCCAAATACAATAACTAAATAATATTTTTGTTAAAGTTCCTGATGTTCCTCCAACATGGCAGCCATGACACCAAGAATAAGTAACTATCTAATTAAACAGATAAAAAATATCAAAAGAATTTTAAAATGTGAAACCTCGCGCAAATTTTTGAGTTAAAGGGTATTGGCAATAAAAATTAAATTTGTCCCATTTGAAAGAACCCGTCAAATGGTATAAGACCTTTTGTAATTTTTCTGTATCTTTCTTGTGTTTTGAAATATTTCGACTAAAGACAGCGTGCTGTCCGCCATCTTGTTGTAATATTTGGTCTAACTAGGAAATTGGTGACGTCACAAGCAGGGTAAACCTGATGAAACTACTCCGTGGATGACCAAATTTCCACGGAAGGCTTTTTAAATGTTGTGGGTCAATCTAAAATGGAAATAGCGCAACAAAATCAAGTTTGGCTAGCTCATAATGTCATAAGGTCGGCAAGATAAAAATTTCACTTTACCCTGCTTATGCACATCGAAAATAATTCCAAGATGGCGGACAACACGCTGTCTTTGGTCAAAATATTTCCAAAACCAAAATAGATACGAAAAAATTGTAAAAGGTCTTCTTATACCATTTGACGAGTTCTTTCAAATGAGACAAACTTAATTTTTATTGCCAATACCCTTTAATTAATTGAAAGCCCTGAACATGACCAGACTAATTATATTTAGCAACAATCTCACTCACTCGTAGCACATTTCTATATAATGCCGCTTCAGTTTTGTGTATAGCTAATTTTTATGATATAGATGTAAGACTAAGTTTTATCACAGGATTTTTGTAACGACAATGAATGTTTATTTGAAAGAAGAGTTTGAGGCAGAAATACTCATAATTCGCTCAGTGTAGAATATAACCTAGAGACTATGGTAAGCACCCTCAATTTTTATGGCAATTCAAGTATTCCACCTAGATACATGCATGTAGAGGTATCAAAACTTCTACACAACTCGCAAGAAAAACAAAAATATCCGGTATCCAGCCAGATTTTTTTCAATTACCCAATACATCCAATATCTGGTCGGACATTAAAAAGCACTGTTTGGTACATCCCTAGAAACTTGAAGATACCGAGCAACACCGCAACTTAATTCCTATTAGAAAAGTTTACTGGTTACAAGTTAGAAGTCTACTGGCTAAAAGTCAGTACACATACTATAATAGATGACTGACCATCTGAATCACAACTGCCTCAGCTGGGTGTATTGCCCACCTCCCCTCCCCCCCCCCCCCAAATATTTTTTTTGCAAGAGGTGCCCTTTTAGCCAAGCCCTGAATATCAGATAAAATGTCTTCGCACAGACCACTGTATATGTAGTGAAATCAATTGTTATGAACAGATTGTAGTCAAATAATCTTCCCACGTAACAGATTTTTTTAGTGGTGACTGCGATAAGCGTTTAAGATTGCTTTGACAGAGTAATGACCCTGGGTGCCAGCAGTTATTCCATGCTCTTATAGGAATCATGGGCGTATGCAAGGGTGTGGGTCTTCACGCATGCCATTATCCCTTCTACAGCAAAAACCCGCGTATATTAAACAAGCTAGTGATTTAATAAGGACCTGCATGTAGGCTAAAATTTTGGCATTTAAACCTCCATTATATATGCACCTGTTAAGTTGAGCCTAAAAATTGGAACTGGTTCTTATTTGAAAAAACTAGAAAAAAAACAAAAAATGGGAAAAAACTGTCTTAATTTTTAAAATATATATGGCAACCAGACTGTGCAGAATCTATAATTGTAATTTCAATATAAAAATTTGACATAACACAAATAATTGCCTCCACACTGAATATAGAGGTACAGTATAGTTTCTGTGAGTGCAAGTGTTTGCCTCTTAAGAAAAATAACTACAGTACCTATTTAAGAACCTAAATTTTTAGTACATGTAGACACCAGATATATATTAAGAACCTTTTTAGGCTGCTAACATGGAAAAAACTTTTATGCGAGTTTCTACTGTACCTGGCCTATGCAATCGATGACAATCGATCGGAAAGCCAATCAACATCAATCGATAGGAATTGGCCAATCGATAGTCACAAAAATCCATCCATTTGCCAATCGATTGCTATTGATTGTCATTGATTTTTGAAACTAGATACCAGGTTTATTTACAGTCAGACCAAAAAGCAGCTGGAAATAAGGAGTTGGCAATCTCACCCTGCAAACAATGTCAACTGTATTTCAACTTTGAATTAAGTATTAAAGCATGTGCCAATAAATCAAGCTCTTACAGTCATTAGCATGTAAGCGTGTGCACCATCTATCATTGGAAACCTGTTGTATTTCAAGGCTAAATGTAAATGTTTACCTTGCAAATATAAGTTATGTTTCATTAGATGCGTTTGGACCAATAAGTCATTGTTACTTTCAAATTAAGGCATGCACATGCATGGATTTGTAATATATTTGCCTTTCCAATCATGATATAAAATTTTGGGATAAAAAGGAATAAATTGTAACCTGTACAGAATGTTTAATTTGACATTAATACAATAGAACTGACATATCCTCGTTTAATTGGCCAGAAGCCTTGAGGGTCAAGAATCGAACTAAGAGACAAACTCCAATGTATTTGATGGTCTTTTCTGTGTTTTATTCTGTTACACGCCATGAAAATTACGTTTTATTTAAATGCACTAAACATTGATACAACGTTGCTTCTCCTACAGTAACAGTTGAACACTTGGGTGCTATACAAATTGTATGCACGATAAAGGTGAGGTAATACAGGCAACATTTTTCTTCAACTTGCAACATGATAATGCATGTGGTGCTGCATTGTTGGAAATGCTGCAATTTTAGAAATGCCACAGAATATTCTATATTTGTCAGATCTAGAAATCCTATAGAATATTCCATAGAGTCCCAAATTCCAATAGAATAATTATTCTATAGGATTATATAGAACATTTTCGTATGGGGATCTATATGTAATATTGTAATACAATCAGTAGCAGCACCACAGGGAGGACATACAGTATCCCCCCTGCATCCCCCATTCAGTGCTCACATTGCCTCCCCCCCCCCCCCATGTTGCAGGCTCAGCAGTGACACCATTGGCACCATCACTGTACACAATCCACACAATGTGCCCTCTGGAAATCATAATTGCCATAATTTATCAAAGCTGCCTCAGGGCCAGTGGTGGATCAAGGGGAGGGCGCTTTGGGCAAGTGCCAGCACTTTTGGGGGTCCCCGCCGATTTTTGGGCCCCCAAAATCATTCCAAAAATCATCAAAACCTATGACTACAAGAAACTTGTAAATTCATTTCTAATCTTCAATCTAAACTTTGAAATCATTGTTTGTGAATACCTGTACCTTAGAAATAGAACCAGAGTTCCAGAAAAGTAGGTTGAGTATCATAGATAAACACAAACAATTTTGGCAACTGATAGTAGCCAGCTGCTTGCTATTCACATTCCAGTTGCTATTCCAATTTTTCAAATCATTGTTTGTGAATACCTGTACCTTAGAAATAGAACCAGAGTTCCAGAAAAGTAGGTTGAGTATCATAGATAAACACAAACAATTTTGGCAACTGATAGTAGCCAGCTGCTTGCTATTCACATTCCAGTTGCTATTCCAATTTTTCTAGTCTCTTTCTGACTTTGGTGGGGTGGGGGGGGGGGAGGGGATGCGAGTCAGCTACTAATATGCTAGGGGCCCCACTCATGCTTGATCCACCCCTGCTCAGGGCTACTCATGAGCTACGCTGCTACTTCAGATTATATTTGACATGTATAAATTTATAACTGTCCCTTGCCTATAATATAAAAGAGTGGAAAATTACCAGTTTTAGGCCCTGCACTACACCTGCCTTTGGACAAATCTTTTTAAATAAAAAAGTAAATTAAAAAGTAATACAATTAGACTATTGAATTAATGCATGTAATTTATGATTTTAACTTTTGTGGCCCTAGTTTGTATGTATATTATAAAGGACTGTAGCGACTGACATCTCATCACTAGATTAATAAAACTAAAAACTAAGGGAGACTGGGTGTTTATTAGTTTATATGGAAGCAAGCCATTCCAGGTTCCTTGGGCTAGGCTGCTTTAGCAAGATAATTTTCATTCACATGAGAATGGCTAGTTGACCTGGTAGGCAAGCCAGCCTGCTCAATCATTTTACATGGTCACACAAAGCAAGATCTCAGCTCTCATATAAACACAAGATGAAAATTATCAAGAAATAGTAGCACAAGCATGATCTCAGCAATTAGAGTTCAATGGGCTAGCCCAAGTACCTGGGACATGTCTTTAATACAAGACTAACTGTTTCATTTGTTGTCTTGTTTTGGCTCCTATTTCGAGTTTAAAGATGTTTATTTTCGGTTGATCACTTTATGCTTTGTCTTGTATTTTTTCAAATTGTCGGCCAAATGTGGTTTTTATGTCATCTATATCCAACATTCCTTTTTATTATACTGTCACAAATAATCATCCAATCAAATGTCTACATTAGCGTCACATGCCGGCCCAATATTTTACAATGTAGGACAACTACGTATTGGGCAGCAACCTTTGGACAGGTGCACAAGGTTTATTTACTTGCCAATTGCACGATTATTTGTTCGATATAATAAAACACCTATTGGATTCATCTTCACCCGATATGGAAAATATTTAAGTCTCAAATTTTAATATTAGGCTCGACCTTCGGTCTCGCCCAATATTGAATTTTCGACTTAAATATTTTGCCATATCGGGCTTAGATGAATCCAATAAGTTATAATATTTAGACTCTTGAGTTATATAATTATGTTGGTACAACTTTAATAATTTAGAATACTGTAGTATAAATTATTGGCCAGTGAGAGTATTATATATTAAATAGTGGTAGATGCCTAGCAGGCTCCGCTATGTAATGCTGAAGCCTTATTAAACTGTACAGGCTGCATGGGCTTGCAAAAGGCCTATTGTGTGTTTATATGGAAGCGAGCCATCCCAACTTCATCTAGTATTATGCTATTTCATAGCAAGGTAAATAGATTTCTTCATATATCTTTTGACGGGTCTTAACAAAGCTCAGTAAATAAATAAATATAAATGTGGTGTATCTACAATTCAACCTGTGGCTGTCTATACAAACACAAATAAAATTTCCTCTACCAAGGTGAATTATACACCGCAAGAACGCCGTCGCGCGGTGCTTGTTCGTCTTCAAGTTTCTTGACTTGAAGAACATATAAATAAGCGGGTTAACGTTGGTAAATTGTCAATAATTTTCAAACGATACTATAGCATAGAAAGTCAAACGTACTCACTGAAATTTATAGATTTTCTTGTGAATCAAACCGCCCCGAATCTTTCTCTTAACCGATCTTCGCTTCTGTCTTCTGCCAAGAGATCGAATTGAAACCAAACGAAGTCTTTTATTTGGCGCCTTTTGTAACTTGACAGACTTGCGGAGGATCATGGGCAAGGGAAATTCCCGAATGAAAACGAGGCCAGTGACGAAATGATTTCAAGCTGTTTCCTTTTATGAGAACCGAAGCAAATTTCTGCGAACCAACTCCAATTAAATAGTCTCTGTTGTTTTTAAAGATAAGCTTTTTGTACATAAAACAGAAAGAAACTAGAATACTAGTCCTATTGTAATATATCCTGAGTAAAAGACTGACATTTGTCAGGCATTTGTAGGAGCTACTAGCTTGGCTTTCAGGCAGCAAGCCAGCAAAAGCGCTTGAAACGCATCTCGACGGCTCGACCTGTATATGTCCGGGGGGAGCTTTGATACCCCTACCTTCAAACTGATCATTTTGGCCAACTGCATAACCATTTCACACCCTTCCAGCAGAATGTAAATTTACAAGTTTTAGCGCAAGACATCCACTTTCTTACAAAATTTTGTCGAAATCACAGTTGACAACGAACCATCACTTTACCCTTTTCTGGGTGAGCATGCCCTCATACCTCCCTCGATAAGTCGCAGCAAAGCCATGAACAGCAGCTCACTCCCCCGCTCAAAATCATCTTCCACCCCTCTGCACCACAAGAGCGTATTGTGGCTGCCATCTCATTGTTGGATTAAAAAATAGAAATAAGAATGCTAATAAAGATGTATTCTCTGAGGTTCATGGGCCTTTTGCAAGCCCAGGTCTGTATGGTTGCACCATATATTAGTACGGCGGATCTACTGATGTATCGAGACGCCAACTTACATGGGCAGGGCACCGTTCTGGCGTATGGGTTGGGAGAGACTGCCCCGCAAGATGCTTACATGTTGGGTACGCGAACCACGACCGCGTGGCTGCCCAGAGTTTACGTATGGACGTGGCCTCGGGAAAGCTTTGGCGAAGCTTAGTTCACCCATGCAAATTCCACTCTATATTTTATATATAACTTCTCTATAACTTCTCATCTTACTTTTTTTGCTTTTTAGACTTTGTTTCAAACTAGAAGAAACCAAGACAGATAACTGAATAAAGAAAGACCCTTAGTTAGTTAATATGCACAGTAAATTTAGGAGAGCAAAAGTTACTCCTGTTTGGGTCAAAAATTACTCTTAACGTCGGGGTAACAGATATTGGAGTAAAACTTACCCCCGTTTGTGGGGTAGTTGTTACTACAGGGGTAACATTTGAAGGGGTAAGAAGGGGGTAACTCATTTGTAGGGGGTATATATTTATATTGAGGTGATAATTACTCTCTACTGAGGGTAAAATTTGCCTTATTCAGGGTATATTCTACCCAAAATTGAGGGGTAAAGCTTGCCAAGGTAAAATTTACCCTCTTCGCTGGACGTATCCCTCGATTCAAGATGGCGTAACAATGGCGGATTTCGACGAGTGAAGCTTTTATTTTGTGGATAACGTTTGCTACTTAACGTTCTTCCCAAAGAAGATATCGTGAACTGATACCCTTTTGGGTAAAGACTTACGGTAGGTAAAATTAACACGTTTATATTTTCATTAAAATCTTCAATTCTGTGTACAATTTGTCGAGGACTCGAGGAGCGAAGCAGGCGGCAGGCCCCGAACTGATTTGCGCTTCTCGCAGTATGAGTAATAAAGTACTATTTAGTAGATCCCTTTATATCGAAACGCTCGAACAAGTATTGCAGACAGAATATCTCGCATTTCCATTATAAACTATTGATTACAAACCAATATAAACGTACGAACAAAGTTAAACTATTGATTAATACATGCAAACCATTATATAAACGTACGAACAAAGTTAACAAATAAACAAACTTTATTTAATGCTATTAATTTCTAAAAATGGATCAATTATAGAATACTTGTCCACTTTTGAATGTGCTTTTAGAGACACAAATACAAGTAAGAAATCCACCAAAACTCTGTTAATGTACAGACAGTCAAAGGTTTAAATTGTATGTGCTTGTTGTTTGTGATGTGATGAAGTTTATCATGTGATTTTAAAGAACGAGGCAATTTTATATGGTGAATTTTCCCCAACCTAAAACTGATCCTACTATTAACGTATGTAAATCATGAAACTGGATGGGTATTCTATGATTGTACCGATTTTATATTTAATATAAGTAAGATGTAAGATTTTATATTTATGTTGATGGGTATTCATATTTAGGACAAATGTATGCTTTAATTTGTTCTCCAGAACAAGATGGATCAATGAGATGAAGAGCCAAGTAATATTGAAGTTGGGTCAGTTCCGTCTGTCTGAGAATCAGTGGGATTGAATTGTTTGGAAGAAGGACTTCATAAGCATGGAGGTGGCTATTATATGACATTGTTTCCAGGGGGTGTACAAGCAATACTGCATTGTTGACATCTCTCTCTCTGGTATGTATATTTGCTTTACTGCAGCAAAACATGGCCACTCTTCTACAACTTTAATCCACAGTATGCAGTCAACTTTGTAGATTGTGCCATGAATAGAAATCCATTTTGATCTGAAATATATATAGTTGGCAGATATGACAGAATTAGTTTGCAGTGACACTATAAAAGATCAGGATACTAACATTATTTTACTAAATCTCACTTTGTTATACGCGACTCTCTTGTCATCCAGTTTATTTCTTTGTTAAAGCTCAAAGTGTCCAAGGTCACCAGCATGCACTGTTTTACCTAAAATGTAACATTCCATGTGTAAATAGAGATATGAGGCAACAAGTAGATTATGGTAAAGAAATGCTTAATTGTATACTGGTTCAATTTGACATTGTACTCCTCAACAGCAGTCTCAATCTGCTTCTACATCCTTGTAGAACAGTAAGTAAGTTTGTCAGAGCTTACAGTAAATTGGTTGACACGGCAGTTAAAATCGAATCAGTATGTACTGTAGTTCAATGGTTAGATAATCAGATTAGTATTTAGAACTGACGTGTGTGTATTTGATCTCTTCAGGCATCATGTTGAGATTTACTGGTACATTATGAGTTATATTAACCCTTTATAGCCCATTGAAGCGTGCCTTTAGAATTTTACTCTGGCTAATGCCAGACAATTTTGCTCATCAATGGAGTGATGACTGGGCTATAGAGGGTTAAGGGACTATCTTGGTTAACCCTTTACAGTATAGCCAGAGTGTGCCTTTATAGCCTGAATGTGCCTTAAAAATTACAGTGGTACTTTTTATGTAGTTATCTATTCAAAATATTATTATTAATTTACACTCTTTTTTCATACCAGGTCCAATCTCTATTCAAGTCTCCATGAAAGTTGATTCATTGCGTCCTGTTGACTGCAACTGCCAACTGATAACATATCCACTGCTGATGTCGCATTGAAAGTGTGTATGGAAGGTTTGTGTAGTTTCCAATTATTGTTGCTAACTTCTTAAAGTAGTGATGCTTTGCCTCATACCTCATGCACCATGATCTTACTAAAGGTCCCAACCTACATGTAATAGAGTATATTAAAAGTAAGTAGCCAGCCATTATTTTGTTATGAGGGAAAAAATCTAATTAAAGGATAAAGTACCACTGTAAAACAACATTTAACCCCCTACATCTTGAACAATTATCCCCCTCCCAAAAAATAATTCAGGTTTGATGATACAGTATAAGAATTATGCCACTGCACATAATCGCTGGTATCCATTGACTATCGAATATAAAAATTATGCCAGGCATCGAGTACTGAATTTCTAGTGGTTTAAAACTGTGAAAATTAACAAATCAATTTTTTAAACCCCATAAAAATATTTCTAATTTCTGAAAAAGGACTGTTCTCCCCTGTACAAGTAAAGATATATTATCTCCCCTGGACAAGTAAAGATATATTATTTAAATAGCTGTACAGTAGGTTGGAATTGGTTAATTTATGGATTTGGTACATGTAGGCCTGCAACAATTCTTATACTATAGTCTTCTGAGAAAAAAACATGCAACAATTCTAGATTTTCTCCAGCTTTTTAAAGGATAGCACAGTATAAACAGCTCATGTTCTACTATTATTATGTATAATTATGTACTTACCTTAGCACGACACTTGGCATGTGTACCATATAGTGCATCTTTCGTGACTGTCAATTATCACCCTTTTATATAGTTATCCAATTTCGGTGCGCGTAATCTTCAAAGCTTTCGTCATGATATCCAGCCTCCTTTTATTGTATGCACCAATCAGAGTGCATGTAAGGTTTTGGGGGCAAATGTGCAACAGCAGTTGTTGACCGTTCTCTTTGTCACTGGAAGCCTTCTGGTACAGACGCGTTGGATACTTCTCATCAGAAAGCGTATATCAAAGAGATACTAAGGTAAACGCACCTAACTTGTTATATATTCTTTCCTGCGCACTATATTGTGTGGCGGTTCAATCGCCTATTATACACGACAATGGTCATTGCCAACTAGACGCGCAAGACGAAAAACGATCATTAACAATACTCGCCTTATATTATGTATATTATTATGCGTTCTTGTTGCTCTATTTAAACTGTTACTATGTACAAACTGAAAGGATAAGAGTAAACTGTTGAAAATGCCATCATGGACATCGTTTCAATTCCTATAAGCCTTAAGGCATGCGAACACGGAACGCGTGATTGCCGACATCATGTCTGTTGAGTAATTTTGTTTTATCATATTTCGGACGTTTGAAAATGCTTGTGGGAGATTAGATTTGGACAGATTTAGATGAGAGTCAGTACAAGAATCAGTCTGTGTGATTTTTATGTCGATTTACGAATTATTACTATGGACACATGCCTAATGCAGTATTAAATGCATCGTAAATTATGTAAATTGCGTATTTGCGTGTGGTATTAAAATGCGTATGGAACAGTAATTCTCCTCGCATTTGTTTAATTCGGTTAGTATTTTATCGCCGGACGCCGTTAGTATTTTAATATGGTTTATCTGAGAGCTAATCATAATGATTAATACTGTATTTTTGAATATTATAGCACTACTTGACCTAATAATCAAAATTATACAGAATGGAGAACTTTGTAAAGCAGACACTTTTGTCTAATGGAGTTTCCAACGAAACTTGCTATTCTTGAAGATCAACAGGTAACAAAACAATCTATATTGAAAATACCTGTAAAGTCCCGGTTATGAGCCCCCTGTTATAATCCCCGGTTATACTGTAGGCCCACCAATCTGCTAATGTAATTGCCCACCCGCTTATATTAAGCCCACCAAATACAAGTCATTGTAATTTTGTTTTATTTAATACTATCATTGGTTGGTAAAATAAAGTGAAGACATTTTTCATAAAAGTCATTTCCTCTGAATCCCAAACACTTTTTTCCTGCTGGTTATATTAGCCCCCCCCCCCCCCCCCCCCACACACACACATATATGCCCCCTATTGGTCTATTATAAGCCCACCAAAACCCCTTACGAATGAGTATAAGCCCTGCATGCAAGGCTTTATATAACCAGGTTTTTATGGTTGGTTGCGTCTTACCATGTTTATATCAGGCTATGCAAACATGGTTGTGATGTTGCAACATATTTCTTAGTCTGTGTTTATATAACCTGATGCAAAACTTGAGTGAGTTTGGGTGAACTTGAAATTACTTATGTAACCCATGTCAAATTATTTATTTATCAATAGGCAAAATGGGGGCAGCTGATATTTTATTTTGACGGTTTGATTAATTTTCTGCCTTGAGACATAGGTCATAACTCTTAATTTTGTCTCAATAGCTTGTAGATGTTCCTACTATTTTGGAGGTAGACATTCCCATTTTAATTGCTTGTGGGATTAAAGCTGGTCAAGGGATAAAGGTCAAAACTCTTTGCAAGAATTTGCCTAATCAAAGTCAAAGTGTGGACCTAACTACAAAGACACACCAGGTATAATAAATTTAGACTATAATAGGTAGATGTTCTAGCTATCCTTGCGTATTGATTGTGCTTCGCCAAAATTTTTACTGCACTTTGGGACTTATCTCAACCGTTGAATTAAAAAAAAATTGTTATTCTAAGCCATATGTTGAACTTGAATTGGAGTTGAAATAAACTCTCCAAGTGCTGGAGTTTTGAGTTGGCACGACTTGAAACAGAACGTTGAGGCGGCCCGCCTTGCGATTGGAGAAATTTCAATGTCTTTTATATCATGAAGTTTGTTGCTGTGCTGGAGTTTTGAGTTGGCACGACTTGAGACAGAACGTTGAGGCGGCACGCCTTGCGAAGGTGACAAACTTCATTACATAGTATCACTTTAATTTATTGCTTTTCCAATATGTATTTTCATATACATTTATTTTAAAAAAATGTGTGAGGATATCTCCCAAAGTGCATAAGAATTTATATGCGTAAAATGTCATGAAGATTCACATAGAGAATTGTTATACATAACTAACAAGAATAGTTATACAACTACATGTAACGGCGGCTTTGCTGTTGCATGTGTGTGATTGTGAAACTGCCCATATGGATTACAATAGTGAATAGGACATAATCTATATGATATAATCACTATCACTATTGTATTTGGAAAAATATATAAATATTAAGTTCCTATATTCTGATAGAAGTCGATTCCTTGAGTTTTATGAGAAGCATATTACAGCATAAAGTGTTTATGAAACGAAAATTTACCCCAGATCCTTATGTCAATTGGTTTGAAATATTCAGGCTGTGCACAGTGCCACTGTCTATTAGTTTCCTTGCTTTTAAAGTTTTTAAATTTGCATACATGTCTCAAACAAACTGTTATTATCTGAAATGGGAAGCAGGGAAACAAAAAAAAGGTGTTCCTTTGTTGTTTTAATTAAGTGTTCTTTCACATAAGACAAATTAATTTTTGTTTCTTGGGCATTTTAAGATTATTCTGCATAATTTTGTATTTTGCTAAAGTGACATGCTAGTAGGCCTATTCCGTAGACGTAGTGGCATAAAGTGCAATAACTTACAAAGGAAATGAGATAAAACAATGTGATAAAAACTTGAGATAATTTTCTTATCATAAACATTATATTAGCCTTGATCTTGCGTATATAATTTAGGATGAGAATCAGATTCCTTCTACATTTCTGGTGGACGTTGATGAATGTAACTTAATCGATCCTTGTATCTCAAACGGCATAGTATATGCAACACCTAAGCAAGAAAGTTGCTGTCCAACATCTTCGTTACAATCTTCCTCAAGCTCAAAGACTCCCTCGCCATTTGTTTTCGAAGAGAAAACTAACCGAAATGTTTTCTCAAACTTCAAGCTTTCTGAATTAAAGGTTGGTATGCTGTTGTGGTGAAATAGTGAAGTACACATGTGTAGAAACTTATACTTATTTGGAGGTCTGTTAGCAAATCAACACTAGTAAGTTGTTTTATCAGGTTGAGCATGACATGTAAACTGAATCTCTAATTTTAACCTTCCTGTGCAATATTCAATATACAGGCGTCCACAATTATTGGCATAGTGCCATGCAGCTACAATCGACCAAGCGTTGTTAATTTATCTATTTTTTTCTTTTATTTAACACTTCTGAAGATGCTGTTTGTGTTCAGCAAGGGCGGACATAAGCAGTGTTTTCACTTAATTTATCTATTTTTTTACTCTCAATCATCCTTTTTACACCCCCTCCTTTTTTTGATCATCGACGGTGAGAATTGCAAATGTCTTTCACATCTCATTATTGATTTGTTATTGTTATTTTGCTCTGATTGGCTAATTTTTTCTTATCTCATTATTAATTTGTTATTGTCAATTTTATCTGATTGGCTAATTTTTGATCACATGATTATCTTTCTTATATAAGCTCGTTGTTTGTTTACACTCTTCACGTTTCTCTCTGACGAAGGGCCTTCACTCGAAACGTTAGACTCCTACGTTCTCTGTTTCGGTAGTAATAATGTCTAACCTAAACTATATTTTTCGATTGTTGTTTCAACACTGCCTACGCAGCACGCTACTTTTATTTCACTACTTTTAAATTGATTGCTTCCCTAGTCGCATTACGTTAACACACATATTTCTGGATATTTTATAGTTTTTGAAACGACATGTGCAGTTATCCTTCTTCCAACCCTTTTGAAAGGCAGAGGAACAAAGTCCTCGGAAGAGCTTGCAGACTCAACAATGGAAGTTCTGAATGTAAGTGTTTTTTAAGAAATATATCTGCATGAAAAAAAATCAACAACATATATCCTGAGGTCGATGTATATAACAGACTTATACCTTGATTGAAGGAGGTTTTATACAAATCATCGATTATTGGATGTGGGAGATTATTTTCTCTCTCTCTCTTGCTTGTTATGGGCAAGGTCCTTGATAAATGGGGGTGTTGGTATAATAAATTGGAAGTGAAGCTCACATGTACAGAGATTTGACTTGCTTGACTTGCTAGGCTGGCTACCCGAGCCAGCTTGGTTAACAGTTTACATGGGCAAATTTCAGCCTGGACAACCAGCACCTTGTTTGACTCGTCACGTGAGATCCCGAGCTGCCCTGGTTCATATAACAGACCATTAGAGGCTCGCAACGAGTATGCATGAGTGCATGTGTACACCAGTATATCTGAAAAAACTTTAAACTGATATAGACAATATCAAGAAACAACTTCTACTGACGAATCTCACTAGCATGGTAAAGTAAAATATTTAATGCTGCAACTATAAAAATAGATTTCAGCAACATTTAAAATTACCATATTAACCAAAATTATGTATTCATGTCCTCTGTGTTTGCAGTGACTGCTGTAAAAAGCAACAATAATTCAACTTTGGATGGTTGATTTACTTTAATTATATATGGTAGTAAATTCAATACCATTGACAAATCAGCCAATAACTTTCCAATGACTTGGAGAGTTGTTGGCCGACGATGTGCGGAAACTGTTTTAGATCACACTTGACTACTAGTCATGTTCAACAGACTACCAAATTTGTTTTGCAATTATATCGTTCTCTTCAATATCAAATTTGCTAGTTACATCACCATTTGTAAGCACGTACAGTAGCCACTATGCTTATCGAATGTGTTTAGTCCATCCGTCCATAAAATGTTAGGTTGTACTTTATTTCATGATGCCACGCAAAGTTTCTGTAGAAGAGACTAGGACAAATCAGTAGCAGAAAGACATGCTGAAGAACTCAGCTCTTACGATGGGTTTTGATTCATTTTGAAATATATAAAGCGCAGATACATGTACGCCCAAGCGTACTTATTTTTAACTGATAAACCTAGTTTTCTAAATATAAAGTGTTTCTCCTTCGAAGATAATCATGAATTTTAGTAATTATCAATATACTATTTAATTTCGTTTAAAGGATGACCTGGATGAAGGATCAGAGTTGGTGGAGGCATCAACATTTCCCAGACTGGTTGTTTTAGCAGCGGAGGAATTGTGCAAAATAGATGTGGTATCCCTTTGTGTTGAAGGAGAGAAGTTGTGCGATGCACCTGCCATGTCATTAGACACCTCGTTGTTATTGTTGCACGCAAGTTATTATGTGTTTAACATTGCCTACCCCGCCAAATGGAAGGACACGTTTATTTTTATAGACTGTGTGTTGTTGGGTATCAAAGAAGCAGCAGTTAAAAGGATAGGGTTGCAAAAATTTGTATCAGGATTACACAAACTTTAAACTATACGCGTATTATTTAACAATTAAAAAATTAACAAGTAATAATATATGTTGCTTAATAATTACTCGGCGTTTTATTCTGTGATGTTGTTTGCGATTCTGACCATTCCAAAGTTATAATCAAATTGGTTACTATAGAATAGAAGTATATATACGCACGCTGCATGGCGCGAATTTAATCGAGTTTAATCGAGTTTAATCGAGTTTAAAAAATCGCAAAACGAAATGTAACATAAACATCTCCATAAAGTAACATAATACCGTGTTGATTATTCACTGAACGAAAATTGCCCTGGTCGTTTAGT
This sequence comes from Paragorgia papillata, assembly GCA_035771165.1. Lineage (NCBI taxonomy): Eukaryota > Metazoa > Cnidaria > Anthozoa > Scleralcyonacea > Coralliidae > Paragorgia > Paragorgia papillata. Next base: position 2,058,883 of record JAWNZC010000238.1, read on the forward strand.
GGCATTCTCATGTTCACAACATTATTTAATACCAAACTGAAGGTAATTTGTTTCATTGGTCTGATTATAATAAATAGAGCACAGCTATTTTTTACCCATCAAAAATTTACCCTCCACTGAGTGGAAAATTTCCCCCGTACGTAGGAGTAATTTTTACTCCCCTTTAAATTTTACCCCTCATAAGAGGGGGATTCTGAGGACAAAACTTTTACCCTTAAATTAGGGGTAAAAATTACCCTTTATCCTTAGGGGTAATTTTTACCCCCTCTAGACTTCTACCCTCATAAGAGGGGGATTCTGAAGACAAAAGTTTACCCCTAAATTTGGGGTAATTTTTGCTCTCCTAAGTTTACTGTGTGATGTAGCTGTCAGCCAATGTTAAATAAAATTCTCAGTCTTATCTGCGAATAGAATTATTTCACAGACAATTCAGCGATTGACAAGGTATTTTGAACATTTGTTTGAGCTAGGGGAATGTTCAAAACAGCAAACGTTTCTATTTCGATTACACTAGACATTGTTCTGGTAACCGCAAGGAATACGTTCTTTGTACAATCGACCAAATAAAGCTAACAAAGTGCTGCCCGACTATGAAATGTATACCAATGTATAATCTAAATATAGATTGATAATCCTATTATGACCACCAAATCTCCAGGTGCTAAGGACACTCACAGTTAGTCTGTACACTATTGTGTATTCGAACAAGTCATTGAGATTGCCCTAAGAATACAACCTTCGTCTTAACCACAACAAAGGCACAACTAAGCCCTATAATCTAGGCATAACATTAGTCACTTTGATCATTTTCAAATTTATTTCACTGGACTGACTCCGTAGTTAATATAGCCCACAGTAAGTTACTCGGGCACTTCGACGTTGTTCTCACATTTCTGAGGACATTATACATTCAGAAAGTACACTTTCCGTCACCCAAATTTGCCATATGCACACAAATTGCGTATAGTCATTATTGGTACAAAACAATTAGTGGACTAGTACAAATCCTGTATTCTTGGCAATAGATCACTAGTAACGAAACAGTCAAGCTTTAAATGCAAACTAATGGCAGAAAACATGCGTTTTGCCGAAGTTTCAGTTTGGCTCGTTGTCTAATTGTTAAGTGATGGATAGATACGTGTAAGAAAATTACAAAGAGAATCCTGATCAGTATAATACAACATTCCAGAAACAGTTTTGGTTTACTTTAATCTTTATTGTTATTAAAACATTAAAGTAAATATTAATACAGTGGTTATTCCAAGATTATTTAATATACTAAAAACATCATTAATAAATCACGAGTTATGTTGTAAATTAGTAATTAGTATGTTGTAAATCGGACACAACATCGTCCTAGTTTGCAGAAACATTTACTTCTATTTACTCAGCTAAAATGGCTCGAATCTCTAGAATAATCAGTAAACATGCATGCATGCATTGGTTATTTAGATGGATCCGTATTTTAAGCAAGATACAATATTGGTGGCCAAACTGTTTGGTCATTCATAGTGATCATTCTCCAACTTATTAATAATTCATGAAGAACATCCAAAAAAACTTAATATTTATGCAATGTTTGTAAGACTTGATATAATATTAACACAACATCAATATCGTGGTAAATTTACTAGTGGTTTAAATTAAGATTTTTGTCAGTCAAAATAATCTCCAAAACATTCAAATAATTAATAAATATTTTCAATTATTATTCAATTTTTAATAAAATAATTTCTTTTTGCCTTTTCTACGATTTCCAAACAAAGTATTAATTCAGTGACATAAACTTAAATATACTCAGCTCGCCATTGTAAACTGATATCCATACAGTATCCATGCCGTGTACTCATATTCTACATATTACATTTATTTATGTTTACATTCAAAATAAATTACATTTTTTGATAACATATATCATACACCGTGTACATTTTTTCTGTTTCCTTATTAGTAACAAATCGTTCTGTTAACTTAAAGAGAATAAGTACTTCAGACAAACGACCTAAATGTACCAATTGGCTAAGACAGACTTAAGACATTATCCGTTATAAGTACATCTTAGTAAAATATTGATAAGTCAGTTTTGAAAATACTTGAATTATGCTCTATTCCCCTTGCCACTACGGGAACAGAGCTTAAAGGTGACTTACAGTGCGAACCAAATGGTCGCGAGTTTGTTTATATAACATTTGATTTCAACCGTGATTGATTTCATTATGTCTTCGCAAAGGCTTACAAACACTCAAGCAACCATGCTTTTTTTTAAAAAACAATTAGCGTGGGAACTTTGATAAACATCAACAAACATATTGATATGAGCCCACTTTCTGCGGCTGCACAGATCGCACTGTAGATCACCTTTAAAATAATCATGGCTCAACGTCCATAGGCTGCTCATGATAATGCGGAAAAAGCTCTGTGGCAAGATATTTATTTTTCTGATACAAATCATTAAATATTGCTGCCATGGAAACTCCTAATTCCATCACAGAAATAGTATTAGGACCCATTTCATTGATCTCATAACCACACCTGTGCATGGCAATCACAAGACCCTGATCATTGATAACGGGGGAGCCACTTGCACCTTCGAAAAAGCTTGTATCGTAAGCGAACTTATGTTCATAACTATCACTCGTAATCTCTTCTTTTATCTTCTGGGACAGATAAAAATAACTATTAGGCCCTACATTCTTCTGCACCCTTTTTTGCACCTGGTCCCGCCATAGGTACTCCGAAATAATTCTACAATCAGTGTCCACAGCCTTTGGTTGACCACCAGGGTGACCAATTATGGTGACAAGACGATCTGCTTGATCACCTGCAACATTCTTGAATACCTCGTCACACAATTCCACTTGATCTCTAAGGACTTGGTGGTTGTGGTCCTTCAGTCGGAGTAAAACATAATCCAAATCTGAACTTTGGGCAATTACTTTGTCAATATGGACTTCCACTTCAACCAAGTCCTTCACTTGGTTTGGATACTTATCGTTGAACCGGACTGCTGCTTTCTTGTGCGTATCTGGCAATCCAGAATTTTGTATTACTTTTTTAATACGATGATATACATGAAGGCTTGTAATCACAATATCTTCTCTCACCAGGAAGCATGTAGCTGTGATGCACCCACAAAATATGCGCCCCACTAATTTTAGGGCAGAAGCGATCCTTTCGATTAACCAAGCAGGTTTGCTTTGGTTAACTGTTTTGGAAAACTGTTTTTTAACAAAATTACAAATCGACTTGTCACGTGTCTTTTCATTCTTGGCTTCACTTGGATCCAAGAATGATTCGTAAGCTATAGACTTAACATTGCTTACAACAACCTGGTACGTATCGTCGGAAAATGTCGGGATGTTGTCATCATCTGGTTCTTCTTTTTTGATTTCCCTATGGCTTCCAATTCCATCACTGGCTGTGTTGTCTTTATCACCAGGTGAAATTCTCATTTCAGTATCTACCTTTCTGTTACCCAAAGCCTTGGTAAGAACACTGAACACCTCATTACAAAAATGCTTGGCTTGTAAATCAGTATTATGTGTACATTTGTTTTCGCTCTGTAATTGAAAGTTTTCGGGGTTAGTGAATCTAGCATCTTCTTCCAGAGCTTTCAGAAAGGTATCACCGTCATTCGCAATCACACAAAGATCTTTGCCTTTGTAGTCTCGATAAGGAATCGTTGTAATAGATTGTTTATTCTTCCTATCATCCGTCTTTATGAAGAAAATTGTTTGTTGATCAAACTTGGGCAAGTTTGTCTGATGTCCAGCCATTGGACTGGCACGTGATTCCTTTGATTTTGGTAATTTTTCTACTTCAATGAGGGTGTCCTCTTTTAACCAGCCACATAAGAGTGTAGGCGGCACAGCAACCTTAACATGACGCCCCATCACTTCAGCAAATAAAATGTGATTAGTTGTGGAAAAAGTTGGGTGATGTTTCTGAATACCTGCCATGGCATCTTTCAGAGTTTGAGCTTGATGTCCAACACACTTGTACTCTTGATCTTGGCGCCCACACTGTAAATTTCAAGGGGCAAAATTTACCCCATTTTGGGGGTAAAAGTGCTATTTTTGGGGGGGTGAATGATAAAGGGGTAGTAATTACCCCTTAAATAAGGGCAATTCTTCTTTTTGTCGCGCAGAATTACCCCTTTTACGGGGGTAATTTGTTGGAGCAAATTTTTTACCCATCTCGGGGTAAAAATGTAAAATTTACCCCTGAATAAGGGATAAAAATATAGGGGGGTAAAATTATCTAGGGGTAAAATCTACCCCCATTTTGGCCCTTGTAAGGGGTAACTAATAGTGGGGGTAAAAACTCCCCCCTACGTTGGGGGTAACCAGAACTGCAAGACAATGTTTTCGAAAATGGCGATTTTTTTTCGAAAGAGTGACATGAAGACATAACTACAATTATCGTTAATATATATATGTTATTTACCAAACTGGAGGTCCGTACTGGAAAAATATTGCCCGAGGTCTTGACTGTACGGAACGAGGCCGCAGGCCGAGTTCCGTGCAGTCCAGACCGAGGGCAATATTTTTCCAGTACGGACCGACAAAGTTTGGTAAATAACTTATTTATTTTTCCCACATTAAAACAAAAGTAATTGTTACAAGTCAACATTTATTATTCAGAACGGCAATGCCAAATATGGAAGTGAGTCACATGACTAAACTAGGGTGTTCGTTCTTCGTTCAAAAGCAAAAGAGACCTCGAGGGGCAGCAACTAAGCTTAAATTTTCAATAACATTATTTGTATTTAATGTACAACAAAAGAAAAAAGAAGGAAACAAATCAGTCCGAGTCCGAGTTATCGCTGATGATCACTTTTCGCTTCTTAGCTGGCACTGATGTTAGATTTTTGGCTTGATTGTCGTTGGTGTAAAAATTGAACGAACATCTTTCGATTTTTCCAATGTTTGCCCCTGAAAACATACCGTCGATTGCCGACCGTTTACAAAGCGAAATATCTTGCTGTTGGAAAGACGATGGAGGTGAAAATGCCGTGACTTGATGTTGTGGTAGTTGCTGTGAAGTTGAAGCGGAAGATGTCAAGAGAGAAGTAGAGGAACGACTTAAAACCATGGACATTTTTCGTTGGTGAGTGGTCGAAGCCGACTTGTATGAATCCAAGCTCTTTAAGTTCTTGTGGCCACTTAGTTGGGCGACGTAATTCTCTGGCACATCAGCATCCATTAGCCTGGAAATACACGTTTTTCTCACAGAGTGATTGGTGATATTCCCAGGCAAATTTGCAGCTTTTGCAGCTTTAACGAGGAATTTTCCAATCTCGTTTTTTCCGAGCGGCCCCTTCATATACCAAACTTCGGATTCTGGTGTTCGTCGGCGGTTTACAGCCAAGAAGAAAGGCGAATCTTGCTGCTTCATTTCGGTTGGACGGTGGGCAGCGAATGATTTGTACAGTTTAACTGGACAACGTTTATTATCGGTTGCTTGAGCAGTAGGTTTAAAAGCTCTTCTATGTTGACCATCACCGTGCCGTGTTTTGGAGCCTCGTTCAGCGTGCCATATGAGCATTTCATTCCCGGTTTCTGGATCTTTACCGACTGTGATGTCGCCCCATTTGAGTCGCCTTGCTTCATCGCGAGCCCTAAAACCAAAATGAAGGGCGAGAACCCACCAGACTGTCCTTTGGAGTACTTCAGGGTCGTGGTCACCAAACAAGTCACGTTGAAACAGAAGGTCTTCTTCGGATTTCGTGAGTTCTCTTGCTGCTTGCGGACGGTTTCCTTTGGCGTGTTGTTGTACCAGCTGCCGTTTTCTGGCCAGAAGAACTTCTCGAGACTTCGCGAACTCTTGGTCTTGAAAAATGTTCAGGTTTGAACTTTTGTCATTCAGATATCGTTGTAAACTTCTCTGAAAAGCTGTGAGAGACGAAGGCTCGTAAACGTCGTCATTTTTCTTGCGAGCGTTAACGAAAAATTTGGCGAGGAGGATGTTTAATTCCTTGGCAGGTATGGTTTGAATTTCTCGTATTTCATTTATAGACAAAAAGTACCTGGTAATGACATTTATATCGTATTCCGTTTTCTTCTTCGTGTTTTCCGGTCGTTGACTCTCAATATAATTTTGGATGTCAATATCGCTGCCATTGTAACACCCGTTTTCGTTCGCTTTTGGGCCTGAATAGACTAAATTTCCAGCACTTGTGCTTGGGACGTCGTCTTGGGGATAATAAAATTCGTTCTCACTATGCTCACTATCATCGGAGTACATTTTTCAGCACTTTTTTGGTTTGAAAACTGTTTTTCACCCCATATTAGTTTTGGCGGGAAAAATGAGAGGTCCGTACTTGTGTGATACGGACCTCGTATTTAGCCAATCAGAAGCCGGCATTTTTGTTACGGACCTGCAGTTACGGACCTGAGAAAAATAAAAAAGCGTATGTAGGCAATTTTTTTTAAATTTTCTTGAATAGTTTTTGTACACAAATGTGTATAATAGTTAAAAATTAAGGTGAAGATTGTTTAGCAGATTGAAATCGACCTAAAGTTTACTTCCGTAAGCTTGTAAACATCGTCTGTGTGTAAAGGCTCAAAGGTGACTTAAACACAACCTAAGACTGCTCACAAAAATCAAATTACTCTGGATTTGGTTTTGAATGTTGTTGTTTTATATTGGATTAAATTGGGGTACGTAAACAAGTGTTATTTCCTATATTTTTTGCTCTACGACAATGTCTTTAAGTTGCTATTGAAATGAATTACTTTGAATGATTTTACACTTTTCTTGTGTCAAAAACAATGCGAAAAAGTTTGAACAAAAGAACTTAGCTCATTTATTTTTTGACTCGACAAAAGTTCATTGCTAATATATATCATGAACTTAGTTGAAAACTATAATATTTTCGGCATTGTCTGTGTATCAAAGCTGAGGAGACAAGATTAAAATGGGCTGAACTGACTTTGAATCTAGTTCTTAACGTTGCAACGATTTAGTTTCTTTTCCCATTTTGCTGGAAATTCGTATAGGTAAACAAATGTTTGTACATATTTTTGGCCTACAACAGTGTTTTATAAACTGTTATCGAAATAACTATTTTGTTTCTTCATCGTATGATACGGAAACTGACCGGCTATTAACTCATAACATTAGTTCTATGTGGCAAAATTAATGTAAATGTTTTTGATCTGTCACAACTAGTCAACACAAATGGGGTTTTTTAATGAAACCCTTCCAAACCCATCACAAATGTCGTGAAACGTTATAAAATAAACGTGTTATGAAAAGTAAAGAAAATATGAACTTAACAATGTAATATTAAAGAAAAAACTCGGTTATATATCGTAAATTTCAATAATAAATATGAAGTGGCAGGTTGGCGCAGTGGTAAGGTAAGCAAACTAATGCAAGGTAAGTTAAGCCCGGGAGGTTAGGGTTAGTACTTGGATGGGGGTGACCCATTGGGAAGGTTAAGGCTCATAAAAAAGCATAAAAAATAGAGGACTGAGACTGAGGCTACTCAATTTTTACCCCTTTATTTTTACCCTTAATTTTCACCCCACATTCCGGAGGTAAAAATTACCCCTTTTCAAATTGATTGAAATTTTACCCCCCAAAAACGGGGCGTTCTGTGGAAAACATTTTACCCCCACATTTTGGGGTATTTTTTACCCCCTGAAATTTACAGTGTACGTACAGCTTAGCATTCATGGCGTAAAGCATTTTAGCCTTTTCTGCCCACATATTCCTATACAATCTTAGGTCCTGTTTACATGAAGTGATGAAGCGGATTGAGTGTTCAAGCCAAATCTCCCAAATCTCCTTGTTGTGTTTACATGAACAATATCGAAAGTTTTCGATGTGATCGAAATGGATGGCTGAAGTCAATCCACGCAGTGGAGTGGATTGACTTGAGATTCAAGCAAGGATCGACTTGAATGTCTCCAGTCTGATTCATCTAAACACGGTTTGACTTGAAAATGATACGCATGAATGAAGTTGGTGCGTGTCGTGCTAAATGGCAGACATTTGAGGGAAGCACAGAAAATAGTGTTCCAAAACCGAAAACAATGTTCCAAGCAGATTGAATTCTCCATGATAAACATGTGCCCGGATTGACTTCACTCGCGTTTTTAGATCCGATTGGACTGTCCATCCGCTTCATGTAAAGAGGGCCTTAGCTGACGGTGACACTCTCAGACCGCTATACGCCGGTGTGCATGGTGGTCTGAGAATGTTTAACGTCACAGAACACTCAAACTTTTTGCCTTGAAATGCTTGATTGATGAAAACTCTTAGTACAAAGTTCAAAACTTTGATAATAATTGTGAATTTGCACAACATATATTACCACAAGGACTTTTCAAGAAATGTTGTGATCAACAAATGCGATCACGGCCAAACTGAAACAAAACAATGAGTTGCTACTGTTTGTCATCACAGATAATCCCGTAGTCTATAACTGTACATTATATATCAACCAAAATCATCGCTATTCTTCTTATAAACTTTGGATGTATAAACGAATGGAACCTGAATCGATATATACAACACATCTTAATTTAGTACGTCCGAAAATTTCGTCATGCATTAATCTGAGTCACGAACGGACCCATATGATATTTCGTATTAAAAATGCAATTATTCATCCCAAGTAATGAATCCTGGCAGTTTTAATAAATCAGCCATTTCAATGTAAAAAGTTTGATTATTCTGGACAGTTCCGATTACACAAATCGAATATACAATGGCTCAGCACGGTACGTGATCATCTCAGACTGTACGTGATTATCTCAGACACCGCTACTTTAACTTAAAATAAACAAGACCCTTGACGGTGTATTTATATTAAAATAAGCCAACATTTATTGTTCATGATTATTACTCACTGGACGTGACTTGACTTACAACAGCTATATTAAGTAAAGTTTCACTCCCAGACGTGTAATATTGGTTAGTACGGCCAAACTGGTACCGGTAAGTTGTACTAAAAGCTCTATACTAGTTTTGAATTTTAATCAATATTTCAGTACGGTTAGCAAACTGACATTCCTATTCTTGAATTTCAGAACAAGTGAATATCGACGGAATGAAAATGTTTGTTTTCTTCCAACTTGTAGCTATCGTTTTGGCTTTTTCTTTTCACCATAGTCTTGGTAAGATCAGAGTATTAATTTGTTTTCTTTGCATCACTATCTGACAATTAAGTCACTATTAAAATATCCGAAAAACAGCTAATTACAACCGCTTTTGTGTAAGACGATTGTGAAAATTTTTGCTTTGCCTATAGACAACAACACATACATGTAACGAAGCATGCGTGGTATATGCGTGCTGTTATAGCGCACTGCCTCTCACCACTGATGTTAAGCCTGGTTAGGCGCGGTCAGATGGGGTTAGTAGGGACCTTAAGATGCTAGGACGACGACGGCGGTTAAAAAGCAATTCAAATTTTAGCATTAAAAAGAAGTCATGGTTAACTGACTACTGTATTCAATACTTGAAGCTTGTTTTATAATTTTCAAAGTGTTAAAACGGTTGCAGTGTCTGTGTTAAGGCAATCTCAGACAACAGTTCTCATCACTCCACGAGTCGTCGTCGTCCTGAAGACGTGAAAATGCTCTGAGTGGCGTTGTATACAGAGCGAGGACGGTGTTCAGATAACTCTTGGGACTAGAAATTATTCATTATCTTTGTTTTGCAAGAAGAATGCTTTTGTTTGAAGGACGTCGTCCTCGAAGTTGCCGTCGTAGATCTTAAGGTCCCTAAAGGCTAGTTTCCACTCAGGAAAATCTTCCTCAGGACAGGAACGGACAGGGAAGTTTTCTTTGTCTTGTGAGCTCTCGGTCGGAATTAATGACTTTAACACAAAGCAAACTTTCCTGTCCGTTCCTGTCCTGCGGAAGATTTTCTTGAGTGGAAACTAGCCTTAATAGGGACCAGGAGGACGACGGCGGTTAGAAAGCAAAACAAGTTTTACAATTTAAAGAGGACAGGGTTGACTGCATGACTACTATATTTGATATTTGAAATTAGTTTAATGACTTCCAAAACGCCCCAGTGTTGCTAAAATGATTGTAGTGTCTGTATTGAAGTCAATCTTAAGCAACAGTTCTCATCTTTTGGCCGTTGACGTCGTCCTGAAGACGTGAAAATGCTCTAAGTGGCGTTGTATAAAGAACGAGGACGGTGTTGAGATTACTCTTGAGACTAAAAATTATTCATTCTTGTTGTTTTGCAAAAATAATTATTTTGTTTAAAGGACGTCGTCGTTGAGGTTGACGTCGTAGATCTTAAAGTCTCTAGTATAACTAGATGGGTGACCAACTTAGCTTGTATATTGCTATAAAATTATTAGTTAGTCTTTGACAAAGAAGGAAAAAATCTCCGAGAAAGTTAGCATGCTGTGCTCTTATTAAAGGGACAGGTTTATATTATAAACAATATTGTGGATGTGTCCATAGAAATAAATCTACTTTACTTTGATTAACCCCATGACTATCAGGGGTCTCCCCTTGAGGATTAAAATCGTCTGGCGTTAGCCAGGGTAAAATACTATAGTAAAGGTGCGTTTACACGCGTGCTTGGAAGTGAAGGGGTTAAGGGTTCCGCTCGAGACATCAGTATTCTGTTGCAAAATTAAAAATCTTGGCAATTTGCAACCTTTTCGGTTTGCTCTATTCATTACTTGCATATAAAAGTAATGTGCTGCGTGCAGGACAGTGCAGGAATACCATTCGAAAAAGATAAAGATTGGTGTTCTGCTGGGGTGCCATGGTTGTATAAGAGGATCTTTGTCAGAGAGACTACTTCATTCCAAACGCCAGACTTGCAATAATCAGTATTTTGAGATTAGATTTAATCTTTTATATTTTGGATCCATTATAGTTGAGCTAGCCATGTGCTGACGTGAACCTGTCCAGCTAGGCAAACCGAAGAAAAGAGCGGGAGAGAAACAACTGTCTTTGAATTGCGTTTCTTAAACGTATGTTTTCGTTTTGAGGGAGTGATTTTCTTTACATTTTCAACTGAAAATGTATTATAATAAAACAATTATTGAATTCGCTTTTAATATCAAGAATTACCAAGGTCTCAAACCGTATCTCAGCCTTTGGCTTCCACACATGACACAGACTTGATATGAAAAAAGTCTCATCCAATATTTTAAAATTATATTTATTAGTTAGGGAACATTAACCCTTTCATGCATGCGCATTGTTGTTGTGGAAGAACGTGGTCTTTTTACTCTATCGCCAGACGATTTTCCGCGGCTCGCCAAGGGAAGACGTCTGGGAAAACGATATGCATGCATAAAAGTGTTAATAAACTGGCGTAGACAACCCGTCTAAAGTTCTAAATTTCTGAAGATTAACAATTGGCCGTTTTTATATTACGTATACTGGCTATACTTGGGCAAAGTTTTCGCATTATGCGTCCAGACGAACTATATGCTTTAATGCGTCTTTATCGACGCACTAAATCATATAGTTCGTCTGGACACATAATGCGTCTGATGCCCGTCTTTAAACAAGACGAAATCTGAGACGCATTAAAAGACGCACTAAAAAACTTTGCCCATGCAAATACGTTCAGAAGAATTATAACAAAACTTTAATTTTGGCTATCCTACGTGCTTGTCGTGTCCTAATATAATAATTTGACTTAAATCTATTTAGCTAACACGCGGCAGCCAATTTATACGCGGCGAACCAAATGGGTCGCATCAAATGCCGTTTTGTGTTTCTGTAAATCTAATATAGAAAATAAATTTTAATAATTTATGCATTGGATACGGTACATGAGAAGTTAATCGCCGTCTAAATCAACGTCGCACCAAATCCCATGAAGTACGACCAATTCAGTCAAACTTATAATCAAAAGGTCGAACCAAATAAAAACTTGCCGTATACCTATCTGATTTAGACGCCGTGTTTATCATGTACCTAATCTCTCCTATTAAATTCGGCACATGAAAGCACGCCGTCTAAAACAAAAAATGTTTTAATTTTGCTGTCTTGTATTATGATATAATTGACAATAGCAATTTAGGCACATCAAAGGTATTTGCAGGAGGCGAAAAAATTTTTTGTAAGAAAGCGCGTATGTATTTCTCTAAGAATTTGTCGGGGTATCCGTTTTGCAGTAAAAGATGTTTAAATTTGTCGAGTTTTTTCATGAAACTTAATGTACGAAGAACATTAAAAATAAAATGAGAATTTTTGACGGCTAAATTTAAGAATTTAGTAAACTCATTTCGAGTGAATCCATGAAACAAAGTGACGGTCGACGGGTCGAGTGTTTATCATGTACCTAATCTCTCCTATTAGGTTCGGCACATGAAAAGCACGACGCGTTTAAAACAAAAAATGTTTTAATTTTGCTGTCTTGTATTATGATAATTGCGTATTTAGTAATTGACATACATTGTGGTCAATGCATGGTCATCTTGTCACGTTTACTTTCTCATAGTGGAATTTCTTAGCAACAACAGCGTTTATTAAAAGTTTGTCGGGGCGCATTTGATAAAAGGATAGAAGGGATTACTGATGTTTGGAGGCGTATGGGGGAGGTTGAAAAAATAAATGCAAGCTAAAGACTAAAGATTGAAGCCCGCACAAACGACAAAGTTTTCCTTGACAGGTTTTATTTTGTTCGTATGTGGGACACAAATTGACAAGTTTTTCGTTGATAAGGAGCCTTGTTCAAAAGTTGCTCATGCCAGCTTTTAATTTTAGAAAAGTTCATTTAAAAACCTCAGTAAAACAAGCATACTCACGCCATTCGTGACATCACAATTTGCAAGTAGGTTTCAAACATTTCGCAAACTGAGTGCATGAATGCAATTTAACCAATCAAAAGGCACATGACTATTACTTTCCTATCCAGTCCTTTTACAATCCATGATCGTACACACGAGCAAGGAAAGCTACCAAGGAACTTGTAAAGGAAAACTTGGTCGTCTGTGCGGGACTTGAGGGGGGTCATATAATTTTCTTGTATACATGCGCAATGTGTTTTTTTTAAACATGTTAATAATGCTCACAATCTTATTAATATGATAAGTTGTATGTATACATGTAGTGCATGTGGTACGTTTGCGAGCTTGGTGTAATGTAACAGACGTTTCGTAGACGTTCGTCAACGCGTCAAGCGTCTAACCGGTCATTACAAGGTTGCAGGTTCGAACCCTGTGTGCGGCTCAGAAATCTTTTCTGAGTAATTGAGCTTGATTGACAAACGTCCACCAAACGTTGGTTAATCTTATTAATATTGCAAATAAAGATTTACACAAAAATGTAAACTTAAGCTTGAAATCATGACTATCGGCATGACTATGCATTTCAGTCTATAGACATGCAGGTTACATGAGAAGTTAATCGCCGTCTAAATCAACGTCGCACCAAATCCCATGAAGTACGACCAATTCAGTCAAACTTATAATCAAAAGGTCGAACCAAATAAAAACTTGCCGTATACCTATCTGATTTAGACGCCGTGTTTATCATGTACCTAATCTCTCCTATTAAATTCGGCACATGAAAGCACGCCGTCTAAAACAAAAAATGTTTTAATTTTGCTGTCTTGTATTATGATATAATTGACAATAGCAATTTAGGCACATCAAAGGTATTTGCAGGAGGCGAAAAAAATTTTTGTAAGAAAGCGCGTATGTATTTCTCTAAGAATTTGTCGGGGTATCCGTTTTGCAGTAAAAGATGTTTAAATTTGTCGAGTTTTTCATGAAACTTAATGTACGAAGAACATTAAAAATAAAATGAGAATTTTTGACGGCTAAATTTAAGAATTTAGTAAACTCATTTCGAGTGAATCCATGAAACAAAGTGACGGTCGACGGGTCGAGTGTTTATCATGTACCTAATCTCTCCTATTAGGTTCGGCACATGAAAAGCACGACGCGTTTAAAACAAAAAATGTTTTAATTTTGCTGTCTTGTATTATGATAATTGCGTATTTAGTAATTGACATACATTGTGGTCAATGCATGGTCATCTTGTCACGTTTACTTTCTCATAGTGGAATTTCTTAGCAACAACAGCGTTTATTAAAAGTTTGTCGGGGCGCATTTGATAAAAGGATAGAAGGGATTACTGATGTTTGGAGGCGTATGGGGGAGGTTGAAAAAATAAATGCAAGCTAAAGACTAAAGATTGAAGCCCCGCACAAACGACAAAGTTTTCCTTGACAGGTTTTATTTTGTTCGTATGTGGGACACAAATTGACAAGTTTTTCGTTGATAAGGAGCCTTGTTCAAAAGTTGCTCATGCCAGCTTTTAATTTTAGAAAAGTTCATTTAAAAACCTCAGTAAAACAAGCATACTCACGCCATTCGTGACATCACAATTTGCAAGTAGGTTTCAAACATTTCGCAAACTGAGTGCATGAATGCAATTTAACCAATCAAAAGGCACATGACTATTACTTTCCTATCCAGTCCTTTTACAATCCATGATCGTACACACGAGCAAGGAAAGCTACCAAGGAACTTGTAAAGGAAAACTTGGTCGTCTGTGCGGGACTTGAGGGGGGTCATATAATTTTCTTGTATACATGCGCAATGTGTTTTTTTTAAACATGTTAATAATGCTCACAATCTTATTAATATGATAAGTTGTACGTATACATGTAGTGCATGTGGTACGTTTGCGAGCTTGGTGTAATGTAACAGACGTTTCGTAGACGTTCGTCAACGCGTCAAGCGTCTAACCGGTCATTACAAGGTTGCAGGTTCGAACCCTGTGTGCGGCTCAGAAATCTTTTCTGAGTAATTGAGCTTGATTGACAAACGTCCACCAAACGTTGGTTAATCTTATTAATATTGCAAATAAAGATTTACACAAAAATGTAAACTTAAACTTGAAATCATGACTATCGGCATGACTATGCATTTCAGTCTATAGACATGCAGGTTACATGAGAAGTTAATCGCCGTCTAAATCAACGTCGCACCAAATCCCATGAAGTACGACCAATTCAGTCAAACTTATAATCAAAAGGTCGAACCAAATAAAAACTTGCCGTATACCTATCTGATTTAGACGCCGTGTTTATCATGTACCTAATCTCTCTTATTAAATTCGGCACATGAAAGCACGCCGTCTAAAACAAAAAATGTTTTAATTTTGCTGTCTTGTATTATGATATAATTGACAATAGCAATTTAGGGACATCAAAGGTATTTGCAGGAGGCGAAAAAATTTTTTGTAAGAAAGCGCGTATGTATTTCTCTACTGAGAATTTGTCGGGGTATCCGTTTTGCAGTAAAAGATGTTTAAATTTGTCGAGTTTTTCATGAAACTTAATGTACGAAGAACATTAAAAATAAAATGAGAATTTTTGACGGCTAAATTTAAGAATTTAGTAAACTCATTTCGAGTGAATCCATGAAACAAAGTGACGGTCGACGGGTCGAGTGTTTATCATGTACCTAATCTCTCCTATTAGGTTCGGCACATGAAAAGCACGACGCGTTTAAAACAAAAAATGTTTTAATTTTGCTGTCTTGTATTATGATAATTGCGTATTTAGTAATTGACATACATTGTGGTCAATGCATGGTCATCTTGTCACGTTTACTTTCTCATAGTGGAATTTCTTAGCAACAACAGCGTTTATTAAAAGTTTGTCGGGGCGCATTTGATAAAAGGATAGAAGGGATTACTGATGTTTGGAGGCGTATGGGGGAGGTTGAAAAAATAAATGCAAGCTAAAGACTAAAGATTGAAGCCCCGCACAAACGACAAAGTTTTCCTTGACAGGTTTTATTTTGTTCGTATGTGGGACACAAATTGACAAGTTTTTCGTTGATAAGGAGCCTTGTTCAAAAGTTGCTCATGCCAGCTTTTAATTTTAGAAAAGTTCATTTAAAAACCTCAGTAAAACAAGCATACTCACGCCATTCGTGACATCACAATTTGCAAGTAGGTTTCAAACATTTCGCAAACTGAGTGCATGAATGCAATTTAACCAATCAAAAGGCTCAAAACACATGACTATTACTTTCCTATCCAGTCCTTTTACAATCCATGATCGTACACACGAGCAAGGAAAGCTACCAAGGAACCTGTAAAGGAAAACTTGGTCGTCTGTGCGGGACTTGAGGGGGGTCGTATAATTTTCTTGTATACATGCGCAATGTGTTTTTTTTAAACATGTTAATAATGCTCACAATCTTATTAATATGATAAGTTGTACGTATACATGTAGTGCATGTGGTACGTTTGCGAGCTTGGTGTAATGTAACAGACGTTTCGTAGATGTTCGTCAACGCGTCAAGCGTCTAACCGGTCATTACAAGGTTGCAGGTTCGAACCCTGTGTGCGGCTCAGAAATCTTTTCTGAGTAATTGAGCTTGATTGACAAACGTCCACCAAACGTCGGTTAATCTTATTAATATTGCAAATAAAGATTTACACAAAAATGTAAACTTAAACTTGAAATCATGACTATCGGCATGACTATGCATTTCAGTCTATAGACATGCAGGTTACATATTTAATATACTATATATATACAAAATTACGTTTATCTATACATTATAGTAACTCTAGTGTTAAAAAGGTTAAGCGAAATAAGGCAATCACCGATATTACAATTTGCATAATCGCTAAATGTGACAGAAGGGGGGAGTTGGGTTATAAGAACTTGTTTGAATTTGACATGCTACTTTCAATAAGTCGCTTTACTTTATGCCTTCATGCGGCTTTACAAAATTACATATAGACATCGTTATTGATAGTTGATACATTTTAATACAAGTTTAAATAAAAAAGACCATTAATCAGCAAGAGAGGCTTATGAGTGCCTATTAAAATAAACAAATCGTATTTTACCGCTGTTTTATTACCGCCCACAACGTGGGTTTCTTTTATTATAATTGCGAAAATTAATAAAGTTAGCGCAACTGACAATCACGCAAAAACAAAACAAAATATTTAACAAGACGCCTGGGTCAGGCGTTTACTCGGGCTACTGGCAAGTGCGGAGGTGCTTGGCTAAAAGATACTGATTGTAGTGTTATTGCAGCAATCACAAAATCGAATACTGAATCGAAGGCCTCTCGGCGCAGCTCTCGGCCTCCGCAGAGGCTCTAACCGCGCTAGCAAAGGTGGGAATGGGCCGAGGAAGATCAATACGAAGGCTGAATGTGGTGCATACTTCACAGAGGTGAACATATTTACGTTCGAGACAGTTGTCAGTTACATCTGATCGCTATTAAACTACAAAGTCAGTCAGTCTATTTCAAAATCTACCAACAATGTGCAAGAACACCTCGATCAAAAGGCAAAGCTGTTCAACTTTTTGTCCAACTCCAAAAGCAAAAGGAGCAAAGAACTTACAACATGCCTCACGGCCTCACTCCATCACACGGCTAACAACTCACCGGAGAGCATGGATAGTAGTAACCTGCGATCAGGCCAGTTGTAAACTATGGCCTGATACAAATCATTGATTCTTCTCTTCCGCCCCCTATTCATGTGACGCGCCATAGCCAATAAAAATCACTTCCTGTTTTGTATTGCGTGTGTCTACAAAAAGCTTCACCGACCTCAAAAAATTCATTGTTTGTGCATAAACATCTTCAAACACACGTTTATTCAGTTTTCAAGTAATCTTTCGAAGTGGCAATGCCGAAGTAAAATCTAGTACTGTATACTACAATGAACCAGCAATTTGCAATTAGGGAATTCGAAATTATTTATACGATCGGGATTCGGGAAACCAAATATTTTAATATTTGATTACAACAATTCCCAAATATATTCCCAGATATTTTAATTAAATGCACAACGGCAATTCCGATTTTCCGAATAGCCACAACATTTTAAATGTTTTCACCAAAAGTTTTGATGTTTCACCCCATTTCAACGACTGCTTTAGCTTGGCGACGAGATAATAATTTGTCTCACGCGTTTCAGTTCAGATTCATACATTCAGTCAAGAAAGGCTGCAAAGCGGCCTTGATATGGTTTGTATTCAGACTTTATACGTACAGTACTTGCGTATAAGTTCCAGTAGACTATAAATTACGGACACTGCGTTCGCTTTTCCGATCAGAATGAACTTTCAAGAGCAATTGTTTCTTCCCATAGTCAGACGACAAGACAGCAGCAGTGTTTTGTTTTGACAGCTAGGCTGGCTTTCAATACACATTGCACAGTTCTTGCTCTTCCTTCACGCATGGTATTACGGGCAAAACGCGGAGGTTCCTTCTTCAGCTTCTTTAATCGCTCTTGTCCATGAAAATGGCAAAAACGCTAACGGTAAATTTGAGAAAACACAAACTTTCTAGTCGGAGCCTGAGCGGCTTCTCGGCAATTCCCACGAAGAACTTTCGATTTTCGAATCAGTTAATTACTTAATTTCCGTTGATGTTGCGCGCTAGCCAATTAAACCTTATCAAATCGAGTCCTTTGTTGCAATAGCCAATCAGGACTACTTCCAAAATCTGGAAGTACTGCACGAACTTTTAACGACATTTGTATCAGGCCATAGTTTACAACTGGCCTGATCGCAGGTTAGGATAGTAGCGGAAGTAAAAAGTGCAAAAATGCAAAATCGTGACACCAAAAATAATTTAAAAAAAAAACCCGAGCCGAAACCAGACTCGGCCTACCACAGGTAGCCCGAGTAATTATAGAAATATTAAAATCTCGTGCTACCAAGTACCAACGGTACAATTTGTTAATTTTTTTAATTATTTTTTTTTATTATTATTATTATTGATTTATTTTTTTAATATTTTTTATTTATTTTCTATTATTTTTGACACACATTTTCAATATTTTTTATTTATTTTTTTATTATTTTTTATTAAATTTTTATTTTTGATATATATTTTTAATATTTTTGATTATTTTTTTTAATTCTTTGAAAGTTTTCATGGCGATAATGTAATATAAATAAGTTTTGTGGAAACACCACGTAAAAGATTTATTTGCTAAGCTTTCGGCCTTTTCAGTTTGTTGTTATTGCTCTGATGAAAGGCCGAAAGCTTAACAAATAAAAATTTTACGTGGTGAGTTCCACAAAACTTATTTATATTTTTTGTTAAATTTTGTGTTTGTTTCTTTAAATATTTTTGATTCAATTTTTTATTATTATTTTGATTCTTTTTATTATTGAGTAATCACATTTAAAGTGGACAATATTGATAATTGATTCTTTTTTCTAACACGTTCAAATTTTTGGCAGTTTTTGCGATGCTTTTCTTGATTTCTTCCCATATTAACACACTTAAAATTAAAACTATAGTTTAAAATTATAATTGCGTATGTTAGTGTGTGTCTTTCTTATGATTATGTAATGAACAAAAATGTTATATAAATGTAATTTTATTTGATTTTACATCAACATTCAAACTTTTGGATCACAGAAATTCGAAGCCATAGCCCATAGACCTTATTCCAAAATGGCCGCCGAATTAGAATTCTTTTATGTGCATATAAATTATCATTTATGACCTCGTTTTAAAGTAAAAATTATTTTGAATTTCCCACACGAAAACGAGTTCATAAGGGCTAATTTGTAGCTACATATATAAAAAAAATTTAATTCGGCGGCCATTTTGGAATAAGGTCTATAAGGCTTATTTTTGTGTAGGGCGCAGCACTCGAAAACATTCAAACACTTTTAATTGCAAAAATGCGTTGAAAATCTTAGGAGAATCTTACTATTCGAAAATAACTCGAGAAGTAACACGGTTGAGCAATTGAACCACTGACTGGTCAGTGAATTGAACCTATACGTTGCTATTAAATTATTGCTTCAATATACCGAAAATACATTGTCCTCACTGTGCACAACTCAAGTTTTGCTGAGTTTCCAGATGATCCACCTCTCAACAGACTACGCCCCATTTAACCGGGTTTAACTTCAGTGGTGAGAGGCAGCGCGCTAACAGCTTGTACCACCCATGACGCTAAAATGGACCATGCAGTTGCATGGACACCGCAGTGCGTCATCATGCGCGCGTAGTCTCGGCTCCATTCTTTTGAATTCTATTAACTTTTACTCATTGTTCGGAGCTTTTGCCTTACAATGGAGTTTATGCAGCCTAGTCCCGTCGTTCTGAAGCACGCGCGTATATGATGAGACTGGTACATGGGTCTGACGTCACCGCTCAATATTGAAAGAGCGAAGAGAGAGAGCTTGGGACTAGGCTCGAGTTTATGGTTATGAAGTTGGGTGTCTTTGTAACTTAATAGATAATAGGGACCTTACGATTCCAGAACGACGGCGGTTAAATTTTATAAATAAAATAAGTCACAGCTAACTTACTATGATATTTGGTATTTGAAGCTAGTTTAATGACTTTCAAAACACCCCAGTACTGCTAAAATGATTGTAGTGTCAGTATTGAAGTCAATATTAAGCAACAGTTCTTATCTTTTCGCGAGTTGACGTCGTCCTAAAGACGTGAAAATGCTCTAAGTGGCGTTGTATAAAGAACAAGGACTGTGTCGAGATTACTCTAGAGAAGAAATATTATGCATTCGTTTTGTTTCGCAACTAGAATTCTTTTGTTTAAAAGACGTCGTCGTTGAAGTTGCCGTCGTACTTCGTAAGGCCCCTAATTACTGAGGCGAACGGCATTGTTGAATAAATTGCAGCTAGCTGAAGGCGTAGCCCAAAACCTGATTATTTTTAATTAATAGCTTCGTGCATTATGCTGGGCATTGATATTCATATAATTAAGATTACGATATCCGCCTGGATCATCGATCAGTTGATTCTATTGTATTGCAAATATATTAAGGTCTCAATAAAATTATTTTTAAAACTTAGTAATAAATATTTGTGTCATAAATCTATAATGATTTTTAAAATGGTTTCAGTTGATTCAACATCGTGTCAAACTGCAAACTGGTGGAAAAGTTTTCATAAGAAAGGTTTGTCATCGTGTCCTTCGGCAACATTTCCTTACATTACTGGTTTTTACAGAAACCAAGCCCAGAGCCCAAAAACGGACTACATCTATCATTTGGAAAGAGCTCGGTGTTGTCAAGGTTCAAACGAATTCAAAACTCAACGTAAAGTTTGTGTTGATGCAGATTGGCTCAAAAGTTTTAACAGGTATATACATTACTTAAAATGTATATGACCCGAAAATTAAGTTTGTCTTATTTGAAAGAACACTTAAAATGACAGAGTAACTTATTTTTTAGATTTTCGTTTGCTTGCTTCGTTTTTAAAATATTTCAGTTTGTTTAAAATGCAAACTTAACAAAATGACGTCACACGTGCATAATGACTTATACCTTCAAAGAAATCATGTGCATGTGTTCCTCCCAGAACACCAAGCATGTAAATTGCCGAGTGATTTTGTTTGATATTAGCAGAGATATATAACATGCTTCGATAAGTCATTATGCAGGTGTGACGTCATTTTGTTAAATTTGCATATCAAACAAACTGAAATATCTCAAAAACAAAGCAAGTAAACGAAAATCTACAAGAGAAGTTACTCTGTCATTTTAAGTGTCATTTTAAGTGTTCTTTCAAATAAGACAAACGTAATTTTCGGGTCATATACACTTTAACGAGTGCTAATGTAGTTTATTAAAAAGAAAGGGAAAATCTATTAGAAATTAAAATTTCAGAAAAATCTGCTAAAATGTAATTAAACAGGTATAAAGTAAGAGAGAAAACTGAGTTCATTACTTCCGTCAGGAGGCTAAGCCTATGTTTTTACCTCTGTTGCATGTCTATTCAACAAATGGTTCATCGCGGGAAGTTGGGAGAGCACGAAAAAAGCGTGAGAGTTGGTCGAGGCGATAGCCCGTCCCTAATGATAGCGAGGTTAAGTTCGACTTCCGATACGAGTACCAATACTGAATACGGTTCTTATCATGCGCAGTAGATCATTTAACGACGGCGTATGGGATTTCGGTAGTCAACACCGCTTAGATCTAGGGCGAGAAGAAGCTCTTCCTCGTCTATAATTTCATCATCATATGCTTGCAGAAGTAAGATGTCTTCGAAGTTTATATTACTCGCCATGTTTCACAGTTTCAGTATCCGCATTCGAATTAGCAAGCTTATCGGATTTCGAATATGACAACGAATCGGAAGCGGAAGTGTAGAATATTGGCAACCTCGTCCCCAGGGCCATTTGTAGGGAACTGGGCCAAGATGGCGGCCAAAAACAAAATGGCGGGAACAAATGGCCCTGGTGGAGGCTAGCTCAAAATGCGCAGTATATTGCGCATTTTGATAACTAGAACTCAGTCCTTGACACAGTAATCATACCTAATTACAGCTAATTATTGTATGGTTTGAAATATAATTTCCCGTGCCGTGGGCAGGAACAACCGACAAGGTCAAAATACAATTTTTTAAAAAAAATACAAAATCAAACCGTCTGATTTACGCCATAAGCTCTTGACCAATCAGAGGCTGAGATAGCCTAGCCTCCACCAGGGCCATTTGTTCCCGCCATCTTGGCCCAGTTCCCTACAAATGGCCCTGGGTACGAGGTTGGAATATTGGTACTTTCGGATTTAGCAGCCCTTGGGGGCCGCTATACTTTCGGGGGGGGGGGCGCTACTTTCGGGGGGCCGCTACTTTCGGATGGTTGAAATATGTTAGGAAGAAATATTGTTCGTTAAGACGAACACGTGCTTTCATCAAACAGAAATGTCGATAATCGAAAAAATATATATTTAATACTAGCTTTAAGTTGATTGTTAAGTTTTAACACGAACATTACTTTTTGTTGGATGAACATATATTTGAAACATTAAAAAAATGCGCTACATTCGAAGGGGCCGCTACTTTCGTGGGGCCGCTACTTTCGGGGGGGGGGGCGCTACTTTCGGGAAATTTTAGAAGTGTCACAAATTCAACGTTACTTTCGGGGGGCCGTTACTTTTGGAATTCTACAGTAGGTATTCGCATCCGAAGTCAGGCTTATCCTCCTCAATAACCTGCTGGCGGAGGTATGCAGTCTCTTATGAAAAGACTTTTAAAATAAGAATGTCCTCTATTTTTTTAGGTATAACACGTGGAATAAATGTCCCAAAGGATACTTTCTTAACGGTCTTTATCGCTCATATGGCAATTATTTAAGCCATATTGACTACGCTTCATGTTGTAAACCCCAGAGTCATCCATTTAGATACAACACATGCTACAACGAAAATGTTTCGCTCAAATTTAATTACGACGTAAAGGGACTGGTGTCTTGTTCAAAACCTGGGCATTATATTACAGGTCTATATAGATCCAAATGTAATTACTTGTATTGTATTGACGAGTTTTCGTGTTGCAGTATGGCACAAATGGCAGGTACGTAAAACAAAATGATAATATATTTTGCATGGTGTAATTTAACCCCTTGCCGCCCGAGAACTCTCCTTGACGAGTAAAACCGTCTGGCGTTAGCCAGAGTAAAATATTCTGGCGTTAGCCAGAGTAAAATATTCTGGCGTTAGCCAGAGTAAAATATTAAAGGCTGCATCGTTCAAAAAAAACCCGATACAGTCGGGAAAGGAATAACAGACATTGAACTCAGAGTCTATTCTTGGTTTTCACTTGACGTCATAGCGGCCATGTTGGAGGAACTGTCCCAAAAGAACCTCATTAGCAGCTATTTCGAGGCTTCGAGCGTAGCGAGCTTCTACTTTGGGCGTCCTGTGTAGTAACATAGCGGAGTGCTAGCGTTATCAATGCATAAATTAGCATAATTGTGGTTCAACGGACCAGTTGGATTACGTTTAAAGAGTCGGCGTTCGGAATTACGAACGGCAAATGTGAGATAGATCGGCGTACCTTTGGATAGCCTGCGTAGCCGGCGCTTTGGACGGCTGAAAATTGCCTTGGGGTATTTTCCACTGATCTCGAAAGAAGCCTGAATCGAGCAACAGTACTATTGTTCGGGAAATGAAGCCAGAATCCGCCATTACTAAGGGGGACCAACTGCATGTTTGAAATACCGCTACGGAGTTGTTCTCAATTTCAGGTTGTGTGCAGCACGCCCTGCGGGCGCGGTTCTTCAACGGCAATTTCAAAATACAAATATGGTTTCAAATATTATTGAATTTTAACGATAAACGAATTGACGAAGCACAATTTTTATTGAAAATCATTGAAATAAACTTACCTTGCTTGTTATCTGTTAAGACTGTGTGATATTTCGAAGTTTGAATTGGGAGATTCTTTCGAGCCGTGTTTGCCCTCGCTAAAATTTAAAAAAACCCACTCATTAATACTTAATAATATAAAGGAAATCGGTACAATAATTTTATCTGATAAGAATTCGCCTGATTCACAAAACTTTAGCTTTGATTTTCTTGGCTTAAACGTTGTTTTTCAAAATTACTACGCCATTGAACTCACAAAATGGAACAATTTTTCTTCGCAGTATAAGGCGTTGATTTGCGAGATCTTTTCAATGATCGAAACGTCTTTGTTTACCTCTCTCGCGGGATTACATTTCTTCGCATGGCTTAGGCTTGTTATTAACGCGTCGTTATTTTGGGCCCGACGAGCACTCTACTGATTTTGGTAGTAAACCACTCGGCTATCGCCTTGGGTTTCTTATACTGCTGCTCACTTACTTAAGGTCATGAGGTCTATATCACATGAGGTCTATATCACATATATAGACACTTGTCCCTCAACAATCTCGACAAGGGTACGCTGGTAGCGACCCCATACGAGAGGGAGAGGCAACTTTTAGTTGCAAACAAGTTGTTTCTTAGATCAGAACTTTATTCCTCTTTGCCTTGAATACAAAATGTGGGACTCTCTTGTACCACAGCGCATGCTCCAATCACCAGTATGATAATTTATAGCCTCCCACATTCGGTGATTGACTTGCTTTGTTATAACCTTAGGTACCTTTATGATGATGGTTTAGAAGTTATTTAAAAACCTCGTCATCGTGCTTTATCATTGTTTAATTTATTATTGAGTCGGTTTTCTTTGTTCTTTCGAGGGCTTTATATCGCATAAAGCCCTTGAATAATAATTAGAAACGAAATGAGGAAAAAAACAAGGAAAATCTTTGTCCAAGGTGGAAAAAAAAGACAAAACTTTGTTGGAAAACCTCCTCAATAATAAATTAAGTCAGATAAATCCCTCGAACGTCGGGATGTATGCGATATATCGGGTCTTTATATAGCATACATCCCTCGTTCTCGGGATTTATCTATTACTTATTGACGCTCGCCTTCGGCTCGCGTCTATATACAATGATAAAGCACTCTGACTTAAATATTACATATATTTAAAAAACTCATTAATAATTCATGAGAAAAACACAAAGAAAAATCATAACCGTATCGTGGTTTTATATGTGATAAAATTTTCTCCTGATTTACATAAACTTTAGCTTTAATTTTCTCGCCTTAGACAACGTTATTTTTCAAAATTACTACGTCAACGAACTTACCAAATGGTGATCGTTTTTTAAGCCATTCAAAACACTCGCAGAACGTGTTTTATCAGATCTAAAACACTCGGCTTCGCCTCGTGTTTTATATCTGATAAAACACTCCTGCTCATGTTTTAAATAGTACTTAAATATATATATATATATATACCTGAACTAATTAAGTTCGGCGCATGAGAAGAGCAACGTTTGATCTAGGCCTAATTAATATTATGGCTTTAATTATTTTCTAGGTCTAAAATTTTCCAGTAAAACGTATGTCTTCCTGACGACCATGGGTGTTGATAAAGATGTGATTGGTAAAGTACAAGTGGAAACAACGACTTCTGATGTTGTCTACAGTTCTCTTACCACAACATCGTTACTAAATATCGATAAAAACACTGGCACATCGAAGCTGTTGATTCATCTGGATCACAAAGCTGCGGTGAAATTTAACAACACTCGACTTGTTATTCAGGCACAAAGCAAATTCCAAAAGGTTACAACAACAGTGATTATTATTATCCTAAAGGATTTCCATGGAGATCGATTTTTCCGCGAAATGATAAACAGAGTAAACAGTGTAATGACGAGTAATCACATTCTGAGATATGGCACGTCAAAGATAACAGCTGCTGCCTTACATCGTTTTCTGAGAAAAATATCGGAAACAGCAAAACCAATCTCGATGGCACAGGTGAAATTAGAGAAAGTTATTGAAATGATTAAAGGAGCAATTATAAAGGATTTTGGTAAGTGAATTCAAGTATTTTTACACACTTCTAGCGTGTTGGTTGACTTTTAGTTGGAGGGTTTTCTTTTTCTTCTGTATTTACTCATTCATTCAGTCCGTTCGTCCGTCCGTTCGTTCGTTCGTTCGTTCGTTCGTCCATCCGTCCGTCAGTCGCTTGGTCGGTCGCTTGGTCGGTCACTTGGTCGGTCGCTTGGTCGGTCGGTCGCTTGGTCGGTCGCTTGGTCGGTCACTTGGTCGCTTGGTTGGTCACTTGGTCGCTTGGTCACTTGGTCGCTTGGTCGGGCGGTCGGTCGCTTGGTCGGGCGGTCGCTTTGGTCGCTTGGTCGGGCAGTCGTTCTTTCGTTCGTTCGTTCGTTCGTTCGTTCGTTCGTTCGTTCGTTCGTTCGTTCGTTCGTTCGTTCGTTCGTTCGTTCGTTCGTTCGTTCGTTCGTTCGTTCGTTCGTTCGTTCGTTCGTTCGTTCGTTCCGTTTATTATTATTATTATTATTATTATTATTATTATTATTATTATTATTATTATGATTATTATTATTTAAACTTATTTGAAAACGGTAGCCCTTCAGTGCACTTAGGCTACTGATTTCAAGGGGCCGTTTTTACACAAAGTATATTAATAACTAATTACAAAATATATAAGATTACTAATTACGAAATATATAATATAATTAACTAATCACAAAATTTAAAATCTATATTAACAATTATAAAATCCTAAAATAAATTATACTTGGATGTGCTATCTATCATCATCATTATTATAATTTGCAATTGAGTTCGTTCCGTCCGTCCGTTCCGTCCGTCCGTCCGTTCCGTCCGTCCGTCCGTTCGTTCGTTCGTTCGTTCGTTCGTTCGTTCGTTCGTTCGTCGGTCAATCTGTCGGTCAGTCAGTCAATGTCCAGATCAAGCACTTAACCTTTAACCAGAATATATTTTCTTGTATTTTAGAGGCACAGTTTGGTGAAGAAGCAGTAGTGTCTGCATGTCTTCATATAAAACGCCTTTTGTCACCAAAAATAATAAACCAAATAGAAAGCAAAATGCGGTGCAAGAATACGACAGTTGTCGATCCCAAAACGTGTCCACTGCGATCAGAATATAGAACCATAAATGGAACATGTAACAACCTTCTGAATCCAAATCGTGGTGCATCAAATATAGCATTCATAAGACTCTTACCAGCTAAATATTTTGATGTCGATGGCCTAAATGATCCAATTGGTTACCCCGACCAACCAAATGCGCCCACAGTACCTTCTCCGTTTGAAATCAGCCGAGATTTTATTAAAGATGAGGTTGCTTCTTCATCGTCACCAACATTGACGCACGTAGTGATGCAGTTTGGACAATTTTTAGATCACGATCTAGACTTGACTGCTGATAGCGAAGGAAGTGACCATTGTTGTAACGTCAGGTACTGTGTGCAAATTAAAATCTAATGGAATCATTATTAATGTATCAGTCAAATCCAAGCGTGGCCATCCCTCCTGGACCAAGCCCGGGGCATTTGACAATTTTTCGAAAAATGGTGCTAAATCGCTGCAGTGGGGATGAAAAGCAGGTTAAAATACAGTGCTGGAAAATGTCCGGCAGCGCCAGCAGCGCCGGCAGCGCCGCTGCCAGGAAATTTTTTGTAAAAGTTGTTTGCAGGAAATTTTTTGTATCTTGCAGGAAATATTTGTCAGTTTTTTTAATCCAAGTCAAAGTTTAAAGATAAATTTCCTATTCTTCAAAAAATCGAAAAGCATCACGGTCACACAATCACACAATTTTGATGGGCATCACTTTTGATCGAATATCAAGTTTCATATTCGATGACTCGTCTTTCTATATTCTTGCCAAACAATTCGAAAGTGTTTTGAAGGTTTATTACATGACCTTAATCTGTCTAAGTTTCGTATATCCTTGCGCAAATGATGCAACGATTTGTTCTAGAAAACAATGAAATATTTATCATTTCAGTATAGTGTTGCTGTTGCAGGCTGCAGCTGTCATTGTGCATTTGCAAGAATGCAAGCTGCTTTTATCTTATTCAACTGTTTCAGCATTTCGAATTTTGACGCTAGTACTTGTATTACGTAGTATTCAATTGAAAAAGTTAGCTATTTCAAAGTATGTAGATACCACATTCAGATAAATTATGGTTTTGAGATACAAACTTGCAAGTCTGGTGGTATCACAACTTATAAAATTGAAAAATTCTATCAGGCAGGAAATCGTTAATTTAATTTAGCAGGAAATATTTATTTTTGGATTTTGCTGCCAGGAAGAAAAATGCTTTATCTAGGACTGTTAAAATATGCCCCATGGTGGGGCCAAAAATCTGCGACAAATTCCCCGCCCTGGGGAAAGTTGTACTCTACTTTTATCTCTTACTGAACAATTCACACTATAAAAATCAGCTTTTTATTATAAGTACTTGTTTCAAACACCTCTACTAAACTCTCCAGGCGTTTGCCCTGCTGTACTGTACTTTCTGTACTGCACTGTATATACCCTGTGACTCTATAGATCATGTTTAATTGAAAACAATCACAACTATGAGGATAGTTTCTTATTTGAACTGTGCATTTGAAATTGGACTAGAAGAATAGATTTTAATTTAAAAGCTCTCAAGCATCTCAACAAAATTGTCTTCAAATGTTTATATGCACAAGTACACCAGAGTTATGGTTCTCAATCTCTCGTGTAATGCGCGTGTCATCGGCTTCCCCTAGGGGGGCACCCCGGGCTGTACCTAGGGAATTTAACGACTTTGTGGGGGCTTTGGATCAAACTTTTGCCCATGGTGTAAGGCAAATATAGGAGCTTTTGAGCTTTTGCCCCAATACCAAGGGGAAATGAGGGGGGTTTTACAAGAGACGTTTATATGTACACAGAACAAGTTTTTTTTGTCTGATTTTGCAAAACTTCACTAATTTAACAGCAATTTGCTCTAAACTTTCTTTTCAAACATCATGGATGCTCGAAAGTGATCGTGAAGGTTTCGTACAATTCCGGATTTCCTGTTTCTAGTGATAACGTTCCGATATGTTCCCGATATGACCACGCGCTTCGAAGTGCCGGAAGTGGATTGAAAATGGTGGCTTTGAAATAAAATGTTGCGAAGGTATTAAAGTTATTATTAAATGACTTGTATATATATTAAACAGTATTTCACTGTTGCAGCTATTTAATAAAAAATAGCCATATTTAACTAGTCATTGTCAGTAGGTGTTTGCATACGACTTGCTTCTGTGATTATGAATAATTATATTAATTTTGGTCACTCATCCGTGGTTTGACTCATTTTGTGAAATGTGAATGCTGCCAGCCCAACCACTCCATTATTAATGAAAGTATGAAACTAATGGTGAGAGAGGACGGTGGGGGTGGGGGCTTTGTAAAATTTTGTTGCCCAAAGTGTGGGGGAATATTGCAACATTGCAAAAGTAATTTACCAAAGTCCCCACATTTGCCCGGGGTCCCAACCCCTCGGGGAACCCAATGACACACGCATAAGGGTGCCCTTCGCACCTATGTACCCAAGGGCAAGGCTATCAAAATAGCACGACCGAAGGAAGAAGCTATTTCTTAGTGCATTTACTTAGTTTGTGCAGTGCTATTACTTAGTTTAAATAATATACATAGAAAAATGTTCGACTTACCAGACTTTCGGCCCGTCCTGCCGTCCACTACTCCACTCCTCGTATATTTGGTTGTTTAAAAACGCTTTGTTTCTTTTACCACTGCTTGAAAAAGTTTACCCAAAGTACTAAGAATCTTCTAGTTTTCTTGTAGATACTGTACTTGACAATATTAAAGAATAATATCTTCAAATTTGAACGAATTTCCCTCCATTGGCCGCCATCTTTGTTTATTTTGTGCAGGAAGAGCGTGCGTGGGTCAACCTCGTCCCCAGGGCCATTTGTAGGGGCTGGTCCAAGATGGCGGCCAAAAACAAAATGGCGGGAACAAATGGCCCTGGTGGAGGCTAGCTCAAAATGCGCAGTATATTGCGCATTTTGATAACTAGAACTCAGTTCTTTACACAGTAATTATACCTAATTACAGCTAATTATTGCATGGTTTGAAATATAATTTCCCGTGCCGTGGGCAGGAACAACCGACAAGGTCAAAATACAATTTAAAAAAAAAAAATACAAAATCAAACCGTCTGATTTACGCCATAAGCTCTTGACCAATCAGAGGCTGAGATAGCCTAGCCTCCACCAGGGCCATTTGTTCCCGCCATCTTGGCCCACTTCCCTATAAATGGCCCTGGGTACGAGGTTGTGCGTGGGTCACAGGCAGTCACAGGGAGCCCATCTTGGCAGCGCGTGGGCACCCTGTGGCGGAGTCGAAAGACGCGCGGGGACTGTGGCACACTCGGTGTGTAAAGGAAAATAATAATAATAATATTTTTTCTTCTCCCTCCCCCCCTTTCCCCCAGTTTTCCGCCTTTTTTCCCGCTTCCGGTAACCGTTTTTCGTTTTTTTAAAATTAAATCCCCTGCCACAGTCCCCCACGCGTCTTTCGACTCGGCCACAGGGTGCCCACGCGCTGCCAAGATGGGCTCCCTGTGCGTGGGTACGAGTTTACACTGCATTTCCCTTTTTCTGCACTGTATTTCCTTAAATTGCACCGCGCATCATTTTTCAAAAAAGAAACTGGCAAACTCCACTCAAAGTGAACATACTGTTTAAAATACAGTTTCTGGATGTTTAATACTGTTATTCTGCTGTTGTTGGCTCGCTAGCAAGTCTGTTTGCCATTGCTTACTTTGTGGGGAGCCCGCCAAAGAAAGTTTTTTTTATGTATATTATTATTAACTATAGATTCGTTTCTACAACGCATATATATATGTTTTAATTTTAGTTTTAAGCTTAATGCCGAAGTTCGATCCGATGTAATTAACTAATTTAGTTCAAATTTCACAAGGTTTTGTCTTTATCTGTATACTTCCCTGGGCCGTTAATACAGATAAAGACCACGTGCGTTTATAATAATGGGCGGGCCGCAATTCAGTTCAATTCAATTCAATTCAATTTGTTGGGAGATAAAGACTTATGAATAACAAAGAAAACCTTGAATTATATTCACTAATATAAAATAAATACTACTTGAGTATTAACAACGCCATCATATTAATGTTTACCTAAGTTGTAACAAACATGTTTCCTTTCTTAAGCTGTACTGGATCCCGACCTGATTTTGAATGTCCTTGTTATCCAATCCTTCCATTACCAGAAGGGGGTACTACTTGCAATCGTTTAATAAGATCAGCCGCTGTTTGTCAGGAAAACAAGGGATATCCTACGACGAGAGAACAAATCAACATCAATACTGCTTTCGTAGATGCGTCCCAAATTTATGGCTCGACAGAAAAACGAGCTAAGTTGCTGAGGCAAGATAAATCAGGTATGTTATGCACCTATCAATGTTTTACCCCTGAGGGGGGGGGGGGGGGGTGCGGGCAACCCTAAAAGAGGTATTTTAATCTAATCTACATTTTTTTGTTATGTAAATTAGGCCATCCTGTTTTAGTATTGATGTACCTTATATAACAATACAAGGTTTTCGCAAATTACATGTATATTCTGTCTCACTTTTATTAAAAATCAGTATTTCTTTAGGGCCAATTGGCAATATCGGAGATTTTATATACCATTTTCTGTTATTGGGATTTCATGAATTTAATAACTATAAACTTAAACAAACATGAATACTTATCATGCTTAGGTTAACTAACTTAACTCCCATAGCAGGGGATTTTGACGTTTGTAGATTGCCCCATTTTGACTCCAATTTTTTCAAAATGTCAAAATCCCCCTGGGTTGCCCGCACCCCCCCCCCCCCCCCCCCCCTCAGGGGGAAAACATATTGATAGGTGCATTATGGTCAAACCGGGTGTTTTCTTGTGTACAACTTTGCAATATTGAAGTCATGTCCACACCTCGTATCGGAAACGTATCAAAAGTTTTCCGTCCACACTATCGTTTTCGAATCGTTTTTCCCATCCACACTAAAACGCTGAAACGACCCTGAAAACGCACGGTCAAGCGTGCGCAATGAAAAGCCGTAGGATCACGTGATCGTCGTGATGTCAGCGTGTTCGAAAAGCTTCGTTTTGGTGCAGAAAAACGGCGTCTTCGAATGTCTCCACTCTGGCCCCAGTTACACGACACCGGATGGTCCGGATCACTCTAGCTCGACCGAATTCCTTTTCATACCGGTTAGGCCCTCAGTCTGGTGTATACTGTTGCGGTGACCTTTATACTTGACGAAGTTTAATACATAAATAAAAAAACATGCAGTGAAAATGAAACTAATTGACATAAAATGATAAATCAAACGCAAATCTCGCCGTTTTTCAGTCAAACTTTTACAACTTTCATTGACTGTAGATGACCAAGGTCTTCTTCGCTCATTATCAAATGGATCCATTGGTGAACTTCTACCACTGGACACAACGCTTGCTGGCGGAGCCTATCAGCTATGTCAAGATGTCGATGGTTGCTTTATTGCTGGAGATGATCGATCAAATGAACAACAAGCGTTGGCCTCCTTCCAATCCCTCTTTCTTCGTGAACACAATCGAATTGCAGGAAAGCTAAAGTCAATCAACAGTCATTGGAATGGTGAACGAGTGTACCAAGAAACGAGGAAAATTTTGGGAGCTGTTTTTCAAAAAATCACGTATCATGATTACCTCCCTCTGATTCTCGGACCTAATTCGTTATGTCCCTACACCAGTTATAAACGAGACACAGATCCCGGCATTTCCAACGCATTTGCAACAGCTGCGTTCAGATTTGGCCACAGCACCATTCGACCTGAGTTTGATCTTTTGAACGAAAACTTTGATCCAATAGATCCAGCAATTAATCTTCGTTTCATGTTCTTCAATAATACTTTTATTCGAAAAAGAGGAATTGAACCACTTCTATTTGGGCTTGTGGGAAACTTGTCGGAAAATGTGGATAGAACATTATCACCTGGAATTGTAAAACATCTGTTCGAACGCAAAAACTCTCCGGGACAAAACCTTGCCGCTTTGAATATCCAGCGTTCCAGAGACCATGGTTTGCCTGGTTACAACAAGTTTCGTAAGTTCTGTGGAATGTCCAACGCTGGGACATTTGAAGATACAAGAAATGAAATAAATTATTCCAATAGACAGATTCTTAAGCAACTCTACAACGATGACCCTAATCTTGCTGAATTGTGGGTCGCTGGTTTGGCCGAAGCTCCGGTTCCAGGTGCTTCAGTGGGGCCTACCTTCAAATGTATAATTGCAGATCAGTTTCGTAGAACAAGAGATGGAGATCGATTCTACTACAAAATGAGTGGCATCTTTACCCCAGAAAAACTTAAAGAAATCGACAAGAGCTCCCTCTCTCGAATATATTGCGATAACTTGAAGAACTTGGTGTCAATTCAGAGTAATGCGTTCAAGGCGCCCATGACGTATAGAAATCCGCAAATTTCTTGTGAAAGAATTCCTGGAATTGATTTGTGTCTATGGAAAGGTAAGGTTTACTTGAATAATTACATGGTCTCCTAGAAATCCTTTGTTTCAAGAGGGACGATTATTATTTGTGTTTCTTGATTATGCAGTATTCATGAGGAAAATTAGACTAAACTTCCTTCGTTACTATTAATAGGAAATCCTCCGTTGTAATAATCATCTGGGTGATGCTAGTAGATTGGCATAATGCTAAAGAAAGGGCGTATGAACACGTATAGGTAATAGCATGGTTTCGAGTGCAATTTGGAAAAAAACATGCACGAGTGAGTTTTTCAAATACTGTCAAAATAGCACGAGTCCGAAGGACGAGTATTTCATATACATGAAAAAATGTTAAAAACAACTGTACTAACATTTTAACCGTACGTGTTTAGCCGTCCACTCCTCGCATATTTATTTGTTAAAAAATGCTTCGCTTCCTTTACTACTTGAAAAAGTTTACTCGAGGCATAAAGAAGCTTCTGGTCTTCTTGTAGTTACTTCACTTGGCAATATTAAAGCATAACTAGCTTCAAATTTGAACAAATTATCCCCAAAACCGCCGAATCTTGGCCGCCATCTTTGTTTGTTTTGTGTCGCAAAAAATCCGCTGTACAATCAATTTGATTGGTTCTTAGTGATAACAGATTTTTGCACTGTGATTACAGATTTTTGCACTGTGATAACACAATTCTGCACTGTTGTTTGGGATTAACTGCACTGGAATCAGCCAATCACAGTCGAGATATTTTTTCATGTATATTATTAGCACTGTTATAACACTTTGAAGCCTGAAGACGAGTCTTTGGTATTTTATTCTGGCTAAACGCCAGACGATTTTATTCAGCACAGGGAGAGGTCCGGTCTCAAAGTCTTAACCGAAAAAGTCTCTTTCCCGCTATTGACTGTAGTCTGAGTAACCCTGTCAAGATTGTTGCAAAGCTGAATTCATCCTCTATATTTAATCTTGTTTTAGCCTCAGTTATGGGATAATAATTTGTCTCTGCGCATGTGTGCATTTAGTGCCTCGGTGACCATATAATTACAAAGCAAATGCATGCCTTTTTGGGTTATTAGTGATTATATTTGATAATAGCAAAAATATACATACTTTTCTCTGGTTACTCATTATGCACGTGTGACGCGTCAAGATGTTCAATTTGGATATCAAACAAACTGAAATAATTCAACAATGAAGAAAACAAAAATCTGCAAAAAATGTTACTTCGTTATTTTATTAAGTTGGGTTTTTTCAAATAAAGCATTTTATAAGTACGTTAACTATTTATTCTGTTGTATAGAGCATAAATATTTTAAACGACAGTGTTTGCATGGTGGTTTATCAGTTACAAGAGGCAAAGAGTGCTGTTGCCAGTGTAAAGGCTCGTGGGGTGGAAGTAGATGTGAACGTAAGTAAAGTAATTAATGTTGCTCTCTTTTAGAAACACGTTTTTGCGTCCACAGGTTGCGCAACCGTGTAGCGATATGTCACCAGGTCGGTTGTTTCTATCACGATGACGGCAATCTAAAGTTCAGTATCTAGCATGCAGAAACCACAAATCATTTACATAGTATTGAATACTGTTTGAAGTCAAACTCAACTAACAGATTTTCCCGGCGTTTCCCGAATTAACATCGTCCTGAAGACGTGACTGAAATTATCTGAATAATGTTGTATGTAGAATGGAGGCGGTGTTAGATGAATTAGATTGGAGACATTCAGGTCGATCCTTGCTTGACATGAATCTCAAGTCAATCCACTCAACTTTGTGGATTGACTTCAACCATCCGTACAAGTGCAATCAAGCATTTTTTCATTCATATATACATGTGTGGCGCGTTTTCTTACTAAGTTACCCTGCGAGCAGAGCCTTCTTTTCCTTATTTCTTCGCTGAGAGAGGAAGAAAAGTAGGCTCTGCTGTATTCGTGACTGGTTTCCATTGCGCATGCATGTCAGTTGCTTGGTTACAATCTCGAACCCAGTCCCAATCAGAGCAGAAAACAAAATGAGAACCGGATCTTAAAAATGAGAACCGGAGAAATGGATCTTAAACGGGTTACTTCCGTCCTAAATCTTGGACGAAGCCAAACACGAATACAGCAGAGCCTACTTTTCTTCCTCTCTCTCTCAGCGAAGAAATAAGGAAAAGAAGGCTCTGCTCGCAGGGTATTACTAAGAAGAGTTAACAAACAACATGTACAACAACAACCTAATAATTTGAACTAAATTAGTTTACGCACCGAGGGAAGTATAGGCTTTATACGCCTCGGTTCTCGGTATTTAATTGTTGTTGTTGTTGTTGTTGGTTGTTGTTGTTAGTTGTTGTTGTTGTTAGTTGTTGTTGTTAGTTGTTGTTGTTGTTAGTTGTTGTTAGTTGTTGTTGTTGTTAGTTGTTGTTGTTCTTAGTTGTTGTTAGTTGTTGTTAGTTGTTGTTGTTAGTTGTTGTTAGTTGTTGTTGTTGTTGTTAGTTGTTGTTGTTGTTAGTTGTTGTTGTTAGTTGTTGTTGTTAGTTGTTGTTGTTGTTAGTTGTTGTTGTTGTTGTTGTTGTTGTTGTTGATTGTTGTTGTTTGTTTCTTTGTTCGTTGTTGTTGTTGTTGTTGTTGTTGTTGTTAATTGTTGTTGTTTTGTTATTATAGAATGTAAAAAGCCGTATTGTCTTGGTATGCAAGATGGAAAAATTTTGGATTCCCAAATCACAGCTTCCTCTCAATATGATGCTAACCATGGACCAACAAACGCGAGGTTAAATTTCAGACCAACTGGATGGAAAACAGGAGCATGGTCGGCAAGATATAATGCCTACAATCAATGGCTCCAAGTCGATTTTAAACGTCAAGCTACTGTTACTGAAATACAAACCCAAGGCAGAAATGGCAGGTACCAATGGGTGAAAAGTTACTCTGTTTCTTACAGCAATGACGGAATTCATTTCAAATTTTATCGTTGTTACGGATGGCTTAAGGTAAATAAGGAAGACAATAATTATCATAATTATAAAATAGAATACAGTGTAAGCAGTTCTTACAAATATTTTTATAGAAAGCTTTAAATTCATAATACACATATTTTAATATTATCATAAAATAACAATTGCCCGCGAGATCATCGATTCGCTTAGCCTGCATACAGGCCCTCCTGTTGCTGTGAAATGCATAGCCTAACAAATGAGCTGTGATTTGAACCGTACCTGGCCCAATTTCAAAAGAAATATGGGCCAGGTAACCCGGCACTACTCTAAATTCTCACATCATCTGGGCTAAATCCCCTGATGATGATTGCAGTTTCACTCATAGCCAGAAGTCTTTAGTGGTTACCGAGTGGTTACCTGGCCCATACTCTTTGATTGGGCCAGGTTACCAGGCTATGAAATGCATGACGCTGCGTTGAAAGAGCCTGATCGCCAGGCCTGACGAGAAGGGGGTCAGCCTGGTCGTTAACCAGGGGCCCGCGGTCGTGAGGGGCCCATTTTTAACGAAACAAAGCAAAATAATACACTATCTGAACTGTTGAACAATAAATTCAGTTTACAATAACTAACTAGAAATACATCAATGCAACAACCCCTCGCCCGCTTTTACATGCTTTTTTGAAATAACCCCCACCCACCCCCCTGATATACAGCAAAAACAAATGATAATCCTTGGGATAATTACAGAATTTATATCGATTAGGACGACTACACTGATTTAATGAAAGTTGAACATATCAAAGCAAAACTTAGATTTCATATTAAACTCTGGTTGTAAAAATATATTGTTGTTAATAGCTGTCTGGCACACTCGTTCGTTACTTCCTTTTCGATAAGGAAACTATGGATTTTATCACAATTCCAACTCACTGTGGAAAGAATAATTATCGGACTTCCTCTGTTCACAAAAACTAGACTTTCGCTTTGGTATTTCAGTGAGCTGAAACAGCAATCCAAGACTCAGAGGTGTATGGTTTAAGTTTTTAATATTTTTAATTACTCACGGTCACGCGTGACTTGCTTTGATTAACCAATAGTAACGCTTTCAGAAATTTAGGCCAATCAAAAACCGAGTTCAGATAAACTCGCCAAAATGAGATTTGAAGCTCGCGAGACCGGAGGCTCTCCCTCTCCCAAACATAAACTCAGAGCCTCTGGTACCCAGGGTATCGCAGACCTTACTCTTACCAAGTTAGGGCTGTGACATGTCACAGGCTAACTACACGAAGCAAAGCCATAAGTTTAAATAATATACCCGCCTGGATCATCAGTTGCGAGTACTATTAGAGTTAAAATTAATTTCGTTACAACCGTGTAACATTCTTAGAATCATCAGCTATAGTCCATTGATAGTGAAGACAACGTCCTTTTTTTAAACTTTTTAGACAGAGAAAACGTATTTTATTCTTCTTAAAGAAGAAATGAAATAAAAATTAAGTTTGTTCCATCTTCAAGATCTCCTGAAAGTGATAAAGAATGACTTTTCCAGTTTTTCCATATTTCACTTCGTTCACAAGTTATTTAGAATTGTTTGATATGTAAATGAAATGAGCTATGACGTAAAGTTATGTACAGATTATTGCGGTGAGTTATTGGAAAATCATGTATATCGTTGGAATTATTAAACAATATTATTTAAAACTTTGCAACTACATGGATCAGCATCTCAACACACTAAATATCACAAGACCAAATTTTGTTCGATAATGTCGAAGATATACATGATTTTCTATATAACTCACATTTATCTGTACATAACTTTACGTCATAGTTCATCTAATTTACAAATCAAACAAACCTAAATAACTGTAAAACTGTTAAAGAAGAAGAAGAAAAACTTTATTTAACGAGGGTGGAGTACATTAATTACCGGTCACCCGGTAGTTTTCATAATGGCCCTCCAAAAAAAAGGGCTTATATGTATAGCGAAAAATAAGTTCGGGAGAGATTATCTTATTTAAAAGAACTTTGAAGTTATAAAGATTGACGTTTGCAGGTCTGCCATACCTCACTTCGTTCTTTAGATATTGAGATTTGCCTGATATGCAAAATAAATAACATCACTTAGACGTCACGCTGCATAATGACTTGTTGGAAAATCTTGAATATCAATTTGAGATTATTTAACAAAATCACTTTTAACTGTGCATGTGCTTCTGTGTATCGCAGGACACTATACATGAAAAGTTTCAAGTGATTTACTTGAATTATTGCAAGAGTAGACATGATTTTCCAACAAGTCATTATACAGTGTGACGTCTAAGTGATGTTGTTTGCATTATCACGCAAATCTCAATATCTAAAGAACGAAGTGAGATATGGAAGAGCTGCAAACGTCAATCTTTATAACTTCAAAAGTTCTTTGAAATAAGAGTCTCTCCCGAACTTATTTTCGCTGCATAAGCCCTTTAAAGTAATTCTTTATTATTTTTTGGAGATCTTGAACGGATACAGAAAACTTAATTTTCATTTCATTTCCTCTTTAATAAAATATTTTTATAACTATGCCCGTCTACAATCAAGGGGTTTTTAATAAGAAAACTCGTTGAGTTCATATTATGAGGTAGGTCTTTACCAGTTTCATTTTATTCAATCTGATAATATGTTTATAGATATTTCCAGGAAATAAAGATTGCAAAACTATTGTAAAAAATAGCGTCTATCCAGCCATCGTTGCTCGCTACATCCGGATTCATCCGAAAACTTGGTTTCGCCACATCTCTATGCGAGTTGAATTCCGTGGTTGTCTCGAAGGTAACGCGTAAAATTTAATTTGAATTCAAATAAACTGAATTGAAATGAACTGAATGTGAATTGAATTTGAATGGTGAATTGATTGCGTGAAAAGCACTATTCATCTGCGAGGTATATGCTAAAAATATAGGCACACCTAGACGTGCATGTATCTACTGCGTTCAATGCCTATAGCTACTATGGTAAAACAGCATATCCTCTCATCTATAATTCATGATTATCGTTAATTGTGAAATGGCCTAGCCTGCGTGCAGCCTCTACCCGATTTTGAAAGAGTCGTTTAAGAATCAGCCTCGGGTAGAGGCTGCACGCAGGCTAGAAATGGCCTAGAATTACAATAATCGTGAATTTTAAAGAACTAATTCCCAACCCCAACCCCCACCTCTAAACCTGACCCTAAACCTAACCACAACCCCCTGGTGGACCTAAACCTATAACCACAGCCCTCAGGGAAGAAAGTCCCACCTCTCAGACCCTGACGACAACACCCCGCATCAGTTTAACATCCCGCATGTGGGACAGAGCATCACCTACAATTAGTACCAATTATAAATTGGTAATTGAAGGCCATTGGACACTTACTGATTATTGATAATTCTAGGTGGGAGGACATGTTGGGTAAAACAAGGTTGTAATTATGTACTTGTAGCTAACCACCTTGTATTCAGAGCTGAACAAGATTTTTGTCAAGATTGTCGATGCTAGCCATGCTGTGTTTCTACCTTAAAAAAGCTTAAAAAGGAACTCAGAGTAAAGCAATCAAAGCACAGGAGGCTGAGCACTAACAACTCTACTCATATCTGGCATGAGTCCCAAAGCCCCTATTATTAGATAAGTGATCACGCATTCAAATACTAACTCAATCAAATTGGACTTTACTTCAATCCCCGTGGTGAGAGGCAAGGTGCTAATAGCTTGACTTACACTGATGTATCGCCCCTCTTGAAATGTCAATATTTTGTTGCTAAAAAACTAAACTATATGGGCCAAGCGCCGCACTAATATTTTACGAAATTACGTCCATTTACTAAATTGTTACCTCATGTTGGTTCGAACTACATACAACTTATCCCAAACCACCCATGGCACAATATAGCCAGTTCCATCCTGCAATTCTGCAAACATAATATTGTCTGTGTTTATATTATTTAGAGTTGTCATGTGCGTCCAAACCTTGTGTAAATGGCGGTACATGTATTGATTACCATGGCACTTACGAATGCAGATGTACCGCTGGCTATGGAGGGAAAAACTGTGAAGTAAACATAGGTATAAAATAACTATTACACAATTATTCTGTGTACTGAACTGCAGAAGGAGAACCACGCTTATGAAGTATTAGTAATAAACACAAATTACTGAAAGAGTGTTAACCAATCGCTACCTTGAATGTCTGAGGGTTCTCCGTTTGACGAGTAAAATGGGCTGGCGTTATATAAAGTAAAACAATAAAGGACACCGTTTTTGGCCGGCTCAGGCAGGAATGGGGGAATTAATTGTTAACCCATTGCTGCCTAGGGAGTCTGAAAGTTCTCTCTTTGACGAGTAAAATTGGCTGGCGTTGGACAGAGTAAAACTATAAAGACGACGGTTTTTGGTCGGCTAAGGCAGGAATGAGTTAAAGAGAAGAGATGTTCATGCTTGAAGAACATCATTTTACAGAACTACAATTGACAAAAATAGCACGACACTGCAAAGTTGTGTTCATCAGCTAGATATTTCTAGGAAACTCATTTAAATTATTGATCAATTATCGTAGCCAATCCATGAACGTATATATACTACATCACATGTATGAATTTTGATACGAAATAAAAACTTGTAGGAAACTTGCTAGTGAACTAGATAACATTTCTTAATGTCAATATATATTGCAATACATCGACACGTCTTTTATTTGATTTTGTCCAGAAACTCAAAAATATGCAATACATCGACACGTCTTTTATTTGATTTTGACCAGAGTTAGGCGGCGTTCAGACTGAGTACCCGTAGTCTGAACATCGTACCCAAGCGAAAAACCGGGCACGAGCACTACCTCGAGAGGCGGGCACCGTGCCGGGCACGAACGCCAATCTGAACAGGATTTTTACGGTGCCCAGCACCTTAAATCAAAACAACATACATAAACTGAGTCAACATACATTCTTAATAGGAACACATCGACAAAATATATTTTGGCGCCAAGAAGCACCAAAAGCATCCAGGGTTTGGGAACGTATCTGAACACCAGTCTGACAAGTGCATTTAGTGCCCGTTCCGCGGGCACTGGGCACGGGCCGCCTTAGATTACTCGCCGTTTGAGAAGCAAGATCAAACACTCGTTTAACGTGTTTTACCAGGGGACTCCAAATACTCGAAAACAATAAAAACCTCGTTATGTACGTGTTTTAAACATTTGGTAGAATATATATACTAACCGTTTTACCATTTTTTGTAGGTTGCTTAACTAAAGCCTAATTACGAAGGATTCTTTGGTGACGCAACTACAACACGACATAGTTATACTATAGTTTAAACATATGATTCATGTATTTGGTCAAGGTTATGTAGGTACAACTGTCTATTAGCTTAAATGTTTTCTTGTTAGGATCTGTAATTTCTATACTAAGTGCCAGTTTACAAGGAGGTAGGATTACCCTAGCACCCGGGTTACCCTGGCTCTCCTACACTTCTTGTTTCTCTGTTTATCACGCCACTAGGGTTACCTTAGTAGCCGGGTTATGTTTAGTCCTTGTAAACGCGTTTGGTAGGGATAACTCGCCTACCTGTTATTAGTGCTTGGTAACCAAGGTCTAATAAAGTTGTCCCGGGTAGCATGCGGGGTGACCCTACTGTGAAATTTTGCTTGTAAACCCGAGCTAACTAGCTTTGACCGGGTGCTAGGGTAAACCTATTTCCTTGTAAACAGGCCCTAATAAACTTTGTCAGCATCAGAAAGTGGTTGAGTGAATAATTATTAAATACTTGCATGTTGTCGTTGTTTGTAACAACTTTGTTGGATGCTCAGCCTCTTCATAGTCTTAGCCAGCCAAGCGGTCTTTTGGACGGTCTTTGTAAATTTTAGGCAGTCATTTGAAAAAGACAGCTTTTGGGCGGCTGTGTATATTAAAGTTTGACGGCTTTTGGACCCGGCTAAATCAGAACAGTGTACCTTTCATACATTTCCTTGGAGAATCTTGAGGGATACGCAGTAAAGTTCAATCCTGGACAAAATTGTCGGGACACCTTGCCGTTTTTGACGATTTTCGCATGGTGTCCTATGGACTTTTGTCCAGGTTGTCTGAAAATGGCAAAATCAACAAAATCGAACAAAAAACAATTTGGACGCGGCAATTCTGCGCAATTTGTTCGAAAATCACATAAAATAAAGTACGCTCCCACATGCAAACTAGTTCCTAGTCCTCTTTTCTCTCGAACGTATTTTGGTGACGTCCAGAATAGGGATCGAGCGAGAGGACTAGCGGAAAATGTTCATCTTTATCTATCATGAATCCTGCTGGAGCTCGGATTCTTTAATCTTTATGAACGAGGGCACTTAAACAAACTTCTTCTTGAGAGCAGACAGCAAATGAGTAGGTTTCTTTGTTTTACATTACGTTAAAAGGTTGTTACATACGAGGCTTTATAAAGTAGTGTTCGGCGTAGGAAGTGATTGTGTTGAAACACATTTATACAAATCGAAATATGCTATTTTAACGTTTCGGGAGTAGACCAACCTTGCTATATGATGTTATAAAGAATTGTGCAGACCGACGTGAGTGTTATCTGCCTTGGTTTTCCGCCAAACGGCCGTTTGGTGCCTGTATAATTTGGGGCCCGTTTTGGGGCCAAGCAAAACATTTTATTCCAGGCCTCTCACAATTTCGGTCTGCCACTCGACGTTAAAAAGAGAGGCCTGGGAACCAGGCTGTCCCACATGCATGAACAACAAATTGTTTGTCGAGTATAGAAGGGTCGGGGCAATATGTAAATTAAGTAAGAGTTCTCGTGCTGGTGCTACCGGTGCGGGTGGGAACTCTGCAGAGACTTCTCCGGTCATCCCTTCCCCATTGAGGGGGTAAGGGAGAGCAGAGACGGGGTCTCTTATTAAACTGGTGTCCTAAGGACTTTTGTCCAGGATTGTAGTTCAATACACCACTTGACACCGTCTTTGGCAGTGGCGTAGCCAGGGTCTTGGGTTTGGGAGGACAAGAACCGCAGTCTCCAAGGGGGGTCCAGGGTCTGAAACACCATTTCCTGCATTTTGAGACAAGTATTTAAGAGTAATCTGAAAGCCATAAATTACATAATTGTGTTGAAATCAAACCAGAACAGAACGTCAGAATATCTTTAGATTTATTTATAAACAAGTCGTAAATGTAAAAACAGGTTGGAGGCATTTTGTAGACTCTTAGTATTGTAATTTATAGCATATGAATGTCTGAATATATATATTTCTGGGAATTTCTGGGACGA
Source organism: Paragorgia papillata (assembly GCA_035771165.1). Lineage (NCBI taxonomy): Eukaryota > Metazoa > Cnidaria > Anthozoa > Scleralcyonacea > Coralliidae > Paragorgia > Paragorgia papillata. Next base: position 2,102,674 of record JAWNZC010000238.1, read on the forward strand.
AATTAAACATTTTCTGAGGGGAACATGCCCCAAGACCTCACTAAGAAATGTTCGTCCTTTGCCGCGAACATATATACACTGCGCCAAATTTACACTTTGGACAGCCAAGTTTAATTTCCTGACGAAGACACTGACGCTCTTCAGATCATAACAGAAGATACCAGAATTATAATTCCCTAACAAATAACTAAAAATTAATGAAGTTCTATCGTAAGGAAGTGCTGCCTGACTATGAAATGTACCAATTTATTAACTAAATACACAATTATGTACACGAACAAATCATTAACATTGTTCTAATACAACCTTTGTCTTAAACCACAACAAAGCCCAAGGCACCAACACAACCACTTTGATCATTCCCATATTAACTTCCCTGGAGTAAGATACTCAGGCACTCTGACCTTGTCCTTCCGTTTTCGAAAATCACCCATTACCATCATGCAGAACTGCGCTTCCCGGCGTCATCCAAATTTGTCACAAATTGCGTATAATCATTATTAGTATAAACCAACTAGTAGACTACTGTAAATTCTGAATGGCTGAGCTACTAACGGACACTGTCTACTGGTGATAGACCACTAATAGCGAAAGAGTCATAAGTTTTAAATGCAAAATAATGGCAGAAAAATGGCGTTTTGTCGAGGTTTCAATTTCGCCCGTTGTCTAATTGTTCAATGGATAGGTGTAAGACATTTACCAAGAGAAACCTAATATAATACAACATTGCAGAAACAGTTTTGGTTTACTTTAATCTTTATTGTTACAAAAACATAAAAGTAAATAAGATATTTAATACAGTGAGAGGTTATTCCAAGATTATTTAATACTAAAACCATCATTAATAATTCATAAGAAAAGACAAAAAAGTCCTAATTAGTATGCTGTAAATCGGATACAACATCGTCCTAGTTTGCAGAAACGTTTCCTTGGATTTACTCAGCTGAAATGGCTCGAATCTCTAAAATAATCAGTAAACGTGGTTATTTAGATCATAGTTCGTGGAGGGGGATGGTTTGGAAACTCAGCAAAAGTCATCGTTCTATGTTTTTGTTCAATTTGTCTAATTTCACGGTCACTGAACGTATTGTATTTTCTGTATAATGAGGCAGTCATCCAATACCAACGTTCGAGTTTAATTGGTGTAGTCCTTCGCCGTCACGTGTTGTAAGTCCTTCGTCGTCATGTGTCCATAGAATTTCCTTTCTTCAACCAATTTCCTTCCTCCATATGAACTATTGTGTTCATCAACATGACCATTGCATAATCTGGAATCCAAAGCACCCCCTCCACTAACTATGTTTAGATGGAATGATGGATCCGTATTTTAGGCAAGATACAATATTGGTGGTCAAACTGTTTGGCCATTCATAGTGCATCATTCTCCAACTTATTAATAATTCATGAAGAAAATCAAAAAAACAAACTTAATTTAAGCAATGTTTGGAAAACTTGATATAACATTAACACAGCATCAATATTGTAGTAAAATTTACTAGTGGTTCAAATTAAGATTTTTGTCAGTCAAAATAATTTCCAAAACATTCAAAGAATTAATAAATTTCTTTTTGCCTTTTCTACGATTTCCAAACAAAGTGTTAATTCAGTGACATAAACTTAAATATACTCAGCTCGCCATTGTAACCTGATATCCATACAGAATCCATATACCATATACTCATATTCTACATATTACATTTATTTATATTTACATTCAAAATAGCTAGTTAACATATTTGATAACTTTTTCTTCACAAAATTCGTTAAAAACTACAAATTACATTTTTGATAACGTATATCATAACACCGTTTACATTTTTTCTGTTCCTTAGAGACTAAAGATTTGAAGAGAACGTATTAGTAACAAATCGTTCTGTTAACTTAAAGAGAATAAGTACTTCAGACAAACGACCTAAATGTACCAATTGGCTAAGACAGACAAGACATTATCCGTTATAAGTACATCTTAATATAATATTGATAAGTCAGTTTTGAAAATACTTGAATTATGCTCTATTCCCCTTGCCACTACGGGAACAGAGCTTAAAGGTGACTTACAGTGCGAACCAAATGGTCGCGAGTTTGTTTTCATAACATTTGATTTCAACATTAATCATTATGTCTTCGCAAAGGCTAATTCGAAGTACCGTGACCCATTTCTTTGTTCTCCTTTACAAACACTCAAGCAACCATGCTTTAAAAAAAAAAAAAATAGCCTGGGAACTTTGATAAACATCAACAAACATATTGATATGAGCCCACTTTCTGCGGCTGCACAGATCGCACTGTAGATCACCTTTAAAATAATCATGGCTCAACGTCCATAGGCTGCTCATGATAATGCGGAAAAAGCTCTGTGGCAAGAGATTTATTTTTCTGATACAAATCATTAAATATTGCTGCCATGGAAACTCCAAATTCCATCACAGAAATAGCATTAGAACCCACTTCAATGACCTCATAACCACACCTGTGCATGGCAATTACAAGACCCTGATCATTGATAACTGGGGAGCCACTTGCACCTTTGAAAAAGCTTGTATCGTAAGCTAACTTATGATCATATTCATCACTCATAATCTCTTCTTTTATCTTCTGGGTTAGATAAAAATAACTATCAAGGCCCACATTCTCCTGCACCCTTTTGTGCACCTGGTTCCGCCATAGGTACTCCAAAATAATTCTACAATCAGTGTCCACAGCCTTTGGTTGACCACCAGGGTGACCAATTATGGTCACAAGACCATCAACTTGATCACCTGCAACATTCTTGAATACCTCGTTAAACAATTCCACTTGATCTCTTAGGACTTCGTGGTTGTGCTCCTTCAGTCGGAGTAAAACATAATCCAAATCTGAACTCTGGGCAATTACCTTGTCAATATGGACTTCCACTTCAACCAAGTCCTTCACTTGGTTTGGATACTTATCGTTGAACAAGACTGTTGGGTTCCTGTGCTCTTCTGGGAATGCAGGATTCTGCATTTCTTTAACAATATCTTCATAAACATGGCAGTTGGTCATCACAATATCTTCTCTCACCAGAAAGCATGTAGCCGTGGTGTCCCCACAAAATATGCGGCCAACTAATTTTGTCGCAGAAGCGATCCTTTCAATTAACCAAGCAGGTTTGCTTTGGTCAATTTTTTTGGAAAACTGTTTTTTAACAAAATTACAAATCGCTTTGTCGCGTGTCTTTTCATTCTTGGCTTTACTTGGATCCAAGAATGATTCGTAAGCCATAGACTTAACATTTCTTACAACAACCTGATACATATCTTCGGTTACTGACTCGGAAGACGATGTTGGGATGTTGTCATCTGGTTCTTTCTTTATGATTACACCATCGCTTTCAATTCCACCACTGGCTGTGTTGGTGCAATCACGGAGTGCGATTCTTTTAGATTCAGCTTTGGAATCGCTTGTTAGGTGAGCATTTCTCTTTCTGTTACCCAAACGCTTGACGCTGAAGACTTCATTACGAAATACCTTGGCTTGTAAACCAATACCATATTTAGATCTTTCTTCATTCTGTAGTAGAAAGTCTTCTGGATTAGTGAACCTACCATCTTTTTTCAGGGCTTCCAGAAAGGTATCACCGTCATTTGCAATCACACAAAGTTCTTTGTATTGGTAGTCTCCATAAGAAATCGTTGTAATAGATAGTTTACTCTTTCTGTCGTCCATCTTTACGAAGAAAATTGTTTGCTGATCAAACTTGGGCAAGTTCGTCTGATGTCCAACCACTGAACTACCATTTTTTTTGGATTCTGAAATTTTTTCTAATTCAACGATGGTGTTCTCTTTTAGCCAACCGCATAATAGCGTAGGGGGCACAACCACCTTACCATGGTGTTCCTTTACTTCAGCAAATAGAATGTGATCAGTTGTGGAAAAAGTTGGGTGGGATTTCTGAATACCTGCCATGGCGTCTTTTAGAGATTGATGTTTTTTCCCAACAAACACTTGATTTTGGCCCCCAATATTAACACGGTATTTAACATTTTCTTCAGATGTGGAACATTGCACACCATTTTTCTCAGTATCCATTTCTAAAAAAACAAAAAACAAAAAAACAAAATTGTAACAAACTGAAAGGTTTCAAGGGAGCTCTCTACAGTTAAATTATGAGCAGCAGCTTCTCTTGAAATCAGCTCAATTTTGAAGTGCCTATAAGCTTTGTATTATTCAAAAGAAGTTTAAAATAATGAAGAATGTCAATTTACAGCTCTTCCGTATTCACTAACATGTATATAAACATAGTTTAGGGCTTTAGGCCAGACTTTTTTTATTTGTTGGAATTTTCATTACGGGTTTTCCAAGGATGGGGAATGGGAAAAAACAACAACACGTGACCACCACGTGGCTAATTGTTTAATTCATGTATTTTTGACTCGTATTTGAAAATTAAAATAATTGAAAAATCCTAATTTGTGAATGGAGTACGTATTAAAAACAGTATTCACTATTGACTACATTATTACCAGTGAGCTCTATATATAACTGGAGTGATATTTTTGTGGCGGACAATGTGCGGGCATGTAGGCCTGAAGTACGTATAGTTCCAGGCTTCTGCGCGGTCTGACCAGTCTGATCTGGTCAAAAGACCGCGTAGGTCAACTGGGACACTTCGCTCGGGACTGTCAGCATCGTTATCAGGCTCCATAACAACTGAATCAGGGAAACTACCAAGGGCTGACCGGCAAGTAGGCCAAGGGTCAGCCCGCGAAGACCGCGCCATATCGATTAACAGTGTCTCGCCAACTGCAGTTTTCATCAAAGCTACGTTAGGTGAACATCAACAACGATGCCTTGTCGATATGGGAGCGACCGTGTCGCTGGTGAACAAAGATATTGTCCTTGAACCAATACGACAGTGCAAGCTACGAGCGCGAGGGGTGGGTGGAGAGAGTCTTCACGTGATTGGTATGACTGATATTTCCTCACGAATAGGCGATCTGAACGTGGTCCACACATTTGTGGTAGTAAACATGCAGAATCAGTGCATTCTTGGTGCTGATTATTTGAAAGCGATGGGAATGGTCGTAGATGTGGGATACGGGCGATTATCATGGGAATTGGGAGAAACGCCATTGCTAATTGAATCAGCAGCACCAACTATCAACAAATTAACAGTTCTGCTGGAGAAATACTCGGATGTATTTGTAAATGGACCGGATGACCCGTTAGGAAGAACTCGTGACGCTGAACATTCCATTGACACCGGAGACAGTCGACCAGTAAAACAACGGCCTTACAGGACTCCTGTCCATTTGAATCAAGTCGTGGAAAAACAAGTGCAAGAAATGCTTACTCGAGGTCTCATTAGGCCAAGCAATAGCCCATGGTCGTCGCCGATTGTACTGGCCCCTAAAAAGGACGGTGACTATAGATTTTGTGTTGACTTTCGACGCTTAAACGCGGTCACGAGAAAGGATGCATATCCGATGCCACGAGTAGATGAGATCCTTGATAAGCTTGGTGGTGCACGCTACTTCAGCACATTAGATCTGGCGTCAGGATACTGGCAGGTGCCTCTGAGAGAAGAAGATATCCCAAAGACGGCATTCAGCGTCGGCTCCAACCATTACGAGTTTACTGTGATGCCCTTTGGTCTGACGAACGCCCCGGCTACTTTTCAGCGCATGATGACAAGACTGCTTCACGGGATTAACGGTTGTATGGTATTTATCGACGACATCATTATTTTTGCCGATACGTGGGAGGAACATCAGAACATCTTGGAGAAAGTTCTTCAACGAATTCAAGAAGCAGGGCTGAAGATTAAAAGATCAAAATGTCAGTTTGGAAAAGAGTCGGTGCAGTTCCTGGGCCACATTGTCTCCGCGACGGGTATCCGCCCAAATCCAGAGAAAGTCCAAGCAGTTCAGGATTTTCCCACTCCTTCTTCCTTGTCCGACGTCAGAGCATTTGTTGGAATGGCATCTTACTATCGCAGATATGTCCGTAACTTCGCTGATATAGCAGCTCCCCTGCACGAGCTAACAAAAGGTGGTCGAGACTTTGATTGGACGATGACGGCAGAGGAAGCATTTACTCACCTGAAGAATCGACTATCCACCTCACCCATCCTTTCCTTGCCAAATTTCACGGTTCCATTCACCGTATACACCGACGCTAGTGACATAGGTCTAGGAGCAGTGCTGTCTCAACACCCCAGGTCTTCCGAACACGTGGTTTCCTACGCCAGCCGAACCTTGACATCAGCTGAGAAAAACTACTCCACGACCGAAAAAGAGTGTTTGGCAATTGTGTGGGCCATTCACTACTGGAGACCATATCTGCTGGGGAAGAAATTTCACGTGGAAACTGATCATCAATGTTTAAAGTGGCTACAAGGGCTACGAGAGCCTAAAGGCAGACTAGCGCGGTTGATATCACACATCGGCCAGGTCGCGAGAACAGCAACGCCGACGCTCTTTCGCGATTTCCTCTACCAAGACAGCCCTTCACTGTCAAAATCCACACGACGAGGCTGTCGAAATAGGCGTTGGAGCCACCGTTGTGCAGTCAACTTGGTCTACCGAGGACATTCGTCAGTTTCAAGAAGAAGATCCAGTCATCTCACTGGTCCTCCAGGCACGATTAACAACCACTGAACGACAAGAACCACCAAGTGATTGGACTGAGAATGGCAAACTTCGTCGTTATCAACAATTGTGGCAACAGCTAGAGGTTGTGGAGAGGGAGTTCTACATCGCCGTGTTGCAACCAGTGGTCGGAAGGATGGTCTTGTTCTGGTTGTCCCTCGGAAAATGCGTGCTGATTTGCTGAGATTGTCTCATAACGACCCGAGCTCGGGGCACATGGGCATCAATCGTTGTCTTGAGCGATTGCACCCCTGGTACTACTGGCCAGGAATGGCAAGTGAAGTGCAACTATGGGTTGCAGAGTGCGCAGTGTGCAATCAGCGAAAACCCACAGCATCCAATTATCGTGCCCCGATGGAAAACATAAAAGTTTCCCAACGCATGAAGATGTGGGCAATGGACATCGTTGGTCCACTTCCAATTACCGCACGAGGACACCAGTATATCTTGGCGATGAGTGATCTCTTCACCAAGTGGGTCGAAGCAGCTCCAATGGGGGACCAGAAAGCAGAGACGGTGGCGCGTGCATTTGTGGACAACGTTGTGGCTCGACATGGGGATCCAGAGAAGCTGCTTACTGACCAAGGCAGGCATTTTGGGTCGGAACTTATGAAACAAGTCTTCGAATTGCTGGGCATTCACAAGCTACGGACTTCGGCATACCATCCCCAGACCGACGGCCAAGTTGAAAGATTTAATCGGACTCTCAGAGCAATAATTTCATCATACGTGAACAGAGATCACAACGACTGGGACTTACATCTACCCTTGGCCATATTTGCCTATCGCAGCAGTGTTCATTCCTCGACGCACGTGTCTCCTTTTAAAGCGGTTTATGGGCGAGAAGCTACCTCACCACTTGTGTTATTAGGCAGCCATGAGAAGCGCGAAACCATGCTAATCTCCAATTATTGTGACGAACTGGAGCATACTCTGAAAGATGTACAGGAAGCGATGACTGAGAACATTAGGAAAGCGTAGACCCAGCAGAAAGAGAAGTACGACGAGCGTAAGAACGTCACGCAAACGAAACCTTTGAATGCAGGTGACACCGTGTGGTTACACACTACTGCTGTACCAAAAGGCCATTGCAGAAAGTTCCACAAACCCTGGACTGGTCCGTTTGTCGTAGTGCGTCATCAAGGAAGCGTGAACTACGGGATCAGACCACAATCAGGGAAAGGGAGGACACTGTGCGTACATCGCAATCGACTTAAACTTTTCCAGCATCACAACCGCGTGGAGGCGACGGATGAGCAATTTCCGCAAGTGAAAAGTAATGTGACGCAGGAAAAACGATTCGACGAGCCAGTGGTAGTCTACCAAGAGGCGGAGACTACGAGTGCGGCTCCTCTCCGAAGGTCTACGCGTCGTCGTCGCCCCCCTGATCGGTACGAAGATTTTAACTTGGACGAACTAGAGATCGAGGACGCTCTCACTTAAGGGGAGGGTAATGTAGAATATGCGAGGGCGTGAAGTGGGTGATGACGTAGGCATTAGATTACGAGGATATTGAATGGCAGTGAACAGACTGTGAACACATTCGTGACTTGACTGGGAGTTGTGTATTGGGGTGTATTTTTGTTAAAGAGATTTATTCGAGTGTTCTTTATAGTTGTGTGTTATACTACACCACCATTTTAATTTGTACACGGCCATCCTGGAAACAAGTCGTTTGCCTGCAACAATTCTACAGATGATAGCATGCAACTTTTCTGAGTGCTTGAAAGCCCTGGTGAAAATTCACTCTTTGCAAAATAAATGGTGCTGGTTATTCCATACAGCACATGTATACTATTATTACCTTAAGAATTTACTTGGGTCCTGAGAAATTACCCAAAAGTAATGCCAAATAATTTATTGAAAAACAAATTATCCAGTATCCAACGGGATATTAGAAAATATCTGGCCAGATACCAGACAAGGGTGGCGCCAGGATTTCCCCAACAGGGGGGCTAGTAGGGGGGTCCAGGGGTATCCTCCCCAGAAAATTTTCAAAATTAGAACGTCTAGAATAGCTATAATCGACAAGCTACTGTACAGCATCTATTTTCATGCTATCAATAAAGAAAAATTTTTTGAACACCTAATATAATGGTCATTAACCTTTGCCATTTTCGTTCAATATTGCAGACAGAAAATGGAATTTTGTGTGTTGTAAGTAACGTAATAGATACAATATGAGCAGCCAAACTGTATGGGATTTTTAAATCCCATACAGTTCGGACACAAATATTGTATCTTACTTAAACTACGATGAGTTTATATCATAAATACTTTGTTTAGCAGTCGTGGAAAAGGCAAAAACAAATTATTTAAACAAGGAAAAAGCTCAATTTGAGGCAATGGGTCCTAATTAGTATGCTGTAAATGGGATACAGCATTGATGTTTTATTAATCAATGCTGTATCCAATTTACAACACCTGTATAAACATTCATTTCTTTTGAATTTTCTTCATGAATTATTAATGAGTATTTTAATTATTAGTACTGTTGGCTTCTACACAAATATATACATTATCCTGTGTTTCTAAAGGAGTTTGATTTCACTATTATTAAAGCATTAATTACTGACTTGTCTGGCTTAATCAGTTAAAAAAAATTTTGCCAATCGTTAAAAATACAATTTTTCTTCCAGATCATTCCCCGACAAATCTGTAAATTTTCCCCAATGGGGGAGGGTGCACTAGGGTCCCCCAGACAGGGGGGCTGTAGCCCCCTCTGGCACCACCCCTGATACCAGATAGTGGGATTTTTCACTATCCGGTTGGATACCATATCCAGGGGACCAGGGCACCCCCTACTGTATAAGGTATTATCTGAACTGTTGAACAATAAATTCTAAGTTCTATAATAATCAACTGAAATTTTAGTATTGATCATTACATGAGTCCCTAATGAAATTATTGACACTCTGGCTCTCATACAGCTTTATTAGTGTTATTGGTCCTTTTATAACTTTGTTAGCTGTCATGGAGCTCTCTATTAATAAAGCCTTTTCAATTTACTACCATGGGTCCCATTTACAGTTTGATTAAATGAGACAAACATGAAGGGGAGTAGGGGCCCACAAATACTCTTGGTCAGGGGCCCAACATTTCTTTGTTTTCACTTAGCCATGTGTATGGAGCTTATAGTGCCAGCCACCCAGGTAGGCTCTCATATAAACACAAGATGAAATTAATTAACAAGAAATAGTAGCACAATCTCAGCAAAGCAGGCTAGCCTGCAGTATATTATAAGTAATATTGGGCATTTCACTCGACTACATAGCATGTTCTCAGGATTTTGGGTGAAGGACAATTTGAGTGTAGAATATATACTTATACATTTTAAGACCAGACCGGGACCAGTTGCGAAAAATGCAACTACACAGGCCTTCCAGCAGGGATTGAACCCACGACCTTGCGATTCTAGTGCAATGCTCTGACCCACGGAGGGCATTGCTGAGAGCTTGATCGCGAGTTCTGTATATATATATATATATTAAGGTGGTAATGCCAGGAGAGAATTGAGTATATTATAAGTAATATTGGGCATTTCACTTGATTACATAGCATGTCCTCAGGATTTTGGGTGAAGGAAAATTCGAGTGTAGAATATATACATTTAAAGCCTGCAGTACCTTCTATATAAACACACAATAAATGTATTCTCTGGAATCACAGTCCTCTTGCAAGCCCAGGCCTGTACTGGGTATTTACCAGTATTTAACACGTTGAAGCCTGACAATGAGTCTTTAAGGTTTAATATTCTGGCTAATGCCAGATGATTTTATTCAGCAATCAGCACAGGGAGAGGTCCAGGCCTCAGTGTTAATATATATAATACTTTCACTGACCAAGAATTTATACTATACAGTATTCTAAATTATTAAAGTTGTACCACATAATTATATAACTCAAGAGTAAAGAATGTAGGATATAGATATCAAAGACATAAAAACCACATCCAGCCACCAATTTGAAAAAATACAAGACAAAGCATAAACCGAAAGTAAACATTTGAAACTCAAAATAGGAGCCAAAACAAGACAACAAATGAAACGGTTAGTCTTGTAAAGACATGACAATGTTGTCCCAATTTGATCTAGTATATTCTATTTCATAGCAAGGTATAATACCTGTATATTTCTTCATATCATATATTGACGGGGGTGGAGAAGCTAAAAGCTCAGTAAATAAATATAAATGTGGTGTATCTACAAATCAACCTCTGTCTGATGAGAATATTGACAAAATTTCAATCTATGAAGGTTACACGGAAGGATATGATTGCGTATTATGTCTACTTCATCAGCAAATTCTGCCACCGTGGCACCTGTATACTATTAAGAGCTTATCTAGGCTTCACAATTTAAGTTCTGGTCATATTTTGGTTTTTGAAACCTGTGTATTAATAGAAACACAGATAAAATTTCCTCTACCAAGGTGAATTTACACCGCAAGAACGCGCGGTGCTTGTTCGACTTGTTCTGAAGTTCTTGACTTGAAGAGAACATAATAAGCAGGTTAACGTTGGTAAAGTGTCAATAATTTCTAAACGATATTATACATCATAGAAAGTAAAACCTACTCACTGAAATATATAGATTTTCTTCTTAATCAAACCGCCCGAATCTTTCTCTTAACCGATCTTCGCTGCTGTCTTCTGCCAAGAGATCGAATTGAAACCAAACGAAGTCTTTTAAGATGAAATTTGCCGCTTTTTATACGAAAACATCGTATCTGGTGTTCTGATTGGTCGTTTGACGACTTGGCCGACTTGCTGAGGATCATGGGCAAGGGAAATTCCCGAATGAAAACGAGGCCAGTGACGAAATGATTTCAAGCTGTTTCCTTTTCTTAGAACCGAAGCAAATTTCTGTGAACCAAACTTCAATTAAAATAGTCTCTGTTGTTTTTAAAGATAAGCTTTTTGTACATAAAACAGAAAGAAACTAGAATACTAGTCCTATTGTAATCCTGAGTAAAAGACTGACATTTGTCAGGCATTTAAATTTGTAGAAGCTACTAGCTTGGCTTTCAGGCAGCAAGCTAGTAAAACGCATCTCGACGGCTCGACCTGTATGTCCGGGGGGAGCTTTGATAGCCCTATATCTTCAAACTGATAATTTTGGCCAACTGCATAACCATTTCACACCCTTCCAGTTCCAGCAGAATGTAAATTTACAAGTTTTAGTGCAAGACATCCATTTTCTTTCAAAATTTTGTCGAAATCACAGTTGACAACGAACCGTCATGACTTTACCCTTTTCTGGGTGAGCATGTCCCCCATACCTCCCTAGAGAGGTCGCAGCAAAGCCATGAACAGCAGCTCACTCCCCCGCTCAAATTCATCTTCCACCACCTCTGGACCACAAGAGCGTATTGTGGCTGCCATCTCATTGTTGGATTAAAAAATAGAAATAAGAATGCTAATCGGATGTATTCTCTGAGGTCCATGGACCTTTTGCAAGCCCAGGTCTGTACAATACAGTAGGCTTCAGGCTTTACATAACCTAGTAGGTAATCCACCAAATTTATAAACTACTTTCACTGGCCAGGAATTTGTACTACTGTATTATAAAATATTAAAGTTGTACCACATTATGATAAGTAAGGAGTAGGAATTAGGATATAATTTAAAGACTGCATGTCCCATATTTATCTATTCTGTTCTATGAATATACATAGATAGCATTTATAGCAAGGTATAACTAGATTTCTTCAAATCATATATTTTGACGGGAGTCGAGAAGTTTACTAAAAGCTCAGTAAATAAATAAATATAAACGTGGTGTATCTACAAATCAACGTCGGCCGCCCTGTCTATGAGAATATTGACAAAATTTCAATCTCTGAAGGGTTGGCAACACGGAAGGATATGTGGGCATGATTGCGTAGTATGTCTACTTCAGCGAATTCTGCCACTGTGGCACCGTTTTAGCTATGATAGCAGTAATTTCCAAGTTCTGGTCATATTTTGGTTTCTAAAACCCGCATAATACAAACACAGATAAAATTTCCTCTACCAAGGTGAATTGTTCTAAAGTTCTTGACTTGAAGAGAACATAATAAGCAGGTTAACGTTGGTAAAGTGTCAATAATTTCTAAACGATACTATATATCATAGAAAGTAAAACCTACTCACTGAAATATATAGATTTTCTTCTTAATCAAACCGCCCGAATCTTTCTCTTAACCGATCTTCGCTGCTGTCTTCTGCCAAGAGATCGAATTGAAACCAAACGAAGTCTTTTAAGATGAAATTTGCCGCTTTTTATACGAAAACATCGTATCTGGTGTTCTGATTGGTCGTTTGACGACTTGGCCGACTTGCTGAGGATCATGGGCAAGGGAAATTCCCAAATGAAAACGAGGCTGGTGACGAAGCAATTTCAAGCTGTTTCCTTTTCTTAGAACCGAAGAAAATTTCTGCGAACCAACTACAATTAAATAGTCTGTTGTTTTTAAAGAACGTTTTTGTACACAAAACAGTACTCAGTACAGTTTATAAATATAAACCTGAAACATTAGACCAGCACTGAATTCCAAAATCCTTGTAGTTCCATGAAGTACTCAAGTTGTATTAAATACGCTTGTCAACCACTGGTCTCTACACCGCGTTGCTTGGTTTGGGACCACTACAAAGCTTATTTTATTTATTCGCACCCGAATATATCGCCGAACGAGCAGCTAGAATTTGTACAAATAAATCCTCAAAGCGTTAACAAAAGGGACCCCGTAATGGAGCAACAACTCTGTGGGACTTCCCTGCCACTCGTGGCAAAGCTTGTAAATAAATAAATAAATAAATAAATAAATAAATAAAAAGACGAATAATCACGAAGGCCATCTTCTAAACATGTCTCTATTCGAAAATAATCTAAAAAACGGCCAGCACTTGCTAAATCTTTGGACAATGGGCGAACAAGAAGTGCCAAGAGGCTTTCGACAGCTTCAAGAACGTGCGCCGAAATTTTGGTGAATTTCGTCTCTAAAACGTCGAAAATCTTCGAGAAATGCTCAACTTCGGTTGGAAATCTAGGTTCTTGTCATTGTGTTTCCTTTCGAAGGATTTCTGGCCCATTTCGAAGTGATAAAACCGAAGCATTTCGGGTTGAGCATGCAGCCGAAGGAATTCGCCATGGACCGTCCAATTAACTGAATAAAATCAACATTTACTAAGCAAGCAACAACTACAAAGCATACTTACACACCTTCTCAACTTCGAAGGTAGCTTTAATTTCTAGCAAGACTTGGGCGAATTTTTCAAGCTTTTGAGCGACATAAGTCCACACTGCTCGCCGACATGCCCCAAACTGAGAAGAATTTGAAAAATAATGAAAAAGCTGACAGGTTTTTTAAATTACCCGCTTCAGCGCTTCTGATTGGTTGAATTCTAATTTGTTATTCAGCTTCCGGTTTTCACAAAACCGGTTTCAAAACCGGTTTAACACGTTCATAGATCGATTCAAGGAAGAGATGTTTATACAGTGTTTCATGTATTAATATTTCATAAACGAGTGGGAGTGTTTTACCAGGGGTTACAAACACGAGAGGACAATGAAGATCACGAGACCGTTATAACCGAGTAATTTTCATTAGAAAAGACAAAAAAAATTCCGCTCCGCGCGCAAAATTCCGCCTAGTGGAAAACCGGCTTAAGGTGGTATTGGACAAAAAAGTTTTTTTCTTTAATATTGGTTTATCTAAAGATACCTTGGCAGAAATATATAGGATATGTTTCCTTGATGTTAGAAAGCTAAGTAAGACATGCGTTGTTACCATGGTATCCAAGCAACAACCCCCTAGTGAGCGAAATATAGCACTTGCGGTGAACAAGATTCGATGAGAACTAACGGTCTGACAAACACCAAACAAATGTTAATGTAAAGCACACACACAGATCTATGCTGTAAACCTCAAAAAAGGTACAAAATTAGAAATATTTTCGATAAAAATGTTATTTTTTTGAAAAGATGGCTGATTTTTATTCATAAGGCTACAAAACAAGACCTTTTTAAAAAGAATAACATTCATTATGCAAAATATTTGAGGTTTGCAACACAGATCCGTTCATATTACACAGCCTCTAAAACGTTTAAAGCATTACATCAAATATTGAATGCGCTAGCGTGTTTGGCGTTCAGGTAGTATTACCAAATTAGGCAACTGAGAAAATCGTGTTTAGAAATTTGAAACCACCATGCTGGCTGAAATCACAATTCCGACAAAATGCATTTAAAGTTTACAGTTAAAAACAATGTTCAAATTATTACCCAAATTTGTGCTATGTCAACATAATCTAATTGTTTTCCATTAAAAAGCGCCAGCTTTACATGGGACTCGGTTCATATTTAAAGTTGTCTGCCCACTGTCTGGTTTCTTCTCTGAGAGGATAGTTGTACAAACGTGTATAAATAAACCATTTTGTTTCGACGTTGGGTTATTGCACTGGTCTGTGTCAATTGTTCGTGACTATTTTAGATTCCTATATCTATACTTTAGATGCATATTTTTTTACGCGAAAAGTATGATCCGGTAACCTATTGGGTTTGTTGTTTACAGTTTGGTCTGAATAATATTATTTGTCGGCGAGACGGAAAAGGAATGTGGAACGTTTCTTCCTCGGCTTCGAGTACTGCTTATTGTTTACTTTCAGTGGATAGTTTTTGTTTGGGGATGTTGCAAATGTTTAGAGGACTAGATATATAGTTTAATATGTGTGTCAGAAAGTGTACAGAAAATGGAAACCAGCTTTAGATATTTATCAGTTGTTGTGAAAATTCTGGTGCCGTGTGAAAATTCTGGTGCCGTCTGAAACTGACTCGTCTTAATTTATACGGCTTCTGGCCGGTTTGGAAAGCGTCTTTTCAAACCGTTTCTGTGACATTAGTGAAGATTATTTTTATCTAAGAATGTTACTGATAGTCTGCCGATCATTTTGACAGTAACTTTGCTCAAGAAAAACACTTTAATATATGCCAGTATAAGTACTCTACAATAAAAATGGCATGAGCCGTAGCCCAATTTTAATAACAAGGGGAATTACACCGTACTCAAACAGCAAGTACAAAAGGGAAACCGAAATACAACCTAAGCGAGAGATTATATAGTCACACTTATGTTTCTAAGTTTTAAAAATTGTTTGTCTTCGACACTTATTGAGCTAGGGACAAATTTGTGTTTTACAACATGGCGGACGCTCCTCGTTTCCTGTCGTGACAGCCTCCCCCATTAGCTTGAAGCCAGAGGATCTGTAAGTTCTTCTACAAGATCAGGAGATCGGTATCATTGGTCTTTATAATGTCCTCACCAGCTAGAACACGACAATGTGGAAACTGAGAAGTACTCGGAAGCAGTTCCATGAGAGCCATGAAACACATCCACTCGTTGCAAAACTCTCTCGCTAATCAACCGTTAACGAAAATATTCAAATAGACCCGCCCGCGATGAAAAAAACTTGTTTAGAAAAGGATATACGTCATGTTAGGAATTGTATAGCTTCTTTTTTTAAAGTTAGATAGAAGGGGGTAAATAGAGGCAGGGCAATTAGCGTAAAACGGGGAAAAAATCTGCTCTGCCTTGCGATGAAAACGGACACCATTTTCATTACCTCGCTACAAAGAACGTATCGTTGGCGTTAAATTAGTGAAAATACTCAGGAAATACACTTGCCCGTGGAAAGTTAGATAGTTGAGGGTGTCTATTTCACAAAAACAAAAAATTCCAAATTTCGATTTTTTTTTGTCCAAGACCCCCTTAAGTAATAAGCCTGGACCTCTCCCTGTGCTGAATAAAATCGTCTGGCGTTAGCCAGATAAAATACTAAAGACTAGGTTTTAACACTTTGAGGCCTGTTCCCCTTCCTCCACCAGCGGCAGCCCCACCGACACCGTCCTCCACTAGCAGCAGGAGCTTCTTGTCCAGAAAGCATGAGGAAGATCACTAGTGGAACGTTGTACATCCACGAAAAACAAAAAAATAAAAGCGAGAATAAAAGTACAGTGGAACCTCGTTAATACGACCAACGTCGGGCCAAAACAAATTAATTGTGGTCGTAATAACGGGGGAGTATTACACTACTTAGCATAGCGTACGGGCACAAATTTATAGGGGGGGCGGAGAACATTTTGCCCGACTGAAACGGAAATTGCCCGAATTTTGATATAAAAAAAACACTAAGTGACTGTTTCCTTATTTTCATCCTATTTTTAAATTTTTTCCCTATATTTTTGCCCGACTTAGCTTGAAAATTTGCCCGAATTAGCAACATTCCCATTCGTCTGGGGGGGGGGTAGCTGCCCCCCCCCCCCCCGTACGCTATGCCAGAAAAAAAGTGGTCGTATTTTTGTAGTTCATACTTTTATTTATCTTTAGCGCCGGCTAAATAAAATTTACCCTTTTGGTCTAGTCGGGGGGAGGCAGCTTGCGCGCCTAGCCATTGGCCAGAACAGGCCAGAGTCTGAGAAAAGACTGGGCCAAGGCGTTGTCAATTTTATCATTCTTGTTTTCGAAATCGACAGACGACAACGAACGAAGTCAATAATGGCCATTGAAAAGAACGTGGAAAATCTCCTTTATCTTTTTCGTTTTGGAAGGAATATTTTATCCTATATAAACTACGGCATCACGAGATCCCTATAAGATGGAGGTAAATCATTTATTTTACCATAAAACCTGTCCCAAGACTTGTCTGTGTTTTAGGTCTTGTGTCGTTTAATTGTAAACAATGCGAAGCGTTCTCCACAAATTACACTTGCCTTGAAACCTTTGTACCAACTTGCAGCGTATTTTTTCTCTAACTAGAATAAGAGCAATCTGCAAGAAGAATTGTCATCTTTCCGCCAAAAATGGCAAGAGGAATTGGCCGAATTGCAGCAACAGCAACGTCGCTTTCAGCTGCCAGATGAAACAGCTTCTTCGAGTTCGTCCGAGAGATGTGATTCGCCCCAAGTAGCCGCTTCAAAAGCCACAGAGAATGATGATATTGAAAACAAGGTTTGTCTTTAATATTTCGCTCAGACAGTAGTTTGAGCAAACAGATGGTTTGCATGACGACGAGATGAAGTGTGTTTGGGGGGGGACAAGAACCTCGATCTCCTTATGGGGGTCCGGCATGGCCCCCCGGGAAATTCTGGATTTCTAGGGTCTCTGAAACACTAATTCCTGCATTTTGAGGCAAGTATTTAAGAGTAATCTGAAAGCCATAAATTACATAATGTTGTTATTATAAAACCAGAACATAGAATGATACACATCAGAATATCTTTAGATTTATTTATAAACAAGTTGTAAATGTAAAACAAGTTGGAGGCATCTTGTATAGACCCTTAGTATTGTAATTTATAGCATATGCATGCCTGCAATATATATAACACATCACTAGTCTACTCACCCAGCCTTAAAACAATGAGAATTTATGAGAATGGTCTTGGAGACCATTGGGGGGTGACCACCCCCCTCAGCCCCCTGGCTATGCCACTGGTAGTAAGATGTTTCCACCCTGGCCCAATCAAAGAATAGGTGAGTTTCAGGGTGTTGTGCGCGAATCATTTTTCAAGAAAACTGGCAAGTTCCACTCAAAGTAAACATACATACTGTTTAAAAATTAATAAACAAATTATAGATACCATTTCTGGATGTTTAACACTGTTATTCTGCTGTTGTTGGAATTGCTAGCAAGTCTGTTTGCCATTGCTTACTTTGTGGGGAGCCCACCAATTCCATTGCAAAATTATGCACCCCTGAAATTTGCCTATATGGGCCAGGTAACCACTAAAGACTTCTGCTTTCCTATTTTTAAAACTTTTGGTGCATTCAAGGCATGCGCAGGTGTGGATTTAGCCCTGAATGTAGTGAGATTGTAATTAGTGTTTGGGTACCAGGCTAGGGACTACAATCAGTGCATTTATTTGTTGAAACGTTTCATATAAATGATCCTTCAATTCCTTACTAATTTAAAATTTTCTATTCCCCCCATCCCCCTGTTCAATGTTGCTTGGTTAATGATGGCAATCAAATAATAATATGCCTTTAATATAATTTCTTGAAGATATGTAAATGAAAATACCCTGGGGTGCAGATTAGGGGGGAAGGGGTGCAGACTGACCTCTGCTCTCTTACATACAGTGGTGTAGCATGACCATTCTGAGTGTGTGTGTGTGGGGGGGGGGGGGGGGGGGGGGGCATGTGCCTCTATTGTTTCCTTGCACCATGATACACCCAAAATACTGTACAGTATGTTTTTGTTCTATTTCTATTTGTTCACATTTATGCAAACTTGTGCATGGTCAACACAATGTATTTTTTAACAGTTAGTATAATGAAGCAAGAGTTATCCAATACTGTAGCAGCATTTGGAAATTGAATCACACAATCATGTTTCTGAAACATTAATAAATGAAAAACAAAAGCTTTTTGCACAGTCAGGACCATTCCAACATGAAAACACAACTCATTATAGGGGCTTTGAAGTTTACTGAGTTTCCAGACCATTTCTCAATTGACTTGTGAAAAGTACTAAAAAGTACTATTTAATACTGTATGTACCTACTAACTGTAGCTGTCATTTCTAAAAAAGTTTTTTAAATGCTCATGGCTTGAAATGTAACGGCTGGTATTTATTTTCCCTTTTTCAGGCCAAAGTACTTTTTCTTACTGGGGTTTCTTTTGAACAGAAAGGGAGAATGCCAGAAGGTTGGTTACCGGTACTATAAAAACTAAATAAACTCAGGGAATGATATAATTATTTGTCTTAACCCTTTCACAGGCAAGTTTCTGCAAGAGGTTAGGTACCCAGTTGACAAGTAAAATCATCTCTGTTAGCCAGTGAGAGTAAAATATATATTAAATAAATGTAGGGACAAAAATGTCCAATTGCCTGTTAAAGGGTTAAGTATAGACAGTACTTATTAGTTTTGGTAACATTTCATGTTTTTAAAGTAAATGGTTTGAACCCAGGAGTATTATAAGAAAGTTGCTCGTCTAGGTTAGAGTAGTCTTGAGAAAGACTGCTTGTGGTGGTGGTAGTGATTGATGTTTCGACGGCCTCAGCAGTGGTCATCTTCAGAGTCATGAATGAAAGGTTTTGGTCTGGTTCAGCTATATTTATGTGTCTCGTTCATTATGTGATTGCGGTATGCGTGGAATCTGTGGTGGGTGTTGTCAGGGGAGGTGGGTGTTGTTTGTGGGGGAGCTGTTGGTATTTGTTTGCCAGTGTTGGTGGGGAAAAATCTACTGTTTGTTTGTTTGTTTGTTTGTTTGTTTGTTTGTAATGCGTTTTGGATAAGTCTTCTGCAAGGTGCTGGTAATGGTTGTGATCAGTTTAATGATTGTTGTTCTAAGTTTGTATACCAACTTTCCAGTATAAGTTGTTGCCTGTAGTTAGTGCAATAAGTAATGCACTCTGACAATTTCATGTTTTTGTTTATTTCAACCAAGCTATCCGGTATTATCGTCAAGCCATTCAACTGTTACCTGATATTGAATCGAGGATATCTGATTTCAGTGAGCTGCCCCACAAAACAGGTAAGAAATAATATAGAAACATGTACAGTATTATAAGAAAATACAATCTTTAACCCATTTCTACCTCTGAGGATGTCTAAGGGTTCTCCTTTTGATATAAATTACAGTAGTAAAATCATCTACAATCAGTGACAAAATACCTTGGGACATCTTGCATTGTTGGTGCTTACAGTACCTAATATTTCTTTCAATTATTTTGGTGGTAAAGTATATCCCTCCCTCCCCCTCCCTATTCAATGTTGAATTTAAAGTAAGGAACTCAGTGAATGTTGAAATGAATGCCTAAAGAGTCACCAACATTGAACAGGGGGGCTGGAGGATACTTGGAGTGGAAAATATTGTCCTTTACGTTGAAATGTCCCAACACTAACAATAAAAAGGTTAATGAAGGGACTGTTTTTGGCCATCTCAGGCAGGAATGAGTTAACCACTTGTTAACCCATTGCTGCCTAGGATGTCTGAGGGTTCTCCCTTTGTTGATAAAAAAATTGTCTGGTGTTAGGCTGGAACTGGTTTATTAATTGCCAATGGTCATTATATATTAGTTGGTTAAAAGTTTTTGAACCTATTTTTTCATGTCTCAAACAGTGTCTGTTTTACCACCTGGTTGTGTTGGGAATTTATCTGTTGATTTCAGATCCAGTGCCACAAATTTTTTGTCCAACAATACTAATTAATATGCTGGTTGTTTGTTTTCATGTTTTTATCAATATTTGATCCCATTGCAGTTATTGCCTTATTGGAAGAGCATTTTGTTGGTTACTAGATAACTGCAGAATTTGTTGATTAGATAATTTGTCGATTACAAAACATACCCTGGCTTGCATCTGTATATATGTACTACCAAGACATACTGTATCAATTGAAATGTAGTCTGAAATGTACTGAAACATACCAATGAACTTTTGTCTACAGAATCATCCCAGGATTTTTTCACTGATGAACTGAGAGATGATGATGATGAGGATGATGAAATAAGTGTTGTTATCACTAGTATGTAAGTACAAATTACAACTACATTGCTTTAAAATTTTAATTGTAACCCAGCAATAATTAATAATCTATTATATAATTATAATTATTTATTAACCCATTGCTGCCTACAGTAGTGTCTGAGATTTCTCAAGTGAAAGGGTCTGGTGTACATTAGAGTTTCTGTAGACAGAATAAAACTGGGTTGATTTAATTGGCTGGCTAGTTCATAGGTTGATAACTAATTATCCTATGTTTTTAGCTCGAAAGATCTTCTTGGTGTTATCAAAGAATTTGACAAATTGTCCGTAAAAGGAATATGTGAACCAGAGTTTCCAACTAATGTATGTGCTGTACCAGTACCGTACTTTCAATTGTACATTTATTACTTTATTACTACACTGTACTTATGATGTGCTTAACTTGAAACTACTTGTTTAATTGACCATACCCAAAAAGATGGCGACTTGTACATTTAACCACAATCCTTTGCGTGCAGTAAATAATAATAATAATTAGAGAATAATACATGGATGTGCGGAAATATGAAATTTATTTCGAGTGTTGACCAGGATATCTCACGAGTGAGCGAAGCGAACGAGTGACATATCCTGTTCAACACAAGAATATCCTGTTCAACACTATTGCCTTGCAAAAATTGCATTAAACTATAATGCTGATTCAGTGATAATCGTCACATGTGAGATTATCATAAATAATCGCACATGTGAGATTATCACTTTTATTAGTGGCGGAAAAATCAATAAAACACTCTATTTTATAATTATAATAATTAGATAATAATCTTCAAATATTGGAAGATAATAATCTTAATATGGTTTTAAATAGATCAACTTTGGTGGGAATGAAGTTCTTGCTTTAACTTAATCCATCTTAGCATGATAAACAATGTTTAGTTGTTATTTTAGCTGATTTGAGGTCGCAAAGCATTGTGGTTATATGTACCACCACCATCTTTTTTTGGTACCGTCAATTGGTGTCACTTCGTTCAAATTATTAAAGGGGCTGTAAAATGGGAAATATTCTATTTGATTTTGATTTTATCTAGAAGTACACTGTACTTTCCTACGAGGAAGTATAGCATTCTTATTAAATCATATACTGTACCATATGTTTCAGAGATATTCAGGTTTTTGTAACATGCAAATGAGATGCCTTGTGATGTCATCTTCTCCACACAGATCAAACAAACTTGCCCACATGAGAATATATATGAGGAATATATGCAATCTACCATTCGTATTAGAACAGCTTCAAAGTTTCAGCACAATCTCCCTATTATTTCCGTAGATATTCCTCCTTGATGGAATTAGTGGAGTAGATGACGTCATAAGGTATCTTATTTGCATTTTTTTTAAACCAAAATATCTTTGGAACAAGACCAGAAATTGAACAAGTGAAGAGGCTATTCTTCGTTATTTTCCAAAATTGGGATAAACAATTTTTGCGACTTACTGCCCATTTAAATTTTATCTGAAAGAGGCCAAAATATAATGATGATGATGGTAATAATTAACTGAATTAAAGTCTGTCTCTTGTTATGTAGGGGATCCATATTTCTGCTTTACCTGCTGAACTGCTGATGTACATATTCAAATGGGTTGTGTCCCTAAGACTGGATTTAAAATCACTAGAGCAGCTGGCAATGGTAGGCAAGACTGACTGATATAGTTTATGTTAGGAATAGTTTTGATAACGATCGAAATACTGACGTTTCGAGTGGAGCCCTGCAATTCAGAGTAAATGTCTGCTTGAAACATCAGACTATTCTCAGCAGTTTACCACCTTTTCACTTTACTCTAAAACCAAACTAAACTACGGACCATATATTTATACTGGATAACTCTATCAGTTATATCTAAACTGTTATCCCTAGAGGTCCAGTAAAGGCCATCCCTCATTGGTCCAGTGTTACTACAGGAAACCGGAGTACCCAGGGGAAACCTGCGATGTTTGGTAGAGTCAAACTGGAAGCACTGACTTCTCACATGCGGCCAAGGTGAAATTTTCAATCAGATAACTGCCGAGAGCAGAAATCGAACGCGGCTCACAGAGGTGAAAGGCACGTGCGCTAACCACTGTGCCACCAACACCACACTGCTGTATCTGAACAACTGTCTACGCAGCACTCTACTTTTTTATAGTTGCTGTTTGTTTGCAACAACGTCAGTAATTGCAAAGTACAATTGCAGAGTATACATGTACTTTTACTGCGCATGCGCAGTAGATACAATAAAAAGTCTACTAGTATTGTACACTTACAGAATGTCATTCTTTCAACAGGTTTGTAGAGGTTTTTATGTCTTGGGTCGTGATCCTGAAATTTGGCGTTTGGCATGTGTCAGGTAGAAACTGTGATTTCTAAAATGATCAAGACATGAGATATTAACTTTTTGCAACCTCACACCCAAAATCCTTTATTACATTACGTGACATTGTAAGACAATAGAGACCTTAAAGGGCAACTATACGTTTCCAGGTTATTCTATTTTCCGTTAAAGTCGGAAAAGTTCAATCTAAAACCGAAGAAATAATTGAAACCAGTCATTCGGTTCCACTTTTATGAACTGTCTAAGTTTGAGTTTTTGCTCCTTTTGCTGAACTCGTGTGAACGACGACCGCGTCGAAATAAAGACTGGTACTAGTACCTTGTGATGTCATACCGGTAACAAACAACAAGGTGATTGGCGGGTTTTACCAGTATGACGTCAAAGACAATGGAGTACCCATTCTCCTAGAAACGCGGTCATGCTTCAAGAGGACCTAAGAAGGTTCGCCGAAAAATGCTTTGCTTTACCTCGAAATTCATATTTATCTATACTTTTGCTAAGTTAAATGATAACCCTTTCAGAAGAAAACATAACTTCAAAAGGTTTAGTTGACCTTTAAGATACCCCGGGTTCGGGTTACGGGTACCGCCATTTTTGTTTACTCGTAATAGAGACCTTAAGATACCCCGGGTTCGGTTTACGGGTACGGGTAGATTACCCGTACCCGTAGTCGTATGTACGGGTGGACCATGATCTACCACGGGAAAACGGGTAGATATTACGAGTAAACAAAAATGGCGGTACCCGTACCCGTAAACCGAACCCGGGGTATCTTAAGGTCTCTATTACTTCAAACCCTGTAGCTGTGCGCTATCGAAATTTTCATGGTATCCCGTCGAGATACTGACATTAGCGAGGTTCAGATCACACGTACACTACCACTACCGCTACCGTAAATATAATGAAGCATGTCGAATATTGTTTTTACGTTCAGTAATGGTCGCAGGTCTCAAACCTAGTGCAAAAAGAAAGCGTTTTACGGTACTAGGATTAAAACCAACTACGACTACAGGACGAAAAAACAAACATTACACCAACGTAATCACATTTACGGTAGCGGTAGTGGAAGTGTGATTTGAACCTCGCTGTTAAGACTTATAGTACCATAAGGTTTCCAAAGTAGCGGCCGTTACTTTTGGGATTAGCGCTTATCGAGGCCCGCTACTTTCGGGAGGCCGTTATTCTCGGGCAGCCAAAACGTTGTTGGTAGGACAGATAGATATTTGATATATTTATGATGCAAAGTAAGAGTTAATTACCGAAAACCGAGGCATAAGCCACAAGTATAGGCCACTGCCGAGGTTCGAGGTAATTAACTAATTTAGATCAAATTTCACAAGGTATCTGTATACTTCCCTGGACTTTATACAGTGTGTATAAAAAAAACCCGGAACCCTTAGAAAATGAATTAGTGTATTATTTTAAAACAACCTATTGTAGTAGTTTGAAAGCCCTAAAAGCGCTGCGTTATAAATTAATCAGCACATAAGTGAAACAGGAAGTTTTGTGAAATTTTGAAATTTAGAGTCTTGGAAATGCCAATGCTACATTCTTCCATGCCTTCACGGGCATCGAAAAACCTCTGGCACCCAGGGTATTTGAAGGGTGATTTATGATTATTTGGGCACCTTCAGGTAGTTTGGGTGCCCAAACCGGTATACCGGCATTTCAAACCCCTGAATACAGTGCTGAGAGGGGGTTACCTAATTCTCACTGGTAATATCGGAAATGTTTCAATGCTAAATGTTTCAATTTTGTAATGCTTGTGTTGACAATTGTTGATAGGATATGGGGGAAAAATATTGGATCACCTGTGTCATGGAATGGCTGCTGGAGAAAAATGTTTCTCGAAAGAGCTCACTTGTTATACAATGGCAAGTCCACTGACCTATATATATAAATGTCATTAATAATTCATGAGTAGAACACAAAGAAAATGCATGTTTAATGAGGGTCTATAATCTATATATGTGATATAGATTCCTCTTGATTTACATAAACTTTAGCTTTGATTTTCTCGACTTAGACAACGTTTTTTTAGAAAAATTACTACGCCAATGAACTTACGAATGAACTTACCGGCTTCGCCTCATGTCTGTATACCCCGATACAGAACGGCCACTCATTCAGTAAATAGTACTTATATAACTGGACTGCGGGTGCTGTACCCGAGGAGTGACCAAACAAAGATGGCAGAAACATGGGTCATTTCTTTCATGACCGCTGACGTTATTTGGTCCAATATGTTTATTTGACTATGGGCTCAGTCACGCCCACAGATCATTATCAATCCAGTTAGATTTTTTTTCCCAAGAAAAAAGTGAGTGGTTACTACCGGTACTATAGGACATAGGACCCATAAAACCGCGATCTTGAATTGGTCTGTCCCTCTGTCAGTCGTTGAAATAAGGATCACTCTCATTCAGTTATTGATCTATAGTAAGGCATCCGTGCCACTTTAAAGGGTTAACTAAATTGAGTTTCTAACATACAACACAGTTTATTTAGTTTTTCATTATTCAGCGTTTAAGACAATTATTTGGCACTTTGCCTTTCAAATAACAGAAATTAGCAAAATTTTACTATGGTAACTAAATTTGTCTGTGATGTGTAAATGATATTTCTCAAATTATATAATGATATTGTAACAAACAACTTCAATAAATTTCGGTGAAAAGTTTTAAGTATTAGTATTTTAAAAAGCACCTGCATTTAGGCTCAGGAAGTGTGAGTCCTCAATCAACAGTAGAATGTATTGTACTAATTAGAACAGTAGAATGTATTGTACTAATTAGAACAGTAGAATGTATTGTACTAATTAGAACAGTAGAATGTATTGTACTAATTAGAACAGTAGAATGTATTGTACTAATTAGAAACAAAACAACATTCATGTCATTTTCAAGGGGAATGACGTAGACACTGATGATCAACCCAATGCTACCTACGATGGCTGAGGGTGCTCCCTTTGATGAGTAAAATTGTCAGATGTTAGACGGAGTAAAACAATAAGGGTCCATTTTTGGCTGGCTAAGGCAGGAATAGGTTAATAAAGGGGCCGTTTTTGGCTGGTTAAGCCAGGAATAGGTTATAGTGGTTCTCTGATGAAAATATTGTTGGTAATGTTTCTGCATAATCCTAAAGATATTATCGTACTTGGTAATTGCGCAAAGTTTCATTTCGAAATTCTCAAAAACAAAGTTGTATTTTACGTGCGAAGTTTGTATTTTGGAGCGCCGCCATTAAATTGGCCATGTTTGAGAAGAATGAGTTGAGGAGAACTTATGACGTCATAGACTCTATAAAAACACAAAGATCATTGTTGTTGTCAACAAAAGGGTCATTGTTGTTATTGAGTCTATGACGTCATATTAGAGCT
Source organism: Paragorgia papillata (assembly GCA_035771165.1). Lineage (NCBI taxonomy): Eukaryota > Metazoa > Cnidaria > Anthozoa > Scleralcyonacea > Coralliidae > Paragorgia > Paragorgia papillata. The sequence goes on from JAWNZC010000238.1 coordinate 2,129,502, forward strand.
CCTTTGACTCCAAAATACAAACTTTACACGTAAAATATCACCTTTTCTTCAACAAATTTTGAAATGAAACTTTGCACGATTACTAACTAAACTAACAGTCGTTGGCACCTAAGCGTGTACACCGCCCGTCAAAACATGTTCTAAATTTAAGCCAAAGTTAACCGTTTTGAAATCAACACCGTGGGGTTGGCGAGACGTGATTGGCTAAGGGCACATTCATGTGACAATAATGCATTGGTTCGAATGTATCGAATGAAAACCTAATACGTTTCCAAGGTAAACAGGTAACTTTGACGTGGACATAAAACATGTTTTGACGGGCGGTGTACATGCTTAGGTGCCAACGACTGTACCGTAGTAACTACCATAAGATCTTCAGGATTATGCAAAAACATTGCTTTCACCAGAGAACCACTTTAATAAATTGGCTAATTTTTGCCAGCTCGTGTAGCAATGATTGGGTTATCAACCTTTTCTCAACTGTATCCTTTCTTTTCGATGCAGCCTTTAGTAGAGTATTTTACTCTGGCTCAACACCAGACAATTTTACTCGTCAAGGGGAGAGTTCTCGGGTGTCAAGGGGTTAAACAGTTTTTCTAAAATTTCTATATGTCCACACATGTAGGTGTTTACATCAGCAAGATAAGTTATGTGCGAGCCAGTGAACCAACCTTTTATCAACAGTACACACCTTATCAACTCATTGTTTACTTCAGATATCTCAGATTCTTTGTGGATGGTAAGATTGTGTTTTTAAAAGTTTACATACAGGGATGTAAGGAACCGGGGGCCTGTGCTCAAGTTAAGCCAGGTTGAATAGGGTTAGTACTTGGATGAGTGATCACCTTAGCTTCATGTGAGTAGTAGACTTGTTGATTCTCTCCTGTGCCTGTAGATTTTTACCGGGTTCTTCGGTTTTCCTCTCTTTGCAAATCACCATAGTTTACCCATGCTGTTTATTCTACGGGCTAGTTCCATCAAGAGGCGAGGGTCATTGGGTTATCAGTATCTAAATACCGTCATAAATTACCCTGAATAAATAAAGTTGCTTTTATTACCTTTTTTCTCAACTCGTTTGATAATCCATGTATTGTTATACAATAAGCTAAATGTTTTGCACGTTTTCATTGGTCGAGAGCCATGATCTATTACTGGACAGATGCAGGGATTTCGTCACAACTTGTTCTGATTGCTGTGAACCAATGAAAATCGCAATGTCACGAACCAATCATATTGCTTGTTTTGTATAGATCATGGATTACGTCAGATGGCGTGCTTCATCTTTTTCAATGCCCCGGAAGTTCGGCGGGAAATTCAATAAATCAAAAGTTGTTTTTTTAAACTTTTTCATTGTATAAAACAAATAGATTCCATTTTCCCTTTGTCTGTTCAGTTATAGATGCATAGAGGACGTCACAACGTGGTAAGAACATCAGTGACCCGTGGGCCACTTTTTTGTTCTTACCACGTTGTGACGTCATCTGTGCATCTATAACTGAACAGACAACGGCAAAATGGAATCTATTTGTTAAACAGTACATTGTTCAATCATGTAATATATCCTCATCCAGCACGAGTCAGTGTTCTTCCTTCAGGGGCTCTGGAAGCAGCGGGTGTCCGGACACCCATACGTTCTGGACTGTGGCCTGTGGGTGTCCTACATAAGAAGGACACCCACAATATTTTAGCAAATTTTAAACAAATTGATAATTGGTGTTGTTGACGCGAAGTACATCTTTTCGCTTTTTTATACATAAGTATTTTACATAATTATTATGAGGTGACGCATTGACAGCATTCTCGTCCCCAGGTGTTTATCCGGCGCGGTCAAGATGCATGTGACCAAGGCTTGGTCACTAAGCTGTACAAGCTTGTAGAACTGTAACTCTTCACAAATTGTTCAGTATATTGTTCAATAATAAACGTTCTTGAAGTTGTTGTGAACTTGTGATTTTATCTTATATGTTATGTATATATAGTTATCTATTATATTCCCTGAAGGGTGTGGCCCTGTTTATGGCATTCTGCGAGACGCATGACACCCACAACTTTGAAAAGCTTCCAAGAGCCCCTGCCTCCAATGTCTAAATGCAGCCAAGCAGGTTGAAGATATGAGGTGAAGCTGAATATTTTTTAACCAGCATGGCTGTATTTAGACATCAGAGGATGAACACTGACGAGTGTTGGATATAGCTTCTCAAACCGAACGAATTAATATTTTAAGAGAAAATCGACCTCAAAATTTGCTAAATTTGACTATAATCTTCCTCCGATTTCTTTTGAATTTTCCTCATGAAGTATTGGTGATTTGAGAAGATATTTTCCAAGACAAGGCATTTTAGAAATTTTCTGATTTTTCTATAGGAACAGTGTTGTTTCTCACAAGTCCAGATGATCCCCACCTATCAATTTCTCGGCTTTCCCAGAAGATAGAAACTCAACCTAATGTTTGCTATGGTAACTTCAGACTAGTCGGTAACAAGGTCAGTATTGTTTAGTTAATTTTGGAACTTTTCATATGAAAGAATACTGCCTTATTCTATTATGCCAGAGGTTCCAGTGTAACTGTAAGCACTGTGAGAATATGGAGCACACATTGGCAACTTAATTATTTCTTAGAAGGACAACAAATCCCTAAAGGTGATGGTAAACTGATACTGTACCGTCGCCCTGGGCATTTATTGAAAAAATTGAGCTCTAAAGGGGGGGGGGCATTTATTAGAGGCCTTTATTCCAAAATTTGATATTTCAATAAAAAACACGTCATACAAATGTTCACACAATCTCATGATTTTTTTTTAATAAGATGAAGGTAATTGGACAAACACTGGGGTTATATAATGTAGATGAATGTAAATTTGCGAAGTACACTGTATGTGGTATATGGCCTTAGGCCAAAATGCGCATCTTGCTATTAAGTAGTTTAGTTTTAGGGGGGTTATTGGAGGGGGGTGTTTATTAAATCTTTTTTATTAGTAGACTAGAGGGGGTGTCTATTGGTGAACCTAGCGGTCTTAGCTCTAGCAGTGTAGCACTATCATGGCTGTTGGAGTGGGAAATTTTGAGTGCTTGATCCTGCAAACCAATTGGCTTTATTCCCATGCATGTATAAAGTTGCCAAATTAATTTAATACTGCTGGCAATTATTATGATTTAAAGATTGCACAATAATAGTGTGATGTTAGAATATTTTCAAAAATTAAAAGACTTTGGAACCATCAAGTCTACCTCACTTAAAGGCCAAAAATAAATACCTGGGTTTCCTATTTCTCTTCACAAAAACTTAGGTAGGGTTACCCTGGGTGCCAGAGGTTCTTCTGCACTCGCAGGGGGGTTAGCAGGGGATTATAGGGGATATTTGAGGGGTAGCTTCCTCGTGTGTCCCCATTATTCCCCATGAGCATCAAAAAAACCCTGGCACCCAGGGTAAGGTAGGGTAGGTTGGATTTCTTTTTTTTAAATTTTTTTTAATTTTTTTTAATTTAGTGCCTAGGAATAACAATAATATTCTTTCCAACACCAAATGTCAATTACACTAGCACATCTATTAAAGCTAATTTTGAGCACATTACTAGGTTCTGACACCACGCTTGCTATCCCAAGATGCAAATCATGCTGCAACTCGGGCCCATGCTCCTTAAAAATTCAATACAAAGATTAGGGTCGGCATTTTGCTAGCAAAAAACTAGGTAGGGTCAGGAAACCGGAAACCCAGGTGGGTTTTTTTTTTGCCTAATCATAGAGAACAAGTGGTGAAAATTGCAGATGTGAGTTCATAGTACCTGTACCACTTCTTAACAGCAGTTTTCTCTCCTTTCCCACTCTACATAACTTATAGAAATATAATCCTGGGGCCAAGGTAATATTGTATGTACTGTTTGTAAATTGTAATCATTGTTTACTAGGTTCTCATTGTAACCCAAAAACCTGAGAATGTTGGCAGTTCTACACGGAAAAGAGGTCGAAGACCAGTGCCACAGAACACTGAAAGAGTTTTTCATGTGGTAAGACCATGCTTTTTATCTGTGCTTTTTATCTACAGTACTGTAGATAAAAAGCACAGATGATGTAGTAGTTCCTTTTGGTCATGACAGTAAAAAGTATAAATGAGTGTTTACTCACTCTCCACAAACCTACCCACAATGCCGAGTGAGAAGCCCCACCTCTCAAACCCTGAACTACCACACCTTAGCACAAGACTACATGTGGGACAGAGATAGGGCTTGACCCCCCCCCCCCCCCCCCCCCCCCCCCAAAGCCCCCCAAAAAATCAGGCCAAATGTTGTTATATTTGGTATTTTATAACAAAACTCTTAAATCTCTTCTCAAAATGGAGAAAATGCCATTTCAGAGAAAATTCAAAAATGTCCAGGGGAGCATGCCCCAAACCTCCCTATACGTGCTCTCATGCCTTCAGCCCTCACTTTCAGCCCCCCCCCTTTTAAATTCATTCCTACGCAGTTTGCACCTCAGTTTTGAAGTGCCTATGAAGCGAAAATTAAGTTTGTCTTATATGAAAAAAAACCACTTAAAATAACAGAGTAACATTTTTTGCAGTTTTTCGTTTCCTCACCTTGTTCTTGAGATATTTCATTTTGTTTGGTATATGCAAATTAAACATTTTAATATCACATGTGCATAATGAGTTATCGAAAAAGTTATATCTCTGCTATTGTCAAATATAATCACTTGCAAATCTACATGTTTAGTGTTCTGGGTGAAACACAGGCACATGCTTCCCTCGAATTATTTTGGTTTGATAATAGCAAAGATATATAGCTTTTTTTTATAAATAACTCATGCACATGTGACGTCAAAATGTTTAATTTTCATATCAAACAAACTGATTGGAATTGATTGGAGTGATTGAGACATAAAGAGGACATGTTATATGCATTACTTTAAAATTCTGATTAATTTATGTTGTCTCATAATTCAAATAAGTATAAAATAATGCCTAACAAGTTCTTTCTCGTTCACAGGAACTGCAATTACAAAACACAAAGAAAATACGAAACAGTCGCCTCACCTGGATTCAGTACACCTGCCATACATTTTATAGGTAAATATATCTTCACTATAGCTTTTATTTCCATACCAGGGACATCACAGTAACCATATATTCGTTATTTTCTTCTTTTAAAGGTCAACTGGACAGACAACAGTATCGCAGTTCGATCTCAACCACCAATTCACTCCTTTCTATTTCTCACGTGTCAAGAGCTTCGAGATGCCAACCTCGCTTCCTTTGGGACTGGGCCGACCATGACGTGGTCACGTGGGTGCACGCACAAAAAATGTATCAATATATGTTATATACCATATAAACTGTGATGAAATTTCGCCGCATGTTTAACGAGAAATTGTTAGTGTATTACTAGAATGCGCAATTACATTTTGTTAGTTTTTGTACGTTTAACCAATTGTTGTGACGAGTAAAATGTTAATGCAGCGTTTTTGCGTCTACGTTGTAAGCAAGGTCGACGCTGTGCCATCAACAATTTGTTTGCTACGTCTTGCTACGTAGCTTTTGTTGAAATTTGGAAAACATAACCGCGCCCTTTTTCCCCTCGCGTCTACTTCAAAACCTTTGAAGATTCGCTATAGTCACTTTAGCAAATTTTCAAAACCTTTTTCGAAAAAAATGTGTTTTGCTGTACAAGCTGTCGTAAGTTAAAGGTGCCCTCCAGTCCGTTCTGCGCGTGTACGAAACTAATGTTTACATGATTTACATCTCTATTTAGAAAAAATATATACTGATACCTTATTCAAGATTGTAAGCTTTTTTTGCTTCCTCTTCATTACTTGTACCCAAAACAAAACATTTTCAGAAGAAAATGCCATGTTGTTTCTAACCAGTGAACTCTATATAGAGTTCACTGTTTCTAACGGTTTACACTGAGTTGAGTACTTCATGTAATTATCTACGAATGTCATGTTTGAGGGTCCTCATAAACAAAGATTCAGATCATGCGCAGAACGGACTGAACAGCACCTTTAAACTCAAAGAAAAACTCTGAGCTCCAGACGGGGCTCGAATCCACAACCTTCCGAATGCCAGCCGGACGCTCTCACCATCGAGCCACTGGAATCGAGGTTGTAAGCTCAAGCTGAAAACACTAACAACATACTTTAAAGTGCACATGAAACGAAAATTAAGTCTGTCTTATTTGAAAGAACACTTAAAATGGTAGAGTAACATATTTTGCAGTTTTTCGTCTCTTTGCTTCGTTCTTGAGATATTTCAGTTTGTTTGATGTAAATGTCGCATGTTGCGACGTCACACGTGCATAATGATTAGCGGAACAAGTTATATATCTTTGCTATTGTTAAATATAATCACTTGAAAATCTACATATTTAGTGTTCTGGGCGAGACACACGCTGTCACGCACATGCTTCCCTCGAATTATTTTGGTTTGATAATAGCAAAGATATACAACTTTTTTCAATAACTCATTATGCACAAATGTTTAATTTGCATATCAAACAAACTGAAATATCTCAAGAACGAAGCAAGGAAACGAAAAACTTCAAAACATGTTACTCTATCATTTTAAGTGTTCTTTCAAATAAGACAAACTTAATTTTCGTTTCATAGGCACTTTAAACATTTGCTAGTCACTAGTAAATCTTTGAAGAGTCTCTACGGTTATTAGTAAATCTTCAAAACCTCTTTATATATTCGCTAGTCATTAGCCTGCGCCGCAGACGTCCAGTCACCAGTAAATCTTCAAAATCTTTGAATATACGCTAGTCACTAACGAACTTCAATAAAAAAAGATACTCTAAATTTATTCACAGCATAAAATCCAAATAATTTTTTATATATAAGTACGGTTTCAAGTCGGGTAATAAATATTGCAAAAAAATCACAGATTATCGTTAAAAACTTAGACAGAAAAAGTCATATTGCAACTCAACCTTTAGACACTCGAGCATATATTAAGTCGCCGTACAACACGCCACACGACCGACTGACTCACTCAATTACGTCGTCGGTTCTTCGGAATTCGCCGAGCCCGGTCGGGACCGTATCCTATTATCAAGAATGTCTTTAATCTGAGTTAAAATCGTCGAGTCTATCTGGTTCATGGGCATTAACGTCATATCAATTAACTTTTCATTTTCTTTCACGACATCAAGTAGTATACGACCACCTTCGTCTCCAATACGGTTAGCTTCGAGATCAACCGAGCGAAGACTCGTGCAGTGTCGGAGACCTTCGGCAATCACCGTCACGTCCTCATCAGTTATTTTGTTATAATCTAAACTTAAGGTGTGCAGTTTCTTGTTCTTCTTCAAGGCCTCTGAAATTTCCCGCCATCCTTTGCGCGTAATTTGATTGGCGCTTAAGTTCAGGTCGGTGATGGTGTTGTTCGATTCCAGTAACCTCGAGATTTGGGTTGCGCCGTCATCCCCGAGCCCGCAGTCACCAATATCCAGCGTTGACACGGCAGTCGCTTCATTCTCGAGAACAGCGTCGACGATCAAAACTACTCCTTGGTCACCCAAAGGGTTGCCATGGAGACTAAGAAAGAACATAGTTAAACGTTATAAACGATCTTGTCCTCGTAGTCATTGAGGAGGTTAAGCCTGAAATCCGATAAGCTTGCTAATTCGAATGCGAATACTGAAACTGCGAAACATGGCGAGTAATATAAACCTCGAAGACGTCTTACTTCTGCAAGCATATGATGATGACATTATAGACCAGGAAGAGCTAGGAAAATTAGAGCGACCAGATCCCATATTCGGTCTGCATCATCCCATCAAACTGACTTCCGAAATTCGGTCTACTTCGGAAGTGATGACTACCGAAATCCCATCGTTAAATGATCTACTGCGCATGATCAGAACCGTATTCAGTACTTATTGGTACTCGCATCGGAAGTTGAACTTAACCTCGCTATTAATAATGCACGAGGAAAACATAAAGAAACAGACTAAACATAGATTAAAGCTATTAATAATTCACGAGGAAAACATAAAGAAACAGACTAAACATAGATTAAAACTATTAATAATTCACGAGGAAAACATAAAGAAACATAGACTAAACATAGATTAAAACTATAATTAATTCACGAGGAAAACATAAAGAAATATAGAGAAAAAATAAAAAGACGTTTACTTACAGTAACATCTTTATAGCTGTATTATTCCTTATTGCATCGGCAACATGACGAGCACCGTCTGGTCCAATGTTATTCACGTTTAGATTGAGCATCTAACCACAAGAAAAAATTGAAGTGAATTATTATATGGCAGTGACGTCATTCTTTCTTATATGACAAAAAAAACGCAGAAATTATGCCATAGTAATGGTGGGAAAATAGGTATTTCATACTAGGCTCTTGTAAACCGAGAATATTACGGAACCCACCGAAGTGTCGAATGGAGTAAAAAATTTGAATCACACAAACGTCGACAATTGTTGAAAGTTTTAAAAAATACATCCGATAAACAAATGTAAGGATTAGCTGCAGAAACGCTCTCAGCGGTGATTTTGTAGTGAGAAATATACTGACAGATTTCTAAGATGTATGTTGTCAGTAGTATGGCCTTTAAAATGAGCAATAAACATTTTCTCAAGTCGTCAATGTCTTTGTTAACCTCATTTATTTCCAAATTCGTTGACGTTTGTGGGCGTGACAGCGATGCGAAATTTTCACGTCATTCCACACCGGTGGTTTCCGTAATAATAAATATCGAAGATATCGAGTCATATAATACATATTTCATTGAATGGTTTGACCGCTTGGGAATGACGTCGTTGTCGAGCTTGGAACTAATGTGAGTAGAGTTGTAGTTGATCTCTCCTGTGCTTCGAGGGTTTTACGCCGGGTTCTCCGGTTTTCCTCTCTTCGTAAAATCAACACCTACATCATGGTAGTTATGTTCAATTGGGACATTTAGCCTGTTTGACCACCAGTTGCTACAGGCAACAAAGGTATTAAATCTAAATCGATATGATCGGGCAACACTCGTTTTTTTGCATTTCCGTAAATATTTTACAAAATGCATCCGAAATTCGTAATATACCTGGTATTATCGGTCAAAGCAACAAATCAATGAGATATATTTATTATTTATAGGGGTAAAAGACCGTTCACAGAGAAAAATAAGAGAAGCAGAGACAAAGAAAACAACAACACAATAAGAACAAGAACATACAATAGCAGGAGCAACAGCAGCAGCACCACCACCGCCACAGCAACAACTTCACCACCAACAACTACTACAAGAGCAGCAACAACACCATCAACAACAACAGCAGTAACCTCACCATTACCACCACCACCACCAACACCACCACCAAGTAACCTCACCACTACCAACACAACAACAGCAGCACCAACACCACTACCAACAGCAGCAATCTCACCATTAACAAAACCAACAACAGCAGCGGCAACCTATTAAACCACCAATAACAACAACAGCAACACCAACTACAACAACTTCACCACCACCACCAATAACAACAACAACAACAACAACAACAACAACAACAACAACAACAAAAACAAAACCAACAGCTGCAACAGCAGCACCACTAACAACCTCATCACCGACACTACCACCACCAACAACGCTCCACAGACAACAGCAGTAGCAACATCAACAGTACCAGTCCACCACAAAACACAAACAAACAACCAGTAAAGTCATACCTTGACGTTAGTACTGTTTTTCAAGACACTGCTCAATTGTTTAACACCTTCGTCCCCGAGAGACACATTACGTAAGGTCAAAGAACCCACTTCGGCATTATTTTCCACCATAGACGCTACTTCCTCAACCTTAAAACGATTGATTCATAAAGACTTTAATTTAATACTTTTCAAAATACCACTGTAAACCTAATATATTTCTTTTGGCAAAACTACTCTTCCTGAAAAATGCGAACCTACCAACATACCTATAAGATCTCAGAATAAAACGCTTTAATAATAAATGGCAGCGCTTTCAAACAGCGATCGTATAGAACATCTACGTACGGTAAATCATACTAAATAAGAGCTCCAAGAATTTGGAATGTGCTGCCTCAAGGAATAACCTGGACTACCAATCTTTCAAATTTCAAAAACAAACTAAAAGAATACTACCATTCTGCTATTCTCTCTACATATCATTCTGAAGACCCACGCACCTGGAAATCAATTTGTATTAAATGTAACTCTGTCCGTAGTCTATGTGTTCTCCCTACTTGTTGACAAAATTCGTTGAAGAAAAGTTGAGAATTTCGAAATGAAACTTCGCACAATTACCAACTACCATAATATCTTTAGGATTATGCAGAAATATTACCAACAATATTTTCATTAGAGAACCACTTTAAAGAGATCTCCGCATGTTTCAACAAATAGGCATCGCCATCTTGAATTTGATGAATGACGCAAAATAGTTGCACTTCTTATTTCAAAACAAGGGTTTCATTGTTTTAGGGCAGTAAGTGCAACCATTTTACGAAAAGATTAATAAACAGTTTATTTAACCCTTTGACAAATAGACATTACCAGAAATTAATGACAAAATGGCCACCGCTTGAAAGTCAATTTACATATATTCCTTAGAAGATCATGGCGTCCCATTTTGAACAGTAAACATATAAGGCGAATATATTAAAGTGAGAATTATGCTTATCGAGTAGCTTGCCAAGTATTTGCCGACCTCTTGATCTAAACAACAACCATTATCCAATCATTTAGTCACCTATTTATTTTCATCAGGTATATCTGCGATCTGCCAAATTGTGTTGAAATAGTAAACAAATATAAGCAGGTCATGCACCATTGGATTGCGGTAAGATTTTGTTTGATACTTTCAAAATCGTCTTTGGTAACCTTTATCTTGCATGTAATAGATTACATATTGACCAAATTGGCTGAAGTTGTATACCTCCAATTCAACAACTACCCAACTTGTAATGATAACAAGACAATATGCCTTTTGAACTCACCATGATTGATGGAGGCTCAAACATTGACAAACGATAGCTCGAGAGATATAGTCATTTGGCAGATCGTTGCTATACCCATTACCTGATTTAAACATACAGTATAAGGAAATAAATAATTTGAAAGTCGCTGTGCGAGATACTCAATTAGCTGAATTTTCATTTTCTATTTAACAAATAGATTCCATTTTGCCGTTGTCTGTTCAGTTATAGATGCACAGATGACGTCACAACGTGGTAAGAACAAAAAAGTGGCCCACGAGACGCAGTCGAGTGGGTCACTGATGTTCTTACCACGTTGTGACGTCTTCTGTGCATCTGTAACTGAACAGACAACAAAAAAATGGAATCTATTTGTTTTATACAATAAAAGTTTAAAAGGTTTTTGTCGAAACTCTTGCCGGATTTTGGGGCATGAAAAAGGAAAAAAGCAAGTCAGCTGACGTGATCTGACGTGACCATGCGTCTGTCCTCTAATAGATCATGGGCAACAACCAATGAAAACACGCATAGCAACCAGGGTATTGTATAAATATATTTACTGTTCGAAACTGGATGCCATTTTATAAAGGCTATATGTAAATTAACCCTTAAGCGGCGGCCATTTTGTCGTCAATTTCTGGTAATGATCTCTGGCGTTAAAGTGCTTATTATGAAATTTTTGCTTTTTATATTATTTGATAATATAAAAAAAATAGAAAATTTTGATATTCGTATTTCGTACATATGTTCATTTAATATTTACGTCTTTGGAAAACACTTTATTTTTTTTCAGTTCAAAGTTGATAGCTAGGGCCGTGAAACGTCAACACAATAACGCGGCTACAACAACTATTTGACGTCACACGGTGGATCATTTCATAAATTTGTTTAGGCTTGATCCACCTTGTGACATCACAGGTATTGTTACTCGTCTCAGTCCTTGCTGACATTTTGACTTAAGAAATGCTACGGTTTGGCAAGTTTAAATATAAAAACAAAGCACTTTCTAAACACATAAAAACAAAGTGAGCACATGTAGCAATATCAGCGATTTCTATATTTTTATATTATGAAATAAAGAAATTAGCGAAAATTTCATTTCATAAGCACTTTAAGCCTTGTGTCCAGTCACGGCAGAAACAGGATGATCGCAGTGAGATGCGAGATCCTAATTAAAAAGTAATCGCAATAGTTGTTTTTTTCGTTGTGAATTATTTTTAATTAAAGCAAGTACTCGCAGCGATCCTGTTTCAGCGATGACAGGAAAAGAGGTTTTAGACAGAGTAAAAACCCGTTAAAGTTGTCTCACAACAACACTGCAAGTGAAAGAATTAACATCGACCTAACTCCACAACACAAAAACACAGAATATATACAGTATACAGACAGGGCCGGACTAAGACTGTGGGGGGCCAGGGGCCACATTTTTGTGGGGGCCCTTTTCCAATTCCAATCGGTCTTACAAATTACAATATAATAAAATAAAGACACTGAATCACTGGTGTTCACCAAAGAACCCTTTATATATTACGGCTCAGAAATACGTTTTACAAAACACTGAGATACGTCGTACAAAAAATAACGTTGAACAAACAGAAACGTTAGTAACTTAGTATTAATTGGGTTGTTAAATAAAATACTCCAAAATGTGGGGGGCCCCAAATGTGGGGGACCCGGGGCCCAGGCCCCGGTGGCCCCGCCCTTAATCCGCCGCTGTATACAGAAAAGCTGCACGAGTCTTACCTGAGAAGAGTTCAGCGCAACGCTTGCAATTTCCAAATCTTTTTGTCCTTCAACCAACGGTTTTACTGATCCTTCATGTTTAGTTCCGGGTTTTGTCCCAACAGCTTTGAGCGCACGTTCTGGGATCTCTTCTCCGCCGACTCCGTCAGGATCGTTACCTGGATCTAAATCAATGTCTGTGTCAGTTTCTCTTGCTTCTGAAAAGAGAAAAGAATCACTTGTTAGAGTGTGATATAAACCGCTTGACGGACAGATTGACAAACCAGCCAGCCTGACAACCAACCAGTCCATTACTTTCTCCATACTGCTCTCTCCAACCATCCAATTAACCATCCAACCAACCAACCAACCAACCAACCTATCAACCAACCATCTAACCATCCATCCATCCAACCAACCAACCAACCTACGAACCAACCAACCAACCATTCGTCCATCCAACCAACCTAACAACATATCAACCAACCTGCCTATCAACCAACCATCCAACCAACGTATCAACCAACCATCTAACCATCCATCCATCCATCCATCCAACCAACCCACCAACCTATCAACCAATCATCTAACCATCCATCCAACCAACCCACAAACCAACCAATTATCAACCAACCAACTAAGCAACCAGTTAACTAACCAGCCAACCAACCAATTAACCAACCAACCAACCAACCAATCAATCAACCAGCTAATCAATCAAATTAATCAATCAATCCGTCAGTCAATCAATCAATCAATCAATCACTTGCTACCTTTCTCGGATTCGTTCTGTTTACTACCACTATCACTGTCACTTGGTTCAGGAGAGATCATGACCGCTTGTTCCGTTGCGTTATTTCCTAAGTTGGCATCACCTAAAACAACAAATAACGTGAAAAGTGTAAAACTTTAGTGGTGGTAGTAGTTGTTGTGGTGGTAGTGGTGGTGGTTGTATAGTCGTAACGATAATAGTGGTGGTAATGGTGATAGTGGTGGTAGTGGTAAAGGTAATGGTTGTAATGGCGGTAGTGGTGATGGTAGTGGTAGTAGTAGTGGTAGTAGTGACAGTGGTGGTAGTAGTGGTGGTAATGTAGTAGCTGTGGTAGTGGTAGTAGTGACAGTGGTAGTAGTGGTGGTAGTAGTGGTGGTAGTGTAGTAGTTGTGGTAGTGGTGGTAGTAGTGGTAGTGGTAGTAGTGATAGTGGTAGTAGTGATAGTGGTAGTAGTGACAGTGGTAGTAGTGACAGCGGTAATGTAGTAGCTGTGGTAGTGGTGGTAGTAGTGATAGTAGTGACAGTGGTAGTAGTGGTGGTAATGTAGTAGCTGTGGCAGTGGTGGTAGTAGTGATAGTGGTAATAGTGACAGTGGTAGTAGCGATAGTGGTAGTAGTGACAGTGGTAATGTAGTAGCTGTGGTAGTGGTGGTAGTGTGATAGTGGTGGTAGTGTGATAGTAGTGACAGTGCATGGTAGTAGTGTAGTAGCTGCGGTAGTGTAGTGGTGGTAGTGGTAACGGTGGTAACGGCGATAGTTCTAATAGTAGTGGTGAAGATCTTAGTATAGTAGTGGTGATAGTACTACTGATAATGGTAAAGTAGTTGTAGTAGTGGTGATTGTGATAATGGCAGTAGTAGTGGCAGCAGTAGTGGTGGCAGCAGTAGTAGTGGCAGCAGTAGTGGTGGCAGCAGTAGTAGTGGCAGCAGTAGTGGTGGCAGCAGTAGAGGTGGCAGCAGTGGTGGTAGTCGTAGTAATCGTGAAAGTGACATAAGTAGTAAGTACCCTCACTCGTTTCTTTGACGTCTTTACTGACAGCTTGCTCTAAGCGAGAAGTTCCATCCTGAAATCAGAAACAGAAACACAAAGTTAGTGGAGCAGTTAATTCAGTCATATTTCTAGCCACAGAACAATATTGAAAAATTTTCCAACTTAGGGGATGATTACATGGACCGGGCTAGCCCGCATCCTATATAAATCGCACGATTATTTAACATTTCAATTACATGGCAAGCGGGCCAACCCAGTCGCAACCAGGCTAGCCCGCTTAACCGGGATGAAAATGTCCATATAATCGTTTCGTCCCGGTAAAGCAGCTGAAAAACTGTTGAACTCGTTCCGATACGCGTTCGTTTAAGGCTTCATGAAAGGAACTGGAATAGAGCATCAAAACGTTGTTTGTGTGTGATCGTAGCGAAGGTTTAATAAACGAATGGATCGTTTTCACTCACGTGATCGGTGGCCCCATTGGGGTGGTGAAACAATACGAAATGTTTGAATAAGAACAGAGTTAAATTCCCATAGGATAAAGGTTGTGCACCAATATGGCCGCCATTTCATTGTTTCTGTGCACCAATATGGCCGCCGTGACGTCAGATGAAAACCAAGAATTAGTCTTCGTGAAGACGCTTTCGCAGGCTAGTATAGCAAGACAATAACAATTTTTTTATTAACGATACTATCGACATAAATAACAGTATAAAACTGCAAAAGTAACGTAACTTTACACAAATAAAGCAACATTTACTGGACGGGGGGGTTCGGAGTAGGGACAAATTTTGGGGGAGGGACAAATTTCATTCGACACTTACTTACTGGACCAGTTCGGTCAATGTAATCACCCTCTTTAAACGTACCTCAACGTCGTTCCCGTTACTCGGTGTTTCTTGGTTTGTCTTGTCATCTGGGTGAGACTTCTTGTCAACAGCCTCCCCAGTCTCCTCTTCCTTTCTCTCCATGCTCTCCTCTTTTCCATGTTCTTCGTCACTTTTCGCATGTTCAGTACTTCCACCAGATTCAACTGATCCATCCTCGTCATTCTCCACTTGCTGGGTTTCCAGTTTCTCCTTTTTCCCTTCCTTTTCTGTTTCGTCGATTGTCCCTACTTCACCAGCCTTATCCTCTTGTTTTCCACCCTTATCGCCATTGTCCTCGGGTTCCTCATGATCCTTTTTGTTCCCCGTATCCTCGACAACAGCATCCTCACTTGCACTTCTGTCACCGACTTCTTTCAGTTCCTCACTACTCCCGTCACGTTTGTCCTCCTCGCGCTTCTCGTCGTCACCCTTACTATCCCCGACTTCCCCCTTGTCCTCGTTACCCTTACTATCGCCGACTTCCCCCTTGTCCTCGTCATCCTTGCTATCCCCAACTTTCCTGTCTTCATTCTCGTTCCCAGATTCTTTGTTTCCAAGATTCTCATCTCCATGACCATCATCTCCTTCACTTGTCGCGCCTACCGCCTGTGCCTCAACATTTCCTTCATGATCCTCATTTATCCCTTCATACTCTTCGTTATCCCTCATGTCCTCTCCACCCTTGTTTTCTTCGACGCCGACGTAAACTTTGACCTGTTCGTTAAATGAGACGGTTTTCTTTGGTTTTCCTTCATCGTCCGAAAGTTCTGGGGTCTAAACGGTTTAGAAAACAATATTATTGCAACGGAGGATATAGTATTGGGTTCTTTCAACCCTTCACAGTCAAACCGGATGTTCTTTCCCTCGCATTTTAAATATTGAACTTCACATAATATGAAGTTCTATTGAAAGTCAGAACAACTAACTCTAAGTAAACTTCATGTTATGTGAAGTTCGACATTTAAAATGCGAATTTTTAACAACTTGCCAAGGAGTCGCCGTGTATCGTTAGCTAGTCAACATTGCAATGTTGCTTTCATTGATATTGCAAGCTCGCGCGGTAAATAACATCCGGTTTGACTGTAACAGGCAATCGGACATTTTTGTCCCCACGTATATATTTTACTCTGGCTAACGCCAGACGATTTTACTTGTAAACTGGGTACCTCTTGCAGAAACGTGCCTGTAAAAGGGTTAAGTTTGTTTTTGTTGTAATACCGTTTGCCGAAACTTCTTTTCTTTTATCACCCGACTTCCGATTTCCGCCTGGTGTTTAGTAATCACAGTGATATAGTGATGATGATGATGATTATGATGATGATGATGATGATGATGATGATGATGATGATTATGATGATGATGATGATTATGATGATGATGATGATGATGATGATGATGATGATGATGATAATGATAATGATGATAATGATGATGTTGTTGGTGATGATGATGATAATGATGATTATAATGGTGACGATGATTTTATAATAATACAACGAAAAAGTTTAAAATTTTTTAAATATTTCATTTTTACCAAACATATTTCATTTATTTAGTGATTAATGCATTATATTGTTATAGTTTATATTTTTTATTTATAAATTAAGCGATTGTAGAATACCTGTCAACTAGTATTTACAGGCGAAACTTGAAGTGCCTATGAAACGAAATTTCACTTCAGTTTTTAAAGATTGTATTTGGAAGTACGCCTAAGATAATGAAAAATGGCTTTTACATGCCTTTCAAATCTTATCCCATTCTTGAGTTATTGGCTATGCAATTTGAGCAATGACGTCACACGTTGTATGTGGGAGAAAACGGAAAATCGGTCATCTCTTTGGAATGGTTTGACTAAACTGAATCAAACGTTGGAAATTTCCCTTGGGGTATGGTCTGATTACATCTGCAACGCGTGGTTTCGTGTAGTTAAACCAATCCAAAGATATGACTTATTTTCCGTTTTCTTCCACATAGAACGTGTGACGTCATTGCTCTACAACATAAAGTATAAAGATGACACCGCATATGCTGTATTTTATTCAATTGGACGAGTTGACAAAGCAATTCTATTTGGGAATTTTTGGGCAATTTGTCACTATTGAAGGCCGATTAGCAAGCCTAAATCGTAAACATGGACGTGTATTCTGTAATCTAACTAAATTACATAACACTGCGTAACAAGATTGTTTTAATAAATATTTTATTCTTATGTAAAGTTAAATTTATATTTTATATACTTTAACATATTATATTAATTTAATAATTAGTTTAAGTCCTGAATACATAGTACATTTAGGCTACAACGTTTAAATTATTTAAACTATTGTTTTATGTAATATTTAAAACACGTGATGCGAGTGTTTTGAATGGCTTCAAAAACGATTCGTTATTGGATGTTATATTCATTAGTATTCTTTATATAAAATTGTTTGTTCATTAGTATTCTTTATATAAAATTGTATGTTCAATAGTATTCTTTCTGACGTCAAGACGTTTTATCAGGTATAAAACCACGGACATGGTACTGTTTCCTTTGTGTTTTCCTCGTGAATTATTAATGAGTTTTTGAACTATGTTTTATGTATGTGTTATTTTTAACTAAAGGTAATATGTTATACTGTTTAAAGGGCTTATGTAGCGAAAAATAAGTTCGGGAGAGACTCTTATTTCAAAGAACTTTTGAAGTTATAAAGATTGACGTTTACAGCTCTTCCATATCTCACTTCGTTCTTTAGATATTGAGATTTGCGTGATATGCAAATAACATCACTTAAGACGTAACACTGTATAATGACTTGTTGGAAAATCATGTCTATTCTTGTAATAATTCAAGTAAATCACTTGAAACTTTTCATGTATAGTGTCCTGCGATACACAGAAGCACATGCACAGTTAAAAGTGATTTCGTTAAATAATCTTAAATTGATATTCGAGATTTTCCAACAAGTCATTATGCAGTGTGACGTGTAAGTGATGTTATTTACATATAAAACAAATCTCAATATCTCAAGAACGAAGTGAGATAAGGACAAACTGTAAACGTCTATCTTTATAAATTCAAACGTTTTCTCAAATAAGAGTTTCTCTTTTGAACTTCATCTTCGCTGCATAAGCACTTTAAACTATATGTAGGTTTAAAGCTATTCTTTATTCAATAAACGTCATTGGCTTTAATAAGACTGCAATGCACGAGTAGGCCTTTCAATTCCTAAACTTGACGTTCTTATTCGATCTCAATACCTTGCTTGAGTCAAGTAGAATGCCACTCCGAGAATCCGGTCGCTTCTCACCACTTTCGGAAGCTTGGGCAACCTGTTTCGATGCTTTTGGTGTTTTTTTCGACACTTTCACTGAATCAGCATCGGATTCACTTCTCGATTCTTTCTCGCTGCCTTTCTCTGATCCGTCATCAGAATCACTGGATGACTCCTTGTCTGAGTCGGAATCTTTCTCTGAATCGGAATCCTTGTAAAAAACAAACAATGACGATAATAAAGACAAGGACAATAACCGTGACCGTGACCATGACCATGACCGTCACTGTGACCATGACCAGACGTACCGTGACCGTGACCATAAACATGACCAGGAACGTGACCATGACCGTGACTGTGACCATCACCATGACCGAGACTGTGACCGTGACCATGAACTGACCATGAACGTGACCGTAAACTGACCATGACTGTGACCATGATCATGATCGTGACCGTGACCATGAACTGGCTGACCATGACCATGACCGTGACCATGATCGTTGACGGTGACCATGACCGTGACCATTGACCGTTGACCGTGACCGTGATCATGAACTGACTGACCATGACCGTGACTATGACAATGATCGTTGACGGTGACCATTGACCGTAGACGTTACCGTGACCATGAACTGACTGACCATGACCATGACCGTGACTATGACCATGACCATGACCATGACCGTGACCATGACCATGACCATGACCCCGACCTGACCGTAAGTGTGACCATGACTATGACAATGATCACGATCACGACCATGACCACAATCATGACAATTACCATGACTACGACCGTAACCATAACTGGGACGATGACCATGAGCATGAGCACGACCGTGACCGTGACCACAAAACCGTGACCATAACAATATCTATGTACTTATTACATACAGTACAGACGCATGAAAAAATGGAATCTACCTTGTTTAACAAAATTTTCATCATTTCACTTACCTTATCACTATCCTCGTCTGAATCTTTGTCGGTATCCGAGTGTTTACTGGAACCCTTCTCAGAATCCTTGTCCGAGTCTTTGTCCGTGTCCTTGCTCGATTCTTTGTCGGAATCGATATCAGAATCTTTATGAGAACTCTTTTCAGATTCCACGTCTGACGCCTTTTCAACGTCACTTTCAATAGATTTTACTGAATGTTTATCAGAATCGTCAACACGAGAATCTCTATCAGAATTTTCAGCAGAATCTCTCTCCTTATCCGAGGCGGACTCTTTACCTCGATCTAAATCAGCAACAGTTTTCAAAATTTCCACACTGGACTGTTTTTCTGACTCCTGCCTCAGATCTTTCTCAGTATCTGTGTCCAAATCTTTACTAGCCTCCTCAGGCTCACTTTCTGAATATCTCTTGGACGCTGGCTTGACATCATCTGACTCGTCGCCGTAGTCTTTTCTCGAGTCCCTTACATGTTCCTTGTCAGAGTCTGTTCTTAAATACGTCGTGGATCCATATTCTAACTCGTGATCTGAATCTTTTTTAGAATCTCGCTTTAAATCGGTCGATTTCTCCGACTCCTCATCCGAATCTTTCTCGGATTTTTTCTCGGATTCTTCCTCAGATTTTCTCTCGGAATCTTTCACAGAATCTTTTTCAGATTTTTTTTCGAAATCTTTCTCGGATTCTTTTTCGGAATCTTTGTCAGAGTTCCTTTGCGATTCTCTGTCGGTTTCCTTTTCGGATTCCCTCTCGGAATCTTTGCGAGAAGATTTCTCTTCGTCATCACTGTCTTCGCTTTCACTGGAGCTAGAACTAGAACTCGATTCGCTATCACTGTCTTTTTCTTTCCTGCTTTCATCTTCACTCTTGACTTTGTCATCGTCATCACGTTCGACGTTCTTTTTATCGCTCGCTTCTCTTTCATGCTTCGATAATTCCTCGAATACTTCATTATCTTTTATTTTTACTGTTGTTTCAGTCTCATCCTCAATTTCATCGTCTACGTCTTTTTCTTTGTCATCCAGCTCATCGACCTGTGATGGATTCTCCTCCTCATCTTCATCTTCCTCTTGTTCGTCTTCATCCATCGGTGTATCCTCTGTAGCACTAGCTTCAACTTTATAAGACAAAGAAAAACATTTATAACAGTTTAACTCTTTCACGACCGAGGGCTCTCCACTTGACAAGTAAAATTGTCTGGCATTACACAGAGTAAAATCGTCTAGCGTTAGACAGAGTAAAATCGTCTGGTGTTAGACAGAGTAAAATCGTCTAGCGTTAGACAGAGTAAAATCGTCTGGTGTTAGACAGAGTAAAATCGTCTGGTGTTAGACAGAGTAAAATCGTCTGGTGTTAGGCAAAGTAAAATTGTCTGGCGTTAGACAGAGTAAAATTGTCTGGCGTTAGACAGAGTAAAATAGTCTGGCGTTAGACAGAGTAAAATCGTCTGGCGTTAGACAGAGTAAACTCGTCTGGCGTTAGACAGAGTAAAATAGTCTGGTGTTAGACAGAGTAAAATCGTCTGGCGTTAGACAGAGTAAAATCGTCTGGTGTTAGACAGAGTAAAATAGTCTGGCGTTAGACACAGTAAAATCGTCTGGTGTTAGACAGAGTAAAATAGTCTGGCGTTAGACAGAGTAAAATAGTCTGGTGTTAGACAGAGTAAAATAGTCTGGCGTTAGACAGAGTAAAATAGTCTGGTGTTAGACGCAGTAAAATAGTCTGGCGTTAGACACAGTAAAATAGTCTGGTGTTAGACAGAGTAAAATAGTCTGGCGTTAGACAGAGTAAAATAGTCTGGTGTTAGACACAGTAAAATAGTCTGGTGTTAGACACAGTAAAATAGTCTGGTGTTAGACACAGTAAAATAGTCTGGTGTTAGACAGAGTAAAATAGTCTGGTGTTAGACACAGTAAAATAGTCTGGCGTTAGACACAGTAAAATAGTCTGGTGTTAGACACAGTAAAATAGTCTGGTGTTAGACACAGTAAAATAGTCTGGTGTTAGACACAGTAAAATAGTTCGTTCGAAGACGAACGATACAGTAGGCAAAGAGTTAAGAAGACAAAACTGATTTCTATTGAGCACATCTACATTATAGTGTTTTCAGCTTGAAGTTGTTAAAATTTCAGTTGTTTTTGCCGTACAAGTTGTCTGGGGTTTTCTGAACTTAACTACTTACAGCTTGTAGCAAAAACATCTAAAACCATATCTACATTTAACAAATAAAACATAAAGCTCCGTGCATATGTACTCTTATAAAGGCACGTTTGACGTCATTTGAACACGAAAGAAG
Source organism: Paragorgia papillata (assembly GCA_035771165.1). Lineage (NCBI taxonomy): Eukaryota > Metazoa > Cnidaria > Anthozoa > Scleralcyonacea > Coralliidae > Paragorgia > Paragorgia papillata. Next base: position 2,151,303 of record JAWNZC010000238.1, read on the forward strand.
TTGAGTAGAAACGAAGAAACAGTGTACTTATTGCAATAGATTCAGCAAATCTTGCAAAAAGGAAGAGAAAATTGCCAAAAATATCAGAATGCAAACCATACTAAGAATAACAATGACAAAATATTCTGAATAATTCAATAATGCACGCACAATGGAAATTTTCCTATCGATCAGTTTCTCGCAGTCGACAAGAAAGAAATGCTATTTGATTTGCTTTGTCTAGTTACACACGAACGAGCACACGTCTGACATATATTTCTGGGTTGATTGCCTTTATCTCAAATGGGCGGATGTCCAAAATTGTATGGAGTCCGTGCAGGTTTTCTCCCCTTTCTTCTATCTTGCAAAAGCCTGCGAGCAGGTTAATTAGAAGGTTGCAGGTTCGATCCCTGTCTGGGTCTTAGAAACATATTCTAAACATTTGAACTTGGGAAATATTGTTTCAAAAAATATTAAAATATCCACCTTCATTATCATCTGGCTGGATATCTTCATCTTCCTCGAAATCATCGTCGGCATAACTTTCGCCCAGTTCGTCTCTTTGGTGTATCCCAGAGTCCCCTGTATTATCAGCCTCTACGTTCTCTTTATCCCCAACGTCTTGTTGTTCCCCGCTATCTTCCTCTGAATGTCGATCGGGCTCGAGTGTCGTCGAATTCTTGGAGTCGCTTCTTGGTTCACCTGTGTCATCTTCGTCACGTGGTGTTTGGGTAGTCGTGTCAACCATTAAAGCAGGATCTAAAATTAATGACAAAAACATGTTAGTTTACACAGTGAAGGGGGTGCAGTAAAGCGGAGTGGAGTAGAGAAAAGTGAAGTGAAGTGCAGTGGAGTAGAGTGAAATGGAGTAGAATAGGGTGGAATGGGGTAGAGTGGGTTGGGGAGGGGTGGAGTAGAATGGAGTGGAGTGAAATGGAGTAGAGTGTAGTGTAGTAGAGTGTGGGATGGAGTGGGATGGAGTAGAGTAGAGTGGGTTGTGAGGGATGGAGTAGAGTGGAATGTGAGAGTAAAAGAGAAGTAGAGAGTAAAGTGAAGTGGGGGGGGGGGGGGGAGTGGGATAAAGTAGAGCAGAATGTAGTACATAGAGTATAGTAGAGAACATTACTGTCAAACGTTTGCGCATGCGTGAATTCACTAGCGTAAACATTGCAAGAGAAGTGGGAACTAGCCGTGGCGACAACGACCAGACAGTGAAGACTAAGTAAGACTCGACTATTCATTTGTGTTTTAAAAAAAGGGTAAATAAAATCACAGGGTAACTTCAGAATATGTTACAATATTGACAAAGAAGCCATGCACAAATTACCTACCTTATCTTTTTGGTAGTATGCTTATAATTTTAACTTTTGTGTCGGACTCTCGGATCAGTACAAATACTTCAGTGTTTTCCCGCTCTTTTTTTTGAGGTGCGAGCTCGGACGTCGCGCATGCGCAAAACGTTTGGCAGCGGTGTTATAGTAGAGTGGAGTGGAGTAAAGTGGAGTGTAGTATGTAGACCATACCCTCGTCATCACTTGCCGACGTCACTTTCGTTATGGTAACCTCGTATCTTTCAGTGACGTCATCATTCGCATTGTTCTCATTCCGTGGATCATCTCTTTCAGTCGACTAGAAAAACAGTAAAAATGAATTGAAGTAATTTACGACAAACACCCGCATGCGGGCCAAACAACAGGCAGAAAGGCAGCCATGCGTTCTTATGGACAAGAGCATACTAGCTAGTCTATTGAGAAATGATATGGAAACTCAGCGAGGTTTTTTTGTGATAAATGTATTTTTGGTATAACGAAGCAATCATCCCTTATCTTAGCCTGTAAACAGACTGTCTTTGCAGAGTTGGAAAAAAGATGCGGGTATGCGGGTACCACCCGGAGGAAGGTTTACTTTAGTGAGGAAGGTTTAAAGTGAAAACACGTGAAACAACACATCTGAGAAATCTGAGAAAGTTACAATTGATCAAGCAAGTTGTCGAGAAGAATTGCGATTTGCAGCAAAACATTGGCTAACCAACAATTATGCAGCACTGGCAGTGGTAGCAGTTACATGTGTGAGACATGTACGCTGATGTCTGCTGTGATGTCTGTATCTTCGCAGCAGTCGAGGGTAGTTGGCAGGCTATCAGTCAGCGGAGGTCAGTTATTAGTAGCGATTGTAGTATGCCAAAGCTTACCTAGGAAAACCTAGAAAACCAAAGTACTGTAAAAGTCACGCAGTATTTATGAACGTTGCAAAACACAAAATTCTCGCTATATATTTTGAGGAAGGTTAACTAAACTTAAAAACCCATCCGGAGGAAGGTTGAATACTTCCTTCAACTCTGTGTCTAAGGGGGTATGGCTTTGGGAGAAGTCCAAACCTATTCTCGGCAGTTTACCACCTTTTCACTGTGCTCTATCTAAACCACTGCCTAGACACAGCACCCCTTTTCACAATCATCCAATAGCAGTATTTGGGTGTTCAATCGCTCAACCGCGTTATTAAAATATATAAGCGAAAAACAAAAGCTTTGTGCACGGTGAGGACCGTTTCAACATGAAATCACAGCTCATTATGAACGCTTTACAGTTTGCTGAGTTTCCAGACCATATCCTGATTAACCAGAGTAAAGAAACGTATCCCAGAAAATAGTACTACCATAAAATAAGAATAAAATAGCAGGTATGATAAAGTATTACAGTGCAGCAGTCCATAGCCAACCTCGTCAACTGTCGCTTGCTTGGCGTCAGAATTTGGTGCCATTTCAGATGACTTTCTCTGACTTCGTGACTTCTTGTTTTTCATTGAAAACGCTATCTGACAGCTACAACAAAAAGAAAGAACCATATAAAATAACTCAATAACTGCAAAATCCAGGTTAACAAGGTTTGCAAGAGTTGAGAAATTGGTAGTAAAAACTTCGACGCAATGAACTTTTAATTCCGCTTTGCTTTAATGTGCGTATAGCGGCCTTCTTTCGAGGACGCTAAAAGACTACTACACTACAAGAGGACTGTTTACATGGAAATCGGGACGGGTCGTTTGCCGGGACGGGACGTTAAGACTGTGACAGATACCGTTTCGAGTGTTTATTTTGATTTTTAAGCTGTTTATCCGATATAAATGAGCGATAACGGCTAGTAGGAGACAGCAGCTCTTTATAATACGTCAAATTCTATTTATTTCTCTGTTATTCTGTGGTTTTTACAACTTTCTAGCTGTGTTATGAAACGTCCCGGTCTCAATTGTCCTGCCTGACAACATTCCCATGTAAACCCAAGATGGAAAACGTCCCGTCATGCACGCTTACTTGTCCCGTCCCGGCTCCCACGTAGACAGCCCTTCAGAGTTCAGAATTTAAACGCTACCAAATGAAATAAAGCCCTCTTTTACTTCATTTTCCAGCTTTCCAGAAAGAGACGCCGACTAACTAAAGCTGTGTTCGATCAAGAATCACCGTAGTTGTGGTTTGCATTATCCATCTCACCATTTGCAATTGTCTTGGTTAATCTTGAAAACCAAAACCAGGTAACTGTCTATTTTCTAGTATAAACCAACTAGTGGACTATTACAAATGCTGCATGAATTCTGATTGACTGAGCTACTCACTGTTTATTGGTCATAAACCACTAGTAGCAAAAGAGCGAGTTTCTTAAAAAAATAAAAAATAATGGCAGAAAGCTCGCATTTTGCTAAGGTTTCAGTTTGTTTCTTTGAAATTATAATTTGTCCGACTAGTTTGTTTATACTACTATATATACTCTTCCTCGTTGTCCATGAACGTTAGACAACTCGGTTAGGTCTCGTCGACAATCAGCTCTTAATAATAAGGACTTTAATATCTACGAGGCAACTAGCTCGACGACGCGGACTTAAAAACGTTAAAAAGCAATGCATATTTAAAAGAAGACAAGGTAAATTAACTGCCGTATTTCATGTTTAAGCTTGTTTAAGGACTTTAGACGCTCCAGTTCTTGCTAAAACGGCTGTAGTGTCTGAGCTGAAGTCAACGTTAAGAAACAGCTCTCACGTCTCTGCGTGTTCGCGTCGTTCTGAAGACGTAAAAATGCTGAGTGGCGTAGTTTACAGAATGAGGACGGTATTGATATATACTCTTGTGATTACAAATTATTCATTCACTTTGTTTTCATTAAGAATTATTTTGTTTTTAAGGCGCGTCATCGAGCTTGCCGCGTCGTGGATCTTAAGGTGGCTCATACAGTTTCTTGAAAAATGGAAAATACAAGTTTGAGAGTCCAAAACACGTGCATAAACAATGTAGGGAAAATCGGAAAGAATAAAAGTACATTTATGCAATTATTTGCAAATAGAACATTCTTGACTATCAAAAACTCTGTCACCAAATAGAGTAGATCGGAAAAATAATAGCTAACAAGTGTTTGCTGCTATGGCTATGGCCAATTACCCTTCAAACTAATTTAATTGGAAAAAAAAAAACTTTGGTGACCCCCCCCCCAATTTTTTTTTCATTAAAAGTTTTCTTGAAGTATGAGTAATCAATAGGCCGATTTTAAAAAAATTCTGTAGAACGAATAATATTTTTTTCGGAAAAACCATGTTTGTTAATTTTTAAAAAATTTGGATCTACAGATTTTTTTTTTAAATCGGCCTATTGATTACTCATACTTCAAGAAAAGTTTTAATGGGAAAAAAATGGGGGGTCACAAAAGTTTTTTTCGAATTAAATTAGTTTGAAGGGTAATTGGCAACCATTTTGAAACGTCATTGTTGGCATAGCAACAACTGTTGTCATTTATTTGATAACAGTTTTTTATTGTCAGACTGTTTAACTATGCATAACATTTAGTTTTATTCTTTTTCCGAATTGTGTATGCACGTGCTTTGGACTCTCAAACTTGTATTTTCCATTTTCCAAGAAACTGTATGCAGCCACCTTAAAGTCCCTTAAAGTCACCTATAATATCAACCAACTAGTGTTCTATTACAAATCCGGCTTTCTGATTGGCCGAGCTACTAGTGGTTTATTGGTGATAGACCACTATAGTAGCGTTATCCAATAATAAACCTTCTTATTACTGGAATACTCCTATTCTTACCAATCAGGAGCCACGACATATTCACGCCGCAAGCAAAAGCATCTGCTAAAATTTTTGTACGAGTGAAGAAAACATTGGGTCGAAAGTAATGGAAATATGAATATTCAGTTTGACATTTTCGAATCAGAAAATGAATTCGACTATGCCTATGGAGTATATTCTACACCAAATTTTAAGCAAAGTAATTACAATCTCGTGTTTTGCGAGCAATTGTTTACCATACGCCATCGAACTACTCTATACATTTTGAATGGGGAGACTTCTGCAAACAAAAAGGTAAAGCTATCTGAAAATTTGGAACAACGTTTGATAAGACTTCTTTATATTAAAGAAAAATTGTTTATGGTTGATACTAAAACAATTAGACAACTCGCCCTACCAGCTCATAGAAAACTCGGGCTCGTTGTCTAATTGTTAATCAGGCTCACCGATAACATGGAGCTGCTCCTTCGACATTAACGAATTGAAAGTGACCATTTTTTCCACCAAGAATATGACCAGGTCTGTGTTTGTATTCGCAGCACGAACTAAGACGAATGTCTTGAATCCCATCGATGTAAAACGTCAAACCAAATGAAGTTCCACGATGACGACGAGAGATAAATGTGAATATTGCTAGAAGAAGAAAAAAGAAAGAAGGTCAGATAAGAAAACGAGTTTGGAAGGAAATAAGAAAAAAGGAAAGAAGGAAGGAGAAAAGGAAGAAAGGAAAGAAAAGGAGAGGAGGGATAGAAAAAGGGATGGAGAGAAAGAGAAGGAAAGAAGGAAAGAAGGAAGGAAGGAAGGAAGGAAGGAAGGAAGGAAGGAAGGAAGGAAGGAAGGAAGGAAGGAAGGAAGGAAGGAAGGAAGGAAGGAAGGAAGGAAGGAAGGAAGGAAGGAAGGAAGGAAGGAATGAACGAGGTAGGAAGGAACGAACGAACGAACGAAGAAGGTAGGAAGGAAGGAAGGAAGGAAGGAAGGAAGGAAGGAAGGAAGGAAGGAAGGAAGGAAGGAAGGAAGGAAGGAAGGAAGGAAGGAAGGAAGGAAGGAAGGAAGGAAGGAAGGAATGAATGAAGGAAGGAAGGAAGGAAGACAATAGTACTTCACTTACTATTTGGCGGCAACAGTTCACGAAACACACATAATGAACTCCCGCCACAATGTTGCTGAAGGACCATGACCTCGCAAAGTCGTTCGTCGGGAAACATATCGTTCTTCAACTGAAGTTTTGGACCAAGAAACCTCATGGTTACCTCAGCCATAGATTGAAGCTAAAAAAACATGCATCAGAAGGTTAAGGCAGGCAAGTTCTAGATTTCTGATTGACTTAAGAGTATCAACGTAAAATACTAGTGACCACACTAAACATTTGTTAAAAACAAGTTGTTCAGCACAAACCTGGACTTTATGGGCAACTGCGGGTTCTGCATGAGCCAAGTAGGTATACTAAAAATAATAATAGAAATATTAGCGTACATTTATTTAAAGGCACAGTGCAGCGAGTCACGTGATAAATAAAAACCGCATGAATTTTTGTTATTTTGCGCGGGCGCACTTCTACGAAATGGCGGAAAGTGAAGAATTCGGCTCTATTCTGGAGAATAGCGATATGATTTTGGATGAAAGAGAGGGACACGAATCTGAAGAATCTGATGAGGTTTGTAGAAATTTATTCAATTTGATTTTGTTAATGAATTTTTTCAATTAAAAAGGTCTCAGTGCGCATGCTCGTGTACGCTGCACTGTGCCTTTAAAGTAGCTGGACAGTATAAATCATGATTAAATTACGGTGTTTTTTCATAAAAGGTTTGCACAGATTTCACGAGCTTCATTCTATTGCATAGCTCTAGTAGTGGTCTTGATTAGTGGAGTTTTATGGTGTAGGTCTGAGCTCCATTCTAGTTCATTGCATAGCTCTAGTGGTGGACCTGATTATTGAAACGTTTTATAGTGCTGATCCGAGGTTTATTCTAGTTCATTGCATAGCTCTAGCTAGTGGTGGTCTTGATTATTGAAACATGAGCTTCATTCTAGTTCATTTCATAGCTCTAGTGGTGATCTTGATTATTGAAATGTTTTATAGTGCTGGTCCGAGCTTTATTCTAGTTCATTGCATAGCTCTAGTGGTGGGCTTGATTATTGAAACCTGAGCTTCATTCTAGTTCATTTCATAGCTCTAGTGGTGGTTTTGATTAATGAAATGTTTTATAGTGCTGGTCCGAGGTTTATTCTAGTTCATTGCATAGCTCTAGTGGTGGTCTTGATATTGAAATGTTTTATAGTGCTGGTCCGAGCTTTATTCTAGTTCATTGCATAGCTCTAGTGGTGGTCGTGATTAAGACCACCATTAGAGCAATGCAATAAACTAGAAGGAAGCTCAGACCATGTCTATAAAACGTTTCAGTAATCGAGACCACCACTAGAGCTATACAGTGAACTAAAATGAAGCTCAGACTAAGACCATAAAGCCCTATAATCAAACGAGAACGCAAGTCATCGCAAGTTGGCAGTCACGCTATCTCAGCCAGCCGCTATGAATAGTTTAACGAAAATATAATGTACCGTGACAAAGTTAAAACTTGTTTGAAACACTCATGAAACCTTTATTTTGTTAATTTGGAAAGTTCGACGACCGCCACAAAAATTCCGACTGCCAACTTGCGATGACTTGCGTTCTCGTTTGATTAGGGCTTAAGCCTTTTAAATTACAATTGTGTTTTATATCTTACCCTATGAAGTTTTAACTTGCTTCGCTTTTGACCTGCCGTGGCTGACCTTGACTTTGACCCTTCACGAGGATTACGTGATGGTGGTGGTGCAGGCATGGGATAGGTGGCGGGTGGGTAAGGTTTATAATATGGGTTGTAACCGCTGCCCGATATAAGAGAATTAATATCGTCACCATTACTGGACTCGGAAGGAACAACCTAAAGACAGTGAAGTGTAGAAATGTATTTAGAGAAGTAAGACTGCCAGCCGTGTTGCCAAGACTATAGCTTTGTTCACATGGAGGTGGGATAACCCTTCTAGATAACCTATCCTAGTTTCTAAGTCTCTCCCTTCCGGCCATTAGCTTGCCCGCATAGTCGGTTGAGTCCTTGAGCTCAAGCGAGAAGGCCAAGCTACATTCGCAATAGGTCCATGCCACTGATCTCAATAAAACTGGATAGGGCATTCCCTATGACCAGCAGTCAAACATTTCGTGGCAGTCGCCGCTATCTTACGTAGTGGAACATATGACGCATTGCGGCCTTAGAACTTGTTCCCAATCCCAAAGTTGGCTGACATAAGCAATCTTGACGTCAGCACGGTCAGATTATCCGGGGGAGGAATATTAAGAACTCTGTGCCGGGGGAGTCGGAAAAGCCGTAAAGCAAACAACAGATGCCGGTTCGTTTAGTTTTCACTGTTTAACAACAAATACAGTCAAAAGATGGCAAGGGCATTAAGATTACTATAAAATGGACAATTTAAGACTTGGAGTTGAATTCTTCGTAGATTTTATAGTCTGTTTTTCAGTTTATATTATTGTGAAGTTTCTTCGTTGTCGGCACTGAAGAAAAACAACGAAATTTAAATGTTTTACAGCTCAGTAATAGAAACAAATGCAAGAAATTAGCATCTTAAACCTTATTGAGTACTTCTTGTGTCCTTACATTCGTTTAAATTTTTTTTAAATAACTCTTTTTGTCTGTTTTCAATCTACGAATGCTTATGAACTTTAGTGGCGCCCATCTTAGCTAGTGGTCACGTCATCATACATGCAGCTGGCACGCTAAATTCGGCCCCATGTCCTATCCAGTTTTAATCGAGATCAGTGGTCCATAACCCTGGGATCTACCGTGGGAAACGTTTAGTAATAGACCTTTCCGTACGAAGCGCGTGGATAACACGTTGAGAGATTTGATTGGCTTTCGGAAAATTTCGGACAAACATTGAACATTCGCCAATCAGATTTGTCAAAAAGAAAGATCACGTGATCCATTCACTTCACGCGGAAAGGTCTATTGCAGCCCAAAATGGAAATATTTACTTTCAACTTTTGACTGCTGCAGAAGGAAAGCTAGTGACAGATAAATGAGCCAGACTAGTAGTGACCAGGCTTGTATACGACAGTTCATAATCTCGACTGCGCATCAAAATGACACGTTCTGGCGTCGAGATAACATTTATTCCAACCCATAATATCACGCTAAGGAATTCAGTATAACAAATTCAAAAGTGGATCAACTCGTGTTGACCAAGATATCGCTCTCGTTCGCTTTGCTCACTCGTGAGATATCCTAGTCAACACTCGAAATAAATTTCATATTTCTGCGCATCCATGTATTATTCTCTATATAAAGCTATCTATATACCTTTGGTATTAAAGCATAAGTCTTTACAAAGCCTTGAAGTATGTAGTTGACAATTTCGGACTGTATTTGCTTGTATTTCCCTTCTCTTTTTCGGTAGTAACAGTATTAACAGTAGTAACAGTAAAAGGCCATTTGAGAATTGTTTTACGGTTTTTCCAACTCCCCCGGTAAACTCTTAATACTTTTAAGCCCGCAAGGTACACTGGACCTGGGGTACCAATATGGCCGCCATTGGCTTCAAAATGTTTAATGCTGACCATAAGGGATGAGCAATCCAGTTGTATAGACCGGATCAGTGAGTGAAAGTGTTATGAATTTTGCTTGGCGTTCTCGCGCGTGTCCTCAAACGTGGACAAGGAAAGAAGGCATAGAAACTGGGCTGAAAATTACCCTGGTCTATTGCCTTTTCGCGCACTTCATTTCCATGAACGCTAGAGTGACACTGGAGGGAGAGATTTATCCTATCAACTTTTGCAGAGCTATAAACCTGGCAGCAGAGCTATTTATCTTTGGCCATGTAAATTATTGTTTATACAATTTTTTCGTATATAAGCGTTCTCGTTGGTTAGCGGTTCTCACTGGCTTTGTACGATTGCATTCACTCGTTGTAATGCTCATCTTCGCTAGTTTGTTTTATGACACATCACAAGTCGTACGCAGCATTAATCTGATTAAATCTTACGTTATAGAAAAGCCTTCCAGTGTCTTCATCGTATCCAAGTTCAGTAGGGGTTATAAGCTGTGAAGGTGCAGTTCTTGGTCTTCGTTTGCTTCCTCGTTTTACTCTTTCTCGAGTAGTAAGAAGAGCCATGGCTGGTTCATCTCCTTTTTTCTCACGATCACTCTAAATAATTGAAAAGAAATAAGTTGCACGTTAAAGTAAATTAAGATAAACTAACTTTATGTATACTGGCTGGAAAACCGTATCAGTCATATCTAAACTGTTCTTCCTAGAGGTCCAGTAAGGCCCATTCCTTATTGGTCCAGTGTTACTACAGAAGAAACCCCGAGTACCCGGAGGAAACCTGCAGTGTTTGGTAGAGTCAAACTGGAAGCACTCTTCTCACATGCGGCCAAGGGCAAATTTTAATCTGATAACTACAGAGTACAGAGCTGGAATGAACCCAGCTCGCAGAGGTGAAAGACACGTGCGCTAGAGGTGAAAGACACGTGCACTGGCAACTGTGTCATCAACACTCACATTGACAACAAGACTGTGGAGCCTTTTAATATAGAAAACCCGCCAGCAAAAAATTACAATTATCACATGTCAACACTTTTTGTCGACTTATTGGCACGCCCAATCTCGTACCCAGAGCCTGCGCTCCTTTTGTCCAGCGACAAGGACCCATCGGCTCTGACGGAACGAAGTAAAGCAATACGGCGATTGCTATAAATCCACATGGGCGTTCTCTCGGAAATCGTTCGGAAGTCCAAGTTTTTCTAACTCGACTCTGTGGTTCTCGACACTGTGGTTCCGACCAGAGTCGATGGCTCCTTGTCGCTGGACAAAAATACCGCAGGCTCTGGGTATGGGATTGTCGGAACGCCAAGATGGAGTTCTTTTGAGAGCGCATGCATGTTGAATGCACTGCATGCTCACCATGACGAAACTAGGAGAACCCTGTTCATCATGGTACAGAGTATGGTACAACCGTACAATTCTTAGTAGAAAAACGTGTGTTTTAGCGTTGTATATCACTAATGTGACTTTTGTTACGTCCTATCAGTTATTTGTAACCTTTCTATAAGTCAATGGGTCAGTCATAGTGATGTTTTTCAGGGGGAACGCGGGGGGAACGGCGTTCCCCCTAACAAAAATTAAACGTAGTGGAACACCGTTCAACACCACACTATTTTTGCTTTGAGTCCATGAGTGTACTCGTTTTTTAACCAAGTTAGCCAACCAGCTAGCCTGAGCCAGGCTTTCATACACCCATAATTAACTTTCGCGACAGGAGCCACGCCCATTTAATTTTACGACCAATGACCACGCCCATTTGACTTTAGTGAGCGTTCCCCCACTTCTAAAATTTGGAAAACATCACTGGTCAGTCAGTCATGAAACTAAACGCTAATTTTATAACACTACCTTCACTCTTTTGACCAATTCAACTTTGTACATATCGTCTAATCTCTTCCTTAGGTTGTGCTGTCTTGACCGCTGTAAATAAAACAAATAAACAAGGTTTATTATATGGCTTTGTAATATCCTGAGTTCTGATTGGTCAACGCACGGTCCGTAAAAATGCGTATCCGGACCACGGTCCGTCTTTTTCCGTATCCGGACCGCTGTCCCGGATGTTGATTTTGCTTGCGTGAATTTCTAAGGTTTTCACACTAAGTTTGATACAATAATAATCCAAAAACTTGAAATAGCCATATAATAAATGCTTTATTAACCTCGTTTACTCGGTCTGTACGCGAAAATATCAGACCTCGGTCTTTTTTTGTACGAACCTCGATCGCCTGCGGCTCGGTCCGTACTGTCAAGACGTCGGTCTGATATTTTCCCGTACAGACCTCGTTCTCGGTTAATATAGTATTAATATATTACGGTTACGGTTTGAGCGTGGACACGCGTAATTTGACGACAAAAGTTTCACGCGGGAAACTAACATGTTGCTAAGCGGAAACTGTAACGTTACTAAGGCCAAACGGTATTGTTTCAATTTGAAACGAGCGCCAAATTTTCAAAGCAAATGTGGGCATGTTTATAACTCATCTTTATACACAATTAAATCTTCGTCAAGTGAAGCTAAGAACTCCACAATGCTTTTCCGATCGGCCATTACGCTGACAAACCCCACAACGCGACGTTTGTGCGAAGAAACAATGCCGTTTGGCCTTAGTAACTTCGCAGTTTCCGCTTAGCAACATGTTAGTTTCCCGCGTGAAACGTGTGTTGTCAAATTACGGGTGTCCACGCTCAAACCGGAACCGTAGTATATAACCAGTATCTTAGCCAGGAATTGCAATTGTCCAAAGTGTAAATTTGGTGCATAATATTCACGGCGAAGAACAGATCCCTCTTAGCGAGGTCTTGGGGCATGCTCCTCAGAAAATGTCTAATTTCGTAAGCCCTAAAACGCGTTTTTGGCCATTCTTAAGAGATAAATGTTCAAGTTGACAAACTGTGAGGCAAGGATCGTATAGTCTGAAAGCACTAAATGACCAAGGTGTCAAGTGGCGCATTGAACTTTACTGCATGCGCATCCCACAATTAAGCTTCTCCAAGGGAATATATGAATGGTACACTGTTCTGATTGATCAGAGTCCGAAAGCCGTCAATCTTATAGTTAGCAAAAGTAAAGTTAAAAGGTGGTAAACTGACAGACTAAACTGCCGAAATTTTTAGCAACGAAAAACGGACGTTTCGATTTTCGAGCGGAGCCTTTCATCACAGTAAAATGTGCCCAAACGCCATCTTTTTCAAATGGCTGCCCAAAATTTACAAAAGGGACTTTAAGATGCTAGGACGACGACGGCGGTTAAAACGCAAGATAAATTTTACAATTTAAAGAAGTCACGGTTAACTAACTATTATATTTGTTATTTGAAGTACTATTTAAAACATGAGCAGCAGTGTTTTATCAGATATAGAAATCAATTTTGAAAATTGAAGTTGTCTGAGCCGCAAAATCGAAGAAAAAGTTCATCGAAAATAGCGAGCGTGTCTCTATCACATATATAGAGACACGTCACGGTCATGATTTTCCTTTGTGTTTTCCTCATGAATTATTAATGAGTTTTTGAAGCTAGTTTAATGACTTCCAAAACGTCTCAGTATTGCTAAAATCATTATAGTGTGTTGAAGTCAATGTTAATCAACAGTTCTCATCTTTTGGCCGTTGACGTCGTCCTGAAGATGTGAAAATGGTCTAAGTGGCGTTGTATAAAAAGTGAGGACAGTGTTGAAATTATTCTTGGGACTAACTGAAAAATATTAATTCTCTTTGTTTTGCAAAAAGAATTCTTTTGTTTAAAGAACGTCGACGTTGAGGTTGACGTCGTAGATGTTAAAGTCCCTAAAGACGGTCCAAGACGGCTGACAGGTTGCCTGGCTTAAGCCCTAATCAAACGAGAACGCAAGTCATCGCAAGTTGGCAGTCAGAATTTCTGTGGCGGTCGTTTGAACACCCAAATTAACAAAATAAAGGTTTCATGAGTGTTTTAAACAAGTTTTAACTTTGTCACGGTACATGATATTTTCGGGAAACTATTCAGAGCGGCTGGCTGAGATAGCGTGACTGCCAACTTGCGATGACTTGCGTTCTCGTTTGATTAGGGCTTAAGACCATGTAAATAAGCGAGTTGCATGATCATGCGCACGCATCATTTTGGCGAGAAACATACATAAAAAGGTGGTGGGAAAAAAATGAAATTTAGTAATTTCTAATACTGTTTTATGGAAACAACTGAATTTCTTTCAGTTTTTGGACACTTTTTTAAATACATCTGGTCCCAAAAAATAATGCGTGCAAAACATCGTGCAACTACTGGCTTATTACCACAAATACGAGAAAACGTTCATGAACATAATCATCAGTTTAAAGTTGTCAGAGCTAAGTTGAAGACAGAATCAAACGATTGTAAAAGCTCGCTCACACTCAATGAGTAGCCCTTCACACTCATGCTGTTCTGGGGGAGAGGGTTGAGAGGGGCAGGGATTAAGGGAGGCGGGTTGAGAGCGCCAGCGAACGCGAGAGGCGAGACCAAATTTTCCCCCCGCCCCCCTATTTTCTTCTCGCCTCGTTTAATTTTTTCTCGCCTCTCGTGCGCGCTCTACCGGCGCCTCTCAAGCCTCTTTCCGCTGCCCCTCTAAACCCTCTCCCCCAGAACGGAACGCCTGCTACGTACGCAGGCTATTACTCATGCAATAAATGCAACTCAACACTCAATGAGTCTTCACTCACCCTCACTGAGTATAATGAGAGACTACACTCACTCTCCAGCCATTCAATTGAATGGTTAGAGAGTGAGCGAGTGAGTGTAGTCTCATACTCAGAGTGGGTGAGTGGAGACTCATTGAGTGTTGAGTTGCACTTATTGAGTGTGAGGGGCCACTCATTGAGTGTGAGTGAGCTTCTAGAATACAAGCGAAAGACGTCAGAACCACGCGCAAAGTTTCCTGGGATACTTCTCGCATACACACCTCCATATCCAACGCTTTGTGAACTATTGCCGTTGCTAAGAGATCTCTCACGTGATCCTGGTGCTCTACCTTTGCCATTTTTAACCGGTATGTTTTCTCGCTTACAATTTTTCCAGATTTGTTCACCTGAGGAGAAAAAAAAATGCAATCAGTCACCACTTCTTCAAAAAAATAATTCTACCGTAAACAAAACATGATTTAAAATAGAGATACGTTTTGTGAAAACACCACGTAAAATACTAACGGTATTTGGAAAATCCCAAAAATCACGTACGCTTTTTTTTCTACGCCATCCTGGTAAGTTCCACGGGATAATTTGACCGTTAAAAGTGCCGGTGGAACTTACCAGGATGGCGTAATGCTCATTGAGAAAAACGGGACAAGTTTTCACGCGAGTCGGACTTCTGGTTATTCTTTATTCTGTGGCCATGGTGACGGGGCCGCCAAGAGAGCCCGGGGGAGGGAGCAATTTTCTCCAGGGCCTCATACACTATGGGGCGTCAGAGATTAAGGGCCTTGAAATTGTTTTAAGAATTTTCCAAGAAATCTTTAGTACAATAAAACGGCCCAACAATATTAGCAGAAAGTAGATTTAGTTGGGGGGTTTTCAAATTTTAATAGCCACAGCCCTCAAAATGCAGGAAATACCCTTTCAGAGACCAAATAATTTAAAAGTTTTCCGCAGGGCATGCCAGGGATCCCCTAGTAAAGAGGCCTGCACCCAACCATTTCGCCCCGGGCCTCCAGTTGTCTCTCTACGGGCCTGTGAAGTAAAGGCCTTTATGAAAGTGGTCTATTTTTCTGATCTTTTCTCGTTTATCCGCCATTGCTGGCATTCATGAGTAGAGTGCGCGTGCGAAATATCTAGTAAGTCAGTAGTAACTAAGTAATTGGCCAAATGCTAAGTTTCCTTGGCTTTAATTTTTAAGACAGGGTTATTCGATCTAGCTATATATTATATATAGATCAGTAATAAGATCAGTAAGCTGAAGCCATACTCACCAGTCCAGATTTTTTCAAATGGTTTTTCATTCTTGTATTGGCGAAGTACCCTCCCAAGTGAGGATCCTGCAAACTGTTGTAAGACGCCAGAGGACTACAAAAAGAAAGAGAGAGAACTTGAAGATGTATATTAACAAAACGATTATTGAATTAGAGTAAAGTGAGAAGATGGTAAAACTGCCGAGATTTTTAGCAACGTAATACCAACGTTTCCAGTGAAGACCCAATTTTACTCTGATGAAGGGCTCCGTTCGAAACCGGTAAGGACGTAGCTATATGATTGTATGAACGAATTTTCTGATTAGCCATAAGTATAACTAATCACAATGTTAAAGGCACAATGTCACTAGGAATGGACGCAAACTTGAAAAACTTCTTGGACAAAAGTTCACGTGGTTACAATTATGGTGAATGTCATACACTCCAAAACTTGGACTAAATAGTCCGTACGAAAATCTTTACTTTTTTTACGTTTTAAAGGGGATTGGCATTAAAAATTAAGTTTGTCTAATTTGAAAGAACTCATAAAATTGTAATAGAAGATCCTTTACAACTTTTTCGTATCTTTCTGCGTTTTCAAGATATTTCAATTTGTTTGATATGTAAATGAGATGGTCTCTGACGTCAGGAGTGGGGTAAAATATTTTCATACAGAGCAAAATCACTTACATATCTAACATGAAATGTTCAGCGTCGCAAGGAGTTTTTATGTGCACAGTTTCAAATGATTTCGCTGAACAAACAAAAAAATATTTTACCCCACACCTGACGTCAGAGACCATCTTGAAAACGAAGAGAGATACGAAAAAGTTGTAAAGGATTTTCTATTACAATTTTACGAGTTCTTTCAAATTAGACAAACTTAAATTTTAGTGCTATTGCTCTTTAAGAAGAATATTCCATTTCTTTGCACACAAATATAATTTTTGTCTCGCGCAAAACTATCAATCAAGCGGTAAGTTAATACCCGACGCTGTGCCTTTAATGAATTCCTTCCCATACTCGCTTGTTTACAACCTTTTCATTTTGCTCTATTCAAAAGAATAGAGCACTTATATATTGCACTTTTTTACACTCTCGATTACTAAATTCGACTTTTTTGATATCTTAGAAAATAACCAAGGTCTCAGTCTAAATTATCAAGCCTACGTGAAACGTCTCTCTTCTCTGCATCTAATAGGTGTATTGCATGCTGCAAAAAAGCGATGTTAGAAGTAATAGTTCACACACGAGTAAAGCCCCGCACAGACGACCAAGTTTTCCTTGACAAGTTTTTCCTTGAAAAGTTTTATTTGTTCGTGTGCACGACACAAATTGACAAGTTTTTCCTTGACAAGGAGCCTTGTTCAAAAGCTGGTCATGCCAGCTTTTGAACAAGGAAATTTGTTCGTGTGTATAGTCGTCAAGGAAAACTTGACAAGATCATCTCCTAAGCTTATTACGCGATCATTGCCGTCAAGGAAAACTTGTCCAACCGTACACACGAGCAATTATAACTTGTCAAGGAAAATTGTTGGGGAAAAACGTGTTCATCGTACACACGAGCAAGGAAAGCTACCAAGGAACTTGTCAAGAAAAACTTGGTCGTCTGTGCGGACGGGGCTTAAGTGTTCTAGAACTGAATTTCTAAATACAGAGAAGCGAGTTGAAAATACGAGGCGCAGTCGAGGTTTTTAACTCGTTTCTCTGTATTTAGAAATTCAGTTCTAGAACAATTACGAGTGTGTGAACTGGCTTCTCTTACGAATCTATGTGGCCCAATATATCCTGAGAAATTTAAGATCAAAGTTTAACAAAATCTGGCCGTAATCTTCCTCTTATTTCTAAATACAGAATAACTATTAAATTATTTTGTGTTTTTCTCATGAATTGTTAATGAGTTTGAGAATCATAATTCTAGATGTCAAAAAAGCCTCTTCTAATAATTGTTTTAATTTATTAGCAAGAAGTTCACATGCATGTATCGTGGATGCACAAGCTATTAGTCTCTCACCGCTGAATGTACGTTATGTGAGTAGAGTTGTTGGATAAAGGATAAAGGACTGGGGGCTAATCATCCTTACTTGCAGCCAGTGGCTGAATTGCGAAGGACGCAGATCAACGTGGCCGTGTCGAGGCATATCAAAGGCGCTCCAAGCAGCCGCCAACGACACAGTTCAGACCACGGATCACAGCTAAGATGTTGATTTTATGGAGGGAGGAAAACCGGAGAACCCGGTGAAAAACCCTCGAAGCACAGGAGAGATCAACTACAACTCTACTCACATGAGTCCAAGCCCGACAACGGGGTCATTCCCAAGCGGTCACCCATCCAAGTACTAACCCCGTCTAACCGGGCTTAACTTTTGGTGAGAGGCAGCGCGCCAACAGCACACGCCACCCGTTGGTTACTAGTTTCCCCAGTTAATTCAACTAGTTCCAGGGGCGGATACAGGATTTTTGCAAGGGGGGTGACTATAAGGTGCTCAGTGTTTCTTTCAGAATATTTAACAAGCTAAGGCGCGGGTGGGGGGGGGGGGACAGGCAATACTTACTACGTGGGGGCAAGGGAGCGCCGAAGGTGCGACAAACTTCTAGGGGGGTCCGGAGGCGTGCTCCCCCGGAAAATTGAATTTTAGAGTCTGAAATAGCATTTCCTGCATTTTGAGGGGGGTTTGAAAGAGTTTCGAAGGATATAAAATACCAAACAAAATACTCAAATATATGAATACACCATACCATACAAGGCATACATCATGTAGGAGGACATGTCGTCATTGTCGTGGACTCATGGGGATATCTTTCATAAGTTTTATGTTCCAAAATTACTATGTATATTCAGATTGGGATTATATTATATACTAACCACACTATACCAGTATATTGTATACAATACGTCTATATAATCTTGATTCTTACTGTTTGCTCAAATGCTCAAATATCACACGTTTGCTTCGGTAAAAATTTTTAAAATTTTGCGCATAAAGAAATAGGAAATCCTTAAACAACATACTTAGTTTTTAAAAAATTTCATAAGACAGAACTCTTTTTAATCCATTAAGATTATAGCGAAAAATCTGTCTTGACAACTTCCCCTAATATTTTGCTGTAGTGTTCTAAGTGGGAAAAACTGACCAGATGACAATTTTTAGAAATTTTAACCGAAGAAAACTGGAGATATGCGTCTAAATAGACGAAAACCGTGAAAATTTGACAAATTTCAAACGCCATTATTACCATGGTAACAGCAGATATTAGCACTATTCAACAAATACTTCATAAGTGTGGTTCTCCTTCTGCAGTTCAGTATACTGAATAATTATGTAATAGTTATTTTAAAGACAGTAACAACCATAGACTATGACTGAACGTAACAAGCCATGAAAAAACTAAAACTCTAGGGAGCCACCTTAAGATATAAATTCTTGCGGATACTACCATGTAAAAATTATTTATTTAGCTGAGCTTTCGTCCTGTGACGGCGATCGCCCCCCCCCCCCCCCCCCCCCCCCACCTGGCTACGCCACTGATCTACAGTATTCACCGACACTGAGGTTATTCACCATTCTGCAACTTCAAACTACTAAAAACATAATAACCTATTCAATATTTGAAGTTGAGTATGTTCTTAATAATTTTGAGATACAATCGGACCCAGCAGGGGGCATTGATATTTGACTGCATTAGCAATGACCGCGTTTCCGTTTCCGTAAGATTCACGAGATTAAGGAGTTAATTAAATAATTTTGCACCAGGCGGACACAAACCTGAATATAATTTTAAAAAATTCTTCACACATCAGGTTTATCGTGTTTTGAACCAAATAGAAGTTAAAACGAACGTAATTCCTAGTAATATCTATTACTTACAGCTTTAATTAACTTTTGAAGACAACTGTAATTATAGTATAAGTGATTTGGCATATCCAACCAATATTCACCTCCACTTCAGTGAATAATTAACTCTATACATAATTCGCTGACTATAAGCTCTCGGCAACAGACGGTAGCTCAGAGTTCAGTAGTCAGAACATTGTATTTGGTCTTAAGCCCTAATCAAACGAGAACGCAAGTCATCGCAAGTTGGCAGTCAGAATTTCTGTGGCGGTCGTTTGAACACCCAAATTAACAAAATAAAGGTTTCATGAGTGTTTTAAACAAGTTTTAACTTTGTCACGGTACATGATATTTTCGGGAAACTATTCAGAGCGGCTGGCTGAGATAGCGTGACTGCCAACTTGCGTTCTCGTTTGATTAGGGTTTAAAATGTATATACAACATGTAGAACTGAAGAAAGAACCGAAAAATTCTTAATAGATAACATCAGTAGACAGTAAAGTGGAGCTCATCAGCTCATGAAACCCGCCAAGTGGCCCCTAAGGCTATCACGTGGTCCTTAAGGCTATCACGTGATCCTATCACGTGATCCCTAAGGCTATCACGTAGATACTAAAACGACCGCATGGTCACCAAGACGACCACATGGTTTCCACGTGGTCACTATATGGCCCCCGCATGGTTAGTTCTATCCAAAGGGCTCAAAGGCTCGCTACTACTCTAATCGCCCTACTGGTCTTTTCTACTCCCACAGCACTTAATCTGCACATAACCAAGGTCCGAAAGAGGACTCCAAATGAAAAAAATAGATACGCATTGCGTACAAGCGGATACTGGCATTTGCCATGTGGCTCACAGATGAAATATAGTTACTAAAACTTACCCATACAGGCTATAATATTGCAAAGTAAATATATGTTTGTTACAAAAATTGGAAAGGCTTGAAAGGAGATGACTGAATGGAGGTGGGAGTTAATAGAGTACAACAATCTTATAACTTTTATAAATTTACTGTTACTGGAGTACGACCCTGTTCCAGGGGTGGCGTGGCTCGCCGGGACAATGGGAGATTTCCCGGAGGGCCCCGAGGATCTGAAGCTTGTGGGCCCCAACAATTTGTGACTGGCGGTCTAAATAACTTGTAGATGTCTAGTTGGTTGACCCCAAATACTTTTAAGCACTGCAGCATAAAACGTGAAGTGCAATTTAGATTATGGAATACTTCATTTCTAGCGTTTCCAACGAAGGCTCTTGCTCTTTATCAGAGAAACGTACACTTCAATTAGTTTTGTATCCATGCACTTTATTGCGGTCAGGATCTGGGTCTCTGAAATGGCGTTTCACGCGTTCTAACAATACCTTTGAGCAAGTTTTTAATGGCACATTATACTATTTTTTAAGAAAGATGTAAGTTTGAGAGTAGGTAATGAGAACCACACTGGCATTATAGTAGTGTACAGTAGATATATAAGGGAGTAAATCTGTAAATGAGGAGAGAAAATTTTAAAATGGGCAGTTCTAAATTTTTCTTAGGATCACAGTTGGTAGTGGGCCCCAAGAATGTCATTTCCCGGGCCACATTTCAGAGCCACGCCGCCACTGCCCTGTTCTAGTCTGACTAAAGGATGACCCATACACTATATGCCTCCAATTATAAGCTGATATACAGTGTGTATCAAAAAAATTCGAACCCTTAGAAAATGAATTAGCATTCTTTTCAAACAACCTATTGTAGTAGTTTGAAAGCCCTAAAAGCGCTGCGTTATAAATTAATCAGCACATAAGTTAAAGGAAGCGAAAAAGCTTTTAAATACTTTCACCATGCATACACTTCAAGTTATCTTAATTTCTCAGGTGTATAAGACCGTGTGTTTTACGCATCTGTGGGTTCAGCGAAGTGCTTAGGGCTTTCAAACTACTACAATAGGTTGTTTGAAAAGAATGCTAATTCATTTTCTAAGGGTTCGAATTTTTTTGATACACACTGTATAGGAGTACCCCTCTTAGCCCCCAGGGCAGGCTACAGGTACTTTAGAATAGACAATTTGGGTAACAACAGACCGTTGCCTTGGGTATCCGTAAATAAGTGATTGTTGGATAATCCAGCGGCTTAGGAAAGCAAACAAATGTTGATCCATTTTCTAATTAAAGTATTTAAAAATGGGAGGTTTAAATTATAATAATGATTCTTTGTCTAGTATAGTTAAAAGTAAAACAACTAAATACAATTTTGAAATAAAAGTAGCGTGCTGCGTAGGCAGTGTTGAAACAACAATCGAAATTAAAAATATAGTAAGGTTAGATCATACCGTCTGCTGAAACAGAGAACGTAGGAGTCTAACGTTTCGAGCGAAGGCCCTTCGTTTAAATACAATTTTGTCTTTTCTGGCTCGAGTCAACAAAGTTATTCATGAAGCCATACTTCATCATTGGACAGACCGAAGTTCACTTGTAAGGCCACATAAATAAAATTCCTTGATTCTCATTACTTCATTTTGAAAATGTCGAAGAGGCGGGAGGTTTATATTTTATATTTTATATTAAAATATAAAAAATATTCCATAAAATTTTGAAATTGGAGAGGGAGGTGTTTTTATATTTCCTTGTTTTCCGAAATGTACATAATAAAACACTTGCGTAGAAAGGTTGACAGTTCATATATATTTTCCTTCAAAGTCCCACCAAGTCCCACCATTTCCCCCAACACACAATGAAATAATTCCGTTGCAGAAATTCTCTACTTGGGACATCAAAAATTGAAATATAAAATACAAAAAAATTAAGTTTCCTCAGACTTTTGGTCCGGCGGCACATTCATATTTTATAACAAAATAAAAAAATATGTGTACGTGGGCTTCAAAATGTGGTCGGGCGGTGATGAGAATCAAGGAATTTTTTTTATGTGGCCTAATCAAGGTGTTTATTAGGGACTTTAATATGCTAAGACGACGATGGTGTTGAAAAAGCATGATAAATTTTACAATTAAAAGAAGTCACGGTTAACGGACTATTCTATTTGAGCTGCCAGTTTAAGGACTTCCAAAACGCCCCAGTACTGCTCAAATGATTGTAGTGTCTGTATATTGAAGTCAATCTTAAGCAACAATTATCATCATTTGGTGAGTTGACGTCGTCCTGAAGATGTGAAAATGCTCTAAAGAACGTGGACGCTGTCTGCAAAATATAGCTGTTTCGTTTCTTGTGAAGTGGTTTATAACATATCCACAGTACCAAATAATGTAAATTAAGGAAACAGCAAAGTTCTGCAAAATCTCCGCATATGAAGCTGTACACTTGGCATCAAACTTGCTTAAAAGCTCAATTTTCACTAGGTGTAAAATGTTGTGCAATTGATTTTTTCTTTTGTGGAACAAATTTCTACAGTACAACAGAAACGTCAAGCATGCAACATCTTATGTCACTCTACAAGTGGAAATCCAGGTCAGTTCTGACTTTTGACGGGTTAATGACTTGTTAACCCATTACTGCCTATACTGTCTGAGGGTTCTCTCTTTGATAATTAAAATCATCTGGTGTCAGAATACAGTCTGTCAGTCTAATTAACGCATCTTAACAGACACTCTTAACCAGACACCCCTCTTAACACTTTGAGGCCTGGACCTCTCGCTGTGCTGAATAAAATCGTCTGGCGTTAGCCAGAATAAACCTTAAAGACTCGTCATCAGGCTTCAAAGTGTTAACGAGATAGGTTTTAACACTTTGAGGCCTGGACCTCTCGCTGTGCTGAATAAAATCGTCTGGCGTTAGCCAGAATAAACCTTAAAGACTCGTCGTCAGGCTTCAAAGTGTTAAACAGATAACTCAGGGCTCAAAATAACGGCCGGTCACCGGTCAATGACCAGCCAAATTTTTAATGTGACCGGTCAAATTTGTATAACGCCGGTCATTTTGACCGGTCATATTACTTGCAATTAATTGTATATTTGTATTACTTTCCATTTGAAGGAACTTAAAATGATTGTTGTTGTGCTGTTGTAGACCCGTTTCATAATGTCAGATTATATTATGCATGCATTTCCTTTTTATGACAAACGTTCATATCAGTACTATAGCTATATAGCGTAGAATATACTTTACATGTTTTTTTGTTGGGTTGTGGGTTTGTTGGGGTTTTTTGGGGGGGTGGCGTCGTGAAATTTAACCGGTCAAAAATCGCCTTTGACCGGTCACAGTTGGAACTGACCAGTCACCATGACCGGCGTAACATGAAACTGAGCCCTGGATAACTAACTATCTGATGTTTCAAAAAGATAAAGTTATTCCAGAACAACAATGCAAATGAAAGGCTTTAAATCATCAGTGTGTTTAACTCTTTTATGTATGTCTTACCAAGACTAATTCTCCTGGGCTTGATGAGTAAAATCGTCAGACAAGGCGCATGAAAGTGTTAAGTATACACCTCTCCTATTAACTAACACCTGTCTGAGGTTCCTGCATCCACTATGCAATAACTGCACTATACACTAGTTATAGCCCTTGTTTGTAAAATATTTCAACTGTAATCTGGCATATACACGTACAGTCTGAGAAAAAGATGGCCAGGATACTTTTAGCCAGCTCAGGCAGTTAATGACTTGTGTTAAAACCCATCACTGCCAAGGCTGACCAACAGTTCTCTTTTTCAATGAGCAAAATCATCTGGCAATTAAGAAAAAACAAACCTAAAAGGGTTTGACTGCCTCAAGCAGCAATAGTTTAAATATCCAAGGGCTACATTGTCTTGACATCCTTGAACTGTCTTATACATGCAATATAAATGTATTAAAACAATATGACACACAAGAGAAAAACTTCATTTTAAATGAAAGTCATTCAAAATATGCCAAGAAGCCAATGTTAAACAAATATGAGCTGGTGGTTAATTACTCTGTCAGTACTATAATTTAAACACTTAGACCTATGGAAGTGGAACTGCATGAGGTATTAAAATTTAAAAGTACTTAGTGTGCTGCATGCTGCATAAACAGTGTTGAAATACAAATTGAAATATAGTCTGTAATTAGGTCTGAGTACTGCTAACATTATTGAAATGAATGTAGATTTTGACTAACGCTTCGAGCAAAGGCCCTTCATCAAAGAGAAATGTAAAATCTCATTATTGATTTGTTATTATTTTTAACCCCAAGAAAAATCCATTGAAAATATGTTATAGTATACGCTAACCAACCCAGGTTTACTGCTTTATAGCTTATACGCTAACCTGACACAGTGTCCATTGGCATGTACAATATACTCTGTTGTCAATGTCACATGAAATAACTCTAGTTTAGCACAAAAAATCCACTGCAGTTGACAACATAGCACGAGTACTGTGCTGTAAAAATAACTTCTTTTCTAAAGTCTATGAAATTAATTAATTTCATGACATAAGCTTTTATAGGGGCCTGCAATTACATGGAGATTTTCAGCCTGGGCTGAAATTTCAACCCTGGTTCACCAGGCTAAAATTTCAACCCAGTCTTATTCTTATTGTCGATTTCAGCTCACTTTTCAATGCGTGGTTCGGAAGTATCGAATTACGTTTCTAAGTTCAGAAGTTCATTACAAAGTTCAATTTGATGTTTGAATGTTCGAACTTCAAATTCACCTCGTGTCTGTATACCTGATACAGAACCGCCACTCATACTTGGCAACGAACTTCCGAACCGCAAAGTGAGCTGAAATCGACAATAAATACGAACATAGCGATTACATGGAAAAAAATTCAGCCCAGGCTGAAAGTTTAGCTGGGATGAAAGTTCAGCCCTGAGTTACCCAGGATGGAATTTTCAACTGGGCTGAAATCACCCATGTAATCGCTCAAAATTTTCAGCCCAGGCTGAACTAAGCGTGTGAATGGTGCCAATCATTCATTACACAGCTACAAAACTGAAATGCTCATGCAGTAATCACAATAAAACTCAACCCTCTTAACCATGCTGAAAATCTCCATGTAATCAGCCCCTAAGAAAAGAAATTATTTTTTTACAGTACAGTACTGTACTCTGTTGTCAATGTCAAAATTAGTAAATTACTTCATCTTTTAGTACAGAAAATTCACCTCACTGCAGTTGACAACATAGCATGCATATATATCAGCTATCCTTATCAATGTTAGTTATTTTAAACCTCGATCTATTTACCCCCATTACGCTTATAATTTTTCCATGCAACTCGCCATCAGCAATTTTTAAAAAAAAAGAAAAAGAAAAAAAGAATAAAGGCCTGGCCAAACGCTTTCAACATTTCATTCAACATCGTTGAACATTGTTGCATTCAACCGTGATTCAACATGTTGAAAGCGTTTGGCCACCCTGTTGAATGATGTTGAACGATGTTGCATGAAATGTTGAAAGCGTTTGGCCATGCCTTACAAGACAATGAACAGAAATTTGATCTGTTGGGCAGGTAACAAAATCTCTATTTCAAACTTCACCGAACCACATGCAACAATAAAGTAACTTCTGACATTTATATATTTATAGTTCAATATGTTAAATTTCTCTGTAATATTCAAAGCATTGAGTAACTACATACCCTGGTTCCGAGTGACTCATTCTTATAGATCTTCTTTCCAAAACGCGGCCTCAGAAGACTGAAGAGTTCAAGGGATAAAAATATGGACAAAGTTTCAGCTTGTGAAACGGCACCAGAAATCGCTATTCGAGTTCCAATTCTCCTCTCATTGTTGTAATATACAAGAGATATCTACACGGCGATCAAAACTCTGACTGTTTTATCGCAAAAATCTGAAAGCAAAACGAACAAGTATTAAAATTAAAATAAAGCGTTGAATCCTATTTCGTTGTCATGACGGCCATGTTGTACGTTGCTAGGGAATTCATCAATCCCAGGAGCCTCTTCGGGCTTAATCTGCTGAGATTAATAACCGGGGGAGATTAACCGGAGGAGATCGGGGAAAACAACGGAGGGGAAAACCCGCGATAAAGACCTAGGGGTAAAACCCTTACTCGAGATTTTCCTTCACCAAAAACGCCTGAGAACATGTAATTTAATCAAGTGTCATATATTACATATATTACTTATAATATACCCAATTTTTCACCGGAATTGGCACCATTATTTATACAGAATAACACGTGACAAAGCTCTCGGCAAAAACCTTGGGGAGGCACATACCCCTCTTTTTATAATTGCTAATGCTACACTGTACCAGAAATCAAACAGCTTTGTTGCAAGATGTGTTTGCAGCCCGGCAGCAAATCTGCTAATCATAACAAGTTGTACTGACAAACTTGTCTTAATACTCTATCAAGGCAATCAAGGCCAAGGCACATCAAGCTATGTGCAGAATTAAAGTAGCGTGCTGCGTAGGCATGGTTGAAACAACAATCGAAATTTTGGAAGCTGTTGTAGCTGGTCACGCCTTGTGACATTAAACATTTTATGTTGAGCAATTGTAGAGGGGTAAGTGCACCTGACGTCAGAGATCTACTTAACAAATCAAACAAACTGAAATATTTTAAAAACGAAGAAAGATACAAAAAAGTTGTAAAAGACCTATTACAATTTTACGAGTTCTTTCAAATTTGACAAACTTCATTTTTATTGCCAATGTCCTTTAAAATGGTGGTCATTATGAAAGTGGTCCATGCAGACTATGCAAGGTTTGAAAATAAAAATTTTACTCAAAACACCATACGGCCTATATCCGTTTTATAGAACTATAATTCTATACCTGCCATTTTAAGAGGATTGACTTAATAGCTATTCGTCTCCATGCTCGATGATTAAGATTTTTGTTTGGGTTTACATGTATTAACCGACTGTAGGTGATCTAATTAGTATTTGGCGATGACACTGAAAACCCAGCTATCACACAGCGTCTGTATTCGCAGGCTAACAGCATAATTGACCTTCATTTTAGCATAATTAAACGTCAGTTTTCGCCACTAAACATCTTAGCAGTTTACCACCTTTTCACTTTGCTCTATCGCTCTGTTGACTAACTTTATTTCAATGTTGGATTACATTAATTTATACACTTTAAAGTCATTTGGACGTTGAAAACTGATGACCCTGTAAGTCGAAAACGTTTGGTCGTACATGTATTTACTTAAAAATTAAAATAAAGTTGACAAAACTTGTAGTGACATCACCACGTCTATTTTTTTTCTTCAATTAAGTTTCCCTCATTTTTTTTAACTTTTCCGGAAGGAAGACAATCTCCAAAGTGGAACTCTTCAAAAACGCCGTTGTTTTGAGATATTTTATTAGAGAGATATTTTATTTGAGTATTTGCCACAATGAATTAGGTATAAAATAAGTAATAGATAAATCCCGAGAACGAGGGATGTATGCTATATAAAGACCCGAGGACGCGCAGCGTCCGAGGGCTTTATATCGCATACATCCCGACGTTCGAGGGATTTATCTGACTTAATTTATTATCGAGGAGGTTTTTCAACAAAGTTTTGTCTTTTTTTTTCACCTTGGACAAAGATTTTCCTTGTTTTTTTCTTCATTTCGTATCTAATTAGTATTCAAGGTCTTTATGCGATATAAAGACCTCGGAAGAACAAAGAAAACCGACTCGATAATAAATTAAATATATATAAAGTAAACTATAATAGGTAATCAGTGACCAGGAAGCCTGAACGAGAAACCAAATGGCTTTATATGAAAGTTCAGACGCGGAGTTTTTTAAAATCGAATATATAGAAAATAAGTTCAGTACGTTTTCAAACACGAAAACCAATACGTGTGAACAATTGTTGCTTTTAAGATATACCAATTGATTTGCATGCATAATAATAATAATATTGACCTATTTAGGCCACTTTAGAAACAGAAAAAAAAACAAGAGCGTAAATTGAACTGTTTAAACGTAGTACTCATTGCTTAGTTGCCCTTGGAGGTGGGAATTGAAAGTCAAGGACAAGGTCAAATTAATGGCTTACACTGCATGCATGTATAGCCGCATAAATAACACAAGCATGTGTGATCAGCAGCGACGTTTACATTCCTAGATTTCAAAATTAATTAGATTCACTTAGATTTCAGAACTAACTTACAGAGGCCACATGCAATAGGCTTTTTAAATCCCCAAATCCTCGACATTTGCTAGTTGCTACCCTTCCCGTATCCAGACAAGTTTGGTTAGCTGATCCAACATGCACGTCTATATATATACTTATGACGTTTCTCGTCATTTTATTTTGAAATCCCAAATCTCGTCGGCTTGTCCATTTTTTTCTCTTCAATCCCGTTTCCCGATCGTTATCAAACTAATCGTTATCTCGCGTCCCGAAAAACCTATTGAGAATATATACCTTCTTCAAAAAATCATTAATAATTAAGGTTATTTTTCAAACTTACTATATGCCAATGAACTTACCAAGTGGTTCGTTTTTGAAGCCGTTCAATAAACTCGCAGTTCGTGTTTTATCAGATATAAAAACACTCGGCTTCGCCTCGTGTCGTTATATCTGATAAAACACTCCTGCTCGTTTATTAAACAGTACATCACATTCTTAGATTTCATAATCTAATATTTTTTGGAGGAAGGATAAGGCCATATGTTCACACTAATCCGTTCTCAAACGAAAACGGAGACATTTTGATACGGTTAGGCCTTCCGTCCACACTAATCCAGCGTCTTCGGTGACCGAAAACGGAGCTTTTCGAAAACGTTCTCCAGAGTGGAGACATTCCGCGAATTTCAAACGATTTACTCCGAATTCTTCGCCAAAGTCAACGGCCTTTAAAATTTAAAATTTAAACCTTGTCGCTCTAATACACTCCAATTCAAAAAGTTTATCAATCCTGTTGACAGAATTTTTCCGCATTTTTTACTCTCTTTTGTCGGCGCCATATCACTTTTCACAAGAAGAACAAGACTTTCTTTGTCTCGCAGTGTATACACATCACTAGTAAATAAGTAATGTTTTGATCTTGGTCACGTGGACTTAGTCCTTGCATTTTGTTATTTTATCAGATCAATATAGGCCCTACAAGGGTTGTTTGCGATATCAGTCCAGATAAATACATGCTGCAAGCATCCCTAAATTGCAAATGACTCAACAGCCTTATTGAACCTGCTATAATATATAGTTGCGACGGCAAACAAAAACTGAAAAGGTGGTAAACTGCATGCCGAGAATAGTCAGTAATATAATCATCAAACTATTCTTGGCAGTTACCATCTTAATTTTCACTTTGCTCTATCCATAAAACACTGCCTAACTATACGCACTATACTCTACCTAACTGGCCAAACTGAAAGCATAATGTACGAAATTTTTGGGATTTTCAAAATCCCGTGGGATTTGGAGAATTATTTGAGAATATTCGGATATCAGTTTTTGGCCGGATTTTTTTTGACATTTTTGAGGATACTCTGAGGAATTTATGATTGTTTGAATTTTATTCGACGAAACTGCGACATATAATTCGATTCAATTCGCCTACTGTTGCGACGTTTGGCGTAGGCCTGAGACGTTTGCGGATTTTTAGAGATTTTTCAGATTTTCTGAGATGTTTGCGGATTTTTGAGATTTTTAAAGGTGTACGAAATTTTTGAGATTGGTTCGCTCCTCGACTGCGGCATAACAAATTATATTTATATGCAAGCATCACGTTTTCCCTGTCAAGTTTAAATTTCTCGTTTGTACCACCCAAATATATATACTTGACAGGGTTTCTTTTCCTGCATGAGCCTTGTTCAAAAGCTGGCGTGATCAGCTGGTTTACATTCTACGTTTCCGATCGAGAATCTTTTTCACGGAAATCGTGGGCACAATCAAAAGTTTGGTTTCTCCGAAAATTGTATTTACCCGGAATATTAAGCCAACATTTCTTTTCATGGAAGATATGTTTTCACTAGTTTATAAACATACATTGATTTGATTGAAGTTCCGCTTCATTAATATTGGGACGTTTCGCCGAAACGGCGCCAGTGAATGGCCTCGAATTGGACCGCGGACCACTCAGTTTCCCGGTAACAAAATCATCAAGAATCGTGATTTCGAGCCAAATATACTTTCTGTTATTCTATCAAATGTATTTTCGATTAAAAATGTGATTTTCGAGAAGAAATATTAAAAATGTCGAGGAATAATTTTTTAAAAAGTATAAGGTTTTCGGCCAAGTAAAGAGATTTCGGCGAAGCAAAAATTTGACGGGAATATTTCTATGACATGCATGCATGAGTTTTCGATAGGAAAACAGTTGAAGAAACGCCGATACTGATACGTCAGACAGGTTTAACAAGTGGACTCCTAGGCAGTAAACTGCCGAGAATAGTTTTGATGTTTTGGCAGAGCCCTTCATCAGAGGTGAAAGGGCAGTGGCACAGTTTACCGTTTTCACTTTGCTAAGAGGACTAGCTATTAAAAGAGGGTGTAACTTATATGGAGGTGATCCAGCCCTAAAGTGAGTGATCCTGGTTGATGATGGTGGATAATCTGTTTCGTCGGCTACCTATATAGGCTGGCGCTATAATAAAAGTCCCGTACACGCGATAAAATTTGTTTTGATCAACTTTAACGGTTTTCGACACATTTTCAATTCACCGGTTCTGCTTTGTTCATGTATAGTTCGTATTTAAACAATGAGATTTCGTGTCTTGTCAGAACTGATAAATTACAAAGTTAGCACATAATAAGCAAGCCAGCCCGACTATAGCCAGACGAAATAGATTTAACCCTATTTTCCAGCGGCTGGCAAAATTTTAGAGCCAAATTTATGCAAAAAATTTATGGTTTGTATAAACGAACCCCCATTGTAACCAAATTATTCTCCTAGCTCCTTGGTCTTCGTAATAATCGATGTTTCACTGTAAAAGCTAATTTCCACTTTCATGCAGTACAAAATTCAAGAACGTATTTATTAATGTGTACATACAAGTGTACTTAAAATTAATCAGGTTTCAACTTTTTCGCACGTACAAGAAAAACACGGCTGTGAAAATTAGCCCTGACCTCGCAGTAAATCCGCGCAAAGTATTATTATAAAATTCGAAATAATACACTGGTCTTTTGAAGTTTGAAAGCTTGCAATTTATTGAAAAATGTGTCACATATTAAATCTGTGCACGTGTAGCATCCTACGCGAGTATTAATTTCCTAAGTTTTTGACGTATCCTGACAGTCCTAAACAGTTTAGAATGCGTAATGATCAAATTATATAAATGAAAAACATCCCCAGAATTATTGATATTAAGGAAATGCAAGCTATAAAGGTCACCTCTGCATGCAATCTGGTAATTAACAGTCTCGACAGGCAAAGAAGAATTTGAGGCGACTTCTACTGCCTGAGTCTTCGCAATCTGAAAGTATATTCAATTTGAAAGCCGCTGTGTTTGGGTTAAAAACATTTTCTAGTGTATTGTTTTCAAATTATATCATAGATGTCGATTTGTGTTCAAAATGCGAAAAACAAATATTGCACTTATATTAAATTGGCGCTGTAGCTGACAGGGACATGACGTCAAAGCAATAGGACACTTTGTCAGCTAACCTTGGGAGAAAGAATTTCTAGGCATAGAGATCGCCATTTTTTATGTCTTTTATGAAACGCTTGAGCAGACAGGCAAAATGCTAATGATATAGAAAAGTGATGAGTTGCCTTTTCTATTTTCATGGCATGTTCGATCTCGTTTGTTCAAAAAGTTGCAAGATATCAGCGTGGACCAATGAAAAAAGCCCTAGCCGCGAGCCGCCCGTCTGATTAATTTACAGGTAAATAGAATTTTACGGGCTTCATTGGTTTTCCTCTAAGGAGAACTTGACATTCAATCAGCCCACAAACCAACGCAAATTTCACGACTGGAACATATTTAAGAACTAAAATACACTAGAAAGCAGTGACTCTTGAAAGTACTGCAATTAAATGCGAAATATGTTGGACAAAACAGGATGGTTACAGATGCTAACGTCATCGCTGTAATCAAACGCCGTCGAAGTTGATCGATTTCATGTCTGCAAGTCCCCTGGGGGTCTCAGGAAATCGACCAATGAAGGGCGATTCCCTGTTTGATCAAGGAATATTTTTTCCCCATATAGCAGCTATGCTCTGTTTCTCAAGGGATTTTCCCACTGTATGGCTATTTTTCATCATCTCCGAACGGTCGTATTAGGATGTTAACGTTACTCCAATTCTGCTTGCTTCTTGCCAGTTTCGCGATCTCCAATGGATCGATTATTTACAGGGCACAATGCCGTTCGCGGTGTCGAACTGTGGTAAGTGATGTTCTGAAAGGAAATCTAACTTGTCGATTTCAGCTGCTTTCAATTGCACGGCAAAAGGATTGCAACGTTTGCATTTTGGTCATTTTGTGAATATGAAGTTATTTCGTGGCTTGAGTGGTTTTATGTATTTTTTCTTTACAGTACAAGGGAGATCAGTCGCCTCTACCACAGGTTGGTAACCGAGTTATTTAACCTGCTCACAATAGTCAAATATGCATAATGTTTGGTGTCCCTCGTTTTTATATATTAAACCGAAGATCATTGATCAGGTCCTAGCGACACAGGAATCGTCTCGATCATTCACACACGTACATTGATACTCAGCTCTGTCAATATTTTATCCCGTGATAAACTCGGAAAGGACATTGAAGGTTATAACACAAAGCACTGATGGACGTTTTAGCCTTAGGACGTTCACTCAATTCATGTCTTGTCTATCTCTCTCTTTATTCAGTTTTCTACTCGGATTTAACTCTAGGCTAACCGTCTTTGTCTATGTTCTGACCAACGGTAAAGCAAAGAGATTAAGCAAGATTCTAATGTGATTCAAAATTCAAAGTGGCCACAGAAATATTTTGAAACATTTCGCCAATCGGCTATCTTCAACTGATTCGGTTCTCGATTTCGCCTTACGCAAACAGACTGCACGCTTTAAATAACTCGTCAGCCAAACTGTACACCAGTGCTGGGCATTACTAGCGGATTTGTACAAAATTTGGCGGCGAAAGAACATGAAAAGCTCCGAGCTCCATGCTAACCATGTTCCCCTTGACTGCGTCATGCTCGCGTGTGGGTTCCAAATTTTCTAATTTTAACTACATTGTTCTTGTCTGATCATTGTAACTGTCGTTTAATCGCTTAGACAGGGGATGGCTAACGTCAAAAGGTCTGCATTCTTCGAGCAGATACATACTTTCTTTAAATAATTTTTTTTGAGTACTAAAACGTTGAAGCGTGAGCTATTGTTTGGCATTTCCTGTGGTGTCTCAGATCTGATGCTTACAGTCTGAGCGGCATGTCTTCCGGAATTCTTGTATAAGATTATTGACAAAAGATACTACCCGTTGTTTGCCTTAAATTTGCTGGAATTGTAGCTTACCCATATTTTAAATGTCGTTCTTGAAGCGTTTTGTCTAACCCTAAACAACGGTCAGTAAGTCAACACACCGTGGAGCCAGTGGTGGACGAACCACTTGGAAAATCAGGTGATTTTTGCACGGTAGGGTAATTTCTGCTAAAAAAAAAAGTAAATTAAATATTTCGATGGGGCCCAAACTGATCATTCTATAGCTTTTGAACTTAATAAGACACGTTGCAATCTGAAATTTTCTAGGAGACCCGAGACGAACAGATTATCCCATTTGAACACCAAATTCAAATTAGGCAAAGCACTTTCCTCTATTTCACAACGGCGGAATTGCCTTTGAAGATTATTGAGTCATGAACTGTATGTACTTATCTTTCAGTGTTTGGCACCTTGCTTAGAAAACCTGGCCAAGTTAGCAAGTTGTAGTAATTATTGTGTAAGTACAATTGTAGTAACAATATACAGTCATTGTGTTAAATTATGTTTTATGCATATGGGCCCAAGTTTGTGATCACTTTTTAACCTTATTTTGAGCCTGTTGCTCTCTGACATGTTGGATATTGGCAAATGAGACAAAAGCCTTCCACTTAAATTTATGACATCAAAATTCCAATGCTTCAGAAACAGTACAAAGAAGCTTGACATTTATTGAAAGTAAAAATAACATTTTTTTTACTAAGGGGCTGTTCACAGCGAGCTAGCCCAGTTACTGGGCTGATTTTATGTCACAAAAAAACTTACAGAAAATTATGAAGGGTATTTTGCTTTGTTTATATGTCATTCTGCATTTCTCAAATAGTCATAAAAAGATTTTCGTGACATAAAATTAGCCTATGAATGGGCGCTGTTCACATGAGGCGAGTTATCTCGGGGGGTAGGGTTATCCCTATCCCCCGAGATAACTCAGTGTTAGTTTATTTCCATGTTAAAAAAGTAAACTGTTCACATGAGACCGAGATAACTCGGGGGGATAGGGATAACTCGGTCGGAGCGATAGGGTAACCCTAGCCCGAGTTATCCCTACCTCCATGTGAACACTTTCACCCAAGTTATCTCGGGGGGTAGGGTCAACTTAGGCATGCGTATGTATGCTGTTGCTTGTGAAGCGTTCACATGAAGCTAGGGTTATCTCGGGGGCCAGGGACAACTCGGTAGTTGCGTTTTATCATGTGAAATAGGGTCAACTTTGACCCTAGCCCCAAGTTATCCCTACCCCCCCCCCCCCGAGATAACCCGGTCTCGTGTAAACAGCCCCTAAGAGCCTAAGAGTATAAAAAAGTAGAGCTGAAAGGGGGGGAGCCAAAATCAAAATAAATTTTTAGGGGGGTCCAGGGGCATGCTCCCCAGGAAATTTTGAAATTGAGAGCCACTGAAATGCCATTTCCTGGCTTTTGGAGGAAGATTTTACAGACTCTAAAGGTTAAAAAACATCATATAAAATACTCAAAACACGCAAACGTCACATAGATACTCAAAATGCATACACTCAGTATAGATTGAATACACTGTTTACAGTTTATTTCCTGACATCGTTCACATTGCATCAGTTTTGTAGTTACATGTCTGTTCTTTTATATCTGAAGGGGGGGAGCCGTGGCTCCCCTAGCTACGTCCCTGGTTTAGGGTAGATCAAAGTGAATTGTGGTAAAAAAAATTTACTAATAATTTGGGTTCTTTCAGAAATCACATCAAAATGCTGGATCTGCTGCACCATGTCATTATTCTTGCAAATATATAAAGAAACTATTTTCCAGAGGTAAGGTTCCATTTTGGTTATCTGCTGGAAGAAATGAAAAATTTCTGACGTTCTTGATCATAAATTGTATTTTTATTTTTTCAGGGTTTCTGCCTGGCACATGTTCAATAGAGAAAGATGATAAGTATTGTACTAGGAATAATGAGTGTCGTCAACTTACCAAGTGTTGCTACAACTATTGTCAAGAAATATCAGTTAAAGGAGAAGGTAATTGAATTTGGATATAATATTGTATGTTTTGTTAGAAATCAGACTTCAGATGATGATCAGTGAAATAAATTATTATATTAGGTAGTAGTGTACTAGTGTTCAATAAAGAGCTGAGAGCTTGTATGGGACTGGTTAACATCAGGGATGTTATCTATAAAGAGAGTCGGGGTTAGCGTGGCCTAGTGGACGTCATAGCCCAAGTAGACCCTGGGAGATTTTCAGTGGGTCATGAGGATTCATGGCTTGGAATAATTATTGTGGGAAAGTGAGCACAGGTGGAGAATAATACACAGGCCTGCAGTAATTGGTGTACAGTGGAGCCTCGCTATAGCGCGCATCATAACGCGCAACTCGGTATAACATGGTTGATCTTTGGACCCCAAAATTGTACTTTTCCTTGTTTGTCATTATTTTGATGACTTATACAGATGTTTACCTACAACACTAAAGTTCACCACAAACTGCTAATTTCTGCAAAATAGCAATAGAATTGATGTGTATATGACGCTGAAACTGAAGTTTCTATTTTGTTCACTGGAGACAATTCAATCTTGTTGGGGAGACAATTCGATCTTGACGGCTGACAATTGACATAATGATGACTATTGCATAAGATTATTATTGTATAGTAGTTTTCTTAAATTTATTTGTTCATTGGTTTTCTTTTCGGAAAGTTTGCACAACTATTGCAACATATATCCGGTGTTTTAATTTTTTCGGATCAGATTTGAGCAGCTGTTTTTGGATCGGACTACGATTTTTTGGATCGGATTGGATTCGGATTGATGGTTTTGGCAAACCCTCGGATTATAAGGTGTCAATCCGATCTGACGCACACCACTTGTAGTAGGGCACACGACTAGAACGGTCAGGAAACCTGAAACCCAGATATTCTTTTTTTTTTGGCCATAATTATTGAAAATTTTAATTATACTGAAGACTGCATGCAACTACTGTACACATTCTCATTGACCATCTTTAATGGATTGTCAGTAACTAATAAGATAGACACTAAGCAGTTAGGCTTGCGTGCATTGTTATCTCAGGGGATATTTCCCTTAATTTGACAAGTAAAATCATCTGGCATTGGACGTACAGAGTAAAAATAATAAATTAAAGGGTTATTTTAGGCCATCTCGTCATTGATGGGTTACCGTACTGGTGAGAAAAGAGATGCTATACAGATACAGTACTAGATAGGCTTGTTTACCTATTGTCATCTCCCTTTGGCAAGTAAATTATCTGACATTGTGGGTGGAGTAAAATAGTACAGCCTGGGTTATTCTTGGCCATCTCAGTCATTAATGGGTTACTGGTGAGAATAGAGGCATGCAGATAGGCATGTTTACCAATTGTCATCTCAGGGGTCTCTCTTTGACAAGTACTTGTAAAATCATCTGGCAATTGACAAAGCAAAAATATACTGAAATTGCCATCTCATGGTCATCTTGAGAGTTGAGAATAACAAGCTCACTGCTCACAATAAAGTTAGTAGCCCAAAATATGTAGTGGGTTATTCTAGCTAGGGGTCTGCAGTCTACACATGGGCTACTGTAAGTACAGGGGTATACTGTAATGTCATCACTCATGAATTATATTTTAAAATAGCACCCTATACAGAAACTGTGTATTATCACAGATATTACACTCCTTCAGGACTTGTCTGATGCATCTTCTGTTATGAAGGATCATCCACATTTGAAGGCACACATTTTTGCAGGATATGCACTGCATCTCTAAGGCCAATAGGCACTATAGTGCTGGCAGCAAAAAATGCATGCAAGCACTGCTGAACCTACTTTTGTATTTCAGCTAACTATGAGCCATGATTTGTTTGTGTCAGTAATTGAGTATAAGTAATAATTATTTCATGGCATTTTAGTTGTTTAACCCTTTAACTCCCACCATGTCAGGAGGTCTTCCCTTTGACGAGTAAAATCATCTGGTGTTAGAGTGAAAAATCAAAGTGCCAAATGGAAATGAAAAGCTTAAACTACCATGCAGTGATACTAGTATATTAAACACTTGTCAGCCTTGGGACTGGAATTAAAATTATTGCATTCAAATATTCCTTAGATATGACGTTGAGTTGATGATGTGTAATGTTCTACAGATTTCTAAGTACTGGTAGTGAAGGAAAATTTCAAGTGTTTCAGTTATTTAACTCATTCCTGCCTGAGCTGGCCAAAAACCACCTCTTTCTACTTTAATTTTACTCTAACACCAGATGATTTTACTTGTCAAAGGGAGAACTCTCAGACATCCTACTACTGGGCAGCAATGGGTTATTAAGAACTAGTACAACTTGGCATGTATAAATTGTATTATGTTCTACACATTTCTAGTGAAGGAAAAAATAATATTCTATGTGTTTCAGTTATTTAATTAAATATTATATGATTGTGTACGTACAGTATATTATATACTTTATAATTATTATATATTTTGTTCAGTCTAATCTATCCAACTGCTTGTTCAAATTACACTGCATGCTATTAGACATACATTACTGTACTAAATTTTGTTACCAGACCTTGCACTTAATCAAGAATCATTTATTATCTTTCTTCACTAGAGGTAACAGTGACTGTGATTAATGTCACCAGCTCTAGTCTCTTAGCCTATTGGCAACCGAGCAATATACCTGGTGCTGTTTATATTATTCAACAAAGGGCATTGGACTCCACAACCATTCATTACACTGATTATGACTGGGAGAAATGGAAGCAAATGAAACAGGTAAATTGACACTAAAGTGAAGGTATTAATAGCATTGACTACACAGCCAGAAATCTTGCAGGCTTGTTACAACTTGTAGAATTTGCTTGCAGGTTTGCTGCAAATTGTTATAACAAGTTGTGCAACAAGCCTGTTGATTTCATCAGGCCATAACAGACTTGTAGCAAAAGATCGACAGTGTTGCAACTTGTTGCATGCCAAGCTGTAGAAAGGTGTTGAAACAACATGTAACAAGCCTGTTGATAACAAGAAAATAATAACACTAAGGTTTGATAAAACAAATTGCAGCAAGTCTGATGTAATCAACAATGCTGCAGTTACAACTTATTCCAACAGACTTGTTGCCAGTTGTAATTTCCCCAGAGCCATAGCAAGCTGAGCAAATGTACCTGGGTTCAGGCTAATTGTTGACAACAAGTTGTAACAAGGCCAGCTGCAGAGTGTGGACCTGTTAACAACTTGTGCCTTTTGGCCATGTAGTAGAGGATCCCAGGTGATGAGTAAAATCATCTGGTGTTAGACAGAGTAAAATAACAAAGAGGCTGGTTTTGGGTGCTGGTGGTCTTGGGACCGTCAAAGAACGAACAGTGCTGTAGCCAGGGTCTTGAGTTTGGGGGGGGGGGGGGGGGGCAAGAACCTCGATCTCCTAGGGGAAATTTTGGATTTCTAGGGTCTCTGAAACACTGTTTCCTGCATTTTGAGGCAGTATTTAAGAGTAATCTGAAAGCCATAAATTACATAATTTTGTTGAAATCAAACCAGAACATAGAATACGACGTCAGAATATCTTTAGATTTATTTATAAACAAGTTGTATACTATTGTAATTTAAGTATAGCATATGCATGCCTGCAATAATATAATTATAACACATTACTAGTCTACTCACTCACCCCCTACAAGTTTCTTAACGGATTTAAACTTTCATGAGAACGGTCTTGGAGACCATTGGGGGGGGGGGGGGGGGTGACCACCCCCCCTTGGCTACGCCACTGTTAAGGAAGAGAGATGGGCAGATCCAATCTGGGAGTCAAAAAGTTAAAGACTTAACAATTCACCTAAAAGAAATTTAAGTGCAGTTAGTACTTCTAAATCTATGTTTTGTTCTAAAATATTTGGTACAATGTTCACTATTATGTATCTCTCTTTGATGAGTACATCATCTGGCATAATGGTTAATTACTGGCTAACCCACTGCTGCCTATAAACTGGATGAGGGTTCTGGTGTTAGACAGAGTAATTATTTACAACGAGGGCATGAGGCCATTTTTGGCCAGCTCAGGCAGGAATGGGTCACTACATGTATAAGATTATACTCTAGAAAGCAGCAGAATACTGGCATAATTTATTACTGATCATCAAGGGAAGCTTTTTAGGTTGGATTTTGGTTATAATCTAAAACATGAGAAGCAATCGAGTACTGGTAGACCATTATTGTATTGTTGTGTTAGTATTCAATGTTGACTTTAGTAAAGAGTGCCAAACTCACACAGACAATGGTCAAGGTCAAGTGTGCAATATTTGTCTGGGAAATAGCTCAGACTGGTCTTTGGGTAAACAACTGAAGAGGCTGTGATATGTTTGCAGAGCAATCTTTGGGACCTTGTCATCTGTTGAATTTCACTTTGCTTTAATGTGTTATTCACGTCAAGGTCAAATTAAATGTAACCTGAGACTGAGACACTGTATTATTACATCAGTAGATTATATAAATTAATATTATTAAGTTAAAAACTCATTAACCTTTTTTCCAAGTGTGGTGGCCTTTTAGTATTTTACTCTGGCTAATGCCAGATGATTTTTACTCGTCAGTGGAAAAACGCAAGTAGGGTTAAGTAAGGGAGGCATGGGTGACACAAGCTGTTAGTGCACTGCCTCTCACCACTGAAGTTAAGCTCGGTCAAAAATGAGGTTAGTACTCAGATTGGTGACCAACTTAGCTTCATGTGAGTGGAGTTGTTGTTTTTCATCGGATTTGATCTCTGGTTTTCCTCCCTCTGCAAAATCAACACCATGCATAATCAGTGTCCCTATGTTAATTCTACTATAAACTATAGTTCCATTGAGGGATGAGAGGGACATTGACTTGTTTAATTATCAGTATCTAAAAAGCTAAAATACTGTTGTATGTTACCCTCAATAAATAGACTCGCTTTACTTTGGATTACAGTATAATTATTTAGATAAATTTATTAGTGATATCAAGTTCACTAACCCATTCCTATTTAGACTTTCATGTACTTCCTTTTGATAATTATTGACATTGCCTGATGCACTGATACATCAGATATTGATTTTAGTGGTGTACTACATGTACAGTATTGTATTCATGAGTGCCAAAAATATTTGTACATGCGCATGTATATACAATATTACTATTGACATCTTTCCAACCAATATTATATTTGCATGTGTTATTAACCCAAGCCAAACAAGGCAGTTTATTTGTAAAAGCTAAATTAAAAGAAATATCAACCAGTAACATAAAAATATAAATTAAATCATGCAGTTTGAACATTATATTGTAATACATGTATATAGATGTGTGGTTTACTGTCAGAAACTAATTGGAATAATGACCTTTGAAGCCATCTGCCTTTTATCAATTGAAGTGACAGTACAGTATGAGCAAAAACAGGGTAGTCATGTATTTGAAATAGAAAGTGACCAATCAGATAAAAAGAAATTACCCTAATAGATATTCCAAATATAATGAGTCATTTGCTATTTTTACTCTCAGTTGATAAACAAACAGAAAAGAGAGAAACCCTATCAATCAAGTATATTATTATAAGTAATGGCATATAACATATAGGTTGATTAGTGATTAAATGTACCCGAAAGCTGAGGGAGGTCTAGTAGGGGAGGTTTTTACTAAACCTCCAGAGGCTCGAGGGACATTTAATCACTAATCAACCAATATGTTATGCTATCACTTTGTAATATTACGGTTACCAAGGAAAAAGGAGAGTAAAATGTATCTGGCATAAAACTGACATCCAAACATGGCTATCTATCGTGTGTGTAAAGGCTGACAATTTTTTACGGTAACTATCTTTATTTGAAATGAATTATTTGAATATATATATATCTTTTAAATAACAATACATGTATAATGATCCGATCGGTTCAATGGTTACCATTGACCTAATGCAAATTCACACACATAAACTAATATTAGATAGTTGTCTATAAAAACAACAACAGTGTAAAGACTGTTGATTTAGTATTAGTCCCACATTTTATGTTCTAGGCAAACTGTAATAAATTCTTGAGATAACAAACCAGTAATACAATGAAAGTTTGCCTTTCGTTTAGGGCACTGCCGCTACAAGCGGGTTCAGCGAACCTACTTCGAGATAGGCAAACACTTGTCTCTACTTCTCGATTGGGGGCGCTACCAGTGTACTCTACTCGAAATGTTTTAGGCAATGATATTGCCTGTGCAATGATATTGCCTGTTGCAAATTCACGGGAATCGTACCTTGTGCATAAACATTAGGTATGATTACTTACTAAGCGTACCTGATGCATAAAGATTACGGTAGGTATGATTAGTTACTAATCGTACCTCATCTTTATGCATCGGGTTATTTCGATATTAAATGTGCGTGTGGAAACAATGAAAACTGAGGTGGCCGTGATATTACTGTAGGTATTATATGTAATGTGAGAACATCAGTACGGAATAGTGTACCAAACTTTCATGCTTGGGATCACAGTAGTCAATTTGCAGTATATTTTGCTTAATTTGATTTTTAATAGTTACCAGTAGTTCAAGACTCAAAATTATACATGTAACATTCAGATATTTAACTCTGATAAAGGGCTTCGCTCGAAACGTCAGTATTGACACTGTATTTCGTTATCAAAACTATTATTGGCAGATTATCACCTTTTCACTTAATTTGCTTTATCTAAAATACTGTAGGCTAGACAGCACTCTACTTTTTTTACATTCAGAAATACAGTACAGCAGGACTCGCAAAATTCTGAAAAAAGTGGTTGCCCTTGGGGCAGGCAACACTAAAATTTTGGTTGCCCGAGGCCATCTCTTACTTGCCCATCCTAAATTAGATGAAAAATGAACTTATGAACCACAACAAAAACTCATGATAATTTACATCTCTGAAGTGATATGGGCCGGCGTGGCGCTTTTTTACCCCTTGCGAAAAACTCGCAATCAAGTAAATAAACTGGACAATTTTAGCGAAATGTTCTGAAATAGTACAAAAAGGTATCCGATCGCTATCTTCGCTGAGTTACTGTAAATATTTTATTATTATTATCATCAATATTTCGTTCACTTTCAATACATTTTGACAAATCATGTTTTCACACAGCTTTATTAACACCCAATGACGAAACAACAAGAGATTACAAGAACTTTAAAAGTGATCAAAACTCAAAAGTGTGGTTGCCCGTCGGGACATTTTAATAGTCAAGCGATTTTAGTTGCCCAACACAAATGTTTGGTTGCCCCGGGACGTCGGGCAGGCGATTTTGCGGGCAGGCGATTTTGCGAGCCCTGCAGTACAGTACAGTACCAGTGAACTCGATGTAAGTTAAAATCTGATACCTGGAACGCTAACGAAGGACCAAAAAGTGAGGCAAAAAGTTCCAGGCCCCTGCGCGGTTTGCAGGTACGATTCAGTCCCCCACAAAATGTTTTTTACACGGCCGCCCATCTTGAGCGAACTGCGAAGGCTCGAAAAAAGGTTTGAAAAAATTATTTATCAGACTAAACGTGCATTTAATGGTTTCCCATTGTTGTGCAGCGCTGTTGTTGTTTTATTTACTGTATAGCAGTCCAAAACTATATAGTAAATTAAGCTAGGGATGAAAATAGGCTGAGAAAACAGATGTCCTTTTGCTGGCTAGGATGAAAACAGCCAGCCGAAAAGGTGAGAACAAGAGTGAGAAAGCTATTCTTGTACGAGTTTGAAGGCGTATTGATACTTGATATTTCATAATATACATCTAATGTCATTTTCTTATTTCTGCTCCTTTAATTTCTTGTTCAGTTTTGTTAAACGGCCTTTTGTAACTAATGATATTTTAAGAAATATAAACTGACAACTTGATTGTTTATTTTTCACGTTTACTCATGGCTAGTTGTTGCATAGGTAGCCCAAGCACTATCACGTACTGTCTACGTCGTATTATATTTCATATATTTCGTATTATATATTTTAAATAGAATACGTCGTATTATAGTGCTTGGGCTACCTATGGTTGTTGTTTTCGGTACGAATGCGGAATGCTTTTTAAACAAAACGAACTGATGAAACTGGTACTAACCTAAACGGCATATTCTATACTAAGTTTGTTTTGATTTTTTGTATCCTCTTCGGAGTGACGAAACTCTAATATATATGGTTTATAATATAACGAAAATTTGACTTAATTTCTTCAATGACAAACTTCGTGCACGTTTTGTAAAGACAATGACTTTTCCTATAGCAACAAATAGACAATCACTGCATAATTAGTTCGGCAGCATAGCACAACCAATCAAAATTTAAAATGCACGTTTAGCAAAGCGTGATAAAATGATTCAATAAATAATTTTTCAAACCTTTTCGAGTCTTCGCAGTTGCTCAAGACCAGTGAACTCGATGTAAGTTAAAATCTGATACCTGGAACGCTAACGTCCAGTCATTCGGGGGGCAAAAAGTGAGGCAAAAAGTTCCAGGCCCTTGCGCGGTTTGCAGGTACGATTCAGTCTCCCACAAAATGTTTTTTACACGGTCACTGGTCTTGAGCGAACTGCGAAGACTCGAAAAGGTTTGAAAAATTATTTATTGAATCATTTTATCACGCTTTGCTAAACGTGCATTTTAAATTTTGATTGGTTGTGCTATGCTGCCGAACTAATTATGCAGTGATTGTCTATTTGTTGCTATAGGAAAAGTCATTGTCTTTACAAAACGTGCACGAAGTTTGTCAGTGAAGAAATTAAATCAAATTTTCGTTATTTTATAAACCATATATATTAGAGTTTCGTCACTCCGAAGAGGATACAAAAAATCAACACAAACTTAGTATAGAATATGCCGTTTAGGTTAGTACCAGTTTCATCAGTTCGTTTTGTTTAAAAAGCATTCCGCATTCGTACCGAAAACAACAACTAGCCATGAGTAAACGTGAAAAATAATACAAAAGGCCGTTTAACAAAACTGAACAAGAAATTAAAGGAGCAGAAATAAGAAAATGACATTAGATGTATATTATGAAATATCAAGTATCAATACGTCTTCAAACTCGTACAAGAATAGCTTTCTCACTCTTGTTCTCACCTTTTCGGCTGGCTGTTTTCATCCTA
This sequence comes from Paragorgia papillata, assembly GCA_035771165.1. Classification (NCBI taxonomy): domain Eukaryota; kingdom Metazoa; phylum Cnidaria; class Anthozoa; order Scleralcyonacea; family Coralliidae; genus Paragorgia; species Paragorgia papillata. The sequence goes on from JAWNZC010000238.1 coordinate 2,195,993, forward strand.
GCCAGCAAAAGGACGTCTGTTTTCTCAGCCTATTTTCATCCCTAGCTTAATTTACTGTATAGTTTTGGACTGCTATACAGTAAATAAAACAACAACAGCGCTGCACAACAATGGGAAACCATTAAATGCACGTTTAGTATGATAAATAATTTTTTCAAACCCTTTTTCGAGCCTTCGCAGTTCGCTCAAGACGGGCGGCCGTGTAAAAAACATTTTGTGGGAGACTGAATCGTACCTGCAAACCGCGCAAGGGCCTGGAACTTTTTGCCTCACTTTTTGGTCCTTCGTTAGCGTTCCAGGTATCAGATTTTAACTTACATCGAGTTCACTGTACAGTACATGCTGGTTAAATGACTAGCCTCTACAATTTTCGTTGCCAACTTGGCTGGTCACTAAATTTTAGATTTTTACTGCATGGGTATTGGCAGGTGACCAACCATTATTTTGAGCTTTGCAGTTAGAAATGATTGATTTAATTTGGCTTCACCTTTATTTGGACACATCAGGCATTTGCCATCAGGCAGCCATTTTGAGCTGAGCCATTGACTTAAATCAACTCGACCAGACACTTAAATGACTTTCTTCATGACTTGACAACTGAGTGATTATAGAATTGACTTGTGAAGCCTTTGACAGGGAAGCATACAGTAGGTGACACAAAATGTTAGTGCACTCAGCCTCTCACTGCTGAAGTTAAGCCAGTTGAATGGGGTTTGCCTCGATCAAATCAACAACAAATCAACACCATAGTTTCCCCAGTAAATAAATACGCGCTATTTCATACGTTCATTATCTAATGTTATTCACAAGTTTAAAAATTTATTAGATAAATATCAAGTAGACCCTACTATGGCAGAACTAGTGCAGATACAAAATACCTACCAAAAAGTTCAATTATTTGCTGTTACCATGGTAATAATGACGTTGGAACTTTGGGATATTTTCAAATATTGCATACTTGAAGCGGTATGTCTTCAGTTTGCTTCGGTGAAATTTTTTAAAAATTGCTGAGTTGATAGATACTGTTGTGGAGAATATCCATGCACAAAATCAGAGAGGGTTGTATGGACAGATTTTTCGCTATAAAAATTATCGATTTAAAAAAGTTCTGTCTTTAGAAGTTTTTATAAGCTACTTATTTACAAAATTTTAGCAAAATTCACCGAAGAAAACGTCTACAATCTAACATCGATGTCGACGCGGTCATAGAATTTCGAATCGACAAGATCGCTATTTACGCATGCGTAGCGATACTATTTCTAGTCACCAGTCCCCTATTGAAATTACCGTAGGGAGCCACCTTAAGTTCTATCAAAGAGCAAGGGCCATTGGGTCATCGGTATCTAAATACAGTACTACTCAGAGACTCAACTTTTATGCAACTTGTTACCATTAACACTGGGGTACTGCTTCAAAATGACATTTTCTTTGGGGGTTGAGCTTCAGAAGGAGACTTGAGGCACATACTTTATCATAAAAGAGCACTGTCTTTTCTGTAACTGCAAAAAGGGCACTTTAGGTGGTGGGGGTGGGCACATGCCCCCTCAGTTCCTAAACCCCTAGTGTTGTGTTTAAATCAAGTTTTTAGTTGCATACGGTACCTGACAAGAATTATCTTCTCTTCTCTTCAGGGAGGGGGAATCTCAGGAATTAGAGTTGTTGGGATCCATTCTGGTGCCAGGCTACAGTTACGAGTGGCTGTTGTAAATAGCAGTGGTCTACAAAGTATTGGTCCAGCAACAAGAGTGATACAAACACTGTTTAATGCAACACCTCCCAGTGGTCCAGAACAATTCTGGTTACAAAGTGAGACCTACAAGAAGAATTCAGTTGACGTCAATCTCTCTTGGCAGCCTCCAGCAAAACTTGGTGAGTTTGAACTGAAGTGTACATGTATACAGAATGTGGTATTGTTTTATAAATTAAATAAATTGCACAGGGTTTGGTTTAACATTTCAAAAGTGCAACGTGAAAAGATTTTGTTGAAAAATGGGGAGGGGTACTAAATTTCCTTGTACAAAAAATGAACAAACAAAATCTCTCCCAATAAAAGTGATGTACTGTATGTAGATTGCAATTTGGTCTGTACTGTACATTTATAATAATAAGATTCTAGCTACTGTAGGCTAGCCTCCAGGAAGACTATTAGCCTCCTATAACACTATTAAAATAATAGTAAGGTTAGATGTACTGCCAAAACAGTTTCTCTCTGATGAAGGGCCTTCGCTCGAAACGTTAGACTCCTACATTCTCTGTTTTGGCAGGAAATCTAACCTAACTATCTTTCGATTGTTTCAACACTGCCTATGCAGCACGCTACTTGTATAACACTATTAAATGGGGTTAGTAGACTTTTTTTAAAGGCTCTCTGCACCATGTTATTATAATAATAATATTCCATACATACTGTGGGTGCAGAAAAGTGATTGTCACAAAATGGTGGTGAAAGTGTTTTATAGGTTTGACAAAATTCTGAAGGTAACCATGTTGTCTTTGCAATGAATACCATACTAAAATATCGGATGTAGAATTCCCATCTGACAATGCCATGTTGAAATTTCAAGTGTTGTCTACGCAAATACATGAATACGAATGAATAGGAGAGCTACTACTGTTTTTAAGTTCCAACAATAATTATTATATGAACTTCAAATTGAACTTTGAATCTCAATACATTAATTCGAACCCTGTTGCGTGTTGCATATACAGTGGAACCTTGTTAATACAACCATTGTTGGGCAAAAAAACATGGTAGTAATAATAGGGTGATCATATTAACAGGGGAGTTATTTAATACACTACTTAGAATGTATTCAGGCCAGAAAAAGTGGTGAGGTCTTTATAATTATTAACATATTAACAGGTCTGGTGGTCATATGGTGGCTGGGTTCCACTGTACTTTATTGTTATACAGTATACATACATTATAAAATTTACTAAGACTGTCACCATGGGGCTTATAATTATTTGAAGGAATTTTTTTAGAACTGGGAACTCGGCAAACTTCAAAGCGCCTATAATGAGCTGGGATTTTATGTTGAACCGTACCTTACACTGTGCACATCCTTTGTTTTAGGTTTATTAATATTTAAATAGCACGGTTGAGTGATTGAACTGAAACATTTCTATTGGACAATTCGTTCATTATTATACTAAAAATACAATGTGTTCAGTGACTGTGCACCGTGCACAAAAATGCATAAAGGCGAACAAAAAGATAGAACAAAGACTTTAGCTGAGTTTCCAGACCAGATTTCGATTGACTATGATGCCATTCGTTTTACTTTTCTGTTGTCACAGATGTTCCAGTCCATAACTACAGGCTATTTTGGAAAGAGGTACCACTAGTTTCCTCAGACCATGTAGTTCTCACCAAGCAAAGGACACGAGTAGCTGGATCCCAACTCAATTACACCATTCAAGGACTTAAGCAGGACAAGAGTTATTTTGTGGAAATTCAAGCAATCTGTATGTGGAAAAAGAAAACTAGGCTAAAAGGCCCCAAAGTGCCTCTTAATGTTTCAACAGGTCATCTAAAAGGTAACATACAAGCACATACTGCTAAAGACTTAATATTAACTTAAAATACTCATTAATAATTCATGACGAAAATTCAAAAGAAATTGATACCGTAGCAGTGGTTGTAAATCGGATACAGCATCGTCCTGATTTACGTGAACTTTAGCTTCGATTTTCTCAGCTAAAACAGACCGTATCCCCAAAATAGTTGGTGAACTTGATTACTAGATGCATTTGTATTTTAAGAAAGATACAGCATTCGCATCCGAGCTGTATCTGCACATACTATGCTGTATCTATTACATAATTTATTGCTGCCTGGGATGTTTGAGGGTTCTCCCTTTGATGAGTAAAACTGACTGGCATTTAATGGTACCTAAGAGTAAAAAAATACAGGGGCTATTTTTGGCCAGTTCAGGCAGTAATGGGTTAACCAAGTGCAATACAGTATGTTTGTATGGAAGTATTTGCCTGAGACTGAGCAATGGAAGAGCAAGATTGTATTATACAGTTACAAAAGCTTCTCGTGTTGTAAATACTTTACTGTAATATGAAATGAGCAAAAACATGCTACTGTAAATTGATTTGTACTACTACATGTAGCTTGAAAAAGGGTAATTGTATGCATACAATGCATTGCTTTTTCAATATTTGCTTAATTTCAATTTTGCTCAATATTATTCTAAAATCTTCTTTAAAGGAAGAACAGTGTACTTTCCTAATGAATCAAAGCCAAAGGCTAAAAAACAACCAAGTTCTTCAATTTTTCAAGGTAATTAAATTATTGACATGTATGATAGTGTACATATGTACTGTATATAATAATAATATGCATTATGCATATACTGTATGTATGGTACAGGGACCCTAGCTCCCCCATGGAGGAAATTTACCAATTTGATGGGGAATGATCTGGAAGAAAAATCATTTTTATCAATTGGCAAAGACCTTTTTACCTGATTAAGCTAGACAAGTCAGTAATTAATGCTTTAATAGTGAAATAAAACTCCTGTAGAAACACAGGATAAGGTATATTATATTGTGTAGAAGCCAACAGTGATAATTACAACACACAAAATTCCATTTACTGTCTTCAAAATTGGACAAAAATGGCAAAAGTTAATCAACCACACTTGGAAACTTGTCGGTTACTGTGATATGGTTATTGCAATAAGTTCACACTCTAGACATTCAGATTTTGAAAATTTTTTGAGGGGAGAATGCCCCCACCCGGCCCCTGTGTTGGGGAATTCCTGGAATTCCTGCCACCCCTTGTACAATAAATTAATATAAAAAATAGTGGTGTCAAGCAGTGTTTAGGATAGATGAACGTGAAAAGGTGGTCAACTACATAGATTAGTTTCTGCTCAAAATGTCACAGTTTGTTTTGTTATTAAAACTAATTTTAGCAGTTTACCACCTTTTCACTTTGATATAACAATGTACATGTAACACTTGCTAATCAGTGTGTTATTATCAGCAATATTTGCATTAAGTTGTACTGTACATGTATTTTAAGTATGTTTTATGTATTGTATGTGCAGATGAAGAGGTAAAAGTGGAAGTTCTTGTGGAGGAACACAAAGGTACAGTACATGTGGAGTGTGTGAGATGGTAGAGGGGTTGTCATTGATGGGTGTGGGATGGATGGATACCAGTTGGGATGGATAGATACCAGTATGGGATGGATGGGTGTGGGATGCATGGGATGGATGGATACGAGATGGATGGATACCAGTATGGGATGGATGGGTGTTGATGGGTGTGGGGTAGATTGGTGTAAGATGGATGGGTGTGGGGTGGATGGGTGTATCTCATCCTGCATTGCTGGCATTCTTTTTTTTTGCTGAACGTCAACAACTTGTAAAACAATAAACAGTTGTTTTGGGTTTGCAAATGAGCTCACTATAAGCTGTGTTTCATTGAATGTTTGTGTTTTTAAACCATAAATTATTTTACATTAAATTTATACAGGAACTCCAAAACCAACAGGTGACAACAGAAGTACTGGCAACAGAAGTACTGGCAATAGAAGAAGGTCCGATATTTGGACAACAATGCTGCTCTCAACTGTCGTTTGTTTGTTTGTGTGGTGGCGTTAGGGTATTCAAAAGAAAACAAACAGAATATCTAGATTCTAGAGTTACAGCGTAAAAACTACATTGTAGTTGGTGGTTCAAGAATAGTGAAAAGAATGAAAGAAATTACCTTCTCTTTGATTCCCTGGCACGCTGTCAAGACGTCGACGGATTTGGTAGCACATATTGGAAGTCTGGAAGACATATATGTAGAACAGTAAACACTTAAGGCACCAAGAAGCTCTTTGAGACGAACTAGCCACCTTTTAAAAGGTCAGTCTACACCACAAGCAAATATTAACTCCACTTTCAGCACAGCAAACTTGCACAAGAAGCTTGAACTCATGAAGCCTTCGACATTTGAAGGAAGAGTAGCTCTGGGGCCTGGAGCGAGAACTCTACGCGAGTTATTATTATTGTTTCTGAGGAAATTCAAATGTCAAATCATTGTTCGAGTCCAGAGAAGTATTTTGCGTAAGAAAAAATTACCTGTCATTTCAAGGAAAAACTGATAGACTGAGTGCCTATTACGGCTGTGCGGCTTTTAGATGGTTGTGGTCCCTGAAACACACTGAGAAAGAGTGATGTAATATATCTTCATTTCCCGCCTTCATTTATAGCTAGTGTCACGTTGCCCTCCGAAGTACCTGAGCATTTTTTGAATTTTTGAAACATGGCCAGGAAAAGAAAAAACGGTCTATCACGCGATAAACAAAATAGACCCAAACACACCAAGTGATTCAACATATAAAATAGAAAAAAAGTTTTGGAAGTCAAGTGAATTTCTTATGAAAATAGGAAAACTGCAATTTTTACATGGCTATATTTTTGTATCGTGAATCATGAAAATCGGATCACGTGACCATGGAAACGTCATGATCCGGTAGATCGTACCAGTTTTTCTTTCTTTCCCGGCCATGGATTACGTTTTTGGGCGGGAAAATTTTCGGATTATTTTTTTTCTCCTAATGCATTTTCGTAGAAGAATTATTTGGACTGCTAAAAAAAACCAAAAAAAAACAAGAAAAAACACACGAAGATGAAGGTTTGGTTTGCGAAGGTATATTCCAGTCTTACTCAGGGTGTTTTTAAGATGATAATTATGTGAAAACCTCACAAACGTAAAAAGGTGCTTTAAATTATGTACGACAACTCCCCGACATCGTGTTTCAGTTGGAAGTCACGCCAAACGCACTTATAATAAAGCGATGGATTTTTTAACGCGACAAAAAAAGCGTCGAAATTCCCGTCCAACCGTACCGCTGGCATGGCGCATTCTGGAGAAAAGCTGGACCTTTTCAACGAACCAATGCGGCAGGATGTTCGAGACGAATCGTGTTTATTTTTTAGAAATAGTTAATGGTTGATGCAACCCTAAATCGCACAATGTGAAACGAGGAATAGTTTTGTAGAAAAAAAATAACAGTTTATTTAGAATGATGTTGAAATCTTTAAACCTCAAAGTATAAAGGCCATGTTACACGAGGCAATATTTTGCAACGCAAATGTTTGTAATTAGTTTCGCAACGAAAAATTGCGGTTGCTTCTCGGGTAGAAGACAAAGAATTTCTCAGACCCTGTTTACACTAGAGCAAAAGTATCCGGATTCACATTGTTTTTTATTCCCATGAGGATGAAAAACAATGTGAATCCGGATACTTTTGCTCTAGTGTAAACGGGGCCTAAATCTTTTTTACGTTGCTTTTATAAAGTTAGGCAGTTGGACTATTACAAATGCTGTACTCTGATTGGCTGTACACTGTCTTAGGCCATTTGCACGATGACGTGACGATGACTGTGACGTATTAAAAGGGATAACTCAAAGGGACCCGTCTAGTTATTTCGCGGCGGCTTCTCCAAAAATGTCGTCAAATATGTTTTTTCAAAAAGCTAGGGAAACCAGAAAACAAATTTGACGCCGGCATATTTTGGAAAAGCCGCGAAAGGACTGGACGGGTCCTGTTGAGTCATCCCTTTTAGCCGAAACTAGAATACTGGCAAAGCATTCTGGTAGTTGTAGTCACCCAACGCTATCGTACGTTAACGTGCAAATGGTCTATTGATGATAGGCCACTATAGCTACTAGCGGAAAGAGTCAAGTTTTAAATGCAAAACAATGGCAGATAACTCGCGTTTTGCCGAGGTTTCAGTTTGTTTCTTTAAATGATAGCTTGTCCGACTAGTTGGTTTATGGTTTATACTAAAACAATTATACAACTCGTCGTCGTTGTCCATGAACGATAGTCAGTCAACTCGGTGCGGTATGCGCCTCGTCAACTATCAGCTCATAGATAACTCGGGCTCCTGGTCTAATTAATTATTTGATTTTTGGTTGGGATTAGAAGCCGAAATTATAAGAAAACAATCGTTAAATGTAGCTGTGACGTATCTGTCTATTGTCTCTCCTCTACCCGAGGAATCACCCAAAATTGCGCGTTGCGAGTTGCAGAGAAAGTATAGAGGCAGCAGAGCTTCTACTTTTTGCAACGCATTACAACGACAAGTTACAGCTGTAACGCACCTACTGCAACTAGCAAATCTTTTTTCAGCAAAAATTGCAATTGCAAAGAAAATGATCTCATGTAACATGGCCTTAATGTGTCTATGAAGTGAAAAACATGTTGGCAAGAACTTTTTTATTTTAATGAACAGATGAGCATGGCAGAAAATATTCACAGAAAATATTGAGAGAATCTGATGTATAGTCTTCAAGTTATGAACTCTCAACTTTGCCATGGCTAGTTCGTTTTTGGAGATAAAAAATTTGGGCTCTCAGTAACAATGCCTTATGACGTACCAGATGGACAACAATGCATAAGAACAATAGATTTTAACGTTAATGATTCATCTGCGCACGCCATAAAGTGTTTATGAAACGAAAATTAAGTTTGTCTTATTTGAAAGTACTTTTGAAATGACAGAATAACATCTTTTGCAGTTTGTTGTTCCTTGCTTCGTTCTTGAGATATTTTAGTTTGTTTTATATGTGAAACTAACCAGTGACATCACAACGTACATAATGACTTACTGGGAAAGGTTATATATCTTTGCTATTATTAAACGGAATCAGTTGAAAATGTATATTTTTGTTGTTGTAAGGGAAAAGCACACACACATAATTGCTTCGAAGTGATTCCGTCTGATAATAGCAAAGATATACAACCTTTCCCGGTGAGTCATTATGCACGTTGTGACGTCACTGGTTAGTTTCACTTATAAAACAAACTGTGATATCTTAAAAGCAAAGCAAGGAAACAAAAAATTGCAAAAGATGTTACTTTGTCATTTTAAAAGTACTTTCAAATAAGACAAACTTAATTTTCGTTTCATAAGCACTTTAAGGCATTGTTACCAAGAAGCCCAAATTTCTCCAAAAACGAACTATCCATGGCAAATTTTGATAACTAATTGCTCGAAGATTATACACCAGATTTTCTTTATATTTTCAGTGAGTGCTCCCATACCATGCTCCTCTGTTCATTAGGGACTTACGACGCGGCCTTAAAAACGTTAAGAAGGATGCATTTTAAAAAGAGAGACGATAAAATAACTGCCGTATTTCATGTTTAAGCTTGTTTAATGACTTTCAAGACGCTCCAGTTCTTGCTAAAACGGCTGTAGTGTCTGAGCTGAAGTCAACGTTAAGAAACAGCTCTCACTTCTCTGCGTGTTCGCGTCGTTCTGAAGACGTGAAAATGCTGAGAGTAGCGTTGTTCACAGAACGAGGACGATATTGCAAAATACTCTTGGGATTACAAATTATTCATTCAAATTTGTTTTCATTAATAATTATTTTGTTTTTGGATCTTAAAGTCCCTATTAAAACAACAATATTTCACTTTATAGACACTTTAAGCACAGAATTATTTTTATATTGTATAGGAAAGACTCTTAGTCATATTATAGCGTGTATCAATGATGATCTAACTGTAAAGTTATGGTATTGTAGCATGGATCGTAAAAGGACCCTTTTTCCTTTCTTACCATCCATGATTATAACAAAGCAATTATTTTAGTAATTACTGCATTAAAAGTGTCTGAGACACAAAAACGTGGGCTCGATATTGAGAATTGTGTGATTATTTTTCTCTGCGTGAAGAAATTTCAAGTGCAGTTTTGTTTTTTTACTCTGCTTCGTAGTCTTGGTCGCTGAAAAGTTTTAATGTTGATTTCCAATGCTGTGCAGTTTTATGACTTATTATAAACGTAATTCGTATACCGATGTTATGTAGGACGAGTTGAACAAACGCGATTTAATTTGTCTACCGAATAGAAACCTAATTTAAGTTATTTATACCTAGCCCTCTTAGTGCGCGTTTTCTCAGTACGCCTTCTCCGTGTGCCTTCAGTTCCGTGCGTCTTCTCCGTGCGCCTAGCTAGCTTATTCTCTTGTGTGCGCCTAGCTACTTTTCCGTGCGCCGTCTCCTCCTCCGTGCGCCGTCTCCTCTTCCGTGCGCCTTCTTCGCGCGCGTTCTCATCCGCCTTCTTTTAATTCTCCTATTCAAACAAATCACCAACAAACATGGCGGAAATATGGGTCTTTTTCTCGCGATAGCAACCGCATCAGCGGTTTCTACTATGGAATAACCCGCCATCTTGGATCAGGTCATTTATACTGGAGCCATCAGCAGTCCAGTTCTATATAGCTCAGTGATCCCGAACAGCTTGACCTAACATACAGGCTAATACAGAGAGTGCGAGTTTCTTTGGGAAAATCTAAACTCCCAGAATCACAGTGTAATGATGTGGAAAATTTTTTAAATTAAATCTTAAGCATTTACAACCCGAGATTCAAGTCGACACATAATCTACCCGCACATGCGCATTAAAACATAAAATGTCTAAAATATCATACGTCCAAATGTTTAGAACATTGTCTTCATAAAATAACTAATGCCCCCTAACCCCTCTGGAAAACTAATACACCGCCGGAAAAAACAACGTGCAAATAAACGGCAGGAAAATAATATTTCCGTCGTCACTAAAAGACATCACTCAAAATGACTTCGAGTTCTTCTGCGGATGTTTTGGCAGCGTCCTTGTTGACCTAGCTATCAACTTTAAACTAAAGAATAAAGTGCTTCCCAAACACAAATATGCAAAATAAACCGAATTATGTAACAATATCAAAGATTCTATATTTTTAGATTATAAAATAGGTTGCGTTCTACGCCCGCTGTGATTGGTCAATTACCGTGTTTATATCAGGCTATGCAAATACGGCTGTGACGTCACGGCACATTTCTTAGCCTTATTTCATAAAAGAAGTAGAAAATGGTGCCCTGTTTTTATATAACTTGATGTAAACATTCGAGTGAGTCTGGGAGAATTTGAAAGTATTTATGTAAACCTTCGATTCGTTTACGGATCGGGTTCACATAAACTTTCGAATTCTCCCAACTCACTCTCGTGTTTGCATCAATTTTTACTCTGATGAAGGGTTCCGCTCAAAACGCCAATATTTCGTTATCGAAATATAAAAATTCATTTCATATAAGTCTGGGAAACGACGCAAAAAGACGAGGAAGGTCATTTTGAGTGATCCGTTTTAGCCATGAACTGCATCTTATCGCAATCCCGTACTGATGTGCAGCAAAAACTAAATCCCTTTCCCCCTGGTGTATTGAAGTTCTTACGAAGAGTATTTTCGGTTCGTGCACGCCTTTTGTAAAGGATAAATCGATTTTTGTGGTACTTTCCTGTTAGCGTACATTTCGCAGCCATTCGAGTGGTGACAACTGGCCAGGAATTCTAGTTGTTGGTGCAAACGTTCGTGGAAACCTTTTGGAAGAGTATCAATTTTGTTTGTCAACTAAAAAAGACAAAATAACATTTGCTAAACTGAACCAACGTAAAAAATCTTAACACGACTGTTTTTATTTTTATGGATAGAATATATGGGATGAATGGGATGGTAGATATATTCCATTCATCCTATTCTATATATTCCATCCATTAAATATACTGCAAATGTCCATCCCCTATCCATTTCATCCCATATATATTTATCATTCCTTAATCATTTCACATGCCTCGGTTTCCTTTGTTCTTTTCGGGGAATATATTCAATAGCCCCGGCAAAACAATAGATTAATATTCCCCTCTAATTTCCCCTCAATATTTATTTTCTATTGCGACTCCTGTCAACCCTCGGAGATATGTGTTTATTCACTTCGGGCTTCGCCTAGCTCGGTGAATAAATCACATATTCCCTCGTGGCCTCAAAATAACCTATACATATTCCATCCATCCACCCATTCATTTATTTATTTGATTTATTCATTTGTTTATAAACAAACAAACAAACAAACAAACAAACAAACAAACAAACAAACAAACAAACAAACAAACAAACAAACAAACAAACAAACAAACAAACAAACAAACAAACAAACAAACAAACAAACAAACAAACAAACAAACAAACAAACAAACAAACAAACAAACAAACGGGCGGACGGACGGACGGACGGACGGACGGACGGACAGACAGACAGACAGACAGACAGACAGACAGACAGACAGACAGACAGACAGGTAAATAGATATGCCAAGATTTTGTATGTTGGTACAAAACCAATAATGTCCATTACCTGATAGGGATCTTTGTTTAGATCAAAAAATTCACAAAACGACGTAACAAATTCACAGTAAAGAAAGTTATGTTGAGAATTGATGGTTCGTAGACACCAGTAAGTATTGTTTGATGACGTTGGACAGAAACAGAAGTTCCCATCTGAAGGAAAGAAACAAAGATATTTTAACAACAATTTATAAACTTATCTGATTAACTTCTTCTCAACTGTATCGTCCCTTTTGGAACGATGCGGACGTTAGCCATAACGCCAAGGCGCTTTTCCACTCATGGCAGAAACTAGTTCCCAGCTTGTTGCGAGTACTTGTACCCCATTAAAAAGAACTCACAACGAGAAAACAAGCACTGCGAGTTGTTTTTAATTAGATGCAAACACTCGCTGCGAGCTGGTTTTTGCGATGACTGGAAAAGAGCCTTCAGTCACCAAGGGGTTAAAGTGCCTGGTAAGAACAAAAAAGTGGCCCACGAGATGCAGTCGAGTGGGTCACTGATGTTCTTACCGTCTTCTGTGCAGCTATAACTGAACAGACAACAAAAAAGTGGAATCTATTTGTTTTATACAATACAAAAATTTAAAAGGTTCGGAACGCTTGCCGAAGTTTGGGGCATGAAGAAGGGAAAAAGCAAGTCAGCTGACGTGATCTGACGTGTCAATGTGTCTGTCCTCTAATAGATCATGGGCAACAACCAATGCGGAAAACACGTATAGCAACCAGGGTATTGTATAATAAGTGTTAATCAATGGTCACGAGTGTGATAAAGGATTTATCATCGCGCGAGTAAAGCTTAAAGCTTACGAGGGCTTATCTCATTGATCTTCTGCAATTAAATTACTCTTTTTTTGTTTGAAGTGCTTAAGGCCCGTTTCAAACGTCGCGCTTCTCATGCGCCGAACCTAATACAAGCATTAAGTGCGGCAGAAGAGCGACGTTTGGATCAATTAAGAGCGGCAGATTGTATTAGGAGAGGCCTGTCGCATTATGCGACGTTGGAGCGACTCTGATTCAAACGTCAAACTTCTCATGTGCCGAACTTAATGCATAAATTATTTTAATATATTATCGCTGCCACTGATCATGCACAAGGTTTTTGCCGGTTTTTAATAGTTTGAGGAATTAGGTTCGACGAATTAAGTTCGACGTTTGAAACTTTGAATCGACGCCGCTCCAGGGTCGCTCCAACGTATCGAATCTATCTCTATTAGGTTCGGTGTATGAGAAGAGCGCCGTTTGAAACGGGCCTAAATTGACACGAAAATTAAGTCTGTCTTATTTGAAAGAAAACTTAAAATGATAGAGTAACATCTTTTGCAGTTTTTCGTTTCCTTGCTTCGTTTTTTAGATATTTCTAGGTTTGTTTGATATACCGGCAAATTGAACATTAAAAGGTTAAAATTGTCCTTCAGTAGCATTTTGTAAAAATATAGAGATAAAATCCATTGAGGCCAAGTAGCTACTGTTTAAAAGCTTCTGATGATGTCATAGACGACGAAAGCTCAAACGAATAAATATATTTTAAACAGTAGCTACTTGGCCTCAATTGATTTTATCTCTATATTTTTACAAATTAAACATTTTGACGTCACACGTACGTGCATCATGAGTTATCGAAAAAAAAGTTATATCTTTGCTATTATCACTTGGAAATCTACATGTTAGTGTTCTGGGCCTAACACACCCATATGCTGCCTTCGAATTAATTTGGTTTAATTGATAATAGCAAAGACATATAGCTTTTTTCGATATCTCATTTATGCACATGTGACGTCAAAATGTTAAATTTGCATATTAAACAAACTAAAATATCTCAAGAACGAAGCAAGGAAACGAAAAACTGCAAAAGATGTTACTTTATCATTTTAAATGTTCTTTCAAATAAGACAGATTTAATTTTCGCTTCATAGCTACGTTGTGACGTCATCTGTGCATCTATAACTGAGCAGACAACGGCAAAATGGAATCTATTTGTTAACTATAACACAGTAGTTTAACTTACTTGTCCATAGCGGTGCCGTTTTCCAATGACTGTTTGTATGTTCAAAACAATTTAAACCTCGGACAGCACAGCGATTCTTTTTCTTTTTGAATTTTCCTTTATTTTGCCGCTTTCGTGACTTGCCTTTAGATGGATGTGTTTTAATAATAACCTTCCGATCACCTCCAAATGTAACCTCTTCAACTTCAAACCCATTTTCACACCGACACCATTTCTCGTCTGTCTGTGGTTTAGATATTAACTTAAAAATAGTTTTCTTTAACGATCGTAGAGTCGACAAACGTTTTCTTGAGGCTTGAATTCTAGAGTCGAGTTTTTTAAGTCGTTTTTGAATCGTTTTTCCAAATATTTTTTTGTTATATTTTGCTGAGGACTCCTTTTTCAAGTGATGTTCGTAATTTTGAAGTTTTTTAAACTCTTTCCTGGCTCTGGCAGATTTGTAGTACCAGCGATAGTAACTTCTTGGGATGTTATCTAGATCACGTTTTTTGTAGCGTCGTTGACTGCTTCGCCCTGCGCCCCATCAACAGAAAAAAAAAAGTCAGTCAAAATGGAAATATTTCCCACTTCTGCTTCTGTAGTTCTGCTGGTTGTGTATTATTGTATTTCTGTAGCCGCTACTGAAGTGCGAGGAACGTCTAGCGATAAAGGTCGTCAATTCTTGATGTATACTTCCGTCTTTTGGTATCGACTTGGGATAAACATCCATTGTACTATTTTTTGTACAGTTTTCAACAAAAACTTTTCTCAGGCTTCGGTAGCGGCTACAGAAATACAGTAATACGCAACGAACTACAGAAGAAGTGGGAAGGTATTTCAATTTTGACTGTAAAAAAGATAACTCGTTGTATCTAAGTGTAATGAACATAAAAACAATATATAAAAAAAACGACGAGGGTAGGATAAAGCTATTAAAATCCAGTCATTGGCGCTTACAATACAACAATGATAATTATAATAATGATAATGATCATAAAGGTGGTGGTAATGATGATGATGGTGCACGATATTAATAACCATGATGATACTTGTAGTGATATGATGATAATGGTGGCGATGATGGTACGTGATATGATAATGGTGGTGATGATGACGATGATGATGATGATGATGAGATGATGGTGAATAATAATAATAACCATGATGATAGTTGTAGTGATGATAATAATGATGGTGGTGATGATGGTACGTGATATGATGGTGATAATGATGGTGATGGGATAATAATGGTGATGATGGTAATAATAGTGGTAATGGTGATGGCAATGGTGGTGATGATGGAGATGATGGTGATCATGATAATGATGATGATGGTGATGGTGATACTGATGACGATTTATTTTCAAATGTTTAATCCGTTCAAATCCATGCATTTGTAAGTCATATATACAATATGGGTGGCGGAACTGTCGATGGGCATTTACAACGGTAGACTTAACCAATTCACACATTTAATTATTCAGGTTTATCAACAATCTTTAATTAAGATATAACCTGTTTAAGCTGAGAAAATTGATCAGAAAGTTTATCTAAATCAGGACGAATTTGTATCTGATTTACAACACCTAATTAAACATTCGTTTCTTTTGAATTTTATTCATCGCTGATTATTAATGATTTGGATAATTATGTATTTTTTGTACGTTATTAGTGTTTTCAGCTTAAGTTGGTAAAGTTTTTTCGTATGTTTCTGCTGTACAAGCTGTTGTAAGTTAAACTCAGAGAAAAAACCCGAGTATACATAAGAAAAAACTTTACCAACTCAAGCTGAAAACACTAATAACATACAAAAAACATTTACTGAAAATAAACTGACACAATGCGATTTGTAGCCCAACAAGTACTTGTGACACACGTACGGTTTGACTAGTTCCCAGGCGTATAAATATCGAAAACAACCTCGGTCTACCATCTGAGTTCCAGTGGCTCAATGGTGAGAGCGTCCGGCTGGCATTCGGAAGGGTAGCACGGGTGGCGTATGCTGTTAGGGCGCTGCCTCTCACCAATAGTTAAGCCCAGTTGGACGGGGTTAGTACTTGGATGGGTGACCGTCTGGGAATAACCCCGTTCTCGAACTTGAATTTCATGTGAGTAGAGTTTAGTTGGTCTCTCCTGTGCTTCGAGGGGTTTTCGCAGGGTTCTGCGGTTTTCCTCCCTCCGTAAAATCAACACGTTAGGTCCTAGCTTATGTCGTGCACTTTTACATGGCTCGGATGATTGGGCGACCACATACAGAATACAGATTTTAGTTACTTCTTCCCACAAGGGACTTTTCAAGAGCAATTTACATTACTAAATTTCAAGTGGCAGAGTCGAAGGCATATTAAAGGCGCTCGAAGCAGCCGCCCTACGACACATTTATGACACACATGTCAGACCACGAATCACAGACCTAGGTGTTGATTTTATGGAGGGAGGAAAACCGGAGAACCCGGCGAAAAACCCTCGAAGCACAGGAGAGACCAACTAAACTCTACTCACATGAGTGTTCCAAGCTCGAGAACGGGGTTATTCCCAGACGGTCACCCATCCAAGTACTAACCCCGTCAAACCGGGCTTAACTTTTGGTGAGAGGCAGCGCCCTAACAGCACACACCACCCGTGCTTCCCTGTGCTTACGACGTTAAATAAATCATCGTGTGGAACTCAGAGTTTAACCTACGACAGCTTGTACAGCAAAAACATACGAAAAAACGTTAAGTATGTATCATCTTGATTCTTGAAAAGTTTTTTGTAAAGTCAAGCGCTCGACTTTATGCACTACGCTTTGAAAGATTATCACTGCTGATTACAAACCTCTATCTTTCTTGAAACATCTGCAGCGTTTCTTGTTTAAACTTCTGGGAACTCTAACATGTTCTTTGGAGTTGTCTGTTGCTCGACGGCATTTTCGTAATCTCAACTGTCCATTGTGCATGGCACACGTCCATTGCTGGCCAGGCTTGCAAGGCGAGGGATACGAAAGAAGGCGACATTTCTTTTGAATTAATTCAGCTTTTGTTTTACTTTGAACCTCGTGCTTCGAAGCGTAGAACTTTTTTCTGAAAGAAAAAGGTAGAAAACCGCAGTCATTAACAACAGAAGTAGCAGAAACAACAGCAGCAAGAACAACGACGACGACGACAATATAGATAACGATGGCAATAACTGAATAAAATAGAATGAAATCACCACCACCACCATCACCACCACCATCATCACTACTATTATCTCGACCACCATCATCACCATCACAACCACCATCACCACTAATTACTATCATCATCATCATCACTGGCCACTACCATCATCACTATCACCACCACCACCACCATCACTACTATCACCAGTCACCACCACTATTATAGGGGATCTTATTATAGGGTTAACGTCTGGATTCTCCTGCAAAGACCTTGATACCTTTTTTATCTAGTTTACGTATATATCTTTTGTCTTATGTATAAGGGTACCTTGAATAAATTTATTTATTGGTTGATTGATCACCACTATCATCTCCACCATCACCACCACAATCACCACCAGCACTCACTACCACCATCACCACCACCATCGTCATCATTGCCACCATCACCACTACAACCATTACCATCATCACCACCACCATTGCCACCATCATCACCACCACCACCACTATCATCATTAAAAGATAACTCTAAAATATGTGCATATAACTTCTATAACATACGTCTTCTCGACTAGGAAAGTTTCTCTCCAGTTTAAATCTGACTTCTTCTCTCGATAAGATTCCAGTAATTCCATAATAGATCTGCCGTCCATTGCACCAGGAACCTTCATCGACGCGAGATCAACAAACGTGGGAGCCAAATCAATATTCAGAACGATGTCCTTCACTCTAAGCATTGCCAGGCAATAAAATAAAACGAAAACTCAATTACAGAAGAATAAGAAAAATTAATTTTTTTCGGTCCTACCAAATCCTGCATTCTGATTGGTTGATGCCCATACGTAGGCCGCAAAATATTCTAAAAACGTTTGAAAATGAACTTAAACGAAACCGAACATATTCCTCCTTGACGAAGGGCCTTCGCTCGAAACGTTAGACTCCTACGTTCTCTGTTTCGGCAGTATATCTAACCTTACTATATTTCGATTATATAGAGAGAGATCACATGTCTGTTCCTCCCCAGGCCTCCATAAACAGTCGCCTACCTCGTTCGTTTTGGTATTTTCGGTCCCAAGGCGTAGAACGGAATACGGATGTCAGTCTCATAAGGCATTGACTTGCCTTTTGCCATACCAAACTGGCCAAGATGGTAGCCATGGTCAGAACTGAAGAAAATATATGTATTGTCTAACATTCCTCGACTTTTCAGTTTTCGATACAGTCGGTGGATGGCGTCATCAACTGAGAGCAACGTCAGCAGACGCCTGCGATGCAGTAGGTCAGAAAATGCGATTTTTTGAGCGTCCATTGGTTTCGTATACTGAAGCAGCCAGTGTTTGTCCGTCGAATGAACGTTGAAGTTGGGATCCCTGGAAGAATGGTTTGGATATGAAACTGTTAGAAATACCGAATGTAGAGACGAAGAGAGAAGGAGAGAAAGAAAGATAGGAAAGAAAGGAAGGAAAGAAGAATGGAAGGGGGAAAGGAAACAGAGAAAGAAGGAAG
The DNA here is from genome assembly GCA_035771165.1 of Paragorgia papillata. NCBI lineage: Eukaryota > Metazoa > Cnidaria > Anthozoa > Scleralcyonacea > Coralliidae > Paragorgia > Paragorgia papillata. Next base: position 2,214,810 of record JAWNZC010000238.1, read on the forward strand.
AAAGAAAGGAAAAAAGAAAGGAAAGAAGGAAGAAAGGAAAGAAAGAAATGAAGATGGAAACAAAAGGGAGAGATGAAGGAAGGAAGAAAATGGAGGTAAAAAGGGAATAGGAAGGAAGGAAGAAAGAAAGGAAAGGAGGAAAGAAAGAAAGAAAGAAAGAAGAAAGGAAGGAATAAAGGGAGAGAGGGAGGGAGGGAAAGAGGAAGGAAAGAAATTAAAGAAAAAAAGAAGGAAGGAAGGAAGGACAGAAATAAGGAAGGAAAGAAAGAAGGAAGAGAGGAACGAAGAAAGGAGGAAAGGAAGAGAGGAAGGAAGAAAGAAAGGAAGGGGAAAAGGAGATAAAGAAAAAAGGAAAGAAGATGGAAGGTTAGACATGAGTTCTGTATATACAAGGCATCGCAACTGGTCCCGGTTTGATCTCAAAATGTATATATTCTAACACTTGAAATCAGTCTCCCCCACCCAAAATATCCTAACATGTAGTGCAATAGAGTGAAATCGGGATATAATAAGCCATTTGCACGATGACGCAAAATAGCGTTGAGTGACCACAACTACCAGAATGCTTTGCCAGTATCCTCCATCTATCAGTACTAGGATGCTAGCAAAGCATTCTGGTAGTTGTAGTCACCCAACGCTATTTTACGTCATCGTGCAAATGGCTTATTGATGTTACCTTGGAGCTGTGATATTCTTAAAAAGATGTTGATGTTGCGGAGCAGGATCCTCTGGACCATGAGGTGCGGCCATACTTAACACCATCATAACAGGTTTATGAGGTTCGTTAAATCTTGACTGGCGAAAGAAGTCGATGCTGTAGTCGGTTACAACATTGGTGAAGTAATCTTTCTTATAATTGTTACCATGACGTTCAAATATTTTATTTTTAATTAATGTATAATTGTAGAATTTACTGTTCCTGACAAGAGCGGACCAGTTGTCCCAACCTGTAGGAATCCATGATCCATCGTAATTATTCAAATATTTACCGAAATATCCTGCAACAAAGGAATCGCGAAGAATTAGAGCTGGGTTTAAGCCCGTTTTCCACTTGCGAATTTTTTCGCGCAAATCGAGATTTCTATTGTAAATATTGAATAGATTTCTAATTAGTTCCAGCCGAGAGCTTGTCGATTCGCGCGAAAAAATTCGCAAGTGGAAAACCGGCTTTAGTCTATATTTCATAGTACTTTCTCAAATTAATTAATAATTCATGAGCAAATTATCCAATAATAAAGACGCATCTGGTCACGGGGTTGCGTTTGGATAACTAGATGAAACACCCTGGCTCAAAACACTACAATACATTTCATCGGCATAGATAATTAGGATATTTGAGGAAGATCACTAGTAATCGTCCTCAAATATCCTAATTACCTATGCAAACTATACTCGTGTTCATTTGAGAAGCTATTGAAACAACTCGAGCTCGTGTCCCACCGGGATATCCAAACACTCGAAAACAATTAACAAAAACAGTCGACCTTCGGCCTCGTGTTTTCATACATTGTTTTCTCGTGTTTGGATATCCCGGTGAAACACTCGCTCTAGTTTGTTCATATATTACATCATATGATTAAAAATTTGAAAGGTACAGTATACGTGTATAACACAACATGATGCGCAACGACACGGCACGGCACAAAACGGCACGAAACAGCACAAGACGACACGACACAACACAACACGGCACAGCACGACACCATGTGCATACATGTACATGCAACACGGCACGACACAAAACAAAACGAGACAACACTGCACGACACGACACGAAATGGCACGACACGAGACGGCACGACACGAGACGGCACGACACGAGACGGCACGACACAACACGGGACGGCCACACCATACATGCAACACGACACGAAACGAAACGAGACAATATAACACAACGCAACACAACACAACACGTCACGTCACGAGACGCCACGACACAACACAACACAACACAACACAACACAACACAACACAACACAACACAACACAACACAACACAACACAACACAACACAACACAACACAACACAACACAACACAACACACATACAACACATACAACACAACATGAGACGGCGCGACACAAGACGATACGTGGCACGCCACGCGCGAGACAACACAACAGGGCACGACACATTTTTTATTCTTCTTAACAGACGTTTGGTAGACATCCGTCAAGCTCAACGTTGTTCCTTTTGCTTTTGCTTACCAGTTTTGTAGCCAGCTTGCTGCAAATAATGACCAAAGTTCTTCTTCTCAGGTCCTCTTCTCCAGGCCATAGAAGCACAGTTCACAGTATTTGTCATGCAACCATGATTATGAGCATACATCCCTGTGAGAATAGACGAACGAGATGGACAGCATATGGGACTGGTGACGAAAGCATTGACAAACTCAGCCCCTTCCTTTTCGAAAATCTTTCTTGTCTTTCTCATAACTTCCATGGAACCAAGTTGCATGTCTAAGTCATCCATTAAGATGAAGATAATGTTGGGACGAGATGGGGGTCTCCTTTTCTTCTTTCGCTTGCCATCCGCAGTATGCTCCCGGAGAATGAGAGAGAGAAGTAAAATAGTTAGCCAACAGATGTAGGCGTTCATTCCCGGAACCGTTTGTTCACTTCAGGCTCAACTGTTTTGGTTCTACTCGATTGCCTATACAAAGAACAACGAAAAATATAAACTACTTTATTTAAGGCAAGGCAAGGCAAGGCAAGGCAAGGCAAGCGCGCAAGGCCAGGCAAGGCAAGACAAGGGCGCAAGGCAAGGCAAGGCAAGGCAAGACAAGACAAGACAAGACAAGACGAGGCAAGACAAAGACAAGACGAAACAAGACGAGGCAAGACAAGACAACGTAAGGCAAAAGACAAAGACAAGAGAAAACAAGCAATATAGACATTACCGAGTACAGTATACAATCCGATGCAACACAACACAACTGATTAACACAATTGATTCAGGACAACCTACACGGTGTGTTTTTCAACTTCCTGAACTTAGGAAGAGGGGATGGGAGCTAGAATAAGCTCTTATCTACTTTTAGCCCCGCCCAAACATCGAATCAGGATACGCCCTGACGTAATCAAACATCCCATGACCATACAGACGCCAGTTGATCATTTCCCGTTGCAGGGAATCGGAAAAGCATTCTACTTTGCTTTGAAAGACTTGCGCATGTGATGATGATTGAAACATAGTAATTAACTGTTTATGTCTTGTGCTTTAATTGCTGAATCGAATAAAACTTTCCTGCTTTAATTAAATATACTAAGCTAGGCCAGTGCGATGGCACGCTACCAAGAATACAGCAGTGATCACACACGCAATCAGACTTGTGTCACGAAATTCTTTCTTTGGACGCAAGAAAAGATTCGAACGTTAAAATTCGTGATTTGAACTAAACCAAGTCTTCTCTGCAAATTTACGTTTGTGTAGTTTGGAACCGGGGGCTAAATATTCTTGATTCTTACTTGCAGCCGAGGCGGTATTTCGCGTTGCCCGCCGACCGACCGCGACCGAACCCCCTATAATACCGCCAGCTGCTGATTTACAAAGAACGCAGATCAAGGTGGCTGTGGTAGCCACTATACGACACATGTCACCGGATCACGGAGTACAGCTAAGATATATAGGTGTTAATTTTACGAAGAGAGGAAACCCGGAAAACACGGCAAAAAATAACTCAAAGCACAAGAGGGAACAAGTATAACACCTCTACTCACATGAGTCTCAGGCTATAAAATAGGGTTATTCCCAGGCGGTCACCCATCCAAGAATTAACCCTGTCCAACCGGGCTTAACTTTGGATTGCAGCGGCGGAGACAACGCGCTAACAGCACACGCAACCCGTATATTTCCCCTTTCAAAACGGCAGTATGATCATAATGAAGAGTCCCAGAGCTCTCTCTGGTTGAATGAATGTATAGACGCGAAGTGAAGCTACCTTCTGATTTGAACATGATTTGAATAACTTTGTTTCAAGGTTAGGGTTATACCATAGTTAATATGATAGCCCACATTATAAAGATCCTAATCCCCACTGTTAATAAACCTACAATTAGTGACAAAAGTGTTGGCACACTTCAACCTGAAGGACAATATTTCCGCTCCAAGTATCTAAAGGACAATATTTTCTGCCCCAAGTATCCCCCGGCCCCCTGTTCAATGTTGGCGACCCTTTAGGCGTTTGTTTCACTGACGTTTATTTAAATTCAACATTGAAAAGGGAGGGGGAGGGAGGGATACACTTTATTACGAAAAAAATTGAAAGAAATATTAGGTTATTACCATGCAACAATGCGAGGTGTCCCAAGGTATTTTGTCACTTATTGTAGGTCCTATTAACATCATTAAATTAGCCTCACGCTATATATAGTAACCCTACGTCATACGCCGACATTCACCGCACCCCAAATGACGCAGATAATCTAAGGGAGATGGCAATCGTATGTAATAAGAATTTCCACAATGGAGCGAACCCGAAGTATATTGTCTGAGATTTCGATTGCTACTCAGTGTAGCTGAGAAACCTCAGCGTGTGTCACAGACAGTATTCTTTTGATTAACCTAATCATCACTGCGACCTGCGACTTTACAAGATTGACCTCAAATCCTCAATATATTACGTGTCCCTAGCTTGCGTGGATCGACTTTCTTGGACTTATTAAATGCTGGATAAACACGTGTAAGTAAAGGCGAATGCCTCGGTGTGAGAGCAACCTCAAGTTCTCAACCAAGATCGCAGAAGAATTGAGTGACTACGCTCTAATGCTTTTGCGCAACCTAAAGGTTGTTTTCCACTGGCAACTTTTTGGGGGTCTATTACGCGGTTTTAGCCATTATTTTAGGACGGATTTCGATCATATCCAATTTTTCGGGGCGGTTTGCTGAGAACCGTTCGGTTGCGGAGAACTTTGAAATGTACTCATCGCATACGGTTATCTTTTAGAATGTAGAGTGCTTTTCGGAGAACTGACAATGATTTCTCAAAAACGAAGTTATGTTCCTATGTGAAACGGAAAAGCGGTTGCGGTTAAAATTTTCAAAATAGAACGGATTTTGGAAATTCAGACCCCCTATAATAGATCCCCTATTTTTCCGCAAAGCGACTTTTTCTTTTATCTTAGGGGGTATTTACATGGATGAAAGCTGTCCCTGTCAAGGGGGTCACCCTGGCCCCAGAGCTGCAGTTTACAGAGTGTTTATATGAGGAAAAGTTGTCCCTGCTAGCAGGGTGACCTTCGATTGTCCCGAAGGGCAAAACAACTTTTAACCAATCACGTTAAGCGTTCCTTTGGAGTTGTTTCGGGTAGCTGAGTGAAACTGTTTACATGGGGGAAAGTTTGCCTCGCCCCCTAGGGTTACCCTACCTCACAAAGAGGGTGACCCTATATCCCCAGGGTGACCCTACTAGCTACCCGAGACAAGTGTCCAATTCCCATGTAAACACCCGCCCAGGGTGGCTCGGGGGGTAGGGTGACCCTTCTAGTAGGGACAACTCTCGTCCGTGTAAACGCCGGGACCTTATAAGCTCTGGACTGAAACTAATTATTTTGGCTTCAATTTCCAAATAATAGTTGCCCGATGCAGTTTTCTTTTAGAGATCAGTGTCAGTGATTAGCCCTAATTACAAAGCAGTAGCAATACTGACCACAATATATTACCGTGTTCCTCTACCTGCTCGGCCTTATCAGATACCATAAACTTGCAAGGAATGAAGGAATTCAAGCCGTACATACCAATATCGTGACATCTAATCAACACCTGATTGACCAAGCCCCAGTTTGAAAGGAAATTGCATAAGCGTGTATCTATCTATATAGATGTCGAGATAACTGAAACCCTCTGGCAACACTTACTTTGTACAAATGTTGGATCAAGCCACTTTATCAGTCGCATTTTGACAGGGGCGGATTAAATGGGGGGGGGGTGACTGGGCTGCAGCCAGGGCGCCCCCCCCCCAATCTTTAGGGCCCCAAAAAAATAGTTCATAAAACACTTTTAGAGCAAAATAAAATTTCTTATACTTTAGATAGAATCTTGTATGGCTAGGTATCTCAGAATATCTGTCTGGCCTTCAGTGTATAGCCTATGCCTATGTAGAGTACCAGATTAACCATATGGCAAAAGCAGCATATGGCGTGGGCCCCACGTTTTCGGGGGGCCCGGCGCTTTCTGATTGCACAATTTTTTGTTCTGCACTTGCTTTCTAGAAAGCGTTGGGCCCCAGAGCCCGAGACTCATGGGGGGGGGAGGGGTTTCAAGGGACCCATGCTGAAAATATGCCGGGGGGGCACACAGCCCTAATCCGGCCCTGCATTTTGATAACTGTGTTTCGCTAGCAAATAGTACAAATTTCTTTGCATAATGTTTTTAAATTGCCTATAATTCTAAATACGATAATACTGATATGTATGTAAAGTGTATAATTGAATGTCGAAATATTTTCTGATCTGAGCTTCTATTTATAAATTGTTATATATGTACTATTTACAGAATGCGTGGCCGGTCTGTATCGAATATATATATATAGTGATGTTTTTACTTGCAAAAAGGCAATGGGGATGACTTCAATGTAGGCATTTGTGTTTCTTTCTTCCTTTTATTATAATAAACTACTTGTAAATTTTATTTAAAGGGCAATTATACGTTTCCAATTTATTCCATTTTCCGTTAAAGTCGGAAAAGTTCAATCTAAAACCGAAGAAATAACTGAAACCAGTCACTCGGTTCCACTTTTATGAACTGTTTAAGTTTGAGTTTTTTTCGTGTGAACGACGACCGGCGTCAAAATAAAGACTGGTACTAGTACCTTGTGATGTCATACCGGTAACAAACAACAAGGTGATTGGTTGGTGATTGGGGGGTTTTACTGGTATGACGTCAAAGACAATGGAGTACCCATTCTCCTAGAAACGCGGTTATGCTTCAAGAGGACCTAAGAAGGCTTCGCTGATAAATATGTTTCTCTACCTCGAAATTCATATTTTTCTTTACTTTTGCTAAGTTAGATGATAACCCTTTCAGAAGAAAATATAACTTCAAAAGATTTAGTTGACCTTTAATGAAGAAAATGACAGTAAAATATAGAATATACTATTCAAGGATATAACTAATAATATCCATTAACGTGTGGCTTATAATAATATATTTTTGTAACAGAACATTGTGTATGCAAATTATGCCTACTTTGACGTCGTTTCATTACCATTTTGAAAATAGAACGTAACAAACCTCAATATAATAATACAGAACTATAGTCAAAGAAATACATTAAAAGAAACAAGTTAAAAAGATATGTTTTAAGAGATTTCTTAAAAAAGGTTAACGGCCATAACTAAGTACTTTTCCTAAGATCAAGTGGGATGGTTTGGAAACTCAGCAAAAGTCATCGTTCCATGCTTTAGTTCAATTTGTCTAATTTCATGGTCACTGAACGTATTGTATTCTGTATAATGAAGCAGTCATCCAATACCAACGTTCGGGTTTAATTAGTGTAGTCCTTCGTCGTCACGTGTTGTAAGTCCTTTGTTCGTTGTGTAGTCCTTCGTCGTCACGTGTCCATAGAATTTCCATTCTTCAACCAATTGCCTTCCTCCAACATGAACTATTGTGTTCATCAACATGACCATTGCATAATCTTGAAAGACAATGGAGCTTCCAAACCATCCCCCTCCAATAACTATGGTCTATAGCACATGACATACACTTTACTCCATAGAATCCATATCAGTAATATCGTATTTGAAGTGATAGACTTTACCACGTCTAACATAAAATGCCGAAAGCCATTCGGACGGACCTAACAAGATTTAAGAGAGGAGGCGGAGCAATAGCAGCAGAGCTTTATTATATAGACATGAACTAAGTTATCTTTAATTTCTTTACTTCCTAATGATTGCAAAAATGCAAGAGTTTCAATATAAATCAGAAAACAAGACACATCCTTCGAATTATAGATCAACTGATGTCTGCATTATCTATGAAATTCTACATGTTTGGTGTCATGGAATTAGCACAAGAAACACGCCCACAAGCTTCCTTAGAATTAATTAAGTCATTAATATGCACATGTACTTCAAAATTTTAATTTGCATATCAAACAACTTGAAATATCTCAACAATGAAGCAAGGAAACGAAAAACTGCAAAAAACGTTACTTTGCCATTTTAAGTGTTCTTTCAAATAAAACAAACTTAATTTTCGTTTCATACGCATTAAAATTGAACAACGAGATTCGCAGTGTTCAAGACCTCCTCGTAAAAAGTTTAAATCCGTGGAGAAACGTCTAGGAGTAGGGGATGTACAGTTGTTTTAGGGCCAAGTGAGTAGACTACTAGTACTAGCAGGCATTGCATATGCTATAAATTACAATACTAACTAAGGGTCTATATAAAATGCCTCCAACTTGTTTTTTACATTTATAACTTGTTTATAAATAAATCTAAAGATATTCTGACGTGTATATAAATAATTCTATGTTCTTGTTTGATAGCAACATAATTATGTAATATATGGCTTTCAGATTACTCTTAAATATTTGCCGCAAAATGCAGGAAATAGCGTTTCAGAAACCCCAGAAATCCCAAATTTTCAGGGCGAGCATACCCCCGGACTCCCTAGAAACTCGAGGGTAGGTTCTTGACACCCTCCCCCCCCCCCCCCCACCAAGCCCAGACCCTGGCTGAGTAACGAATGCGTTGGTCGGGATTGGATCAGCTAATATACCAAACTTGTCGGGATACGGGAAGGGTAGCTAATATCGAGTGAGATTCAGAAGCCTATAAGGGACCCCCCCCCCCCCGCCGTAAAAAACGCAATGATAGGAAGTGCCTCTAAAGACATAACACAGGTGCCCTTCGTTATCTGTCTACCAGATGGCGTTGGTATAAGAGCAGAATAGCAGATGTACTGATGAGAGCTGAGTTCGCGTTCTAAATATATATCTCGCAGTGAATGGGTGGTCACGGCGGACATACTTGAAAACATTCGCCAAGCGCGGAAGCTTGGTGGGCACGTGAGCCCGCATTCTGTTCGTAAAGACAATTTGGGCCCGCGGTTTGAGGAGTAGTTACATAAAGCGGGCTGGCCAGGGTGTAGCGCGAAATTTGTGTTTTGCGGAATAAGTAGACTAAGTGACTTTTGCATAGTTTTGCGCACGCGCAACCTGATTTCGGCCAGGATTGTTTACTTTGTTTCAGTGCACCTTTACTAGAGTTAGGCCTTTTGTAGACGTTATGCCACTATGTGTTAAAAACCTACTACATGCGTAAAAACGCACAACTTGTTCACGGTTGTCAACAGGCGTGAACAATGTTGTGCTGCTCGCCGTGAACAATGTTGTGCTGCTCGCCGTGAACAAGTTGTTCACTTATGGTTGGAACAACTTGTTCACGGATAAATCAACAGTCATGAACAAGTTGTTCCAATTAACAGCACATTTTTATAGCCAACAACATTGTTCGCACGTGATACAACATGTTGTAACAGCATGACGAAATAACAACGATGAACAACAATGGTGAACATGGTTGATGTATCAACACATCCTTCGGTTGTTACAACATGCGTGAACAACGGTTGTTGTTTCATCAAGCTGTAACAACTTGCTGAAAAAATGATGAACAATGTTGTTCATTTATCAATGTTGTTCACATATGTCAACAAGTTGTTACAGCATTGTTCAGGCAACAATGCTGTAACAACTTGCAAGATTTTTACGCGTGTAGTGGGTCAGGTTAATAGGCCATTTGCACGATGACGTGAGATGGCATTGGGTGACTACAACCGCCAGAATGCTTTGCCAGTATTCTAGGGTTTCAGCTAAAAGGGATGACTCAAAAGGTCCCGTCCAGTCCTTTCGCGGCTTTTCCAAAATATGCCGTCAAATACGTTTTCCTAAAAAGATAGGGGGTAATTGGGTAAACCAGATTTCTGATTAGGCCTAGGTCAGGGTAATGGTTTATGTGGTTAGGGTATCGAAAACATTGCTAAAAGCTTGAGATTCACTGAAACTTGAAACAAATAGGCGACATATTTTGGAAAAGCCACGGAAGAACTGGACAGGTCCTTTTGAGTTATCCCTTTTAGCGGAAACCCTAGAATACTGGCAAAGCATTCTGGTAGTTGTAGTCACGTCAATCTCACGTCATCGTGCAAATGGTCCATTAGAGTACAAGCTAGCAGTTAAACCCGGCTGGTATGTAGGGCCTTTTGGGGGAGTTAGGTGACCTACAAAACTTTGCTTTGTGGACTGGCTTTGTTATTTCGCAAAGTGTTGCATAAACGCAGCGCCGATAAATAACTGACAAAGCATGACGAGTCAGAAATTTCGCAGTGCGCTGTGCGCGCAGCTTTACGTTGATAACACCGTAGAATCCCGAAAGTAGCGCCCCCCATCCCGAAAGTGGCACCCCCCCGAAAGTAGCGACAGATTTCAGATGTCTTTAAAATTTCCAAAAGTAGTGGCCCCACGAAAGTAACGGCTCTTTTGAAGAAGAGCGCGCTTCCGTGTGATACAGTGAATAGGATTGATGATGATAAAATGGCTTGGAAGAAGAAGGAAAACTTTGTTTCACGTTCAGATTAAGAGGATATCATGCATTTGTTTCATGTAATACAGCAAATTTAGTTCGTATTTACTTTATTTACTTACCACAGTATGTTAACGTATTTTACCACCCGAAAGTAACAGCCCCCAACAGTGGATAAAACCGAAAGTATAAAGGGGGGCCCGCCAATTTTGGGATTCTACGAAGGCAAAATTACACGGATATGATTGGTTAATGAGGAGAGAAAAATTATTTGTATGTGATTGGTTACTTGATGAGCAAGAAAACCAATCAAGACCTATAGGCGGGGTCCAACACTGATTGCACGAACAAGCGCAACGAAATCACGCTGAAGATCGACGCACTTACTAATTAATGCATCCGAAATTAAACTTTGAATTTTAATTAAAACTACCTCAGAAGAACACAAGAACATATATAAATAAGGACCTTAAAATCTACGACGCGGCCTTCAAAAAAAAAAAGGGGGGGGGAGAATAACTTGTTGTCCAAAAGTATTTTCAACACCGTCCTCGTTCTGTAAACAACGCCACTCTGAACATTTTCACATCAGGACGACGTGAACACGCTGAGAGCTGAGACCTCCCACAGTGTCGGGAGAGCATTAACGTGCGCCATTTGGCGTAATAATTTGAAAACAATTTCAATGTTTAATATAGTTTATTGCGCGTCTTAATACTTACATACATATTTAATTACTTTTTCCTACAAGGGGCTTTTCAAGAGCAATTTACATATTAAATCTCAATGTAGCCGCGAGTCGAAGGCATATGAAAGGCGCTCTGGCAGCCGCCATACGACACGCACGAGAACGGGGTTATATTCACCCAGACGATAAACCTCGTAGCTACGAAACCTATAAAGTAAGCTGTCGACGCCTTTAATTTTGTCAGGTAAAGATTAGAGATTATAGTTCTCGCCCGGAAATCCAACATTCTTTACCGGGATGCCCAAGCCAAGGTTACAACGTGCGTCATTGCGCCTTCTTATTAGGTATAGGTTTCGGTGTTTTGTTTTTGGGGTCGCGATATTGCCCCAACAGGCTTTGCGAAACTGAGGCATGTGACTATATATATGCATGTGACCACTGACTAGTGCAGTGTCTTCTTTCTTTTCGATCGAGTAAAGTTCGAAGCGAAGTGTTTTTTCCATGTGGCTGAGAAGTATCTTGTTTTTATTAGTCTCCCAGCCGCGCGATATTGCCCATTTATCCATTTCACTGTTTCAGCTCAGTCGTTGTTTACTTGTTGCCTATCAACTAAGCTGTCGATTAATCGAAAAATATTAAACTCGCAATGCGATGGCGGACCTTTATAGCATGGCTACGTCTATGACACCTTTGTCTGACTACGTGTTCTTCGAAAGAAACAACAATGAATCAATCTCTCGGCGATACTAGACATTGTATGGTCGTTTTTAATAGCCAAACTCGCCAGGATCTGTTGAAGTATTATTACAATGTCATTGATGGTCAATGTTTAGTTACAGTTTAGTTTATAGAACAGAAGTTTTTATACCATGTTGAAACCCTTTTGTTTGAGCAGTTTACCCTTGAGCAGTTTACCCTGCGCGTTTATAAATATAGATCCGTCGTTTTCTTAATTTGCAGTAATAACGGTGGTGTATGAATTAAACCCAAGTTGTTGAACTGATGAACTCACTCAAGCTCATTGAATAACCATAGACACATACACGTGAATACATGTAACCTCAAATAAAACAAATCTCTTGAAAATTGACATTGTGATTTAATTAATACTATATTGTATATAGGCAGTATAGCTAATAGCTTGGACTGATATTTGTTCATATAATAATCAGTACTAAATACTAATCACTCAAGATTTTGAGCCTTAGACCCTGGGGTTGTCCACATTATGACAGATTATAGGCGAGTGTTTAAGCTTGAGTTAAAGCTTGCAACTAAATTGTCGTCGGACATCTTTCAAAACATTGGAAGCAAGAAATTTTCTGTGTTTGGATAGCTAGTGATCCAAACATGGGTATTGACCAATCAGCGCTCGTGTAGGATACATGTTATTTTATAATATGGATTCCCATACAAGACACCAGTCCAGGGGCAAGGACCCCAAGCACGGTGCTTTCTTGATACATGCACAATACAAACCTTAACCCATAACCATTTTGGTTGCGCATATATCGAGAAAGAGCTCTAGGCACCTCATTTTAAAACCAGTCCTAGTATATCCAGTTCTACAATTACTGTTGTTAATTTTTAATGTAATTACTGTCCTTTTAATATTTTAAGTCCTCATGCACATGAAGCTTTTTTAACCCACTTTTGTTTTCTCTGACTCTGTTTCATATTTATAGACTAAACAAACAATCTGGTAGAAATTATGAAAACGTCACCAATATTCACATGACATCATTGCTATTTGGACTGCACATGACTGATACGCTGTTGAAGTTTTGAGTTGGACAACTACCAATTTACTACTCTGCTATTAAATGACATTGAACATTCATATAAATTAACAGTGAAGTCTGGACTAAAAGCATTTACTGATCAATACAGTTTACAAAGTCAAAGACAAAACGTATTGGCATAATTCACTGGCATGTTTAGTTTATGGCCAGTATCAATAGTCTATAAATAAATAGACAATTGTGATTACAAGTTTAGTGGACTTTCAAGTCACCACTCAGCCAAAGAAATTGCTGTTATCCCAAAGTTCACCATAATAACTTTACTTTAACCACATGCTTGAATTAATAAAGTGCAATTGTCGTTGTGTCAACAAACCCAAGGCAAAGCAGCGAAGTTGATTATTGTGTATGCGTCTCTTTTATAAGGAATGTTCATGTGGAACTGGTTAATCATTGGCTTGTCATCAATGGTCTGAATTATATCCACATTAACGCTGTGAGACGGAATGAGCATACTATGATGCCATGGCAATCATCTGATTTATGTCATAAATAAATCATCATTTATATCCTGATCCATATATCCAATGAAGAATGAAAACTGTGCAGAACACTATGTAAACAGTATATGAACAGTAACCAACCTAATATGTTCACAAAATGTTACAATATTGTACATGTACTTCAATATACCAAAGCAATGTCATGGTGACTTCGCACAGTTAATTGATAGCAAAATAACATTGTGCAGTATAGGAATTCTATGTTGCCCCAATCTAGGTTGTCCATGCATGTATAATATTAGTCAATAAAAAATTGGGAAAAAAAATTCCCTTCGTAAAACAAGCGAGTGCATGGGCTCTCTAACTAGCTTTCCAAGATGCCCCCCAAGATGCCCACTAAATAATAGAAAGTAGCCCAAGTTAACGCCTAGCGGGCGTCTTGTTAATAAACAAAGGTCGTAGTTTTTTGACAGCTTTCTATATATACATATATACGGACTATGTTTCAGAAGATCGTAAGATGACATTCCAGTGCGCCATTATTTGTATTTTGGATAATCCCAGGATTATTAAATAACAAAAACAAAGCACTGTTTATAAAAACATTAGAAGCATTAGGCTATTAGAATAAAATTGTAGAATTAAAAGATCGCATGTTAAGGTGAAGTAATACGAGCAACAAATTGCTGCAACATTTTTGCGTTGTAATTTGAATAGCGCTGTTGCACGTTTTTCAACAAATTTTTTCAACTTGCAACAACTGAAATCATTAACAAAGTTGCGTTGAAAGTTGAAGGAAAATGTTGCCTGTATTACCTTAATTTAAACGCTCTTTTAAATTTGACTTATCAAATTCATTAATAATTCATGAAGAAAATTCAAAAGAAATTAATGTTTAATCAGCATCTTTAACTACGGATAAAACATTGATTAATAAAACATCAAGGTTTTATCAAAGTTAATATGCACTAGTGCCTCAAATTGAGCTTTTTCTGACTGTAAATTATCTTATCTCACCTTTCCTACGACTCTTAAACAAAGTGTTCATCATTTACACTTAGAATTTGATAAGTAAGTTAAAATATTCGCGCCCGATCTTTATGGGCATCTACAATGGCTCGCCTTCGGCTCGCCGTTGTAAATGCCCATAAAGATCTGCCGCTCATATTTTAACTATCACTTAAAATACTCATTAATAATTCATGACGAAAATTTAAAAGAAATCAATACCGTAGCAGTGGTTGTAAATCGGATACAGCATCGTCCTGATTTACATAAACTTTAATCCCCAAAATAGTTGGTGAACTTGATTACTTAGATGCATTTGTATTTTAAGAAAGATACAGCATTCGCAGCCGAGCTGTATCTATTAGACTATTATATAAAATTCTAAGTTGCCGCGTGGCTAGTATATAATCGTACCGACTATAGAATACTACTCGAAACATCAGTATCTCGTTATCAAAATTATTCTCGGTAGTTTACCATCTTTTCACTTTGTTCTATATCTGAAATACTGCCTACGCAGCACTCTACTTTTTAAACTAAAGAGGCATAGAGTTTTCTTAATATCTCTATACTTCTTACAACCGTAACACAATGGTCGTGTACAAGTATATATAGTACTTATTAGTTATTAGAACAAGGGCTGGTTGTTTCCAAAAACGATAAGCTTAACTTATTCCCGGATTAGTGAAAAATTGTTCAACAAAATTCTGAGTATATCTTCTTAGGAAATTTAAACTATAATCTTTCACAGACTTTAAAGGTTTTATTCGCTGAAGTTTGGAGTGAGACCAGACTGGAATCTTTGCAAATGGCGCGGAGAAGAAAAATCTACGATGTCTTTGGACGCGGATATGCATTAACTCTTTCCTGTCCGAATCGGTCTTTAGTATCTTATTCTGGCTAACGCGGCCAGACGATTTTATTCACCTCTAGGGAAGTCCTTGGACAGGAATGAGTTATCCCTTTGACTCCTACGCGCGCATGTAGACGCACCAGACACCTTTAGTATTTTACTCTGGCTAACGCCAGACGATTTTACCCGTCAAGGAAAGATCCGTGGTAGTCAAGGAGTTAAAAACCTATCTTAATGCTTAACCCTTTGACTCCTAAGCACGCACGCGCACCTTTAGTATTTTACTCTGGCTAACGCCAGACGATTTTACTCATCAAGAGAAGACCCCTTGTAGTAGAGACCGATTTTTGCGCGGATGCCCACATTACTGATCAACAATTATAGTGAAAACCATAAAACAACAGATTATTTCTTAATCCAGGATTAGTTAATCTCAATCAGCTTTAAAAGAACTTAGCTCAGAAGAATTAGATTGTTATTTTTTAAACTCACTAAACTGCTTAAAGCATGAGAATCCACATGCAATAGGTTTATCGGGACGCGGGACAACGATTATTTTGATAACGAGAAACGGAATCAAGAGAAAAAATGGACGAGATTCTGAATATCAAAAAATGACGAGAAACGAGATCTAGGAATTTTTCAGTCGTGATTCGGGAAATATAAGGAGATTGAACAACGGGATTCGGGATTTCTACATCAGCTACCAAACTTGTCGGGTACGGGAAGGGTAGCAGGGGCGGATTAATGGGGGGCTCATGACTGGGCTGCAGTCAGGGCCCCCAATCTTTAGGGGCCCCAAAAAATAGTTCATAAAATTTTTTTAGAGCAAAATAACATTTCTTATACTTTAGATAGAATCTTGTATGGCTAGGTATCTCCGTCTGGCCTTCAGTGTATAGCCTATGCCTATGTACAGTACCAGATTAACCATATGGCAAAAGCAGCATATGTCGTGGGCCCCAAGCTTTCGGGGGCCCCCGGCGCTTTCTGATTGCGCAATTTCTAGTTCTGCACTTGCTTTCTAGAAAGCGTTGGGCCCCAGGGCTCGAGACTCATTGGGGGGGAGGGGTTCAAGGCCCCCCCCCCCCATGCTGAAAATATGCCGGGGGACCCACACAGCCTAACCCGGCTCTGAAGGGTAGCTAAATCGAGACGACCTTTTTCCCGAGAAACTTTTTCAGGTGAACTTCTTGAGTGAGAACGATCATAAAGACAACCGCGTCCTTATAATTCCATATAACTGTCTAATTCATTCAATTTTACCCGATACTTAGACTTATTTCTTTATTAACACTTTGAGGCCTGGACCTCTCCATGTGCTGAATAAAATCGTCTGGCGTTAGCCCGAATAAACCTTAAAGACTCGTCGTCAGGCTTCAAAGTGTTAATATATATATATATATATAATTCCTGGTCCGCCTAGATTAGCTTTGCTACCTGTAGCGTAGACAAATTGTAAACTCTATAGTATTTAAAAGAGTTAATAAAAAATGTGTGTAAAAAATAAATATATGACTGTAATCTACTGAAAGGCGTGCTAGCCTAATGCATATATAGTTTATAGCTCAGCTTACAAAGCAGGCAGATGTCTTATAACAAATCTAGGAATTATAGGCTATATATACTAGTGAAATCACATTAGGCACAAAATGCACCCAGGCCAAATCTTAATCCGACTATAACCACTCTCAGTCGAGAGTTGTTATTGCCCAATGGGTTTGAATACGCAAGTTAAAGGACATTGGCAACAAAAATTAAGTTTGTCTAATTTGAAAGAACTCATAAAATTGTAATAGAAGATCCTTTACAAATTTTTCGTATCTTTCTTCGTTTTCAAGATATTTCAATTTGTTTAATATATAAATGAGATGGTCTCTGATGTCAGGAGCAGGATACAGTATTTACACACTTTGTAAAATCAGTTATATCTCTAAATTTGTTCAACGAAATCACTTGAAAAGTGATTTTGCTTTGTGTAAAAATACTGCACCCTGCTCCTGACGTCAGATCCCATCTCATTTACATATTAAACAAATTTAAATATCTTGCAAACGAAGACACGAAAAAGTTGTAAAAGATCTACTATTACAATTTATTTCAACGAGTTCTTTCAAATTAAACTTAATTTTTATTGCCAATACCCCCGAAGGTCAAAACCTGAACTGGCTCGCAGAGTCCTCGCAGTCTAATTAAGAAGGTCCACAATAGGCTTCTTCAATCCTTATCCCGGATCCGGTTTGATATTTCCTATACTTCTCCCATATCCCGACAAGTTCGGTTAGCTGATCCCATCCGGACCAACGTAACGTCTTCATTTCGAAATCCCGAATCCCGTTCTTATTTCCCGAATTACGACAGCAATATATAGTTTCTAATTCTCGTTTTCCATAATTTCTTTACTCTCTCAAATCCCGTTCTTATTTCCCGAATCACGACAGCAATAGTTTCTAGTTGTCGTTTTCCGTCATTTTTTGAAATCCCAAATCTCGTCCATTTTTTCTCGTTATCAAAATATCGTTATCCCGCGTCCCGATAAACCTATTGTGGACCCTCAATTAAAAAAGAAAACTCGCAGCAAAAAGATAAGAACTGCGAGTTCTTTTTAATTATAGATGAAAGTATTCGCAGCGATAGTAGTATAGCAAGTTAAGGTAAAAATTTGACTCTAGAACTGTCTTACATGTAAGCCTCTTCTCCAATCATCGCAGAAACTGGCTCATACACGCGTAAAAATCTCGCAAGTTGTTACAGCATTGTTGCCTGAACAATGCTGTAACAACTTGTTGACATGTGTGAACAACATTGATAAATGAACAACATTGTTCATCATTGTTTCAACAAGTTGTTACAGCTTGATGAAACAAAAACCGTTGTTCACGCATGTTGTAACAACCGAGGAACGTGTTGATACATCAACCATGTTCACCATTGTTGTAACATCGTTGTTCATCGTTGTTATTTCGTCATGCTGTTACAACATGTTGTATCATGTGCGAACAACGTTGTTGGCTATAAAAATGTGCTGTTAGAACAACTTGTTCATGACTGTTGATTTATCCGTGAACAAGTTGTTCGAACCAAAAGTGAACAACTTGTTGACAACTTGTTCACGGCGAGCAGCACAACATTGTTCACGCCTGTTGACAACCATGAACACGGTTGTGCGTTTTTACGCGTGTAGCTCGCAGCGAGTACTTGCACTTGATTAAAAAGAACTCGGAGCAAAAAAACAAGAAATGTGAGTTCTTTTTAATCCATAGATGCAAGTATCACACACAGTGAGTTGCGAGTCGGCCTTTAGCGGCTATTCACATGAGGCGAGCTAGCCCAGTAACCGGGCTGATTTTATGTCACGAAAATCCGTTTCTATATGTGACTCAGCAAAAAGGAATTAGCATATGTGTGTTATACTTACAGAGGCAATTCTGCTTCGTTATGTCTGATTCTGGATTTCTCAACTGAACAGTCGTAATAAGATTTTCGTGACATAAAATCAGCCCGCGGTAACTGGCCTCGTATGAACGGCCCCATAAACCACAGACTATAACATGTACCAGACAATTTCATTCAGCTATACAGTGTGTATCAAAAAACCCTGAACCCTTAGAAAACAACCTATTGTAGTAGTTTGAAAGCCCTAAGCACTTCGCTGAACCCACAGATGCGTAAAACACACGGTCTTATACACCTGGGAAATTAAGATAACTTGAAGTGTATGCATGGTGAAAGTATTTAAAAGCTTCGTTTAACTTATGTGCTGATTAATTTATAACGCAGCGCTTTTAGTGCTTTCAAACTACTACAATAGGTTGTTTTCTAAGGGTTCAGTTTTTTTGATACACACTGTATGGGAACATAGTCAATCGAGATAATAGTGTAAACGTGGCCTGAGTTTCCAGACCAGGGACCTTTAGCAAACGCAACGGGAACGTCGTGATAACGCCTTTCATACAAAGGAAATTTACATCTAAAACAAGACAATGAACAAATTGAAGTCCCAAGAGTAATCGCTGCACCGTCCTCGTTGCGTATATACAACGTCAACTGATGTATCTTCACGTATTCAGGACGACCTTGACACATTGAACAGTGAAAGCTGTTGGATGAATTTGACGTTAACGTATATAGCAGACAGCATCTTTTAGAGGCTCTAAAGCTTTTCGAAGGTCGAAACATATACATCAAACCCATGAAATTGCAGTGACAGTGATGCATGATTTCTTTTTTGCTCGCTTCGTTCTAGCTTCGTTTGGAACCTTTGAAAGGTGGTGTTTAATAATGGTGAAGGTTAAACCATAAACTCGCCCAACAACTTTCACTGTGTAATACGTCGTTCTTCGCAGGCTAGGATGATGCATGAATTCATTATTTTTTATTTTACATTGTATAAAGGACGTCGTCACCGACGTTCCCGTTGTCTAGCTTTGCTAAAGGTCCCTACTATTACGGTACGGCGGTGGTCCGGATTGGGGTGAGCGTTCCGTAGCAAAAAATCGTCCGTTTACACTATGACGCTACGGTAAATTTACCATAGCGTAGTGATTTGCAGCCGGAGTGCTAAGCGTAGTGACTACGCTACGGAAAACCACTCTGGAATAGTGTAAACACAACAAACAAGTGATTTTTCAACGGAAGACTGACCGTACCGTAATAGCGTAAACGGGGCCTGAGCTAAAGTCTTTGGTCTACCTTTTTGTTCGCCTTTATGCATTTTTGTGCACGGTGCACGGTCACTGAACACATTGTATTTTAGTATAATGAACGAATTGTCCAATAGCAACGTTTCAGTTCAATCACTCAACCGTGCTAAATATTAATAAACCTAAAACAAAGGATGTGCACGGTGTAAGGTACGGTTCAACATAAAATCCCAGCTCATTATAGGCGCTTTGAAGTTTGCCGAGTTTCCAGACCATATCTCGATTGACTATGATGCCTGCGTAGCTGGCGGTTTTAAGGGGTTGGGGTGGGAAATAGTACATCACACTAGTGAAATAACCCTAAAACTATTGTCTAAAGCGTAAACGTTTAACAAACTTTTTCTATTCCTTGTTCTCATCATGACTATAGTCTGAAATAAGCGCAAAAGTTTGACCAATTGATTTGTGCATGTGTGCGTGTTTCTCCATGCTAATTCCTATTTCCAGTACTTGTATATTCTTGTGCTCGTGTTCATGGCTTCATGCCAATCGAACTATTGCAATATTGAGTTAAAGACTATTTATACACGGGCTCATGTCACGAAATTCCATTCTCGGCCAGGATTACATGCAGTCGATGAACGGTCTGAGATTGTCACCATGCTGAGATTGTATATCGGTTAGTGGAATCGACTATATATGACCAACTTAATCAACTTTTTGCCCTGGAATGGTTGACTCAGGAAAACCCCTCGGACAAAATCCGGAATATGTCCTCCCTTAGCCAATATACTTCTGCATGATTAATACTTGCGTTTTACACTTTTTAATAAATCCCGAATCGCGCTCGATATTTACTCAGTATACACTTCCCGTGTTTGGTTAGCTGATCCAATTCCGACCAACGTCTTCGTTATTTAGAAATCCTCAAATCCCGTTGTTCAATCTCCTTATTTCCCAAAATCACAACAGAAAAATTTCTAGATCTCGTCTTCTAGATTCCCTTCATTTTTTGAAATCTCGAATATCGTCCATTTTTTCGCTCTCGTATCCGGTTTTGCGCTATTGAAATAATCGTTATCCCACGTCCTTCAAACCAAAGAATTATTTTTGCAAAAGAACAAGAATGAATGTTTAGTCCCAAGAGTATAATCTCAACACCGTTCTCGTTCTTTACAGTTTGCACAACGCCACTTAGAGCATTTTCACCTCTTCAGGACGAGGTTAACTAGACGAGAACTGTTGCTTAAGATTAACTTCAATACTGACACTATATACAATCATTTTAGCAGCACTGCCCAGCATACTGGGGATGTTGCATGAATTAAGTTATTTCAAATACAATAGTCAGTTAACCCTTAATTAAATTGCAAAATTTATGTTGCTTTCTTATATAGGTCCCTATTATGAACCGTCTTTTAATGCAAAGTATATATATTGGGATTCGCTCGTGAATTTGAATAAGTTCTGGATAAATCCAATCCAATTTAATACACATGGAATTTAGAAGAAGATAGTGTTTTAGATAGAGCAAAAACTGCCGAGAATAGTTTTGATAACGAAAAACAAATGCTGACGTTTCAAGCGGAGCCCTACAGGTTTTCGCTGGAAATGTCAGTATTTCGTTTTGAAAACATAAATTTTAGTCTTATTTCAAAAGTTGAAAAGATGACGAAAACCGGTCCTTGCTCTGCCAGCAGGTAATTTTGGTCGATATATAGCTTTTAGCCATTAGGTTCGGGCAGCAAAAATGCGGGATCATGAATCACGGAAAAGGAAGGGTAGTTATGTCTACGCATTGTTTGGTTTCTGTTAACCTGTTTGGCGCTGATTGCATTCATTGGGCATTGAGACATGGTGGTAAATGGTGATATCTTCTGACAAATTGGCAATTATTGCCAAAGTTAACAAAGTTTCATCTTGGAAACTTTCATCAATCAACCTTTTCGAGGAAAAAAATTTGACTATACTCTAGACATACATAATCTGAACACAGTGACAACATTGGTTTCGGTTCGAAAATTAGATACAGTGCGACAGTCTAGGTCTACCTCGTCTAATTTTTCACGTACGTTTTTAATAAGCGAGCAAACCACTGGGTATGGGTATCGTATATATTAGTTCGGCCCTTAGGAACTAATTATCTCCTACTCACAAAAATTGTGGGTGGTAGGACATGAATGATGAATAATTTCTTTATCTTTGCGCTGGGCGACTCGGAAACGTATAAGCTGACCCCCATGCGTTCAGAGACTCGGCATGTTAATTTGTATATAACACGATTACTATATACAAGACACAGAATGAGCTAGAAATAGAAGATAATCTTAGAATTTGGTAGAATATGGCCGCAGATGTATCGCGGAACATGCAGTATCATATATATTGGTCGAATCACGCGGAGCGAAATTAGATTTTTTCCGATAAAAATTCCACTTTATTAAATTTCTTGTCGCGATTAGATTAAGAATGATGGGTATAGTGGAATAGTGGAATCGTCAATAATGCATTAAAATAATATAGATAATAGTTTGTGAGCTACTACCTCTTGTTACACGATTTGTAGCCAAATTCCTTTAAGTAGTCTGAAGTAGCTCGAGCGAGCGAGATGAAGAGTGTAAACTTGGCAATAACATAGCAACAAGTTGTTGACAAGTATAGAGAAAGCGGGCCATACGGAGAGATCAAGACCGAAGACAAAGAAGACAAAGAAATCCATTCGTGTTCCGATATGGAAGATATTAAACGTCTCGGAACGGCGAGAAATGGACGAAACGAAACGGCAGCTAATACACAAATCTCAGAGTATTATCATAAGCGAACAGATCTCTCGACATCGCCCAGACTAAATATGTGCTAATGTATGTTAAAATCTAATGAATAATATTTATAATCAAACTATTATCGGCAGTCGGCACAAATACATTCTACAAAAACATTAAAGGAACGATAGGTTTTTTAAACCAAACATGAACCTTTAAACACACGCGTCAGATGCTCAGAGCCCTAATTCACAGAACAAAAAAACGTGCACACGACATATTGGACAAATATATCAACGGAAACAACCGAAGTGTCTAGTCGACAGCATTTTAATATACAGTCGACCCCCAAATATCTTCAAAAATATCTCGACAAATTACAGTAAAAACAATCAAAGAGTCGATTACCCGATTCTTGTAACGTATTGCTCCACAGATTAATTGCCAGACGCCAAAAATTGTTCCGTTGCTCTTCTGGAATGGTTATTCCGTGCCGCTCTCGCTCCTCTCTTCTCACGGATCGCGTCACAGTTGTCTATCGAACGTCTGTCCCCTGTCGGAGTAATGTGCTTCTTAATTACCATAAAAAGAGTGCAAATTACCTTAACGTGTTTGACAGTTCGGTTCAGTTATTTACGTTGCGAATTCCTTTCGACTCCACAGCACTTGGGTGTTTGTTTACGCGAACTTGGCTTACGGAAAGGTTGGATCAAAAGATCTCGTCTTTTTATTGCTTTCGCTCGCCTTTATGCCGCTTATATATATACAGTCTTGATAAGTCGATAACCTCTCGAAGAATCTATAAAATGTCGGCCGAGTGGTAGGCTTGAGTACAGCTAAATAGCAATCCCATGGCGAACAGGCGCTTGTCTGTTAATCTCTATTATCTCGTGAAAGTAAACCCGCTCTATTCAAAACTAGTAGACAATATGCGCATCTTTTTTACGTCTCTGCGCCATTATAACCCCGTTGACAGCTCAGCAGTTGACCGGAAAAGATTAATACGATTTTCATATTGATCTCTGTGGGAAATCTCCCCCCGATTTCTTGGGCGTGAACTGAAATTCTCAAACTAACTGATTGTAAAAAAAGTATAGTGGCGGCTGTGGCGTCTAGGCATTGTTTTAGATATATAGGAAAGCGAAAAATGTCGGGATATTTTGGAACGGAATACATTTGATTGTTTGAACCTATCTATATACAGTAGGTAGCCCAGGCACACTATGCGAGTATGAATGAGAATTTGCATTACTGGTAGGAATTTGATTCTGATTGTTGCCCATGCTTGTATTATAATATAGTAACATTACTATGTTCTATTTAACAAATAGATTCCATTTTGCCGTTGGTCTGTTCAGTTACAGATGCACAGATGACGTCACAACGCAGTCGAGGAAAAAAAAGCAAGTCAGCTGACGTGACCTGACGTGGGAATGGGCACAAAATGCACTGGTGTTGTTCCCAAACCCTGCATGGTTTTGGTGCTTCTTGGCGTCAAAATATATTTTGTCGATGTGTTTCCACTGTTTGCTCCTATTAAGAATGTATGTTGGCTCAGTTTATGTATGTTGTTTTGGTTAAAAGTGCTGGGCATGCACCGTAAAAATCCTGTTCAGATTGGTGCTCATGCCCGGTGTGGCGGTCTGAGATTGTCACCGTGCTGAGATTGTATATCAATATCTGTAATCGGCTTTATGACCAGAATAATCAAACTTTTTGCCATGAAATGACTGATTTATGAACACTGCCTGAATAAAATCGAATACTTGAGATGAATAATTACAGTTTTAATGAAAAAATATTATATCCGCTCATGAACTAGAATGCTGATGCATGACGAAAGTTTCGGACGTTAACTAACTGAGATGTCTTGTATCGATCATTCCATTGAATTAATAAATATATCCAGAGTTTAGAAGATTAACAATAATTTTGGTTGATATACATGTATACATGCAGCAAGAATATGCGATCATCCCGTGATGACAAACGGCAGTAATTCGTCGTTCTGTTTCAGTTCATATGCCGTTCATCGCATTCGTTGTTCAGATTTCTTGAAAAGCCCCTGTTGTAATATGTTGTGACAAATTCACAACTACTAGCAAAGTTCACAAAGTTTTTGAATTTTGTACTATAAGGAGTTTTCATCAATAAACCATTTGAAGGCAAAAAGTTTGAACGTTTTGAACGTCAACATTTGATAACACAAATCGATATACAATCTCAGCACGGTGACAATCTCAGACCGCCACACCGGCACGGTGCACGGGTACTACCTCTCAAGGTAGTGCCAGTGGGCTGCCCAGGCGCCGTGCCCGGTTTTTCGCTCCGGAACGATGTTCAGATTAGTGCCCGTGCCTAGAGGCGGAGAAGACGCGCGAGGAATGATGGGAAGAGGAAAAGAAAAGTAGTCTCTGCCAGATATGTTGTTAATATGGCGCCCAAATTCCGTGATGGACTAGGCACCAGACTCGGAATTTCAATATATAACCAAATGTAACTTACGGAAAAGTTGGAAATTCATAAATTGTGAACAAAAGACATTTTAAATTGCTGACAGACAATTCTCAACTCGAGAATGTTAATATTGTTACACATATTTTGATAAACTAAGTCGGAATTTATGGACCAATAACTGTCTGTTATGAACCAAATGTAAATATTAACTTCTTCAGCAGTCATCTGAGATGTAAAGTTAAAAAGTAAAATTAAGAAATCCCCTTGCGTAGGAAGCAGGGGCGCGCGGGGGCTGAGCCCCCCTAAAAATTCGACGTCAAAGCACGAGTTTTCTGCTGCCAGTTAGCACAGACGTATGGTGCAGAGGAACATCCGACCTCAAAATGCAAGAAATCGCGTTTCCAAGAGTGAGAAAATCAAAATTTTCCGGGCGGTAGGCCCCGTTACCCCCTAAACTTGAAACATCTTCCTACGGCCCTGGATTTTATGATCAAATGGGAGGTATTTTCAGGTAAAATAATGAATAATTTGAAAAATCAGGTAATTATTTTCTGCATCTACCCCCCCCCCCCCCGCGGTACATCCGCGGGACCAGACGATCAACACAATTCCCCACCCCCGGGATGTACTGGGCTACGTTTCCCCGGGGGTTGCCTGGGGTGGGATGGTCACAGCAAGAATTGAACCATGCATAAGTTTTGTGTGAATTTTCTCTCTTTTTTTACCTTATATAAGTATATTAAGTAGGCATTTAGTCTAAACAGTTATTTTGGTATTTCTGTATTTTTACAGTAGAAATAGTAATATAACAATGTTTGGCCAACGGTTAAGTAAAGTGAACACCTCAGGGGGTAATGTAGAGTAACTGCATTTATTATTATTAATAAAACACTAAATATTATTAAATAATTATTATTAATAAAACAATGCTCAGCTTTATGATCACTGAACAGGTCATATAGATACATATAAATATAGCTAGTTATTAATGCGATTATAATAGTCTTATCTGTAAATTACCTTTTAATTTTAATCATATAGTTGTTTTAGCATATATTTGTAAAAGTCTTGTAATTCAGTTTTGCTGCCATGAGATTTAATAAACCAATTATCTTATGAACGAGGATATGAACAGTTACATGCTAACAGTACGCATTTCTATGCCATATAAAATTAATCAATTATAAAATAGAATAGTAAATACTATATTTATACTCGCATAGTGTGTGCCTGGGCTACTATGGTTTGAAGGGCTTCAGTCGTAATGTCAGTATCTCGTTCCAAAAAATCTCAGCAGTTTTACCACTTTTTGCCTTTGCTATATATATTAACTTGTTTCTGCCAGAGCCGGCCAAAAATGGCCTCTTTATTGTTTTACTGCATGTCTATAACACCAGATGATTTTACTTGTCAAAGACGTTAGAACGGACAAACGAGTGGTTCACCCATTCCTGCCTGAGCCGGCCAAAAACGGCCCCTTCGTTTTACTCTAAAGAGGTTTTTCAGCAATTTTACCTTCATCTTAACAAAAACTCTCTGTTATCTAAATTTCAATCTGGCTTTCACCCCTTTCACTCCACAGTGTCAGATTTAATCCAAATGTGCGATGCGTGGTTTGATAACTTGGACAAAGGAAATTAGTAGTTTTCCTTGACATCCGAAAAGCGTTTGATTCAATTAATCATGAAATTTACTTGAGAAATTGAAATATTATGGGGTATCTGAAATGGAACATACATGGGAACATACATGGGTTCCAATCCTATCTTACCGCTCGACGTGACAATGTTTTGTAAACGGTTTTCTCTCTTCACAAGATGAAACAATATGCGGGATCCCTCAGGGTTCAATACTTGGCCCTTTACTCTTTTTAATATATATAAATGATCTACCCAACTGTCTAAAATCTACTTGGCATATCGCCAGTTTTAGTTTTCAGATTATGCGCAGATCCTATAATCATGAACTTTCTTTTTGAGGAATGGGACTGGAGTTTATTTACAGTTAACCAATCACTTATATTATTTATAGGTCAGAATTTAAATTATTTGTGAACCTCCACAGCATCAAGAGAGGAGGCAAAAACTTGAGTATCATCAGCGTATAAACAAGGGGTGGCATTATCACCATAGATAATAATACTATCTCGCATGCATGTTAACTCTCAGAAATGTCTGGGTGTTGATATCGATAAACGGCTTACTTTCGATATTCATATTGAAAATTTATGTAAAAAGGTGTGTTCTGGTATAGGCGCCCTAAGGAGAATTAAACCTTTTGTCCCAATGTGTTCCCTTGCAACACTTTATAAATCATTAATCCAGCCTTATTTTGATTACTGTTCACCCTTATGGGATACATGTGGCAAGCTACTGAAAGATAAATAGCGCAAAACCTTCGTACTGTTGATATAATAAACAAGAGATAGCCCAATATAATACAAGATTTTCCTGCAAAAACTAGCTTCAGCAACAAAATTATCACTGGATAGCAAAGATTTGATAGAATCCATTGCAGAATCGCTTATCGCACGCTACAATCAGCTTAACAGTAAAGTTAGAGATATTTTTGAAGAAGCAGTAAACAATGAGTTGTAGATTATTGCATGCAACGGCCCAGAGCTTGGTGATGCAGATCCAATTATATCTTCAGCGATGTCAACATATTTCAAACAAGTAAATTGGCATTTCATTACGAAAAAGAGAGAACAGAGTAAACTTTTCAAAAGCAAAGTTGTAAACAGAATCTTGTCACAGCCATCGAGATTGCCCTTTGTTACAAAATGAGCTGATTTGAAGGACTATCAGCACTGCTTATTTAATAACTTTTACGATGACTTTATAATTATAGATACGATAGCCATTGCCATTCGTTAAAACTATAGTTGTAAGTAAGTTATCATACAGTTGTTCTAACTGTAATTTTGTAAATAACTCGTAGACTTTCATATGCAAAATGCCAAAAGGCAAAAACTACAAAAACTATTGCTGTATTTTAAATTGTAAGATATTTTGGTTGATAAGTAATAAGTGATATGTTATAAGAAAGTTATATATAGATCAGTTATGTTCACCAACGATTTCTTATAAAAACAATAATTGTGGGATATGACCTATATTGACCTGTGACAAGCCGGCAAGGCATTGTTCCTTCAAATATACTCTGCAAGTCTGCGGGAAATTTTGTATCTTTATACCTCTAATGTGAACATCTCATATAGTTTTGCTTGGTATACGTTAAGAATTTACACGAATTGCGATTGTTTTATGACAATAAACAGTATTTACAGTTGATTTAAGTCAGTCGTTAGTCAGCCAATCAAAACACTTCCCGATATGGATAATCCCAGGATTAAAGAAATACCAAATGGTTTTCCGTGTTTGGATACTCTGATCCAAACACGCGGGAAATTGCGAGACTGGAGAAAAGCGTAACAAAACACGAGCCGTAGGCGAGTGTTTTTAGCTTTTCGAAAGTCGAGCAATATCCCAAGTGTTTGGATAAGAGTCTCCAAACACGGAAAAAACCATTTGGTATTTCTTTTATAAAATAATCACAAGTGAATATGATATACTGTCCGACATTTTCAAAAAATCGTTTTGGCGGGAATTTTCCGTGTTTGGACACTCTGATCCAAACACGGCAATTGACCAATCAGGGCTCGCGTAGTATACATGTTATTTTATAAACGAGATTGCTTTGGAAGTTGAAAATTTCCAACTTTCAAAGTCCGTTCGGGCAAAGCGCACGTAATGGAAAACAGCCTTAACATTCAGAATATAGTCAAACTTTTTTATACAAAATTCAAAACTTTGTGGACTTTGCTAATAAGTAATAGTTGTGAATTTGCCATAACATATTACCAGGGACAGCGAACTCAGGTGGAGGCTGGAGACTAATGATATTCAGAGGTGCTACTCCGAGGGACGAACCACACCGAGTAAAGTCACACGCCTGTATTCTAAAAGTTCAGTCACACTCACACTGAATAAGTGCAACTCAACACTCACCGAGTCAGGCCCGGATTTACCGATAGGCTTACCAGGCTATAGCCTGTAGGCCCACAATTTGGACGGCCCACGTTTTGGGACGAAAAAAAAATAAATTAATTATTCTACTTTCTAGAAATATTTCTTTAAAATGACGAGAAACTGTTAAAAAATGGGATTTCAGACCTTTATATTTTGCTCAAAAGTGTCCTCAAAATGCGGGAAATGCTGTTTCAGAGACCCAAAATTCAAAAAAATTCCGGGGCGGCATGCCGCCCCGGACCCCCCTAAACTTGTGTCGTCACACTTAGCCTGCAGGCCCAAAATTGATAAATCCGGGCCTGCACTGAGTACGAGACAACACTCACTCTCCAATCATTCAATTGAATGGTTAGAAAGTGAGTCAAGTCTAGAGTTGCACTTATTCAGTATGAGGGGCCACTCATTGAGTGTGAGTCAACTGGGTGAGCTAGTTTAGACTACAGGCGACAGGGTATATAGAGTTTTTCTCTTCTCGCCGGTGTGGTTCGTCACTCGAACTAGGTGAATATCATTATTTTCCACCTGAGTTCTCACAATAATTATTCCAACAACATAAGATGAAGAGTTAAGTCTCTCGATATTGAAGAAACTAGACTTCAGATTTGAAATTAAATATCAAATATAAGTAGTTAAGTACCATCATTCCACGACCTGCTCCCAACTTGACCATATGTAGCTCAGCCTCGGTATGGTTCGTCACTCGGACCTAATATCATTATTCTCCACCTGTGAGTTCGTTGTCCCACAATAATTTTCCCATTAATCAACATATTATGAAATGAGGTGAAGCAGCGAGAATTTAGAGAACGAAGACGAAGTCTTGACGCTTTGAACCACATCCCTTGAATGAACGAATAAGAAGAATGAATGAACGAATAAAGGAATGAGTAAACGAATATAATGAATGAAATAATTAAAAAATAAATGAATGAATTGAAACAAACAAACAAACAAACAAACAAACAAACAAACAAACAAACAAACAAACAAACAAACAAACAAACAAACAAACAAGAACTAGATCGGGAAGTTAGAAAAATACTAACCGAAGTAGGTGCAAGACACCCTGGAGCATCCGTGCCACTTCTGTATTTGCCAAGATCCTTGGGTGGCCGTGGCATGAAATCAGTTGAACAAGAGTATATGGAAACAAAGATAAAAATAGCTGTTCACCTGCACTCTTCAAGTGATCCGATGATGAAAGCCGTGGCTAAGATCGACCAGCAAAGAGAAGGAAAAGGGAGAAGATCGGTAATAAAAGATGCGAAGAAAATGGCAACAAAGTTAGGCGTTGAAATTAACGAGAACGTGGGGAACGATGAATGGAGCATAAAATTCACGAAAAATGATAGAACGGAACTTACAGCGTGCTCCGAAGAAAAAGTCAAAGAAGTTTTACAGAAAGCTCGACAAAATTCGAGAAAAAGTTGAAAACCAAAAATGGCTAGGACAATTTACAACAAACCGTTGGTCAGATGACAGCCTAAACAAACAATCCTGTTTTCTATGGCTTAACCTTTGGCAGGAGTGCCCGGCAGATGTCGTTGCCGACATCGAGACGTTGTACCAACAGCTGCTACCGACGCGAGTCTACTATCAGCAGAAACTCGGCCAAGAAATACCAACTAATCAGTGCAGGCTATGTAAGGTCAAACAGGAGACAGTCGCCCACGTACTTACTGGATGTGCAATGTTGTCACAATCTGAGTATTTGTACCGGCACAACAATGGGATGAAATGTCTATATTTTTTTATTCTAAGAAAATACAATCTGATCACTAAAGTCCCACCATGGAACACCAAAATAACTCCAAAGACAGCGGTAGAAAACGCCGAAGTAACCATCCACTGGGCTATACCCATCTATTCTGCGGGAGGACAAATGTTATACACTGAGGAACAGGGAAATCGGCCAGATACAGTAGTCTATGATCACGTGAAGAAAGAAATAACTGTCGTTGAATTCAGCTGCCCCTGGATCACCAATAGACAAATAAAGGTTACTGAGAAGCAAGGAAAATATCAAGAAGTTCGCAAGGAATTGAAAGAACGATATGGCGGATACAAAGTTGAGCAAATCAATGTCATTGTTGATGCCCTTGGCGGGTACTCAGAAGAATTGCAATCAACTCTCGTGCGCTACCTTGGAAAGTCTGATGCAACAAAGGCACTGAAAATTATGCAAAGAGCTGTGTTGTTTGGTTCAATCCGGATAAATAACCTATTCAAATCCACCGTCACCTCCACTGCCTAGTTGGAATGCTGTATAGTACTTCTAACTTTTCGTTTTTTATCCTTTTTTTATCCTTTATCTTTGACTCAAAATGACAAAAAAAAAACAAAAACTATTTTGTAAATATTTTTAAGTTAGATTGTTTAAGTGGTTGATAGGCTACCTTTAGGGCCCTATCGCCTTATTTTTGTTAATTAAGCGGAACTGTTTGATCAAATGGACTAAAAAGAAAGAAAGAAAGAAAGAAAGAAAGAAAGAAAGAAAGAAAGAAAGAAAGAAAGAAAGAAAGAAAGAAAGAAAGAAAGAAAGAAAGAAAGAAAGAAAGAAAGAAAGAAAGAAAGAAAGAAAGAAAGAAAGAAAGAAAGAAAGAAAGAAAGAAAGAAAGAAAGAAAGAAAGAAAGAAAGAAAGAAAGAAAGAAAGAAAGAATAAAGGGAGTAAATAAAAGAATAAATAAATGAATAAATGGAACAAAAAAGTTAATAAAGGAAGAATGAGTAATGATTTATTTAACGTCGTTAAACACAGGATGTGGATGCCCAATCATCCGAGCCAGAGGCTCATGTTAAAAGTGCACGACATAAGCTAAGACCTAAGTGTTGATTTTACGGAGGGAGGAAAACTTCAGAGCCCAGCGAAAAACCCTCGAAGCACAGGAGAGACCAACTAAACTCTACTCACATGAAATTCAAGTTCGAGGACGGGGTTATTCCCAGACGGTCACCCAAGTACTAACCCCGTCCAACTGGGCTTAACTATTGGTGAGAGGCAGCGCCCTAACAGCACACGCCACCCGTGCTCCCCTAAACGAATGAATAAATTAAAAAGAAAGACAGAATGGATGAGTGCATGATTTTATTCTAAAGCAGAGCTAGTGAGTGAATCATTTTATATATATATAACCCGTAATTCTAACAGCATATACAGTACATACGCTGATTTCCACAGACGTTGTATTTAGTATTATAAAATAAAACTGCTGAACATTAATACAAGATAATAAACTATATCAATCTATCTGGATACACAATATCTATATATCTAACATATATTACAATAGTGCATCATACTCATATAAGGAACAAGCAAGCAAGCAAGCAAGCAAGCAAGCAAGCAAGCAAGCAAGCAAGCAACTGCATTGCTCAGTATACATTCAGAGATGCAGTGGCATAGCGTGATCATTCTGATTGGGGGTGTGGGGGGGGGGGGGGGGGTGTGGGGGGTATCTCTATTCCCTCCTCACATTACCAACCAACTAAAGTTATGATCAATTTACCAACCAATTTCTCTTCAATTTACTGAAGAATCACGGTTTTCTCTACAGAATTTCTGTTTAACAAACAAGTTTTTCGAAAAGTGGGAGGTGTTGCACCCCCTATACACCCCCCCCCCCCCCCCCCCTCACGCTATGCCCCTGCAAAGATGCATCGAATATACACTGGACCCATCCCCCGCCAGAAGACGTAGCACCATGAAACGAGAACCAATTAGCAAGCAAATTTTTCATGCACTACTTAAATCAAGAATTTACCTATAGTTTGCTTATATATAAACATAAATGTACGAATAATATTGAATAATTGTGCATGTCCACAGACGACGGCCTCTCAAATATGGTAATTCACGACTTTTACAAAACTCCAACTACAGTATTGAAAAAAAGGAGCAAAGAAAAAAGGTAGTAAACTGTTGAGAATAGTTTTGATAACGAAATACTGACGTTTCGAGCGGTCCCTTGATCAGTACATTTTACTCCGATGAAGGGCTTGGCTCGAAAGTCAGTATTTCGTTATCAAAGCTATTCTCGCTAATTTACCACCTCTTCACTTTGCTCTGCCAATTAGCGCTGCAAGTAAGCAGACACCAATGACTGCTGCTAGCTCAAGCGCTGCGACGACTGAATCTATTGGAAAATTGTAATGACCCTGATTATTATCATCATTCTCTGCGTTTTGCATGTTACTTTTAAGTCTTTTCCAGTCACGAGCGGTCTTCAGGACTTCTTCAAGAGCATCATGTTGCTCAGTGGTCATCTCATCTTCTTGATCAGGCAGGAGATCAGAATACAACACAACGCACTCTCGGTAGTACTGCAGATAGTCGTCTTGGTTAAGGAGGCGATTTTTGTCAGCAATCGAAGCAAAAAACACGCTGATTGCTAGTTCAGTGAGCATCACGGGACCAACATAACAACACATATCAAAATCAATATCCTTTGGACATAATGTGTCGTAGTTGAGGCAATAGACGCCATTTTGTTGCACCAAGTAATACCGATGAATAATAGCGCCTTTCAAACACGTATCAACGGATTCCTTGTAAACCATTCCCAAAGGTTTGGTGTTAAGTAGGGCCAAATTACTCATCTCATTTTGTTTAACTACCCATATGGCTAGCACAACGCCTTCGTGTACCACCAGAAAGAAGTGCCATACAAAAGCATTGATGTCTCTCGCTCCAAGCTGAAATTCCTCATGATCTTTCAGATGATAACCATTTCGGCGAAGGTCGGCAACAATCTGTACAATTTGAGGATCATTAGCATTGTCCGCAAGCTTTTCCTCCAATTGACGGTCCCTTATGTGTCGTGCCATAATAATTGCTGAAGTAAGCTTGGATCACTTTCGTTCTTGATTCTCGCAGCTCTGAATTTTCGAAAGCGAAAACAAAACAAAAGAATATTAAATTTCAAGTTTCTTTTTCCTTGGAAGAAGACCTATAATTAAAAATTTGGAAAGTGAAACCATGCAGAGTCCGCCATTACTTAGGGACCAACAAATGTTGCTACGGAGTTTGTTCTCGTCAGTCTTTTTCTTCTTTTTTTCGCTTTTTACAACCAAAAACACAGCAGTGTGTCCCGAATTTTCTATTTTCGCATTGATCTATTATAAACTATACAATGGCCGTGGCCTTTCTTGGTCGAAAACGGACTTACTGTCGTGGCGATAGAAGTATTCATAACATGAAATTATTTTTAAGTTTCAACCAGTTTTTTTATTAAATAAAAAGATAAAAGACAAGCTGAGCTTTCGGTCTAAGCGACAATCATCAGAGCAAAAGTGATTAAAAATGGAAAACCGCAGGAAACTACTTATACATCAATAAAGCAAGAGCTATGAAGCATATCAAAACAATTTAAC
Organism: Paragorgia papillata; assembly: GCA_035771165.1. NCBI lineage: Eukaryota > Metazoa > Cnidaria > Anthozoa > Scleralcyonacea > Coralliidae > Paragorgia > Paragorgia papillata. The sequence continues at coordinate 2,249,401 of JAWNZC010000238.1, forward strand.
TAAGACCCCATTTACACGATTCCGGTACAATTTGAAAACGGAACAAAATCATGCCGTTTAGGCCTTGCGTTTACACGATACCGGCACAAAAATGACATGAAAACGGCACAAAATGAAGACGGGTTCCTTGACGGCATGAAATGAAAACGGAACACTAACCGGTATCGTGTAAACGCCCGTGCCGTAACAGTTTGATGACGGTAATCACGATATATACGACCACAGTATTCGGGTCAGCAGTATTCACAAAGTCTTCTCAATTCTCATTGGAAGAGAATAGTCACATGCTAATCCGTCATCACCGTGTAAACGCAAGACGTTTTGGCCTGTATTTACACACCGGCATGATTTTGTTCCGTTTTCAAATTGTACCGGCATCGCGTAAACGGGGTCTAAAATTAACATATATGCGTATAAAAGAGGCACAAATGGGAATAAAAACTATAAGGCGTATTACAAATTTTTTAGACAAAATTTACATAAGTATACGTACAAAGTAAAATAGAAATCTTACTATTAAAAGGAAGAAATATCGCGTCCGTAAGTAGTCCTTTAAAATTCTAACATATTTGGGCCGTTTATTATACGAGAGCTGATAGGACGCCACTAAAGCTGCTGTTGTTACACGATACCATTTTTCTTGCAACTAATTGCAAAACATTTATCCATTGAAAAAAACTCGCAAGTTGCAAAGAGTGAGCGTTTGGCCCCAGTCTCCAGGGCGCGCGCTATCCTAAAGTTCTCACACCTGATTGATTAGCATTGAAAAAAAATATTGTGTTGCAAGTTGCAGAAAGGGTGTTACACGTTCGGCAACTTGCGATCTGTTGCAAGTTGCAGTAAAAAGTAGAAGCCCATCCAACTTTTTTTGCAACTTGCAACGGCACTAAACTAGCAAAATGGCAAGTTGCTACGGGGTGTTTAGACTTGGATGAGTTGGATCAAGTCTGTCTCTCGAGGGGACGAGGAGTCTACGGGGTGTTACACAGTACGATTTTCTTGCAACCTGCAACATTCAGCCTATTTGTTGCAAGTTGCAAGAAAAATCGCATCGTGTAACAGCACCTAATAATATACATGAAAAAATATCTCGACTGTGATTGGCTGATTCCAGTGCAGTTAATCCCAAACAACAGTGCAGAATTGTGTTATCACAGTGCAAAAATCTGTAATCACAGTGCAAAAACCTGTAATCACAGTGCAAAAATCTGTAATCACAGTGCAAAGATGTGTTATCACTAAGAACCAATCAAATTGATTGTACAGCGGATTTTTCTCGACACAAAACAAACAAAGATGGAGGCCAAGATTCGGCGGTTTTGGGGATAATTTGTTCAAATTTGAAGCTAGTTATGCTTTAATATTGCCAAGTGAAGTACCTACAAGAAGACCAGAAGCTTCTTTATGCCTCGAGAAAACTTTTTGAAGTAGTGAAGGAAGCGAAGCGCTTTTTAACAAATAAATATGCGAGGAGTGGACGGCTAAACACGTACGTTAAAATGTTAGTACAGTTGTTTTGAACATTTTTTCATGTATATTATTAATAAGTAATAGCATGGTTTCTCGTGCAATTTGGAAAAACATGCACTCGTGAGTTTTTAAAATACTTCAAATAGCACGAGTCCTTCGGACTCGTGCTATTTTGACAGTATTTGAAAAACTCACTCGTGCATGTTTTTTCCCAAATTGCACTCGAAACCATGCTATTACCTATACTTAACACAGAACGCGCCTTACATAAAACGTGAAACACTAATATGAATCGTCTTAGACAAGCCACGACTTGTTCAAAACGGCGTATAAATAGGTCAGTTCGCTTCTTGTCTAAGCCACGTCTTATCATCTCTCGTATAAATCAGCCCTGTTGTTGCAATTCCGCATTTGTCCACGGTTAATAAGAAATCTATTAACCATTCTATTAACCGTGCTCTGCCTGACCAATTAATTTGATGTAGTTTGTGAATGATAATGACAAAGTAACATATTTTGCTTCGTTTTTGAGATATTTCAATTTGTTTGGTATGCAAATGTCACATGCATGTTGTGATGTACACGTGCATAATGACTTATTGGGAAAGGTTATATATCTTTGCTATTGTCAAACAAAATCACTTAAAATTCTACAAGTTTGGTGTTATGTGGGACTGAGGAACAAGCTTTCTTCGAATTCAGTTTGGTTATATATATATATATATATATATATTTCTAAAATTCATTAATAATTCATGAGGAAAACACAAAGAAAAATCATGAGCGTATCGGATCTATATATGTGATATAGACTCGCTGGTTTTTAACGGCTGAGATAAGCTTAATTTTCAAAATTACTACGCCAATGAACGTATGAAGTGATTCTTTTTAGAAGCCATTTAAAAACCTTGCAGTACGGGCTTTATCGGCTCTAAAACACTCGGCTATCGCCTCGTGTTTTATATCCGATAAAGCCCTCCTGCGTGGTTTATAAATATTACTTATATATATATATAATATAATATATATATATAATACCAAAAACAGTATGTAACATACAGGTCACTAAGTTGGCGTAAGGTTCAAGAGCGCTCAATACCATTATAGGCAGAGCGAAATATAATATATATATATATGTATATATATATATATATATATATATATCGCATACGCGTGAAAGTCCGAGTAGCGACAATAAAATTTTAAGCTTAGTACATTCTATACTCGCTCTACTGTACACATGCAGTGTTGAGCACTTTTATTCAACAGCCAATATATACCTTGGATAACCTAGCCTAGTTTCTAGGCCTTCCTCGGTTAACGCGTTTCGGAAGTGATCCGAACGGACCGCTGGGAGTCCAGCCTATCCCCAGTCTTCCCAAGAACCCAAACCGACTACACGGCCAAGCTCATGGGGGAAACGAAAGGCCTAGAAACTAGGCTATATATAACCCTAATTCTCCGAGAAGTCACAATATGTGACATTTGTGACAAACTGCAAAAGACGTTACTTTGTCATTTTAACTGCTCTTTCATATAATTAAGACAGACTTCATTTCCATGTCATATGCACTTTAATAAATAATACTCTAACGAGCTACTCAAAATTAGAGTTCAGTCTCAAAAGTATAGTGGTATTAGTCGCCATGCACAGTGATTCTGGTGTAGATCTACTAATTCTTCGAAACCACTGCATGAGCCAGTATATAGGCCCAAAAGCAACCAATTAAAAATAAAAGAAAACATAAGGAAATACTAAACGAGAATTCGATTTTTTCTTGTGCTCGTTTTCTGTTGAGGTCTGACCAAGTTCTGTAAGATACGAATACGGTCTTCAAAGCTTCCTCTTGTTGAGTGGTCAGCCCCTCGTCTGGATTTTTCAGATCGTAATACGCCAGGACAAACTCTTTGAAGAACGTCACGCGGTCGTCTTGGTCTTGAAGTTGGTTCTTGTCAGCCATTACTGCGATAATCGTATTTAGTGCTTGCTCAGTGAGCCACAAGGGACCAAGATAACAGCACATATCATACTGGCGATCCTTGGTACGGAATTTCGACTTGTCCACGTCGTCCAGACAGAAGAATTCCCCTTGCTGTTTGAGAGCGTAGCGATAAATAATTGCATTTTCCAGGCAATGAGAAACGGCAAACTTCGGTAGAAGACACAGCTGCTGAATATCAGGGAAATAGCAATGTTTCATGTTCTCTTCGTCAACTGCCCAGATAACCACGTCGAGAGAATAGAAAGTGAGAAAGAAATGCCATTTCTGTTTCCCATCTATCAAGTCTTGCCTGAGCCCTGTATGATTTTTCAGTTTATAGCCATCGCTACGGATTTCGGCTACGGCAGCGATCACGGCTTTGTTGAAAACTGAACTGAGATTTTTAGATTTCTGTATCATGCCAAGTTTTCCCTCTAAGCTTCGACCCATTACTACAGTGAATGTCAGCGAATTGCTTCAAACCGTTCAGACGTCAATACAACAAGCAACTGAAAAGTGCTTAAGTTTGCATATTGCTTTTAATGTTTTCCCAGAAGTACATGCGAAAACCCATTCTTCGGCCGAAGCAATCTCGTTCCCAGAGCCCACGTTCCCCACCCGGGAAACGAGAGACTCTGGGATAATCCATTTCACATCGATATTTCATTGGCTGATGAACACAGTGAACTCTATATAACTCTTCTTCCGGATAACAAGAATCCTGTGATGGCGTGAAACGGATTACCCCAGAGTCTCTCGTTTCCCGGGTGGGGAACGTGGGCTCTAGGGACGAGATTGGGCCGAAGTCTGAATTTCCGAAATCCGTTCTTAACCGCAACCGCTTTTCTGGCGTTTCATTTTCACCGCGTTTTTGAGAAATCATTGCCAGTTCTCCGAAAAGCGCTCTACATTCTTAAAGATAAGCTTACCTAAAGATGTGCATTTCTGGGAACCAGTGTATTTCTGGGTACTATCAATGTGTATTTCCATGTGTATTAGCCACCATGATATGGCTAAGCGTATTACACCCAAAGGTTGTGTATTTCTGGGAAACATGTTTACTTGGAAGCATGTCATAACGACACTTTCATTTTTTAATAGTATTTTATTCTTCTCCAGATGATTTTACTTGTCATCTTTAATAGTTCATCGGACAATGACAGAGAAAATTTAACAGTTGACTTAACGTCGATAATCTAATCTTAGGAATACAATACCGTAACGTCCTCTCTAGTATTAGATCTATTATTCAGTAATAAGATACTATCACAGAGCCCATAAAAGCCTGGCGCACACATAGGCGTAGAGTTTTGGTTTTGTCTGGGGCGGCTCATACTTAGTGACACTAACATCGAGTACCGTAGGTACGAGCCTCCTAGGGGGGTCCGGGGGCATGCTTCCCCGGAAAATTTTTAAAATTAGGGGCTCTGAAATGACATTTCCAGCATTCTGAGAACACATTTGGTGAAATATTTTAGATTTTCAAAACAACATTTTAATGGTGCATTTTGTGATAAATCACATAAGCATACAAATTTAATACAACATTTATAACCAACTTAAACCACCAGAAAGCATAATAGGTTGTATACCGTATAGGTATTTGCCAAATAACATATACTGGCAATACTACAAGAGTTTTACTTTAAAGTAATCCTACCTTCATTGGAGTATTGTTTTGTTTTTTCAGCAAAATTTCCGCAGGGGCTGAGCCCCCCCTGTAAAATTTCTGGGGGGGCTCGAGCCCCTCAGCCCCCCCATACTCTACGCCTATGGGCGCACATGTACGCTACGATTTTAGTCGGCCAATTTATATCGGCTGTTCAACCATAGTCAATCGAGGTATGGTCTGGGAGCGCCTATAATGAGCTGTGATTTTATGTTGAACCGTAGCTTACACCGTGCACATCCTTTGTTTTAGGTTTATTAATATTTAAATAGCACAGTTGAGTGATTGAACGGAAACGTTGCTATTGGACAATTCGTTCATTATACTAAAATACAATGTGTTCAGTGACCGTGCACCGTGCACAAAAACGCATAAAGGCGAACAAAAAGATAGACAAAAGACTTTAGCTGAGTTTCCAGACCATATCTCGATTGACTATGGTTCAACCGATAAAAATCGGTGTCAATACCATACATGTGTTATTTTCATGTAAAAGCTCACATCTTTAGCAACCAGAGTCACCATTTTTACGATCATCAAACCAAATAACTGCAGGAAGAATATTAAGTGATCAGTGAACGGTAAAAATTCATGATAATCGCCACAAACGGCATGACGCCATATTTTAACCGATTTTATACTCGGGCAATACCAAACCATTTTGATATAGCATGCGCCGCAGACATCCAAATCGGCCGATAAAAATTGCTCAGTAATGACACCGCGGCACACGTAACGATTTTAGTCAAAAGCCCAAAATTTAGTTGGCCCGATAAAAATCGGCCGACTAAAATCGTGGCGTGTGCGTCCGGCTTAAAATTCCTAAATCCAACGTATTATATTTACAGACAAAACTTTATATTGTAAAACATCCCACCGAATTAGTAATTATTATTAATAATAATAATAATTATTTAAACTGTTGAAGATCCTATCAGCATAAATACTGGTATTAACAGGAGAACAGTGCTTAACTATAGATAATAACTAAATTATTAATACAAAGTGAACAAAATTAAGAAAAATAACAGTTATATGAAATTTATAAACTACAAATGTGAGTATTATTGTCAGTTTCTAATAGGTGCATGAAAATACTACGTTTAAAACTCGAGATAGATGTAAGTTCCCTGAATTCCGAAGGCAAAGAGTTCCAATCCTTTGCAGCTGCAATATTTGAACATGGATTGCCCTATTGCACTTTTTACCTTTGGGAGATCTAATAACGTTTTGTCTCGCAAGTCCCAGTCATGCGTGTTAAGCCTTAATTTAAAAACATCTCTTAACTGATCAGGGGAGTACAAATTATGTAGTATTCTAAAAAAGGCGAGTCTATTCTTGGAAAAATCGCGTGTAGAGTTTATAGAATGAAAACAAAGTTAGCCCGCCAAGTATTATGGCCAGATACACTTGCACAAAGGTACCAGTTAGAAATGAACGAAGAGAGAAACCAGACCAAAAATTCTGTCTTCCCAAACGTTCGCTTGCCGCCGACACTGCGTTTGTTAAGACGGTCAATTTTTCCAGAACGTCAACTTGTTCTTCGCTCATTTTCTCGTCAATCAGATCAAAATAAATGAAGACGAACTGTTTGCAGTATCCGAGACAGTCGCTTTCAAGAAGAAGGTAATTCGCGTTAGCAATCATAGCCATGAGTGCGTTTACTCCTCGCAACGACAGCGTCAGGGTGCCAACGTAAAGACATATATCAAAGAGTGGTTCCTTTCCCTGGAACCTCAGCTCATCGGTTTGGACGTAATAGTGTTCGTCTTGTCGGAGAACCACGTGAAACCGACGAACAACAGAACTTCGCTTCAGACACTCGCCGACATCATAAACTGTCAAATAATCTTGACTCACGACTTCAACGCTTCGCATATGCTTCTCTTCGACAGCCCAGATCGCCGCATGGATATCGTAAACAACAAGAAAGAAAACCCAACTGGGCCAAGATGCTTCGTCTTGTTTAATCAAAGGATGATCGCGTAAACCATCGTACTTCTTGTGAATGATATCCCAGACAATGGTCATGGTTTCTTGGTCGAAACCTGATTTAATGGTCTCTGGTTGATCGAGTCCTAACTTCTCCTCCAAACGTCGCTTTCTCAAGCTCTGTTTAGCCATCGAGTTCATTGTAGAAATAATCTCAGGCGTTCACGATCAGATTTAAATCAAAATACGACTACAGCGAAATACAGCAACCACACTAATTCCTGGAACGAAAGTACTAAGAACAACCTAGCAGTTCTTTGAGAGAGACTGGCGGTCTGGCTGACGTTCTCATACATATATCCATCCAAGCATTATCTTGTAAAAGCTATGGGGGGTCAATTCACTTTTCAACTGGCATTATAAACAAGCAAAAAACAAGAGCAGAACAGTGTTGTAGTCAAGTCCACCTCATCTAGGGGGCGGGGGGGGATTACATGGAGATTTTCAGCCCACCGCTTAGGAGGGCTGCGTTTTCAGCCCGACTATGTGAACAAATGTACGTTAAAACGGATTTATGTGAACAAATGTACGTTAAAACGGATTTGTGACTATATGGAGAGAATTTCATTCCAGGCTGAAATTCATCCGGGACAGGCCCACCGTCGGGCTGACACTTTAGCCCGGGCTGAAAGTCTCCATGTAATCACCCCCCTCCAACTCGCCAGTACAATTCCAAGTCCTTGCCATTCCGAGTCAAAATCCAAGCCCGGGTCTTTTTGGACTTAATAAAAAAGTGTATTGTAACTATTGTTGAGCAATAATTGCGTTGTTGGACAATTTTACCATGCGAGCAGAGCTTTCTTTTCCTTATTTCTACGCTGAGAGAGAGAAAGAAAAGAAGGCTCTGCTGTATTCGTGCTTCGGTGCTTGGCTTCGTCCAAGTCTCCAAGATTTAGAACGCAGCAACCCGTTTAACAGGTTCTTCAGTAGCAAATTAAAAACTACTTTCTGCCAATAACGTGGGGAAAATTTAAACCATTACTATACTCTGTCGACCGTTTTCGATTCTCGTGGCTCTAAATTTTATAAATCATTTCAGTTCGAAAGCAAATTAGCACAGCTGGTTGAACAAAAGAATAGTTTCAAGTTTCCTTTTTCATGGAAGACAACATTGATCCTTTGTTCGAGTAAATACCAGTATTTAAACAAAATAGAATCAATACTGTACAGTACCATAGGTGTAGCAGCCCGTACGCAGAGATTTTTGCCCGAAACATTTAGCGTTAAATATTGATTTTTAAGCCGTATTTTTCAGTCTTCAGCTTAATGTATGAAGTTTCAGAGCAATACATGTCAAAATTGCCTGAAACTCAAATATTTTGGGAAGGCAATTATGTACAGTACCAGATTAACCATATGGCAAAAGCAGCATATGCCGCGGGTCCCAAGCTTTCGGGGGCCCCCGCGCTTTCTGATTGCGCAATTTTTTGTTCTGCACTTCCATTCTAGAAAGCGTTGGGCCCCAGGGCTCAGGACTCGAGGGGGGGGGAGGTCAAGGAGCTCCATGTGGAAAATATGCCGTGGCCCAAGTAACCCTAATCCGGCCCTGTACAGTACAGTACTCTAATTCTCAAATGCAACAAATGTTTCAGAATGGAACTAACAAATAAAAATAAAAAGTTTTCACTCATTCAGGTCCTGGTAAAAAAACCGTCACAGCAGCTGGTCTCAGCATTTTGTGAATTAACATATGGCAAAAGACAAAAATAATACCACAATATACCATTTAAATCGTATTTACCTCTACTATTCAGATTTTAGGTTTTCAAGTCTTGTTGAACAGCCAGGGCCACCAAGAGGAATTTTGGGCCTCTGGCCAAAAAATTCTTGTGGGCCCCTAACTCCCCCCCCCCCCAGATTTGTCCCATTTTATTGAGTCATAAAGGCCCATGGTAGCAAAGAAGCTACAGTATAAAGGCCTACCATGGCAGTAATAAAGCCATCACCCATGCCCAAACCCAAACCTGACAATGATAAATCGTAAAACTGATAAACCCATTATTAGTAAGCTGATGTAAAGATGGCCAAGATGCCCCACGCACTCGACGTAGAAATGCATTTTATTATTTTATTATTATTTCCATTTCCTGGTAAATATTTTAAGTCCAGCCCACGCCTGATCACAGGTTGGATGTACCATGAAGTAGACATCATTAAATTCATTCTCAGGGCCTTACAGTTTTTTTCTGCAGCTGCGTGAAACATGTAAGGCCCTGAGAATTAATTTAATGTCTACTTCATGTTAGATCCACTTTTACCTGCCATACTACCTGTGATGTAATATAGTGATTAATGCTAAGACATCTGGGCCCGGTTGTATAAAAAAGTGATTCACTTTAATCATGATTAGTGCTTAATTCTAGCCAATCAGGACCAGTGTTTGAGACTTTAACTACGATTTAATCACCCAAAAGGTGATTAAATCATGATTAAAAGTTTTATACAACCGGGCTCAGTTGCTAATTATTATAGAATAAATTTAATATTTCACAGTGATAATGTATAATAATTATATATTTAAAAATGGGTCTGGCCATGGGCCCCTGGTCAACGACCAGGCCAACTGACAAGCTCCCCTAAGTAAACATACTGTTTAAAATCAACAATGCATAGATACAGTTTCTGGATGTTCAACACTGTTTATATTCTGCTGTTGGCTCGCTAGCAAGTCTGTTTGCTATTGCTTACTTTGTGGGGAGCCCTCCAATTCCTTGGCAAAAATGATGCTGCATGCCATACCCTGAAATTCACCTATTTTTGTTCGATATTACCAGTAAAATGACAGAGATGGTTTTCGTCAAATTTTAGCAAATTATTGCTAATCTACGAAATCATTACAACAGAAAAATGCTTATACTTACTTTAGGAGTTGTTAGAGCCTAAATTTTCATTGGTCAAGGCTTATGTTTCGGTAGATAAATCCACGTTCTTCACTTCTTCTCCCTGCGAAAAACTGATTCAGGTCAGCGGTCTCAGTGAATAGGAAATAGGAAATACTTCATGGTATCGTTATTAAGGTCTTATTGTAAAAACGGATCATTTTAAGTCCAAGGGGGATAAATTTGGTCAAATAAAAACTCGATAAAGATAAAAAACTCGATAAAGATAAAAAAGAAGCGCCTGCAGGCGCCCATTGTTATTTTTCGTAAATCAGATACAGATCGCTGCTCTGGTAATCTGATTACCAAGCAGCTCAAACTGAGAAGACGACCCGAGCTAAACGGGTCGAAAGCTCAGAACTAAATACTACTAGAAATACATAAATGCAATAACCCCTCGCCCGCTTTTACATGAATTTTTGTAAATACCCCCAGGATTAGAAAACATTAATGCAACCCCTTGTACAAATGGCCCTGGTGACGAGGTTGCCCCCTTGTCCTCTTTTCTATTGGGGCCCTGGAAATAGGCTACTGAGGCACGTGTAAAAATTTTGTCAAAAAGTTTTTTTCCCAAAACATTGAATTGATTGAAAACTACTCAAACAACTACCTGGCAGACTACCACGGCTACATTTATGGCATTTCAAATTCCTTTAAGCTATTATTAAACAAAAGCAATTTTTTTATTTCGAAATCTGAAGTGCTGAAACTGTTTCCCCCTACATGTTAATAAATATTTCCACAGCATTTGTACGCTTTACAGAAGAAAAATTGCTCCTTTTCCGAGTTCTTAATATGGCAAATTATGGACAAGCTATACGTTAAGTCACAAGTGGTTTTACAATAAGAAAACCATTTAAACAAAGATATTAAAACGGCAGACACAGATAAATACAACAGGCAAGCAAACTGACATGCAATGGATACGTTTAAAATACTTTAGTTTAAGGACACACAAAAAAAGAAAACAAAATTAACAGTGATAGGATGTAAACAGGGAAACTCGAACAGGTTCGTGATTACTGAGAGTGGCTGCTCTATAATATTTTTACCGTTAACTTTTCGCCGGTCTTTATTTCTTCGTTGGTTTTCAAGTTTTACTACAGTAAAAACCCGCTAACAAGAACCTACATTTTACCAAATGAGCCTGGGATAGGTTCTTATATTCTTATATATTTTCATATGAATAAAGGTTCTTAATAGTGGTAGGTTCTTGTTAGCGGGTTTTTACTGTATTGCTTTATCCTCCTTTAGAGTTTCGGTTTGACAGGTTTCCTTCTACTCAAGACGTTGTTTTGCTTTATACGTAGACGTTGATTTGTTTCTGTTCTTTCAAAAGTGATATACGTTTCCCAAAAACTCCTTTCTCAAGTCTTTTTGTCAAGAATAAATTATATTGTTAGTTCAAATCTTCTTGTCAAGAAACATATTGTCCCCAGTGCCCCACAATCTTAACCGCGCATGGTCCGTCCACACATATATACAAATACTGAATATTCAGATGACAGAAATTCGTTCGTATTTCACGTTTGTCCACGCGTGTCGAGATTAGCACCCTCACCGGGCTCCGGCCCTACGCCCGGGGATTATACATGGTGAATCCCACGTACAAAAGTTCATTTAAAGGTGGTGTCCAGTCCGTTCTGCGCATGATCCGCATCTTTGTTTATCGGGACCCTCAAACATGATATTCGTAGATAATTACATGAAGTACTCAGCTCAATGTAAACAGTTAGAAGCAACATGGCAGAAAACCAAGCGATTCGGTGAGGATATCTCTTCGGATTTATTTTATTTCTTCTGAAAATGTTTTGTTTTGGGTACAAGTAATGAAGAGGAAGCAAGAAAAGCTTACAATCTTCAATAAGGTATCAGTAAATATTTTTATAAACGAAGAAGTAAACATTAGTTTCGTACATGCGCAGAACGGACTGGACAGCACCTTTAAAGTGGTTCTCTGATGAAAATATTGTTGGCAATGTTTTTGCATATAAATATTGTTAAATGTTATAGTAGTTAGTAATCGTGCAATTTCATTTCAAAATTCGTTGAAAAAAGTGATATTTTACGTGTGATGAGATCAGTGGTGATGACCCTTTTGTTGAGAACAATATATAATGATCTTTTGTTTTTGTTGAGTCTATGACGTCATAAATTCTCCTCAACTCATTCTTCTCAAACACGGTCAATTTAATGGCGGCGCTCCAAAATACAAATTCGCACGTAAACAACTTTGTTTTTGAGAATTTCAAAATGAAACTTTGCACAATTACCAAGTACGATAATATCTTTAAGATTATGCAGAAACATTACCAACAATATTTTCATCAGAGAACCACTTTAAATTATAACTAGAAATTACTATTGCAAGTGAAATGCTGCCTCAAAAGGGACAAAAACCTTTAGCCTACTCCACAGGCAACTCTATGTAGTCTGCGGCCAATGTGACACCCCTTTGCCCACCCCACCTGATTGGCCAATCCACCCAAGATTGCCCCACTCCACCCAAGATTGCCAACACCAACCAAGATTGCCCACTCCACCCAAGAACCTGAGATTGCCTACTCCACCCGAGGTTGCCCACTCCACCCAAGATTGCCCACTCCACTCGCAGAATTTGCCCACTCTCAACACAAGAGAAATCTTTCTCTTGATTTCAATCAAGGTTTATTTGCAGCTCACAGCACTCCTTTCGTATCGACAGTTCAGTACATCCCATGGCTGTGGTGGCGGGTTAGTTATAAATAATGCACCACACAAAGTCGAAAAACCTTCTAGAATATGTAATGTAGGGTATAGGAACAATCTGCTACGTCACAAAACGTCAAAAACTCGGTCAACAGACAGACATTTTCAAACCGAGATTCAAGTCGCATATACATAGCTCGACCAAGAGATCTGGGCACAAGACACAGCCAACCCAAGTCAAGATTAGTGCCCTTCGGTCGGCAGCAATGATACACCATGCAAAGCTCCAAAGATCATACTCATTTTAGTTAGATAAGACAAGATTTTCTTTTAGATCATTTATTTGATTTTGCTCACATTCTTACAACAATAATAATAAATAATTGAATATAACAATTTAAAATAGACTATTTATATACATGATTAAATCGGAATTATTTGAGCCTGGGGGTCAAACTTAACTGTTTGGTTTTCTGTTAGCTTCCAGCTATTAGTTATGTACAAGAAAAACGCCAAGCGAAATTCTGTTATTTCTATTACAGGTGACGAATAGCTAACGCCCAAGTTCAGAACGTATTTGTTGAAACCATCTTTACGATTGGGGGTGATTACGTGGACCGGGCTGGCGGCTCATGCAGTTATATGCAATGGCCTAGTCCGGCAAGTCGAGATGAGTTTTTAGATGACGTGGATGATTTCAGCCCAAAAATTCTCAATTATCAAGCAAATGTTGCTTTATTTGGGCAAAGTTACGTTACTTTTACTAAAGTTTTACACTGTTATTTAAACAACAGTGTAAAACTGCAGTAAAGGAAACATAATTATGTCAGCATTTTTTTTGTAAATATTGTTAAAAAGATTCTATTGTCTTAGTTAGTTAACCCGCCAAAGCGTCTTCACGAAGACAAGCATCTTCACGAAGACAAGCGTCTTCACGAAGACTATACGATCACGAAACACATACACAGTTTTGATGCTCTATTTCAGTTCTTTAATTTTTAGGCTTATATATTAACACAGTCAAGTAAACGAACGCGTATCGAAACGACTTAAACAGTTTTTCACGCCGCTTTGCCGGGACGAAACGATTACATAAACATTTTTATCCCAGCTAACCGAGCACATGTCATCACCCCCTCGAAAAGATTTGCCTCAAATTGGTTCATTTTTTGTTACATGATTATTCCATATATGGGATAATAACACTACCATATACAAGGAACTGTTTACATGAATCAATCCGGATTGAACTCATTCCGGTTGTTCAAACGATTTAGCTCATTCTGGATTGAGTTCAATCTGGTTCTCATTCCGGATTGAAATCTAATTTTGGATTTAAATTTCGTTCCGGAATCGTGTAAAGCCGGTGCGAGATATCATTCCGGAATGATAAATGACACCGGAAGGACTAGAACGAACAACGCATGCATGTTTTCTAATATTTATAGATTTCCGATTTCCGGTGGATTTCAATCTGACACCCAATTCCCATGTAAACACGGATTGACTTCGCATTTCAATCCGGATTGAAACTCAATCTGGGTCCATGTAAACAGCCCCTAAGTTAGTATGTTTTATATTTCACTACACGTTTCTCTCTGACTAACAAGCTTCGCTCAAAACGTCACACCCGCTGTCCCTCTTTATCCCTACTCTTACCAGATACTCGCACTGACCTAGCCTGTGTGCAGGGTCTCCCGGAAGCAACCCGCGGAGGAGAGTGACGCGGGTCGCCCCCGGAAAGCATGCACGCAGGCTTGCACTGACCTATATATAACTACAATCAGTGACATAAGTGTTGGTACACGTCACCTAAAATGACAACGTTTTCCACTCCAAGTATCCCTCGGCCTCCCTGTTCAATGTTGGTGACTATTTTTAGGCGTTCGTTTCAACGTTTACGGAGTTCATTGCTTTAAATTCAACATTGAATAGGGAGCGGGAGAGAGGGATAGACTTTATTACGAAAAAGATTGAATAAATATTAGTTAAGTACTAACAATGCGAAGTGTCCCAAGGTATTTTGTCACTGATTGTAGACTGCGGGTGCCATATATCAGTAGCCGGGAGCTTTAGCAAAGCTAGGACGACAATGCCAATCTAAACTGCAGTATCTAGCAGAAACCACGGATCATTCACGTAGTGTTGAATACTTAAAGTATTAATTACTAAAATAAATTTACGGTACAACCATATGAAAATAGGCTTTATTTTGCCGAGCTTTTGTCCTGGTTAACTCAGGACTTTTTAGAGCAAGGCAAACTAGTACATGTGTATACGTCATATTGTACCGTAAATTTATTTTAATAACTAAACATCGCCATGCAAAGGGATTTTGTCGCATAGTTTGAAGTCAAACTCAACTATTAGGTTTCGAAATTTTCACGAGTTTTTGCGTTGTATTTGCTTAAGCTCCTTAATAACTGACAGAGGGCAAACAATTCAAGATGGCGGTTTTTGGGTCCCAAGGTATATTTCGCATCTGAAAAAAGGGTGTATTCAATCGGGAATGCAACTGGAATAGTGTCTAAAACATCTAAACGTCGCCGTAAAAATGCTATATACGTATTCAAAGATCTTTTATTTATTTATTTATTTATATATATTTTTTTCAGATATTTGTTGGTCATTTTTAAACGAAAACAGTACTTAAATGGATTTGATTTGCCTATTTGTAAGTATTAGTAAGAGAGAAAAGTAAAAAGTAAAATGAGAAACTAGTTTTTAATTAGCGAAATAAATATTGTTTTCCGTTGTTTTGTGTCTGATTCTCTGTTATAAAATAAATGGTTCGTGGTTTGGGAATAACCAATGGGCATGACTTGGGAAGTTGGAGAGCGCTCAAAAATCTAGAATTGTTCTCGGCTACGCCTCGAACTCTCCGAACGTCCCGCGTGCATCCATATAACTCGATGGAGCACGTCAAACCATTTCTTAAGAAATATGGTTTGAAAGGCAAACGTGCACGAATTGGCTCCTATTTTAGAGATCGATGAGGGAAGAAAAGTAGAGCCAAATATACTAGAATATTGAACGGGGCTATACAAAATAATGTTTATAATATGAAAGTGTAGAATATACACAGTGTTTAAGAAATAGAAAATGGCCGCCCGTTGTTATTTTGCCTGATGCAAACACGAGAGTGAGTTGGGAGAATTTGAAAGTTTATGTGAACCCGAGCCATAGGCGAGGGTTTACATAAATACTTTCGAATTCTCCCAAACTCAATCGAGTATATATACCAGACTTCTTGTATACGAATACCAGAATACGGTATGTTGAACCGGGTTATACTAAAATGTTAAAGGGCTTATGCATCGAAAAATAAGTTCGGGAGAGACTCTTATTTCAAAGAACTTTTGAAGTTATAAAGATTGACGTTTGCAGCTCTTCCATATCTCACTTCGTTCTTTAGATATTGAGATTTGTGTGATATGCAAATAACATCACTTAGACGTCACACTGTATAATGACTTGTTGGAAAATCATGTCTATTCTTGTAATAATTCAAGTAAATCACTTGAAACTTTTCATGTAGTGTCCTGCGATACACAGAAGCACATGCACAGTTAGAAGTGATTTCGTTAATAATCTGAAATTGATATTCAAGATTTTCCAACAAGTCATTATGCAGTGTGACGTCTCGATATCTAAAGAACGAAGTGGGATATGGAAGAGCTGTAAACGTCCATCTTTATAACTTCAAAAGTTATTTTAAATAGAGTCTCTCCCAATATTATTTTTCGCTGCATAAGCCCTTTAACGACAAAAAATGAGGGTGTAGCTTCTAGATGGTGTAATTGTATCAAGAAATATAGCCAACATACCAAGCATAATAGAAATACGGGATATTGAACCGGGTATATAAAATGTTTTACGACCAAAAATGAGGGTGTATAGCTGGTAGATGGTGTAATTGTATCAAGAACTATAGCCAACATACTAAGCCCGGTCGAATATACCAGAATACGGCATATACATTGAACAGGGTCATACAAAATATTTTTAATCCGTTACGAGAATAACCCGGTATCGTGCAACAGGGGTCTGTGTTTTTGGTGTTAAGAATCGGTTCATGTATTGTCGGATGACGTCACGACAGTGTAATGCGACTATAGCTACCAGAATGCTTTGCCAGTACCCTCTATCTTTTAGTGCTAGGACGTAATTATTGTACGTAGCAATTATTGTATTGTGTTAGTGTATCTACTGCACGTGCGCTAGTTGTATCTACTGACGTGCTTCGCCCTACCAAATTAAAGAAATACATCCCAAGGCAAAGCGGACACCCGTCATAAAAAAACTAGACCCAAACATCGATAAAATTCCCAATTTCAAAATAAGCTTCTTTAGCTGAGGAAACTGGGCTAATAGTCTTCCCAAAAGGAAACTTAAAGGTATAGCTGAATGAACCGGGGTTGATCGTGGACGGATATAACGTAGACCGACGTCGGACAAAACAACAACTTATAAGCCGTTATTCTTAAATAAATAAACCAAGAGACAAACAAGGCGTAGTGAGGTACAGTGCTCAGTATAGTTTTTGTTTTCAGTTAATATTATATTATTTGAGCTACATAATGTGTTCTAGCCGTGTTTTATTTCAAAGGCAAAATGTTAGCGTAGTGGTTGATGGACCTGATAAGTGATATATAGACCATGTCCACGAGTCACTCGTGAATACTAATGGCCTATAACTAATAGTAACGCTTTTATAACTACCGTTCCAAACTTTTGGAGAGTCTAGCTAGATTAGAACGAAACGCACAAGTTTCATCAGATAGACATGCAAGTTGCGGACTTGTCAATCAAGCGTTAATATATATATCAACTGATTTGTAGAAAGTCTAGAAACAACAATAGTATAAGTTTAACCATGTATAGAGAGCTTGGGTCCTATTGTCAAAAGGACTCTTACAAGGTTAAACTTTATATGCTTATTACATATTTATTATATATTAAAAATATATCTGTTGAAACTACTGAGTATTGTTGAAAGCCTGTCTTATTTACATGTAAAATACTAGCAGAATCACAAAATATTAGTGATGGGCATTACACTAAGCTGCCACAGCATATTTATGACAGGAAAAAGGTAGTTTTTGGAACACAATGTTGATTATCTGGGGCCATGTTGGTTTTAAAACACAAATTATTGCTTACTATAATTACCAGTTGCCACCATGTAAAATTCCAGAAATTGAAACATGAAAATAGACAAAAAACAGGCGAACGTTGTAAATGTACGTTTTTTGTTTGTTTTTTTCCTTACAGCATTACTTGTCCTCTTGTGGGAACTTGTGACATTCGGGAATATTCGTTCCGAGGAACGTGACGACAAAATCCTTAAACTGCCCGCATTTCTTCGAAGGAAGGAAGGAAGGAAGGAAGGAAGGAGAACATGGATTTGTCTACCGAAATATAAGCCAACCCAATGAAAATTTAGACTCTAACAACTCCTAAAGTAAGTATAAGCATTTGTCTGTTATAATTATTTCGTAGATTAGCAATAATTTAGTAAACTTTGACGTAAACAATCGACCGTTTTCACTCACGTGATCAGTGGCCCCATTGGGGTGGTGAAACAATACAAAATATTTGAATAAGAAAGAGCTAATTCCCATACCGTACACCAATATGGCCGCCATTTCATTGTTTTGGTACACCAATATGGCCGCCGTGACGTCAGATGAAAACGCTCTATACAATCTGGTCACAATTGGTTGATCTTAAAATAGCAATAACAGTATATTTGCATTTTATTGTATTACTTTAATTTTTCAATTTAATTTGTAAAATATTGCTTTTCATCGTACTTCTACAAAGTTTGTTGGTAAAGTCATTTATTGTTTAAATATTTAACATTTTGTTATAGATTATAATATTTTTAATAATAATTAGTATAAATTAGTATAATTTGCAAAATGGGGTTGTCTACTACATATGCCGCTGCTCTGCATGACCGAGTTGAAAAAGACCATGTGCCCTGCTGCAAACCGCGAGAACTTTTATGCGGAATTCGAACGCCGTACTCTGTGATCAGGCGAGGATCCCGCCGTTTATAAGTGGGAACTGGAAAACAACCTCGCAAAAGCCGATCCTACTTTAGCAGCCGACGCAAAGAAGGCATTGATTGCTCGCCAGTACATGAGAGGCCTTCCAAGTACTGTAAAATTTAAACTTTTGGAACATAACCCAACCCCAACGCTCGACGAAAATGGTTTCCTTCACCCAACGATACCGTGCCGTTGAGGGCTACGCATCGCCAAGGAGCGACCGCGAGATCAGAGCCGCCAGTTCAGTCCCCCCCCCCCCCCATACGATACCACTACCAACCCCCAATTGTCACAATTGCTCGCCATGGTTGCTGGTATTGCCGAGAAACAGCAGTCTCTCGAAAACAGATTAGCGCAGGCTGAGAACTTGAAAATCAATCTTCCAGTCAGCGTGGTTGTCGACGTCCCCCTGTAGCTTGTTATAACTGTGGCGAAGTTAGCCATTTCGCTCGTGAATGTCACCGAAGACGCAAACAACCAACTACCCGACCGCCGACTTGTTTTTCCTGTGGTCGACTTGGACACTTGGCACGCGACTGCCGAAGTACGGCTCCTTTAAAAACAGTGACCATCCCATTGTAAGTAGCACTAATGATACTGATTGTACTATAACCCACCCATTTGTTGATTGTTTTATTGACGGAGTCTGTGTTCGTGCTCTTGTGGACACAGGATCCATGAAATCATTTGTGCGCCATAATATTCATCGTATTATTGACTTTAATAACACGTCTCTTGATAAGTCCAATGAACAGCAGTGTATATTCTCGGACAAATAAGTATACTAATGTTAAATTTAGTCATTCTAAACTAGCCTATAGATCGTTTTCACTCACGTGATCGGTGGCCCCATTGGGGTGGTGAAACAATACGAAATATTTGAATAAGAAAGAGCTAATTCCTATACCGTACACCAATATGGCCGCCATTTCATTGTTTTGGTACACCAATATGGCCGCCGTGACGTCAGATGAAAACGATCTATTCTGGTGATTTTTTTGTTAGTAATAATATTCAATATGAATGTGTATTAAGATGGGATTTCATCACTAGAAATAGGTTAACAGAAATAGGTTAACGATAATAGGTATGCGCGGGTGGGCTATCTCTTACTGGGACGTCACAGGAAAACACCCATCCAGATAACTGAGTCTACGACAGCAAACCTTGCTGGGGTCATCCACACACGTGAGCAGCATTCTTCGACTAATAGATTGATGTGTCAGTCCACATTCCAAAGCAACGCGGTCGTTGCTTTGGTTGAGAGTGCAATGATACCACCTAGAACCGAAATGATTTTAGAAGGGAAATTGGCCAAAAGTGCCAACGGCAAAATAGGCATCAATGAGACCCGACAGGGGTTTAGTTTAGCACGGGTTGTGGTCAAACCCGACCAACATAGGATTGTGTCATTACGAGTTATTAACATATTATTAAATATTGCGGAATTTTGTCCCTTGGTTGAGTCATGCTCCAAAGTTTTAAACACCAAACCGGATGTCTGCGGAGCGGTAAAAAGCGAGTTGAAAAATTTTACTGATAAGCTTGATTCTGTAATTGATAGCTCTCTTGCCCACGGTGACAAAGAGCGTGTACAGCGTCTCTTGTGCAAGTTTTCGGATGTTTTTGACGAGAGTTTAGGACATACAACACTACTGACGCAAAAGATTGATAACCCACCGATTAAACAACCGCACCGTTTACGCTATGTGCACCGGGACGAGTCTAATCGTTGAAAACAGGCAAGATTTGATACGTATTTGTCAGCTTTTTTGTGAATACTCTTCAGGGCTTCTAGCGTTGAGTAAAACGCAGTTCAAGGAAGAGTGGATATTTTTATGCAGTCCAGGTCCAGGGTTGCTTTCCACGTCTCCAGACAACTGGATTAGCATCAAAGAAATTGAAGCAGATAAAAAAATGCGGCACGTAATGATAAGTTTCATTGAAGAAGGTAACGACTGTTGTTTGGCCGTTAACTTTCGATTTCCCGTTCGTCGGATTTGAGTGCTTGTAATTTCTTCACAGATATATAACAGTTCAGAGTTTGTTATATTAGCCAAGGGCCTTCTTTTATAACTTAGTAGTCCATCGAAAGTCAGATAAAATAATAAAATAAACCAAAAATTGACGGAGCTCATAAAACCCCGACTGGACGCCATTATGACGTGTGCATATTGGAAACATATATGACGCGCGCATATATTGCATCGATGCAATATATGACGTGCGCATATTGTCACACTTTGGGGTGCGAGATCAGGTATGGTGGTTAGCAAACAAGATTTTTGTTTAAAAATGTTTACTTCTTCTTGGGGATAATGATGCGTTACCATGGTTTCAACCAATGAGAAACGGCCGTTGCGTGGGCGGGTCTAATTTAAATTATCTCGAAATTCAATTTGAACTGAATCATGGACGCCTTTAAACGTTAAGTCGAGGAGCTCTCTCCATTTTCAGTGCAACTTATCGATGCCAACTTTTACACTAGGAATTTCAATAAACTAAAATTGCTGCTCGACGAAGAAGAATCCAGATTATCTCGCCTCGGCCTCGCCGAATACCGAAGATGCCTCCAAAGAACAAAAGAAGAATGGAACGATGAAAGCTGTCGCGTGGCAGTTGTCACCTTGAAGGAGTCACCCGAAGAGCCAATCGCTTTGGCGATGGCTCGACAACAGGAATATCGGGAGGGACTTCGCAGGTAACATTAAACTATTGTTCAAATAAAATTAAATAAATTAACTCATTGATTGTAATTAAATTCGTATTGTAATATAGTAAAATGTTGTAGCTGAATGGGTCAGCTTGCTCAAAAAAAGTTCAATTCAAATTCAGGTACGAAGAATTGGCGTGGGCGAAGACACAATCATTCAGGAGGAGCCCTAATTGGTGTCTGGAATACCTCGTGAGAAGCGTGAACTACCGTGGCCGTGGCCTGCATCGCCCTCGGTGCTTTGTTGGAGGACTTGGCCACCGATCAAGATGTAGTGGTGTGGTTAGCTGTTGCGGGTGGTTTTGGGAACACGGGCGCGCTCTCACTGTACACGGATGTGGGATTTGTCGTTACAACCATATGGCAAAAAAATCCCATCATGTCGTTACAGACCCAGGACATCGGGCAGAGAGCGCGCAAGAAGATGGAGAACACCCTCACCTTGAAGTATTTAGTGCCGAGATTGCAAGGTGCTGGTGGTGATGGTGCTGGTGGTGATGGTGCTGGTGGTGATGGTGGAGGTGACGGTGGCCAAGGTGGTGATGGACGTGGCGATGCAGGGCGGCGGCTACGGCGCAGGGCCCGTCGAAGACAACCATATATATAAGAGAACCAAGAGACGGACGTCGACGGCGCGACTTCCAACACCTGCGGTTCAGGGACATGCGCTCACATATCAAACTAACAATGGAAAATCTCGTGCTTTTGCCACGCACTCAGGATTTGGAAGGGACTATGGTAGAGTATTTAGAAAAGATGGTGGATATGGCACGCACCAGCATGTCACCCCTCCCATACTTAATGCACCTGAACGCCGCCAAGCAATGCCATTACATCGCATCGACGCGGCCCCTGCACGTTTCTCGCTGGATAGCAGAACAGAGGCATGAGCACCAAGATGACGACGTTTGGATGAGAACATTCCAGTGTCTTGCCAATGAAGTTCTGCTTCTCTGGAACGTGTTTAGGTTGCCGTGTCTAAGCTTGCTGGAGATTTGTTACACATCTGCTTCCAGGCCCGGAGGACATCGTTCGCGAATGTGAATATTTGCTCAATGAAGGCCAGCCTTTGCCCCAGTCTATTCTCACGGCTCAGCAACAACTATACAAGTAAGTATTTTGGCCGATTCACATATCACGTAGCGGCGGTGCCAGTGCCGTCGGTTGACGCAGGGAGATGTTTGCGGGTTGATAAGGTGGCCGATTGCTTGGCCGTGTTGGTGACGGCAGTGGTGCAGATTGGCGGTTACGATGAGAAGTTGGTAGACGAAAAGCCACAAAAGGTTTGGTGGCGTAACTTGATGTTAGTGGAAGGGATATACACACCAAGTGAGAAATTTAAATATTTAAATGAAGGGCATGAGCAGGATGTCACGAATAGATGGACCGTTTTGTTAAACTCAAATGTGAATGTTGTTAAATTCTTAGAAGATTGTACTAGCACAGTTGAGCGCCTGGTTACGGGTGGGTGTAAGTTAACGGTTTTGGATGTGGTCAACTTAGCCTAAAAGGGAAGTAAATGGTTTAGTTTCAAATAGCAACATGTCGTCGCGAAGTGAAGAGTGTAGGAAGCGAAGAGAAGAATTGGAAGACGCGGCTACGCGCGTACGCGCGATTTTGCCAAAAAATATGAAAACAAGTCGTCGCGCGAATGTGCTGAACAGCGCCGCTGATTACATTCAGGTAAATACGCGCGTGTTTTATTGCGCGCGGCGGAACAGATAGTTTCTTTCACACGTTTGTGTGATAGTGAGTGTGGCTTGTTTTTAGAAATTGGAGAGCCTTTTGGGCGACCGGGTGCCAGACAAGACACAACTGAGGACAAAAGGGAAAAAGCGACCAAAACAAATTGTTTTGGAAGGTGAATATGGAGACGAACAGCCTGTGCACAAGCTATTTCAGTTGATGGGTGAGAGGAAGTTTGCCAACGGGACGCGTTTCACCTCACCGACGTATTCGCCTTTGTTCATTTTGTGGATTTTTTGGGTTCCAAATTTATGGCTCAGGAAGGCTATTGTTATAGAGCTCCAACGCTCATAAATTCCATACTTACAGTTTATTTGGTGCTTTTGACCATTTTGGCCAATGTGGATTTTTGGGAATTTGGCCAATGTGGATTTTTTGGGTACCATCACCATGGGCCAGGGCTACCATGGAAATGTGTAGATAAATAAATTAATAATTAGGAATAATTAAAATAATAAAAAGTTTTTTTTTACTTGTTTAAATTTTTTCATTATAATTATATTGATAATTATTAATTATTATTTATTAATGATTATTATTTATTAATTATTAATGATTACTGATTAATAATATAATATAAAAAAATAATTATTTTAATTAATTAATAAAATGATTTATTAATATAATTAATAATTCATCATTAATAATTATAATCGTTTCTTAAATATATTTCTTATTTTATGTAAATTTGGGTAATTTGTTTCTTGTGCTCATCTCTCAGATGGACACAGATGACGAGGGGGTGTATTCAGAGGAGGAAATTGTAGCCCCCTTAGAAGAGCAACCAGAACTAATAGAAGACTCACCGGTAGAAGTGCTGAGAATGCAAGTCAGAGACACGGTGGAAAAAAGCGGGGTGCAACAATAGAGAGCTTAAGCATACAGGCGTTTTAGAGCCACGGACGGCGATTGAATTCAATAGCATTTTTTCATTCAAAACAATGACAATGAGCAATTTAAAATCCCAAGAGCAAAGTGAACGCCGTCGTCGTTCTACACAAGACGTCATTGAGAGCATTTTCACGTTCTTGAGACGACGGAAACATCTAGAACGTTGAGGCCTGTCATCGTTGTTTTACTACAATAGACATGCTTTTAAAGTAGAAAACTTGTATTTTAAGGGGGATAATTTCATTACATTACAATATAAATATATACAAGATCTGTATTTTTATATAAAGATGAAATTTAAGCTTATGAGCCAACAGTTTAGATATGTGATTATTCATAGACTTTGTTTTGTGTAAAAAAGTCTTTTCAAAGAATACGCGGTTCAGTAGTTCTGTATTGTATTCCTGTTCTTCCGGTCACCGTCCGTGTCTCAAAAACGCCTAATATGCTTAAGCTTTCTAATACCACCTAATCGCAGAAAGAATGCAGGAATGGGAAGGTACTCCGCCAGAAATAACGGAATGCGAACTGGATTTATTTGAGAATGAAATACAGGAATGGACGAAGGTAAACAATGCAATGGAGATGGCAATTCGGCGCACTCGCTTGAAAGCGAAAGTATGGACTCCTTTCTGGAAAACATCGTAGAGCTGAACGGCACTGCCAATGGAGTGTCAAATGCCATGACGCATCTGATTGGATCGATTGTTAACGACCAGCTTGGTGATGTAGCGAACGTACAGGTCGGGATTGAGGAGATAGAATCGAGTCTGAAGGAACAACAGCACAAAGAGTACCTCAGTCTTCTCGAAGCGTGCAACTGTGAAGAACCCGTCCGTGATTTTGATGCGAAGTACTTGGAGGTAAGCCCATCCAATTGTCTCTTTTTTCTTACGTCACTTGTAGTGATATATGCATTTATAAAATAAGGTTTTCCTCTACGCACGCTGTGATTGGCTGTGATTGAACGCGGAGATTATTCACAGACTAGGTGTCTTGTATAAGTAAGTTAACAAACATATAATCTTCACGAATTAACTTATACTATATATCGGTTGTCCAATTTCTTTTTGTCTCGTTTCAGATGTTTTCTATTGTGAGGCTTGATTGAACCTTTTGTACTTTTATGCGTTTTTAATAGTATTTTTTTTAACATAATGCAGAAATCGTGGATGCATGCATGGTACAGTTGGTGCAACCTATTATCAAGCATATTCTGTGGCATGTATATATGTAGTTAATATTAAATGTTGTATTTAAAGAGCTGTTCGTCTTCAACACTGGACAAATAGCGCTTATTATTGTTGTAGTAAGTCTTGGGATTATAGCCATGTTTGCGTTTTTTTAGTTCATCGACGAAGGATCAAAAGTTCATTATCTTTGTCACAAAGGATATCGTCTCAGTGCATCCAAGGAACGTAAATGTGTTAACGAAACCTGGAAAGGAAATGACGTTGTCGTGTGTGCGTTGTAGAGAAAATAACTTTCTTATAACTATACTTATAACGTATAGTAAAAGCCGCGCACTTACAAACATCCTACCACTGTGTTATTAGACTATATGTGCACTAATGCCTCCTAGCCTATATCATTTATCTTGTACACTGTATTGTCCAGATTGTTGTAATTCCTAAATTGTTTCCATTTGTTTCATAAAATAAAATAAAATAGAATGGCTTTACGCCACGCTGTACATTGATATTCAACTTCTCTACATTTACGCCAGGCTGCACGTGTACGAGATTTAAAAGACTTTGAGACCAGAGTTGCTGCTACCACCCTTGCACGTGCGGTGATGTACCAGCAAGAAGTGCCACATGAACTGTCGCAGTTCCTTTCACCAGCTGAAGTTCTCATACGTTATATGAGAACAGAAGATTATCTCTTAAGGGCAAGAGAAATGTTCTCAAGAACGAAAGTTCTACTTAGAGATTACGGCGTCACTTTTCACCACGGCGTTGGACGTGAATTGGTTATGGAAGGCAAAAAGTTGTTTGGTGACTTGAAAAGCATGCTGGGGTACGCCCACATTGGTTTCAAGACAGATCCAATTGATCGTCGAGCGTGGTGGCGTACTGCTCCTGCCCAACAACAACAGCCAGTCGAAGAGCAAGAACCGGAAATTGAAGTTGTCAATCCCAATCCAGAAGTACCAGATGATGCCACAAACGTCACGTTGTGTCAGCTTTGTCGTTTGCATCGGAGACCCACTGGTCGGCATAGCATCAAGTAGCCCAGATTTGACGTCAACGGATGATCAAATCCGAAACCGGTATAAATGGTTGACGAGGCACGGACTTCATTTGGATTTGTGACTTTAAAAACTTTGAAAGAAAAACTTGTAAATAGTTGAAATTGTTATTTAAAAAAATTGTGTTTTTATGATTTTTGAGCGATTTCCGTCATTTCCGGTTTTTAAAGACGTTCTCTTTCCAAACATACCGAAAAGTACGATACGCTCTTGGTTGAAAGAAATAAATATATCATGTACACCGTGTTTATATCCTGAAGAAAGGGAATACATAAAATCGCGAGTATCCAATCTATCAGGGGCGTTTGGATTGATTTCAGCAGACGATTTGCACAAGCTCATTGCTTTCAAAGAGAAAAAAACTGGTTAAACACCGCGACCGCTTTTCAATGAATTTGACTGGAACACCAACATTTTCAAGTCCTACGAAACGTAGTCTCAATTGTGTGGAGATTCTGTACGTCTTACTAACCGCGACCGTCGATTCTGCCGCTGCACGTGTTAAACTTTGTAATAACCGAAATCTGAATAACATTAAACGAAGTCTGAATAATTCTTGTTAGCATATACCTCGCAGGTGAATAGTGCTTTTCAAGCAATCTGATTGGTTCCTCTAGCTCGGGATATCCTGCACTATTCACCTGCGGGCAAAACAAAATGGCGGACAGTTTTGCTTTGCTTACCGAAGCAGGAGTCAAATTTTGTTGATAAACAAGGCTGATGTAGTAGAATAACGAGAAAAGTCAACAAAATTAAGTAGAAGAGTGTCCACAGGTATGTTTCTTTACAATTTTCTAGCCATTAATACATTCAAAAGTTGTAAAAACTGTTTTGTCGTCAAATATCGGGTACGCCAAGTGCCCAAGTTGCTAGCGGCCGTGTCTTGTATAAAATATCGAAAAACATAAGAATGTTAAACTAGTTATTTCATTTATGAGGTATATGCTAAAACAATTATTCACCTCAGCGTCGGTGAATAGTGTGGATATTCACCTCGCCGAAGCGGCTCGGTGAATATCCAGCACTATTCACCTCCACTTCGGTGAATAATTGTTAAATATCACATTAGTCTCTACTCTAGTACTCTGTGGCACAAGACCTTTGATTATTAGTTTGATATGGCAGCCTTCTATTTCTTTTATGATTGCGAAGCTGCATCCAGTGCTCTCGACTCAAATATAGTTGAAATTGCTGTCAGATGTGATCCTCGTGTGTTGGACTCACCGAAATCGCTTTTTCATTCCTTAATTCGCACGAAGGAAAAGCTCTCTGGATTTAGTAAGTATATATATAGTTGAGCTGTTAGCACTTAGGCCACTATCTGTTGAACATTAGTTTCTCATCCTCCGCCCGCATGGCTTTTACAAAGCCGCATCGATGGCCATTATCGCAGTTTTGTCAAATATCAAACCAAAATCTACTAAATTTATTTACAAAATTATAATTTTCCATCTGTATTTGATACTATTTGTTGTCAAAGGGTTTTTACAAACGTCTTTAACTTGTAGGAAGCAGAAGAATTTATCATTATTCCGAAATACCGGAACCAACAATTCCATTTGGTTAACTACAGGCAACAGAATTTGAACAATAATTTATAAAAGTACTTGCTCCCAGTAAGTATAACACCCTAACCCTAACCCTTCGAAGCGACTTGTCTGGCGTACAACCCAGTCATTATTCAAACCCTAAAGGTGGTTGAGTTGAAGCAGAGGATTTGTGAGAGTCTTTGCTCGCAAGGCTACGTCGTGGTGGCTGTGGACGAGCATGTCGAGCATCTTGTGTCTGTGTGTGTCCCTGTGGAACCCTTTGTAACATGCTTAAGAGAAGCTAATGTTCAATTTATACGAGTAGTACACTTTGGAATGAAACAGAAGATTGAGGATTTTCCAGCCATAAACCCTAACATTCTTGTGTAAGTATGTATTTAGTATGTAGTAAGTCCTTTTTTATTTATTTTTTTTACCAGGTGTAGTGCGACCAATTTTGGATATCCAATGAACAGGTGGGACCTGGCTGTGTCTAGAAAAATAGATGCGATTTTTTGCCATAAGAGTCACCAAAAATACTGCGAAAGGGCTCGGAACTGGTAAACCTGGATGCACAAGAAAACAAAAAGTGACACGTCGCCAAGAACACCATTGTTCCAGTCAAGAATTCGTCTCGCGAAAGCGAGCGTCTGAAACTGATACATCGAAGGAACAGCGTCTGAAACTGATACATCGAAGGAACAGCGTCTGAAACTGATACACCGAAGGAACAGCCGCCAAGAAAGATCGCGCCAAAACCGAGGCCAAAGAAAAGCAGCACTAACACGGCGACCACTGCGCCCAGAAAGGGTACAGCTACGCGCACGGCTCCCGAGAAAAAACAGCCCGAACCGCGACGACCATTAGCATTGCAGACGTCATGGCCGGCTGGGCATAAGCGCGTTCAGATGTTACAAGAAATGTGCGACGCAAGAAAGGATACGTCACCCACAAGCGCCGAGAGCGCCTATGGAAGTTCACAGCTGAAGCGAATACTAGAGTTCAAGGATAACATAAAAGTAGAGTAAAGGAAGTTCCACCAGCAACATCTAGTCAGTCAGCTGCTACCTATCAAACCCCTTTAACTACTCCTACTCCGCCACTCCTATTCCAACAGCTACTCCTACTCCGATTCCTACAGCTACTCCTACTCCCACTCCTATTCCTACTCCCACTCCTATTCCTGCAACTACTCTTAAAACGACTTCGTTTCCTTATAAACGACAACGTGAATTTGAAGTAGAAGGCTTTCCAGAAATACCATTTAAAAAACCCAGCGCCTATGGAAGTTCACAGCTGAAGCGAATACTAGAGTTTAAGGATACCATAAAAGTGAGAGTAAAGGAAGTTCCACCAGCGACATCTAGTCAGTCAGCCGCTACCTGTCAAACCCCTACTCCTACAACTCCTCCCACTCCTACAAGTACTCTACTCACATGAATCTGAGTACTAACTCCATTCGACTGGGCTCAACTTCAGTGGTGACAGGCAGCGTGCTAACCAGTGCCGGATTAAGCATGTGGGGGGCCTGGTGCAAGCAAGAAGTGCGGGGCCTGTATATACAAAAATCGCCTTAACGCTGAAAATCTTATGAAAGTGAATACGGTAAAATTATTGAAACAGCATTGATTATATGATTTTCGTCCGACAAAATAGTCATAAACATATACTTTATGTAGGTCTACATAAGCTTTTTAATGGTCTAATATTTTTATAGACCTACATATGTAGCTGCCCGATCGTGACCCTTTAAGCTTGAAATAATTATTTTGAAGATACCTATGTACCTTGCAAATCATTGCAGTATCTCCAAGTCCAAATAAACCAACTTTTAAGAACTTGATGCGGGTCCTCCCCCCCTCAATGTGGGGAGCCTGGTGCAGCTGCACCATGGTTAATCTGGCACTGACGCTAACAGCTTGTGCCACCTATGTCTCACTAGAGTAATAAGGTCTAGTTCAAAGTGGTAAAGATAACAAAGGGAAAAAAAAAAGTTTAGAGCAACTTCTCTGCATTTATGCCAGGCTGCACGTAGAGAAGATTTGAATAGAGTAAAAGATCCAGTTCAAAGTGGTGTACATATTGAAGAAAAAAGAGAAAAGTTTAGAGCAACTTCCCGTCTGCACGTAGAAGGGATTTGAATAGAGTAATAAAGAACAAAGTGGCGACGATATCGAAAAAAAAAAGAGGAAAGTCGGAAGGAACTCCTCTACACGACTTCAATGACTCCCTTTCCCAAAAAACTGACCTCTCAACCAGAAATCAAACAACACAACTCAGTTTTGCAAAGTCAGAAGCCACAGACTCTGAAACAGATGCGTCCTAAAGCAAGTGATGGACGCAGTTGCCGATTTAAGTGTGAAAATAGATAGCATTGGAAAGCAGCATACAACCTTTCTGAAATTAGCCTTTGAAGATAACGAGAGGTTCGTAAATCGCTACCAGCAATGCGAAAGGCAGAAAATATCCTCGAACTAACAGACCAGCTACATTGTTAGAATGTTACAAAATCTTTCCATTCACATCGTTTTATACTTCAATTTAATTTAGATTTTTAGGAGGAAGACTAAAAGTTTAATAAGCCTTTTATGGTTTCATTTTAGCCTTTCTCGCCACCTTCTTTCCTTCAATTTAGTTATTTTAAGTTTGTTTGTAAACGTGTGGTAAATTCAATAAACTCAAATTCTCTACTGGTATTTACTCTTGCCAAGCTTACCCTCTTAAAAGCTCAGCGCCTGCTGAATACAAAAAGCAGTAACAAATAATGTGTCTCAAAGCAATAAAAGGTGATTAAAGTTGAAAATAGTACTCGCACGATACTACATTACATTGTTAGAATGTTACGTCTAGAAAAAATCTTTCCAATCACTTTGTTTAAAGTGCACCTAACTCTTAAATTAATATTAGCTTTTGGCACCCTCTATTGGTATTTACTCTTGCAAAGCTTACCCTCTTAAAAGCTCAGCGCCTGCTAAATACGAAAAGCAGTAACAAATA
Organism: Paragorgia papillata; assembly: GCA_035771165.1. Taxonomy (NCBI): domain Eukaryota; kingdom Metazoa; phylum Cnidaria; class Anthozoa; order Scleralcyonacea; family Coralliidae; genus Paragorgia; species Paragorgia papillata. The sequence continues at coordinate 2,280,264 of JAWNZC010000238.1, forward strand.
ATGTTTGTCTTAAAGCAATCAAAGTTAATTGAATTAAGTTGAAGTAAGTTTATGTAAGTTTCAAGTAAGTTTAAGTAAGTTTATGTCCGGTCTTTTAAGATCATGGGGTAAATTATTCCAAGTCACCGCACCCCTGTAGCTAAATGATTTTTTTCTTGAAATTAGTGTTTGGCTTTTAATAGTATTTGGTGTTCGACTATGTCGAACATAGGTGTTCGACTATGTCGAACATGTTATGATACCATCTTTCTGTTATTTCAAGTAGTACTTTATTCAGTAGTTTAAATGACTAAACTCATCGCATCAGAGTTATTTACTGTGTTTATTTATTCAGAGTGCATTAGTGCCAGGCTCGTATGTTGAGAAATACAACCCTAAAAATGAGGTGAGACAACTTGATTTAGTTACAAATCGTAGTTAAACATTTAGTACCTAACATCTAAGCAAAATCATAGTCACGACGTAGAAGAAATTTGAGTACAACCCCGAATTAATCTGGCCCCGTGTGAACTGAGCTTAAGTTTTTTGTATGTTTGAATGGAGATAAAAATACCTGTTTTTGGTGGAAACAACTCGTTTATTGATTGCACGATCCGTAAGCCAGGATCGTAACGCGTCATTAATTTCATGTTCACATGGGACGCATAAAAACAGAACGATTTGAGTACAGCTAACGGATAATTATGTGAACAAATGGAACCGGACAAATTGCCGCACGATTCTGAATCCGTTCTGTCTCGTTTGAACGCTGTCTTACTTCAAAGTCTATTTTTTTCTGTTGTTCCAGCCTTTGACAACACGTCAAGAACCAGCCGAGAGATCTGCGTCTGAAAATGGTCGAAAAGGTCCTAAACGGCCCGCCACACCAGCAAAGGTCGTTACCACCATGAAACCGTCATCAGCGGACGTCGTCCGGTATGTTTTACGCGCAAATACCATGTTCGATCTTGGGTCAGTTATGGAGCGAAAGCTCGGGCTAAGATCGCCGAGTTCTGTTCAAAGACCAACAAGGATACCCCCTAAAGTACCTCAGTCACCCAGAAGTAATAGGAAGGACACCGAATCTACTGACGAGCTTCCAGTGACATTCAAGGTGAAATACCAGGGAAAAAAAGTCTACACGGGAACAGGGAAAGAGGTCAGTCCGGAGGGGAGGGGCAGGGGCGGATCTAGAGGGATGCGTTCAGAGCCGTTCGCCCCTAAAACGTTTGAGCGGGGCGAACTTAACGATCGTGTTTCAAGATGCCCTGTTTTGCAGGAATTTTTCCACTACATGATGTCACTCGACGGGGGCAGCAAAAGTCGTGACATAGCCCAGGAGGAGGCCATGTATGTCGCGCAGCTTCTGGCACAGGTACACCCTGAACTTTCTTTTCCCCAACGGCTGTGGGAGGACAAATACGTTTCCCTGATTGCACGCTCCGTCTTTCAGAAACCGATTGTTGCCCAAACCGTTGGCACCCGGTCCCTCGACCGCTTGTTATTGGCGTTTCGGAGCTTTCTGGAATTTGTCAGGTTGCGCCGGAAACATCTGGAATCACTTCTCGTTGTTTCCGAGCAAGACCTGGCAGACATCCAGATTGTTCTGCAACGCCAAAGTAAGTGGTCAAGGTACTATTCCGTCCAGAAGAAACTTCGTAGGCATGAAGTGGCGAAGAAGGGACAGAAATACCTCCTTAATAAAAAGGAATTCCATGCCCTACTCAATGGCCCGGAATCCCTTTCTATTCAGGCGCAATTTCGAACTCTTCCAGGCAGCACAAAATTGGACGATAAGCAAGAATCGGACGATGAGCAAGAATCCGTAAAACATTTGTCACCAAGCACCGAGAGTTACTGAAGAATAGCGATCCACATATCTTAAATGTGACATCAGACCAAGTTGCCCGGTTGATGTCACATTCAAGGGCCACCGCTGACCAACACTATGCCATGTTTGATCGGGCAAAAGAGTCCGGTGAGCTCTTTTCCATGATGTGGTACAAACTCCGTCAACTACCACCAGTTTCAACGCATGACGTGCCCCTCAAGAGAGAGAACATTCATTTTTTTGATGGTGACAGTGGAGAAATCTTTATTCCAGAAGATGCCGCCCCCGAGATCAAGCTGTTACGCACACACGGTTCAACAATTCGCTTCAGAACCCTGGGACATGATGCATCACCCATGGCATTCAAGGACAGGAGCCAGAACCCGCCGACCAATCATCTTCATCTTCCAATATTCCTCATGGGCATGATCCATCATGACAAGTCGGATGAAGACTACGATGGGGGTTTGTCGCTGAATGGAGGAACAAAGACATCGGAGCAGGCAAAGGATGAGAGCATGCTGGTAGCTCGTGTCCTCTACCAGGTCGACCCTGAGCTCACTCATCCCGAGCGTTTGTGGTCGGAAGAATACCTAACCATTATCGGCCAGTCTGTATTTAGAGGCAATAAATTATCCAGAAAACCATTGGCTCCGGGCACCCTAGACCGCTTTCTTTGTTCCCTTAACCATTTCTTCGAGTTTGCAAAGGTTAAGAGAAAGCAACTCACCAAACTTATCCCTTACACCGAGGAAACAATAAGGGACATTGAGGACTCGGTTAAGAGGCCATCGAAGTGGTCTAGGCACTACTCTATCAGCAAAAAGTTACGCGGAGAACGTCGGGAAGGTGGAAAAAGAGGAGAGAAGCCTCTGCCAGATGTGCGGTTCTCTGGCACGATTTGCGGTTCTGCGGTAAATGGCAGAAAAACCTGACGATTTGGAGGAAATTCAGTACTCCCTTCAAGATCGAAGTATCGAAGGTTAGTATGACGATTTTCGTGAAGAAACCGTTCTAATGCCGAATCGACGCAGGTCGATTTGACGACACCTTTGCAGTCTTCACGTGCATCTTCACCCTCCTCCAATCCACGTTCAGAGGATATCGACGACCCCTTAGAAGAGGAACCAGAACTAATAGAAGACTCACCGGCAGAAGTGCTGAGAATGCAAGTCAGAGACACGGTGAAAAAAAAGTGGGGTGCAACAATACCACCTAATCGCAGAAAGAATGCAGGAATGGGAAGGTACTCCGCCAGAAATAACGGAATGCGAACTGGATTTATTTGAGAATGAAATACAGGAATGGACGAAGGTAAACAATGCAATGGAGATGGCACTTCGGCACACGATTGATTTTGATGCGAAGTACTTGGAGGTAAGCCCATCCAATTGTCTCTTTTTTTTACGTCACTTGTAGTGATATATGCATTTATAAAATAAGGTTTTCCTCTACGCACGCTGTGATTGGCTGTGATTGAACGCGGAGATTATTCACAGACTAGGTGTCTTGTAAAAGTAAGTTGACAAACAGATAATCTTCACGAATTAACTTATACTATATATCGGTTGTCCAATTTCTTTTTGTCTCGTTTCAGATGTTTTCTATTGTGAGGCTTGATTGAACCTTTTGTACTTTTATGCGTTTTTAATAAATTTTTTTTTAACATAATGCAGAGATCGTGGATGCATGCATGGTACAGTTGGTGCAACCTATTATCAAGCATATTCTGTGGCATGTATATATGTAGTTAATATTAAATGTTGTATTTAAAGAGCTGTTCGTCTTCAACACTGGACAAATAGCGCTTATTATTGTTGTAGTAAGTCTTGGGATTATAGCCATGTTTACGTTTTTTTTAGTTCATCGACGAAGGATCAAAAGTTCATTATCTTTGTCACAAAGGATATCGTCTCAGTGGATCCAAAGAACGTAAATGTGTTAACGAAACCTGGGAAGGAAATGAAGTTGTCGTGTGCGCGTTGTAGAGAAAATAACTTTCTTATAACTATACTTATAACGTATAGTAAAAGCCGCGCACTTGGAAAAGTGTGTGTGTGTTAAATGGAATTCAGTCCGGAATCTTACAAACATCCTACCACTGTGTTATTAGACTATATGTGCACTATGCCTCCTAGCCTATATCATTTATCTTGTACATTGTATTGTCCAGATTGCTGTAATTCCTAATTGTTTCCATTTGTTTCATAAAATAAAAGAAAAAGAAAATAGAATGGCTTTACGCCACGCTGTACATTGATATTCAACTTCTCTACATTTACGCCAGGCTGCACGTGTAGGAGATTTAAAAGAGAAAAATATCCAGTTCAAGGTGGTGTAGATATTGAAGAAAAAAGATGAAGTTTAGAGTAACTTCTCTACATTTACGGCAGGCTGCAAGTAGAGGAGAGTTAAATAGAGTAAAAGATCCAGTTCAAAGTGGTGTAAATATTGAAGAAAAAAGAGAAAAGTTTAGAGCAACTTCCCTGCATTTACGCCAGTCTGCACGTAGAGGGGATTTGAATAGAGTAATAAAGAACAAAGTGGTGACGATATCGAAAAAAAAAGAGGAAAGTCGGAAGGAACTCCTCTACACGAAGCTTGCTTCAATGACTCCCTTTCCCAAAAAACTGACCTCTCAACAAGGAATCAAGCAACACTACTCAGTTTTGCAAAGTCAGAAACCAGACTCTGAAACAGATGCGTCCTAAAGCAAGTGATGGACGCAGTTGCCGATTTAAGTGTGAAAATAGATAGCATTGGAAAGCAGCATACAACCTTTCTGAAATTAGCCTTTGAAGATAACGAGAGGTGCGTAAATCGGTACCAGCAATGCGAAAGGAAGAAAATATCCTCGAACTAACAGACCAGCTACTTTTTTTTTTATTTAAAAAATATTTGAGCTTTACATTCAGCTACTTGAATGGTTTTATGACGAAACAACTGAATGTGGTGCTGTCCTACGATGTTTCCCTTGTTTCCAACTTCACGTGGCAGTCAAGCCTAGTCTTGCAAAGCTTACACCCTTAAAAGCTCAGCGCCTGTTAAATACGAAAAGCAGTAACAAATAATGTTTGTCTTAAAGCAATCAAAGTTAATTAAAGTTGAAAATAGTACTCGCACAATACTACATTACATTGTTAGAATGTTACGTCTGGAAAAAATCTTTCCATTCACTTTGTTTTATACTTCAATTTAATTTAGATTTTTAGGAGGAAGACTAAAAGTTTAATAAGCCTTTTATGGTTTCATTTTAGCCTTTCTCGCCACCTTCTTTCCTTCTATTTAGTTATTTTAAGTTTGTTTGTACACGTGTGGTAAATTCAAATTCGCTACTGGTATGTAGTCTTGCAAAGCTTACCCCCTTAAAAGCCCAGTGCCTGTTAAATACGAAAAGCAGTAACAAATAATGTTTGTCTTAAAGCAATCAAAGTTAATTAAAGTTGAAAATAGTACTCGCACAATACTACATTACATTGTTAGAATGTTACGTCTGGAAAAAATCTTTCCATTCACTTTGTTTTATACTTCAATTTAATTTAGATTTTTAGGAGGAAGACTAAAAGTTTTATAAGCCTTTTATGGTTTCATTTTAGCCTTTCTCGCCACCTTCTTTCCTTCTATTTAGTTATTTTAAGTTTGTTTGTAAACGTGTGGTAAATTCAATAAACTCAAATTCTCTACTGGTATTTACTCTTGCCAAGCTTACACTCTTAAAAGCTCAGCGCCTGCTGAATACAAAAAGCAGTAACAAATAATGTATGTCTTAAAGCAATAAAAGGTGATTAAAGTTGAAAATAGTACTCGCACGATACTATACATTGTTAGAATGTTACGTCTAGAAAAAAATTTTTCCATTCACTCTGTTTAAAGTGCACCTAATAGTATTTGGTGTTCGACTGTGTCGAATGCCTTCTTAAGGTCAAGAAATCATCAATATCAATGTTATGATACCATCTTTCTGTTATTTCAAGTAGTACTTTATTCAGTAGTTTAAATGACTAAACTCATCTCATCAGAGTTATTTACTGTGTTTATTTATTTAGAGTGGATTAGTGTCAGGCTCGTATGTTGAGAAATACAACCCTAAAAATGAGGTGAGACAACTTGATTTAGTTACAAATCTTAGTTAAACATTTAGTACCTAACATCTAAGCAAAATCATAGTCACGACGTAGAAGAAATTTGAGTACGACCCCGAATTAATCTGGCCCCGTGTGAACTGAGCTTAAGTTTTTTGTATGTTTGGATGGCGATAAAAATACCTGTTTTTGGTGGAAACAACTCGTTTATTGATTGCACGATCGGTAAGCCAGGATCGTAACGCGTCATTAATTTCATGTTCACATGGGACGCATAAAAACAGAACGATTTGAGTACAGCTAACGGATAATTATGTGAACAAATGGAACCGGACAAATTGCCGCACGATTCTGAATCCGTTCTGTCTCGTTTGAACGCAGTCTTACTTCAAAGTCTATTTTTTCTGTTGTTCCAGCCTTTGATAACACGTCAAGAACCAGCCGAGAGATTTGCGTCTGAAAATGGTCGAAAAGGTCCTAAACGGCCCGCCACACCAGCAAAGGTCGTTACCACCATGAAACCGTCATCAGCGGACGTCGTCCGGTATATTTTACGCGCAAATACCATGTTCGCTCTTGGGTCAGTTATGGAGTGAAAGCTCGGGCTAAGATCGACGAGTTCTGTTCAAAGATCAACAAGGATACCCCCTAAAGTACCTCAGTCACCCAGAAGTAATAGGAAGGACACCGAATCTACTGACGAGCTTCCAGTGACATTCAAGGTGAAATACCAGAAAGAAAAAGTGTACACGGGAACAGGGAAAGAGGTCAGTCCGGAGGGGAGGGGCCGGGGCGGATCTAGAGGGATGCGTTCAGAGCCGTTCGCCCCTAAAACGTTTGAGCGGGGCGAACTTAACGATCGTGTCTCAAGATGCCCTGTTTTGCAGGAATTTTTCCACTACATGATGTCACTCGACGGGGGCAGCAAAAGTATTTTATTTGGTACCCTGTAGACTTGGGAATTTCAACCAGCTCAAAATTGATGTACGTTGCCAGTCAAACGCGAGCGAGAGTTGGGACGCTCACTGACTCTCATCACCTCTCATCCTCGTTCGAGCAGGGCTTTACAAATAGTGATGATATATATGTGTTCTTATCTTCAGGATCGCAGTCAAAATGTGAAATGCAGTTCGTTGTTACAGCGTCTTTGAATATAAAAGCATCTACTACACCTGAATACCTTCAGAATGCTGCGAAGGAAGCAATCTCTCGCAATGTAGTCTCGTATTTATGGTGAGTTTGTTAACCTCCATTCTCTTTGCGTAAGTTACCCAGTTCTTTCCAAAGTGCGAGTTTAGTGTTGGCTTTGTCTTCTGCTGTTAAGTCAACTCTGATCCAACTCACTGAAGAGTAGAATCGTCTGGTATAACATGCCGCAAAATCATAACATAAAATCGTTGTCTATTCAATTGTCAACATTTGTGAAAAACTTATCAATAGTTGTACGTCGAAATCATCATTAGTCATTGCTTGAAAGCAAATATCCAGCGATGACAAACTGGGGGATTAGGGTTGAGTCTACGATCGCCGCCACCCTGTTAAGGCAGGCTTACCAAATCCACGAGAATCATCACGCGAATCACCTGCGCAGTACGTGCAGCCTGCAACTATCAGCGTTAGGTCGATGGCGGCAGCCACTTACTTGACAATGGGGAGGCAGCTTCGGACAACAATTACCAACATCCTAAGAAGACATGGCATTACCAATAGACATAATATTGCTCCTAGGGAACTTACTCGCGAGGAGAAGCATTTCTTTGGTGACGTAAAGTCCCTCTTAGGGTGAGTTAATGACGTGTTCTTACATTAAATTATTCCCATTTTGTTTTTCTTAACAATGATAAATTTCATTTTAGTTACGCGCACATTGGATTTAAGACAGATCCCATCCATCCAGGGGCGTGGTGGAGGGATTTAGACGAGGAAGAGGATAAAAAAAAAAGGAAAGTTTACAGCAACTTCTCTACATTTATGCCAGGCTGCAAGTAGAGATGTAAATTGAGTAAAATATCAAGTTTAAAGTGAATGGTGTGTAGATAATGAAAAGTAAAGTTTGTATACAGCAGCAGGACTCTCTCTTCTTGGCGCGAAGATAATCTAATTGAGACCAAAATATTTTGGATTAAAATCGAAGAAGACGCAGCCATCTTTGTCGCGCTTCAGACCAAGCAAAGATCCTTCGACTTGACAAAGAGTTGATCTTTCCGTTGTCATCATTTCCCCTCCAACATTCAAATAAATAATATCATCGTCGTTAACCAATTGTTTACAGGTAGCCTATTATAGATGTAGAGAAGTTGCGTCTTCTTCGGTTTTAATCCAAAATATTTTGGTCTCATTTTGGATTATCTGTGTCCAAAGGCACTTAAGGAGTCGTTCAGAGGAGATTTAAGTAGAGTAAAATATCTGATTGAAAGCGGTGTAAATATTGAAGAAAAAAGAGGAAATGCCTACCGACATCGGTGAAGAGAAATTTCTAAGTCACGGTCTAAAAGTCACAACCACAACCATCCAAAGGTAAAGACATTCAATTACTACAATCCTTGTTCCATGAAGAATCAGAAAACGAAATGAATGAAGACGACGAAGAGGAAGAGGAAGAAGAAGAAACAAAATAAATTGATATCCAAGTAAAAAACAGTGAAATGGTTTGTGAAACAAAAGTGAAGAGAAACTTATAAGTACTAGTCACCGTCAAAAACTCATTGAAGACCGACTGCTGAAGTGTTACACTGAACAAGTTGCATCCAACATTTATGCCTTGGTATTGAAAAATTGTAATGACCATCCATCCCAACCGTCAACATGATTGCTGGATGATAGAATCAGACGAGAGAATTTGGTTGTATTTTGAGACAGTCTCCGAAGCAAAAATAGTTGAACAATTCATGAACAGTTTACATGACATGAAAAATCCAGTTAATGGTCTAGTCTAAAATTGTTAAAATACACATGTAATTTTTTTTTATTTAAACATATTTTTATTTAATAAATTAAAGTTGTACACATGTAAAAATACACATGTATAATGATTGGCGAATATTGTTTTGTTCAAAGCAGAGACAACGTCTTAAAATCGGAACTCTCAAACTTGTATAATATTTTCAAATACAACGTTGAAAATAATAGATGTCTTGATTCATGTAATATTCGTAAACGTGGTGAAATAGACAAACTCGATTTAATACTATGACTGGATACATATGAGTGGAATAGGAACACAATTAAGTCCGATCGTTAAAAATTAACTGTCGTTAATGAGTCATAAAATTATTTTTCTAATAATTGTCTGTGGAGGAGTTGCTTTTGAAAATCATATATGGAGAACTCAAGAGAATCTATATAGTGTTTTTGTGACTTGAAACATTTTTCCGTGTTCATCCTTATCTGACTTGGCAAGGGTTCTGCTTTGGCAAAAGAAAGGAACAAAATTAATGACTCAAGCAAAAGTTAATCAGAGAAACGCGAAGATTTAAAAGTTCCAAACGACCTGAACGCCAAAACTGTAAACTTTAAGTTGGAAAAATTGAGCGTTAGATAAAAAAAATTTAACGCTCCTTCGTGTGTGCATGGTGCCACCATGGAGTCTATTGCTGACGAAGAAATGTTTAAAGTCAAAGACATCATCATGAAAGAACTCTCAGACTTGTTCACAGACGCTATCAAGGTATTGTGAGTAGATAACCCCCCCCCCCCCCCCCCCCCATCTAGCATAGAGATGCCGCCTCATTAATATTCAGCGTGGCGTAATTCTGCACATGAACTACGCTATATAGAAGCTCAGTGGTTTTGTATAGTTGCTACTTTTTTTAAGTGCTTTACTTGTGGAGTTTACTGTCTTGGATAGTGTTTTCTCTTGGAGAATTATTTCTGCTAAACCTTTTTATTGTCTGATTGAAGGTAAATTATTTTCGTGTACAATTTATATAGTTTTATGCTTATTATATGCTTATTATATATTTTATCTGAGTCTAATACATGTTTCGTTTCTGGAACAGAAATGGATCTTATTGATGTGATCAAAGGGTGTACAACGAGGAGATGGAAGCGTTGGAGTGGCTTTTTAACTTTGACGAAAGGCATAGGGAAGCGGCCTTGTGGCAGAGAGTTGTGATATGGGCGAATGTATAGAGCGGCAGTTGGAGAACGAGTCTTCCTGTTATCTGAGTATATATATTTATGAATTTATTTTAATTTGGTAATCAGAAAATTGGCTCTAATTTATAGACATTTTTTATATTTTATATTTCTATGTAAAATACATTTTACATATACGGACGAAATACTGACGTTTCGAGCAAGTGTCCTAATTCAGGGAGTGCGCCATGCAGTCAAGCCACTCAAGCGCTAAATATATTTATGCAATAAATGCAGTGCTAACAGCGAACTTTCCGTGGTGCATGGGTACTCTTGGATGGGGGGCTCCCCTTCCCCTTCTCTCTGTGCTCAGACCCAGTTTCCTAGCCTTGCGCGAACGACTGATCACGTGCTTCGGGAGTATATATAAGGGTGTTCACACTTCACAGCTGGCTCAGGGCTCTTATCTCTAGCACCTCGCTATCGTTCGGCGTATAAATCACAGTTCTAGTTCTAAGCAAGCCCAAGTGTTCAAGTCTCGATGTCCACGCCAAACGTCTCGGTGCGGGAAGAAGTTGGTGAGGCCAGTAACCAAACTACAGGCCCGAGGAACCCCACCGTATCCGCGGTCACCACCACAGGCCCAGTTATGTCCGCTGTTGGACTTCCGCCACAATTGGTGGCTTCTTCCATGGGTTCTTCTACGCCGCTGCTTCTTCCATGGGTTCTTCTACGCCGTTTTACGTGCAGCAACAACAGCAAGTACGCGCATTTCTGAAGCTCCAGCCTTTGTGCCCATTTTCGTCCCGCAGTCGCCAGTGCTTTCGCAGTTTTTACTCCCTGAAACAGCATCGGTTTCACCCGCTCCTCTTTGTCTTCGTCGGCGACTACTTCGCCTTCGACCAGTTCTGCAAAAGCCCCGTTAGCGCACTTTTCCCTGACAGCAAACGCGCCTTTCGTAGTGGGCCCTGGGTTTCCGCCCATAGCTGCTAAAGTGGTACAGAGTATAGTAACGGGTCAATTCGTCGACCTTCCGACTCTTTTGCAAGACTCGTCAGACGAAGAACCTACGTCGTGTACACTGCTTAATGACCAAGTGGTCATTCACCCAGGGCCTCGTCGGACGAAGCAGATATCAGACATCCTCACGTGGGTACAAGCTTTTTCTATTTACGCTGGCATTTTTCAAGCCACAAGCCGGAAATGACGTCATAATGAGCTTTTTTATTCCGACACTTTAAAAACCGTTAAAATGACTATACTTCCTTAAGTTATATACAGTAACCGCTGCAATAACCATTTTGATTTTTATAAAATTGTTAGTTTGTATGTGTGTTTATGTTAACTGGAATAGATCTTTCCACACGGCATCTATCAGTCACGCGTGACGTCTTTAGATTGTCTGTTAACAACTGTTACTTATAATTCCTTAATAATAAGTATTGCTCCTATTGGAATTTTGACTACACTTAAACGAAATGGTTAATATAATAGTCAGAAAATATAGATTTTCCAGATGAGATTTTGGAGTAAGTAATTTTTAAATTTTTTTTTGTTAAAAAATGCGCAAAATTAAAGAAAGAAAAAAAAAGAAAAATTTTTAAAATAAGGTGTGATGCCACAAACCATGGTTATCCCATTAATCGTTGGGATATCGGGCAATCCACTAACCCTAACCCTATTAGGGTCAATTAATAATAATAATAATAATAATGGAAACTATATTTGTTTATGATTTACGTATACTACAATGATAAACCTCTCTTTTACAGGTAGTTCACCAATGTCTACTTGAATTAACACTATATGGTATAATAATAATAATAATAATAATAATAATAATAATAATAATAATAATAAAGCGAACTTATATACATGACGATAACTAAAATATGATATTTGCTGCCGACCGAAGGGAGGCAGCTCACTATTCTTGACGTTGCCTCATGCCCAGTCCTTTTTCCGAGCTATGTATAGCCGACCAGATCTCGATTTGTTAAATTTTGCGTTTGTTTTGTTTAATATTTATCTGTCGGCATTACGTCATCAATATATGAGCTGATGGGACTCAGTGCGCATGTTCCACTACACGTTGCCTTCGATATTCAGAGCTTCTCGAAGTTCTTCCTCGACAGAAAATTCACGGTAAGAACAAATACATCATGTCTTTACTTTCTCGTGGAAGTATTCATCAAGGCCATGAAGGTTTCAGTGGCCAGTCTCGAGGAAAGCAGTGTTCTTTCATGAGTTTATCGGCGCTGTTAACAGCACAAACTATTCCAGTTATCGAGTGGAACTCGACAACCATTGACAATGTCTTAGTACAAGGAGACAACATGTACTTGAATGCTTTTAACAATGATCTCATTCCTCGTGAGGGATTTCTGTCACTGAACAACTTACCAACTGTTGTTTGTTGTCGTTGGTTAGAAGACAAGTCAAAGAACTCGTCCATTGAGACATGCCGATCAGTGATCGACACAAATATTATATCGCCCGTTGAGGCACAAAAATATACTGTTGATCTGCCCATTGTGGCGGAGCCCGTTGAGGCACAAACTAATATTGATCTGCCCATTGTGGCGGAGCCCATTGAGGCACAAACTAATATTGATCTGCCCATTGTGGTGGAGCCCATTGAGGCAGAAAATAAAAAACAAATATGGTTTATAAATTATAGAAAAGACCACCAAGGTCTGATCAGTAGTGAGCATGAAGTTGAGGCTCCCTACTTTACCATTCGTTCAGCTTTGATGAATACTTTTACAAATGACAATTATGCTTTTTTAATATTAGAAGGCTATATGATGGCCTTGATAAAGGGTCTAGATTATTTTTATTTATTTGATCCTCATGCCAGAAATTGTAATGGCATGCCTGATCCTAATGGCACTGCTGTTGTCATGAAATACGATGATATCATTGAATTAGAGGAATATTTATGTTCTCTGTCAAGTGAATTAAATACAAATTTATTTGAAATTGTCCCGGTTCAATTGCATGTAAATCAATTCCGTAAACATTCGGAAGAAACCAAAAGTGAAAAGCGAACTAGACTTGAAAAGGATAGAAAGTATCGAAAAAGAAAACGATCAGAAGAAACTCAAAGTGAAAAACAAACTAGACTTGAAAATGATAAAAAGTTTCAAAAAAGAAAACAATCAGAGGAAACTGACAGTGAGAAACAAACAAGACTTGTAAATGTTAGAGAGTCACAACAAAAAAAATGGTCAGAGGAAACTGACAGTGAGAAACAAACAAGACTTGTAAATGCTAGAGAGTCACAGCAAAAAAAAATGGTCAGAGGAAACTGACAGTGAGAAACAAACAAGACTTGTAAATGCTAGAGAGTCGCAACAAAAAAAACGGTCAGAGGAAACTGACAGTGAGCAACAAACAAGACTTGTAAATGCTAGAGAGTCGCAACGAAAAAAAACGGTCAGAGGAAACTGACAGTGAGAAACAAGCTAGACTTGAAAGAGCTAGAATCTATCAAAAAAGAAAACGAGCAGAGAAAGCTCATATTGATAAAGAAAAACTGTCACAGACCCAAATAACAAATCAGCAGGAATATTTAAAAGAATTTGACATCACAAAAAGTGGTGGGATTGAACAACAATGTTGGGCAAAATCTAACATTAATAAATTCCATAAATCAGTTGAATTTGCTATCACTCAATGTACAATTTGTCAAGAGGCATGGCCATTAAAATCTAAACCAAGGTCACCTAATGATTATGTGTGTTCAAGATGTTCTAGAGATAAAAAATCTCCCAAAAAGTTTTCACTTGAAAATTCAATGATTCCTTCGTGTGTTCCACATGAGTTACAAAACTTGACTCAAGTTGAGGAAATGTCGATTGCTCGTGCTCTCCCTATCATGAGAGTTTATATTAAACCTGGTGGACAAAGAGGTTACTCAGGGCATTGTATTAACTTGCCACAAAATGTGAAAGAGCTTGCAACCTCTTTGCCAAGATATCCTAAAGACTTGGCTGTGATTATTGTCAAAGTCAAAGGGAAAGATAACACATTCAAAGATGTGACTGTGAGAAGACAAAAAGTACACAATGCATTATTGTGGCTAATACATAATACTTGTCATTATGCTGAGTTAAAAATTAATGAACATGCATTAAACTCCTAAATATGCTACAACAAGGGAAGCACCAGCTCGTCCGCCATAATCAGGGTTCTGGTATAAACGTCACTGCTAACAAGTTAAAAACAACCTTAAAAACACAAGGCTTTTTTTCTTTTACACCCTTATCCAATTTTGTACCAGGCAGCACTTCCTTGCGATAGTAACTTCTAGTATTAGACTATATTACAAATATTATTAAAACGAAGAATGTAAAAAGCCATGTCTTAAGTTAATGCTTTAGATGAAGATACAAAATACAATACTATTAGACTATAATAAGAAGTCGTTAAATAGTTGTTAAATTACTAAGAGTAAGCTTGATTAAAAAGCCATGTCTTAACTTGACATTTAAAGGTATGAAGAGAATTAGAATTTCAAATTTCTGACTAAAGGGGGATCAAGTTCCAGGAGTTTAGGTCTTGGTTTTGCAACCACGCCTTGCCCAATAGTTGATCAGTTATCGGATAAGATTAATATTGTTTTATTTTATCAGTCCGATAAAAACCTCTTTTAAATGCGCCTCATCCGACCAAAGCGAGTGTTTTCCGTCAGATCGATGACATGCATGCCACATATTTTTATCAAGTCTCGCACCAAAACCAATGATGGGGCGAGGCATCCCCAGAAAAGGCGAAACCTCAAGATCTATATATACCGGCGACCACATTCCGTCGGGGATTGTCTTCTGTCGCATGCATGAGTTTTAAATTCGTTCATTTCGTGACTATTACGATGAGTTCGAAATGCGATTAACATTTTTGGCGCCCGTCGGATTAACTCCTTGACTTAATTGACGACAAACAACACATTCCCACAATGTTGCATGCTGGTTAACATTCCAAACTGATTAAGATTCACAGTTCGATCAATCCACCATTCAAACCGCACCTTCCACTCTGGGGTTAATTAAGGTATCTGCGATGTAACACGCGGGCGTGCCACATCGTTTAGAGTGAAAGACATCCATGTAACCTTTTGATAAAACTTGAATCGGGATAAGCACGCTAAGTAATCGGATGAAAGGACTAAGACAACCATTCCTTATTTCTTCGCTGAGAGAGAGGAAGAAAAGTAGGCTCTGCTGTATTCGTGACTGGTTTCCATTGCGCATGCATGTCAGTTGCCTGGTTACAATCTCGAACCCAGTCCCAATCAGAGCAGAAAACAAAACGAGAACCGGTTAAACGGGTCTTAAACGGGTTACTTCGTCCTAAATCTTGGACGAAGCCAAACACGAATACAGCAGAGCCTACTTTTCTTCCTCTCTCTCAGCGAAGAAATAAGGAAAAGAAGGCTCTGCCCGCAGGGTAATTTTGAGCGATTACTGTGGCAAATTTATGTTTTGCTTTGAAGCTTGACTTACTGTTCACCTCGTATAATGACAATAATATTTGCTTTTCCGTTTTATATGTTGACTTTTCCGTTTAAGTGTTGACTAAAGAAACTTCCTAATGGATCAACTTGCAACGCTTTGCACGGACGGCCATAAGTAGTACTGTTTTATCCAAGTTAAAGAAACACTGTTTCCCCTTGATACCAAAATCAACAGTTAAGAACTGGCTGCGCGAATTGAAAATTAAATGTACGAGTTGTTCAGAAGAAGAGGACGTTCTTCAAAAACAAAATACCAAGTTTAAGCGGTGCTTTGGGGAAAATCAGTTCCAGTGACTTGGAGAGTTTGTCCGAGTATTCTAAATATAAGAAGAAATCACATACACTGTCCATGACACGTACAACATCTCTCGTGCCTGATAGTTTAATGCCGCTTCCTACAACCTCCACCAGTTCAGTCTACCACTACTTCTGTCCAACCTACAAGTCCCTTCAATACGTCGATACCATGCACCAACTTTAACGCTTTTGGCAGTACTTATGTCCAACCTACAAGTCCCTATACAAGTCCCTTCAATACGTCGAGAACAAGCACCACCAACTTTGGCACTCTTGGCATTGGTATAGTACTTCTGTCCAACCTACAAGTCCTACTGCCTACGACTTCTTCCAAGCCTACAAGTTCCAGCACTGGTACAGATATTGAACAAGTCGAGGTCAGGCCCGGATTAACCATGCGCGGGGCCCGTGGCATATTATCAGCGCGGGGCCCCTTGACCCCCCCACCCCAGGCACTTTAAACGCTGAATTCAAAAAGACTCAAATATATAATAAAGATTCGATATATTTTGTATTGCATGCGTTGAAATTTGAAAAGTCGCTTGCATATTCACCGAAACAATAAATACAAATAATTATATTTAAACTGATATTTTATGAAGTTTATATGAATAACATATAACAACTAAACGAAAATAGATTATTTACATGGTAAAATAGAACATATGAACAATATCCGCATATACATGATTGGTATGGGCATGTAACAATTGTCATTTGAGTCTTATTCTGCAGATGTTTTGTACACGTTATGCTTACGCGATTTTTGAAGAGCAAAATCGTTAATAATCGAAGACATATCAATTTTCCGCAAAAGTTTGTTTTCGATGCTAAGAAGAGTGAGGTTATTTAGTCGCTCCTGTTTCATGCATGCTCGGAGCTGACTCTTGATTAATTTGAGTTTGGAAAACGACCTTTCACCAGAACAGTTCGAAATCATCAAACTTAAATAAATGCGGAATGCAATCACCGTGTTTGGAAATACAGTTTCCAGGTTGTTTGACACAAGAAGTCTGTACATTCGCATTTCCAGCGACTCCACGTTTAAATGGATGTCGTCATCATCTTTCGTTATGACCAATATGACGGATTCGTCATCAGACTTGTTGTCAGAGGATGTGTCGGTCGTAGCTTGGGCTGAAGAAGTTGCAGCTACAGCTGAAGATGTAGTTGTATCTAATGATTTTTGAGCAAATTCTGTGTTGAGAAAACCAGAAAACTGTAATAATTCGTCTGGCAGACAGGCTTCTAAATCCGTTGGGTATGCCTCTTGGAGGCTCTTCGCACTTTGGATCACTTCTTGATCTGGAAGATCCTTGAGGTTTCGCAGGAAACCAAACTTTGCAGCAATGCCAGTGTATGCGCCCAGTCGTTTCCGCAACTCGGCGTCAAGGCAATCAATTATCACCAGGAAACTACCCGTACGGAACTTGTCGGCTGGAGTCTGTGGCACTTCAGGCGCTGATCCTGGCTCGTCGTAACGGCGATTTCGTTGACGGACGCGTCTAACTTCGTCCACGAACTGGTCACATTCACTGAGCTTCTTCCCTTTGGCGCAAAACTCTTCAAATCTTTCCCGCAGCTTACGGACAAACTCGATTAGGGATTCGTAGATTGCAACTGCAGAGTTGAGATCTTGGTCGGCTGATTGCAGGACTTGACTGTTGCCGTGAAAACGATGCAGGATGTGGTGCCACAAAGCTGCGAGTATTCCAGTTTCGAGTTGGTTCATATAGGAGGCCATACCACGAGCTTCTGCTTTAATTTCGGGTTTCTCCTCATCGTCATCAGCGATTTCTTCCAAAGCAGCATTGATTTCGTCATAACCCTCAACTAGAGCCTTCGTAGCGTCTGCACGTGCCGACCAGCGAGTATCAGACATGCGTTTGACTGTTGGTCGACTTTGGCTTGAAAGTTGATTAGTCAAAATTTTCCAACGATGGGTTGAGGCAACAAAAAAGGAGTAAAGGCGTTGAACGAAACCGAAGAACTTAACAGCTAGCTCGCAACAACCAACGGCAGACTGACCAACAAGATTGAGGGAATGTGCGGCACAGGGCACATACTCAGCCAGGTTACATTGTTCTCGAATAATGGCCTGCATGCCATTATATTTCCCACTCATATTGCTCGCATTGTCGTACGACTGGCCGCGGCAATTAGCAACATCAATGTCATTCGTTTTTAAGAACTTGAGCAAGCTTTCCGCTAGTTCTTTTCCACTGTGACCTTGCATGTCGAGGAAAGTCAAGAATCGTTCAACAGGACCCGATGGCAAAACGTACCGAAGAATGCAGGTGAGTTGGTCAACATGAGTAATATCGGGAGTTGAGTCTACTGAAACCGAAAAATACTTCGCAGACTTTACTTCCGTAATGATATACTCTTGCACACGATTTGCTAGCAAATTGATAAACTCTTCGCAAATTGTCTTCGACAGATAGGAGGTGTGACCCCGTCCCTTGTTTGCGTTATTGTTGATGTGTTGCGCTAGGAATGGATCGAACATGGCCAACAATTCCAGTGTGCCCAAGTAGTTGCCGTTTGTGGGTGATCCAATAACCTCATCTGAACCACGAAATGGTAAACCGCGCTCCGATAGGTAACGGATAGTTTCTGCTATCCGTTTAAGCACCCCACGCCAATACTCGCGCTCCGCATTCACCTGTCGTCTAACCAACTCTGCATCAACGCGGCAGCCAGCATCACTGCGTTGGAGTAGCTTAATCATGGCCTCTCGGTGCACTGCACTTTTTTCGTGACGGGGAATGGATTGAGAAGCGCGTTTCCAGTCCTTGTATCCCTGCTTCGCAAAAACTGAGCTGTCGGTCATCAGTTTACATGCAAAGCAGAATACTGAATGTCCAGATGGCGAGTAGCAGAGCCAGGTTCGAGAATGTTCCTGTTTTGTCAGCTGATGCGTGTATGTGAATAAGCTTTTCTGACACTGCCGACTATAATTTTCTCCCTCGTATCTGGTAGAAGACGCGCTAAAATCTGCATTCGAGTTTCTGCATTGGCTGCTTCCCTTTGTTGCCCAGTATTCCCTCATACTGTCCGAAACACTAGCAGGCCATAGCCCCAAATCACTGGAATATGCATCGGTACAAATGGACGGATCATCTGATGTTAGAGATTCAGCAAACATACCAGGTTCCTCAGGTACAGAATCAGTCACTGTTGTCGAGATCGGAGTGGTCGACTCACCAGAAGCATCTTCATCCTGTTGCGGAGGTTGGAAATCCGTGACGCGATCTTCGCTGCTACCAGTTGCATTGCCACCGCTGCTCTTGGGAAAAAGTTCGGATATTTTTGGCACTTTGCTCAAGGCTTTACTTTCCCGTGCAACTCGTTCTTCCCTTGCCTTCCGTTTCGTTGCTCCAGATTTATATGTGCGATTTTTGTCACGGTCGCGGCCACCGCTACTAGAACTCATAGCAATTGCAAACCTAAAAATAACTCTAGCATAAATTTTCAGGGAAGACCGCTGGCAGGGGTATATGTATTTAGGTATGTCTAGTAAACGATATCACACAATTTAAAGCGGCAGGTTTCTATTTTGTAAGCTATTCTATTTTACAATAAATAAATTATAACTAGAAATAGTTAACACTAAACTGCACCGTCTGATTATGATATACTGGTAGCCGTGGAGATAATACGTGTATCTTTATACTAGGGGTGCAACTTGATCCGATTCCGTATACATCAGCTGGTTCGAAATCACAACAATAAAATGTGCTTCTGACTAGATGTCCACTATCTATATTGTCTATATAAAACTACTTACAACTATAAAATACGCTGTTGAAATAAAGCTGTTAATCTCACGAACCCGTCGATTCCCGTCGAAATCACAACTATAAAATGCGCTTCTACTTGCCTTTTAAGAATAAACTATTTTAATAATTTGCACAATAATTAAATGCGCTTCTACTTGCCTTTTAAGAATAAACTATCTTAATAGTTTACACAATAATAAAATGCGCTTCTACCTTGATTAGTCCAAAATAATAAAATATCACACAATTTAATACGCAATAGTCTATTATGTTGTAAGCTCTTCTATTTTATCTGAAATTAATTACAATAAATCCCGTCACTGTCAGTAATCGTGTAGTGCCTAAGACCTAAGTGCATCTACGTCCACGCAAAACGTATAGCACAAACTATTGTCAACTTGGAACATTTTTACAACTATTATTTTTAGGTATATAACACATTAACAATAAACTATTTAGGAATTAGACTTACCTAGATGACTAGAGCTAATCTTTATGTATGCAATAATCTTCGCGTTTTTCTATCTGGTTCGCGTTTTTCTGTCTGGCGACGGGGGCGACCGGCGACCTTGATATAACTAGTAATTATAAGCTATAAGTATAACTTACCAAGTTCCAGTAAGTTCTTTCTTCCTCTAGGCCAGTTTTGCTTGTTATATGAAACGATGAAACGACTGACATTTAAGTGAATCAGAGAGAATGTTGATAAACAGCGTGTTGTATATATTTGTAATATGAGTTCACGGAGTTGTATCAAGTGACATAATTGATATCATGTGCGATTCTTGGTAGAAATGCCGCTACGGGTTAGCAAAATACGTTCGGGAATCGGGCCCCCCCTTTTTTGAATTTTGCTTTGCTCATTTTTTAAAAATTTGGGGGACTTGCTTTTTGGGACCTCGCTTTTTGGGGGCCCGCGCTGTTTGCCGTCTTTGGGCCCCCGCGCTTTTTGGGCCCCGCGCTGAAGCACAGAAACAGTTAAAAAAAATTCGAAAAGAGTAAGCGCGGGGCCCCCAGAAGCGCGGGGCCCGCGGCATATGCCGCTTCTGCCATATGGTTAATCCGGGCCTGGTCGAGGTAAAAATAGTGAATGAGTTTAATTTGCAACCAGAGCAGAGTAATTTAACTTGTTTAGATAGAGAACGCATTGTAGGTAGCAGTGGGAGGTTTTTGGAAGCAGAGTTTTCCGACAAAACCACTGAGCATAACATGGGGGGAGGGACACATGTTAGTAAGCAGAAACCAAGCATCCTATCCGAACAAATGCTGGAAAATTATTTTGCGACCACGTCTAGTAAGGAAACCTTATCAATTGGCAATTGCAATAGTTTTTAATTATCTGAGGAACGTGTCGAAACGAATTTGAACGCTCTGCAGTCGACGCCCATCACAGGGGGGAACCCAAAAATGCGATATTCCTTAAGCGATGAACACGTGACGCCTGAATTGAAACAAGAGTTAGAGAAGCTCAACCATTTTTATATGTCTGACATAAATCCAGCCAGAAAAGGTTCAAAACTTAGCGAATCAAGTTTTAGCAAATTGAATGAACGACTTTTGCGCTTCCTTGGTTTTGTGAAACGTACGAACCCATCAACAAAATTGTCAATAAGTTTGACAAGTAGTTTGGAGTTAGTGGAAAGCTTTGTTAATTATCTTGCGAAAGGGAGAAAACTAATGGCCTCGACTATCAGTAGAAGTCTCTCGGCTGTTGTAAGTGCGATAAAATACGACCACCGTCGACATGTTTCCGATACAGAGAAGTTGCCAGCGATGATAGCGATTCGTAACATGCAAAGTCAGTTATACGGAGAAGAAAATTTGACTCGTAAGAGAAAACGCTAGGGTTTCTCCTCTCAAAAAGATCGACAGTTATTGTTTTGTCATATCTTGTCATATCAATTTTATAATTCTTCAGACCTTTCTAGTTCGAGGCATCTGCATGATTCTACCATGTTATCTTTATACACTGGGGCCCAACCTGGCAGGGCTAAAGAGATGAGGACACTTCTGCTTATAGACAAATCGAACTCTGAAAAAACCTTTCTCCACCGAAAATGTTGACGAATTAAATGCATTAGTTCTCCAACCTGATGGCAGTCTGATTTTAATCGAAACTGATTTCAAAACGGTCAAACATACGGGGCCCAGTAAAATTGATTTGACAGATGACGAATGGCTTGTATATTTCATTAAAACGTATATTAGTAAACATCGGTTAGCTTTGATGAATGGTAAACACGATTATTATATGTCTTGCGAGTCCGAACTGGCGTATTGAACGCTGATTGGCTAACGTGCGAGTCCGTACTTTACCGTACGGACTCGGTGTACGGACCCGCACAAAAACAACATACAAAAAAAATAAAAAATTATAAAAATTAAAAATTAAAAAAAAATAAATAAAAAAAAATAAAATTATATTCTTAAAAATTATAAAAAAAATTATATTCTTAAAAATTATATTCTTTTCAAAATGTTTTCCCTTTTGGTTGTTTTGTTGTCAATTATATCGAATCGCGACTATGAGACCGCTCAGCCTCCGCTTGCGCTGACGTGCAGGAAGACGTACTGTAGACGATAATGTTTTCTCTAAATTATTTCCCGTTGTTGTGGAGACATATAATAAATTCCTTATTAACCTCACAAGCTCGGTCCGTACGGGAAAATATTCGGGCGAGGTCTGTACTCAAAAGATCGAAAGCAAAATATTTTCCCGTACGGACCTCGCGCTCGGTTAATAAGTACTTATTATGTATTTTTCAATAGAAATGGCGACCCATTTTTGGGATGTGGGAGTCTTTCCAAATATTTGGGAGACTTGTTCGAACGGGAAGTTGAAGTTAGAGCCTCTACCAAAAGATGAGATATGCCATAGTTACATATGTTATGTCCGCCCCTGAATCGGACAACATAAACTTCGTGAGAGTTTGGCTTCTTTACTCAAACATAGCGTTCGTTATCAACAAAACAGTTACAATGACCAACGACGTCAGGAGAAAGTTGAAATTTTATGCGAAAATCTATTGCGGATGGTGACCCTTATGGTGCAGAGGATGGAGAAACGTCTTCATTAAATCTTCTTTGGAAAAGGGGACTGATGACGAGGACTTGCTACCACTTGTGGGAGAAATTTGCGCTCTGCTCGACCCAGCGTCAACCGCGCAAAATAACGCGTTCATTTTCGTTGCAAAGATCCTTAGGTATACCCCAGACAAACAAAGAGTTTGCCTACAGGAGATGGAAAAATTACCAGATTCGACCGATCTCTATCGCGTAAAATGTTCGTCTACATGGTGGATTATTCACATCCAGGTGGTACACTAACGCAATGGAATATTTCATGGACTCAATCGATCTGAGCGTGGAGGCGGAATTGGCAAACATCTCCATTCCACCACATGACCACACCACAGGGGATTCTGTGGTGGGAAAATGTAGGATGCTTATGCTATCCAATTGACATTGTCTACATTGCTTCTGAAAAAAGTGTATCATCTTCGTACAACTGCAGAGCAAGTATACATCGATGTAATGCGGAAATGATTGTAGAAGCGCATGCTATATTTTACTATTTTCGGATATGCATTATTCGTTACTTAAAAAACACGAAAAAGCCATTGGTTCTGCTTTGATGCTTGGTTATAAAGAATAATCTGCGTCTTATATGGGGATGTAGGGGAGCGATGGCTGCACACCATGCAGAAGACGGAGTGCATTTTATAGGAAAATACCATACAATTCAGCAAACACGACTGAAATAGCTCAGTGGCTATGTCGGTAGACATCTAACTGTCCATAATATAAACATGTCCTCAAAACCCCAATTATTTAGGAAATTCCAACCCTTCACCAACAAACTAATGGTTTGTAATTGGACTTTTTCCAGGCAAGACTGAGCTGAGGATTTTCAGTTTCGTTCGATTTCGTTTAATTTTGGTTCCTTTATGGAAATCCATGAATAACTCAAGGCGAGAATAGCTGGTCAAAACAGCTACGGATACTTTCCAATGAATTTCGAGTCTTCCTTTGAGATTGGCCTAGAGGACTCCATGTCACCACTCAATGAATTTGAAATTAAGGAAATTGATGAACTATTAAACCATAATACAGAAGAACATAATACAGCTTAAGATTTCTTCTTCGTTTTATTTTAGTGTTGTGCGCCCATGGAGGGTTCAATTTCGATTTTAAGATAATGGTCCAGAATATTTTGAGACACAATGCTGCAGCCTACCTTTTAAGATACGCCCATCTCCATTTTGCAGACACGTTCGAGTTGTGCAAACAAGTGAGTTTTTATGATAAAATGTTTAGACATTCCATAAATGCGTGTGCAAAATAGGGTTGACGGATCTGATTGTATCCTAGGTAGGTATCCAATATATGCTAGGTTATCCAGAATATATCATGATGAAAACAGACTGGTCAGAATATATCGGATGTATCATGTGTGACATCGTTCTCTTCCACGATCATACGGAATAGCTTTGAGTTACAAAAGTCTCTCTCCGTCTCAGTGCAAGCTAGTGGAGGGTTTGGTGCATTCAGTTTCTCTGCTAGTTCGAGTTACAAGAAAACCTCGTCTGAAGTCTCGTCTGGAGAGAAAGTGTACATTATATCTTGGGCAAAATGCTCTTACTATTTCAGTGAAATTGATCTCACACAACCTCCGCCATTACATCCTGGTTTTTACCGCTGGGCAAAAGCATTAGAAAGAAACACTTCAAACGCTAACTTACTCGCATTTGTGAAGTATTATGGAACACATTTTCCCACAAGTGTAGTATTTGGAGCGCAGTTTACAAAACAAAATAGTATGAGTTCCCAATCTTACAAAACAGCCTCTTCGCGTGATATCAGTGTTTCAGCGCAGGCAAGCTATTCCGGCTTGATCAGTGTCAGTGGAGGATTCAGTATAGACAAAAATCAAAGAGAAGCAGCTTCGCAATTTTCCAAAGAGGTTGAAACGACAACGATAACGGTTGGGGCAGCTCCGCCAAGCAACGGTGACGCCACCTACTGGGCATCATCAGTAAAAGAAAACCCGGTCCCAACGTCATACAAAATTGAACCCATCACCAATTTATTTACAAATGTGTTCATGAAAGACACTGGGATAAATTATGATATGTTAAGAAGGAAACTGGTTGGGATTGAAAAGTTGTATTGTCAACAACTGCTATATGATGGACTTGTCAGTACATGTCAAGAATCTGTCCACGTTGGTATCACAATAAATCATTATCACCTGATTGGCGTTATGGAGCGGTTGACAGGTTCAGAGACATCGTGTATTTCCAGATGTTTTGAAAATCGGCATTGTTTGTCGATTAGCTATATTGCCGATTCAAACGAGTGCCACCTATATGGTAACCACGGGTCAGCTATGACAATCCCTTTGCATTTTCTCTCCGAGAAAAATGTCAACGCCAAGATATTAATATTTCCGGTGAGGATTAATGAACAGAAAGGAGATTTTGTTGTGACCAATCTTCGGATCACGGCAAACCGAGCCCGCCCCAGTAACGGAACGGCTGATGTACAATTATGCAGGAAGGCTTGCCTCGTAGATGTTTCCTGTGATGTTTTTACCTATGAATCGTAAATGAATCACTAAAATATTATTTTGAAATTGAATACTGGAATGAAATCTTTACACAGTGCTGAGTAGTGAGCAATTGTTTGTATATACAGTAAAACAAGAAAACATTTGAAGTATAGTATTAAAGTTTGTTGCATTATTGTCTGATTAAGTATATCCGTGTATTTACAATGCTGACTCACAGCGATTCTTAGTTTACCAAGTCTGTATTTATTAGATTTCTGGAAAGTGTTCGAATTTATACCCCCCCCCCCCCCCCCCCCCCCTAATCGTGTCATTTGATTCTTTTACCCGCACTCATTCTCTGCTGGCTACATCCCTGCCTTCCCCAGCGGGTCCGTTCGGATCACTTCCGAAACGTGTCAACCGAGGAAGGCCTAGAAACTAGGCCACCTGATACTCAGGTTAGGAGTGTCCAACAAATATGACAGATAGGCGAGTGTTTGCAACGTTATGACTGCAGGAAGGATTTCCTAATCCTGCTCAACTTCGAGAAGATGCCGCAGACAAAGCGTAAGTAGAGCGAAATGCGAGTTTATAGTGTAGGCTAGATTATGTATAGGTCTTTTTCTTGTGCTGTTTGCTTTTGGAAAGTTATTTCAAGGGACAGGCATGGAAATCCTGGTAGAAATCTTAAACAGGATCTTGTAGGATCTTATCACTGGACGAAAATAGGGATATTCAGATATCTATACGTCTGAATACTGTTCGAAATATTTCGAATATTCAGGCGTATTCACAGGTATTCAGGTCTGAATATCTGTGAATATTGGAGATATTCAGGCCCTGAATACATCGGAATAAAACGCACTTAATATTCCGAGGTAGTAATACCTCTGAATACTATGAGAATATGATTGCTGAATATTACTTGAAATGGCTTGGAATACTGTCCGAATACTTAGATATGCGGGGTATGTAGATGTGGAATTAAATTAAATTGGGGGTATTAATTATAAGGATTAAGGTCAGAATAACGTGAATATGCGGGTGTGTAGATGTGGAATTTAATTAAATTGGATCATCTTAATTATTATTTAAACTAAAGGGTTGATTCCACTGGGGTTTTTTTATACTTAGAGAAGTAGTACTGTAATAGTATTATTTCAGTAGAAATTTAATTTCTATAGAATAATGCGTTCATTATTATTTTATTTTTCAAAGGAATATATCAATTTGGATTGCCTTTTATTTTCAGTGGCGTAATCGTGACCATTTTGAGGGGGGTGGGGGTGCAGTATCCTACTTTTAGTGACAAATACCTATCTCCAAATATCCCAATGGATCGTTTTCACTCACGTGATCGGTGGCCCCGTTGGGGTGATGAAATACGAAATGTTTGAATAGGATGGTTGTGCACCAACATGGCTATTTCATTGTTTCTGTGCACCAAGCGCGGCCATTTTGGTGTCACTTGACTTACGCTACACACTTTTGCTATACTACTTGATAGTGTAGTTGTATCAAGAATTATTGGCAACATACTTAGCCCAGTCGAATATACCAAAATACAGTATATTGAACCGGGCTTAGTATGTTGGCTATAATTCCTGATATAATTACAATATCCAGTGGATATACATGCACCCTCACTTCTTGTTATAATACATTATTTTGTATAGTCCGGTTCAATATATCATTATCCGGTATATTCGACCAGGCTTGGTATGTTGGCTATAATTCTTGATACAATTACAATATCCAGTAGCTACACCCTCATTTTTGGTGGTAAAACATTTTATAAGCCCGGTTCAATATCTCGTATTTCGATATATTCGACCAGGCTTGGTACGTTGGCTATATTTGATAGAATTACAATATCCAGCCACACCTTCATTTTTTGGTCATAACACATTATTTTGTATAGCCGGTTATTTCGAGTGTTTTGGGGTATTATTTGAAAAGACATTGTGTAAAGGCTAACTGTTACCAATTAAACCCTACCAAAATCATCGAATAATACCCACTGATGCCACCCCGCGCGACTCATCACCAGTATTCTACTCGCCGTAACCGTGTTTCATGTCTGTTTTCTATATTGTTCTAACATGAAGTATCACGTTATAACCCGGTTGCATTCTCGGTTGTATACATGTATACCAGAAAATGGAAGCGAAACGTAACTCAGGGTCCTTTGTTCTATAATACTTACCGTTGACCTTTTCCTCATAAATTTCTAACCGGATTGATTGGTCTGCGGGCGTGGTGAGCCCACAGTCAAAAAACATATTAGACATAAGGTCAGCGGTTATTACCAAGAGAAAAAAGACCCGTATTTCCGCCATCTTTGTTTGGTCACTTTTTGGATGGGCCCCACAGTCCAGTTACATATAGGTCAGTGGATACTCGCGATATAGTGGTTCCTCAATATATACCCAGCTATTCATAATTATCCACACCCCTCTTAACGTCACACCTACTGTCCGTCTTTACCCCTCACTCTTACCGTGGTTCTTCGATATCCAGCGGCTTCTAAAAATTATCCAAACCCTTTCTAACGTCACACCTGCTGTCTCTATTTACCCCCACTCTTACCGGATATTTGTTAAACAGCTTCCTCGATAACCAGTGCTTTTGGTTGCCAAGGCGCCCAATTTTGTACGTTCTCAACGGAGAAGTGTTCCGGCGTGATTGATGGGGGCACTGCAAACGGCGTTTGGAGGGAATACGCCGCCGCCATGAGACCAGCTTTGACACAGGTATCGGGATCGTAACCAGCGATCACACTTGATAAAAATGCCGCGGTAAGACTGGAAACGGAAAAAAAAACCAATTCACGTCACACATTGTGAATTACGTTTAGCTACTATACGTATTTACAGTAATGCTATAGATAGTAAATACCTGTCGTCTATCTAGTAATGCTTCAGGGGCGGCGCGGAGCGTAAATTTTTTGGTATTAGTTGTGGTATATAACGTAGGGGCGCAGGGGGGTCTGGGGGGTATGCACCCCCAGAAAATTATGAAATCTAGAGCCTCTGAAATGCAATTTCCAGCATTCTACAGAAGATATTTTTTGAAAAAATCAAGCGAGATGAAGATCTAAATGCTAAGCATTTTACGCGGTTCGATGGCTTCACGACCAAATTAACGGAAACATCCATGGAATTATATCTGTCTGAGACTGTGATGTGATCTGTCTGAGACTGTGATGTGACTAATAGTATTGTAGCGGTACTGATGCGCTGCACGTGTGAATACAGTAGCTTGCTTGCGTGATGCGCCGACAATACATATGAACAGCGCAACGTTTTGCGAACGCAGGGCGCAGGCGGCCAAGGTATTAGAATCGCAAAACTAATACCTTGTAGGATTACGTTGTTAGATATACAAATATTCGCATCGTTCTTACCTTTGAAGGAGCACTTATGCCTTTTTTTTGTTAAATATGGATTCAAGAAGGTTTTCCTTTCGTCAGATAAGTTCTAGTCACCATATCAAAGCTTCAAAATTGTTATAAATAATTGCTCTTTGTTTCCATATTATCGAAGTGTTGAACTCCAGTGTTGGGAGCTTTTCCTTGTGAAATAGGCGATACAGCCGATACTACATGGATGATTTATATATTGAGATGTTATATATTGTTAATGTAATGAAGTGAAAATAATTGCAGACTTCTCGCTGCGAAATAAAAGCAGTTTTAAATCGAAATAGTAAAGCGTCTGACTTTAAAATATAAATATTGTACCACCTGTGGTGAAATTTAACACCGAAAATACGCGTTTCTTGTCAAGCCAAGGTATTAGTTTTGAGATTCTAATACCTTGAGGTCTAAGCCTTTCAAACACTTGTCGCTAAAGTCGCTAAGGTTGTTGCGCGCATCAGCGAGGACGGTACGGTACTGTTTTCAATCAAAAACAAAGATGTTGTTTTCTTTCATCCGTCTTTGTTCTTGGAATAATTATACTATTTTACAATTCATTTCAATCTGGAGAAAAAAAGGTATTAGACTAATACCTTTAATACCTTAGCGCGCCGCCCCTGTAATGCTTTTATCCTGTACTGTACTGTACCCTGTCGTCTACGCAATATCTAGTAATGCTTTTCTTGTACTGTACTGTGCTGCACGGTACTGCACAGCAAAGCACAGCACTGTACTTAGGGGTGTTGGTGGCACAGTGGTTAGTGCACGTGCCTTTCACCTCTGCGAGCCGGGTTCGATTCCTGCACGGTGCAGTTATCTGATTAAAAAAAAATCACCTTGGCCGCATGTGAGAAAAGTGTTTCCAGTTTTACTCCGCCAAACACCACAGGTTTCCTCCGGGTACTCCGGTTTCCTCCTGTAGTAACACTGGACCAATGAGGGTGGGCCCTTACTGGACCTCTGAGGATAACAGTTTAGATATAACTGATAGAGTTATCCAGTATAAATAAGGTTAGTTTATAGTTTATAGTTCTGTACTGTACTGTACTGCACTGTACTGTACAAAAAAAAGCAAGCAAGCTTCAGCAAACAAGCAAGCAGGAACGCAAGGGAAGGAGGAAGAAAGAAAGGAAGAAAGAAAACAAGCAAACAAACAAACAAACAAACAAACAAGCAAACAAACAAACAAACAAACAAACAAACAAACAAACAAACAAACAAACAAACAAACAAACAAACAAACAAACAAACAAACAAACAAACAAACAAACAAACAAACAAAAAATAAAGTAAAATGACACCATACCTGTCCCCAGCTCCTGTTACGCTAACAATATCTTTTCCTTGTTCACTTCCCAAAACGGGAAAATGCATAGCAGAAACCAATTGTCTATATTTCCCATCTCCTCCAATGCCAGTAAGCTTGCCATTCTCCGTAAACGGCGTTTCAAATGGAACATCTCGACACACCACGACTCCGTGTTTACCCAAAGTAACAACTACCGTCGAAATATACTGCATAAGAGGCTTACAAAGTTCTACACATTCCTTCAGGATATCATCCAAGGGTTGTTCCTGTTCTACCGCAGGTAAGTCATCGATATCCATGCTGTCTGATGTCGTTTCAAAGCCGTCCTTTTCTGACTCTTCTTCCTTTCTTACTAATTTACTCATAGTTCGTAACTCGTTTAAATTGGGTGTGGTGAAGGTTATGTTCTGCCATGAGTTTGTTGTAAAAGGTTTCGCAGCTTGCATTATACACGTCGGCTCAAAGACAACTATTAAAACAAAGAAATATACTATGTTAAAAGTAATTAGCAAATTAAAGCGTTCTTTAACACGCTATCAAAACACCGAGAAGTGAGTTGAAAAACCAAGCGAAAGAATGAAATACGTTTTCTAATGGAGTAGAGTAAAGTAGAGTAAAGTAAAGTAAAGTAAAGTAAAAGTAAAAGTAAAAGTAAAAGTAAAAGTAAAAGTAAAAGTAAAAGTAAAAGTAAAAGTAAAAGTAAAAGTAAAAGTAAAAGTAAAAGTAAAAGTAGTAAAGCAAAGCAAAAAGCAAAGCAAAAACGATTCGCTTATGAATATAGCTTATCTATAGTGGGGTCCTGTATGTATAGATGGAATCTACATTAAATAACACCAGGTATTTAGATGTTTCGACCATGCTTATGATGTTCAGTAGCACTTATATAAGCAAACGTTAATGGGAAAGGGGGGAGAGTGTACAATCCTAAGAACGTCTGAACGTCTATAAAAAGGATGTTCACAGACTCGTCCCAGGGCTGTTGCAAATACAACTTGTTGACAAGGTGTGGTATTCTTGCGTGTGTAGATCGATCTTGCTTACCTGGGACTCCATGCTTTGTGCACAACTGAATGCAATAGTGAATCACTTCTTCATCAACGTTGCCGTCTAACACGACCATCGGAGCACTGCGTATAGGTTCTTCAAATGCCGAGATCTGGGAGAGAGAAATGAAAGAATGCCTTTTAATATAATTTACATTAAATTTACTTTGATATGACCTGTATGCATTTTGTATGTCTACCAGAATTGAAAAAAAGCTGCGAGTATGCATGCGTATATAGAATCAAATACGTTTTGTAGCAGAAGATGTTTGGTTGTTTGACTTCTGGCTGTTTGGTTGGCTGTTTGTTTGTTTGTTTGTTTGTTTGGTTGTTTGTTTGGTTGGCTAGTGGCTAGCTGGGCTGGCTGAGTGGTTGGCTAGCTGGTTAGTTGGCTGGACCGTTTGGTTGGTTCGTTGGCTGGACTGGTTTGTTAGCTGGACTGGTTGGTTCGTTCGTTGGCTGGACTGGTTGGTTGGTTCGTTGGCTGGACTGGTTGGTTGGTTCGTTGGCTGGACTGGTTCGTTGGCTCGACTGGTTGGTTGGTTCGTTGGCTGGACCGACTGGCTGGTTGGTTCGTTGGCTGGACTGACTGACTGGCTGGCTGGTTGGTTCGTTGGCTGGACTGACTGACTGACTGGTTCGTTGGCTGGACTGGCTAGTTGGTTTTGGCTGGTTGGTTGGTTGGTTGACTGTTTGGTTCGTTGGTTAGATTGTCCGTCCGTATTCTCAACGTCAATCCCCCGTCAATAAAGAACATAACTATATAGTCTCACCAGTTGAGTAGTAATTTCATTATGGGCCTCCATGTCACCAATACCGACAACGACCTCTCCATTTTTGTTTAACACAACCGAGTAGGTAGCTGTATTCTTATCTTTAGAAACATGAACACCGTATGTAGACTGCAAAAAAGAAACATCACATCACCTTATAATTCTGGCCTATAACATTTATTATTATACATTCGGACTTCATTCTTGTTTTTTATTGGTCAACATACTCTAGTTAATTCTCAATGTCTGGCAGCTGTTACGTCATTTCACAAATATTGAAAATTATTAGACGGCTGTGACGTAATTTCCGTCGAATACTATTGGATTCTTCTAAGCCCGATATGGCAAAATAATTTAAGTCGAAAATTCAATATATGGGCGAGATCAAAGGTCGAGCCTAATATTAAAATTTGAGACTTAAATATTTTCTATATCGGGCTAAGATGAATCCAATAGGTGTTTTATTATATCGAACAAATAATCGTGCAATTGGCAAGTAAATATACCTTGTGCACCTGTCCAAAGGTTGCTGCCCAATATGTAGTTGTCCTACATCGTAAAATATTGAGCTGGCGCGTGACGCTCATGTAGACATTTGATTGGACGATTAATTGCGAGGGTATAATGTAAATTATTCGACGCTGATGACGTCACTACCTCAAAGCGCGCGAAAATTACAAAATAGCAAATGGTTTGCAGTAGATTTTCCTCTGTTGACGAAGACAACTCTTTTTAGTGCCAGACTTTGCTTGCATGTTAGTACAACTGTCTTGGATGTATAATAAAACAATTATTGGATTCAGCTCACGCATGATATCAAGAATTATCCAGACCTTGGTCATTGTTATCCAACTCAGCCTTCGGCTTCGGCAGACAACATTCACCTCGGTCCGGATACTTCTTGTTAGCATATACGTAATACCTCGCAGGTGAATAGTGCTTTTCACGCAATCTGATTCACACTATTCACCTCCGGGCAAAACAAAATGGCGGCCAGTTTTGCTTTGTTTACCAAAGCCAGGAGATTTTGTTGTTAAACAAGGCTGATGTAGTAGAATAACGAGAAAAGTCAACAAAATTAAGTAGAAGAGTGTCCACAGGTATGTTTCTTTACAATTTTCTAGTCATTAATATATTCAAAAGTTGTAAAAACTGTTTTGTTGACAAATATCGAGTACGCCAAGTTGCTCGTCTGTTAAATGTGTCTCGTATAAAAATACCGAAAATATATAAGAGTGTAGCCTGTAAACAGACCGTCTTTAAGGGGGTGTGGCTTTGGGAGAAGAGTAGACAATCTGTGGACAATCCATTCAAAAATAAATTCTCTGTGGCAGACTAATGTTTTGATTGGCTTATGTCTCTGCTACGTCCGCTTCCATTATGATTGGCTAGACTTGGCTAACGGTTTCTAACTTTCACTTTCATTATCACAATGGCTGGGATCGTTTAATAATATTTTCGCTTGTGTTGACACAAAATCGTTCAGTTAATTTTTAAATAATGAAGGTCATTTGCTGTGAAGCCGAGACGTTTTGCTCAACTTTTAACGTGTTCAGTTTAGCAGAAAATCCCGAGTGAAATCAACGTTAGCTTCTGCAAAAGGCGGCCAGTGAAAGAATTGGCAAATCAATTGCATTGGATACTTAAATAGGAACAGAAGGAAATCGCGAGGTCTCCTTTTATTGCAGAGCTATGGCAGTCAATTAACGATATGGTCACTGAGTATTGTAAGTAGACGTTTATTTCGCCAGTGTAGATATGTCGAAGGTGAGACGCCTTGTAGTTTGTTTACATGCCAGGTGTCAAGGGGCGGAAAGCCAATTATAGGGTTCGACGGCAGACGTTCTTTCTCCTCCTCTCCTCGCCGCTCGTCTCGCCCAAGAAAGAAAGTCTGCTCGCAGGCTAATAAGAATGTTAAACTTGTTATTTCATTTATGAGGTATATGCTAAAACAATTATTCACCTCAGTGTCGGTAAATAGTGTAGATATTACAGCACTATTCACCTCCACTTCGGTGAATAATTGTTAAATATCATGCTCAGCCTTATCCAATAATTGTTTAATATACAATAACGTGACTTTTATGTGCATTATCATATCGAATTGGATTCAGATGGCTTCGTTTCTCTCTAAAATGTGACTATATGCGCATTTTTCTGTAAAGGGGTTCCTGACACAGAAAAGTTAAGCAACTTCTGCCACAGCTAATCATTGCATGCTTACCACATGAGTAAATTCTAATTGCTTTAAAAGCATTTCACCCAAATCATCTCCACCGACAGCTGATATTAGCAATGGTTTGCTGCGACTAATACGAGCCAGACACTCTGTAAGAAAAGACAAAACAAAATGTTTGTTTGTTTGTTTGTTTGTTTGTTTGTTAGTTAGTTAGTTAGTTTGATCTATTATTTAATTTTAAGGTCTTCGTTAAAGTGCCTATGAAACGAAAATTAAGTTTGTCTTATTTGAAAGAACACCTAAAATGATAGAGTAACATCTTTTACAGCTTTTCGTTTTCTTGTTTCGTTCTTGAGATATTTCAGTTTGTTTGATATGCGAATTAAACATTTTGACGTCACGCGTGCATGAGTTATGGAAAAACGTTATATATCTTTGCTATTATCAAATATAATCACTTGAAAATCTAGTCTTGTAACTGCGTCTGAAGTGTGTATTGAAATATTTCGGCAGCTGCGTTGGTTATGGGGTTATGAAATAACGGAGGTTAAACCACGGGTTCGAATAAACACAGGAAGTCCAGCTGGGGAAGGCGAGCACGTTGACAGCAAGTGACACCTTGCGAGCTCGTATTACAAGAAGGCATTAGTGCGTTCAGCGAAGCACGAGTTACATCGTGGTTACATCGAGTGAACGATTGCCGTACCCACCTCCCCCCCCCCCCCCCCCCCAATATTCTCTCGCATAGGTATATCGCATTAATCTCCTTTCCATCAGTACATTACTGATGTTTGAAGGGTACACGTGCCTGCCGATGGTGATCCGATCAGGTTCAGCGGGCCCTGATCTAACTCCAAGCACTATCGCGCCGAACAGCAAAATCACGCCGGCAGCCCCACCTGTTACCCAAGCATCCATACGGGTACGTACACATGCAGTATTTATTACCTTATAACATATGACGAATGGTTTAACCATAGTTCAAACGTTTATAGTGATGTAGCGGCTTTGCGGGTCAAGTTCGAGTTGATGGTAAGCTTGTGAGAGATCCAATTTATAGAAGCGTTTCGCGCCATTCAGTAAAAAACTAACGTCATCAAATGTGGGTATCGGGTGTCGAACTTTAATTGCCTCGCATATCCACACAAAGTCGCACGTCGCCATCTTTTTTCGGTACTGCAACGACAGGCGAAACCCAGGGGGTTGGTTCATTTTCTGGTACTCGTTCGATGATATGATTGATATCGTCCTGTTCGAGATTTCGGATGGCTGTGTGGACTTTGTCTCTGATGAGGTAAGGAATGCGCCTCTGTGGTTGTGCTTCGTGTATAGCGTCAGGATCAATGTTAAGCTGAACTGTTTGATCTTTCAGTTTTTCCAAGCACTGAAATACTTGGGTATGTTGTGTGAGGATGCGATTAATGTTAGGATCATTGGGTTGATTGTTTGTCAAGGTTTGGGACTTGAACCTTCCGCCACGTAAAAGGTTGCGACGGCTATTTTCTTCTTCGTTTCAACAGTAGCGGTGAATTTTCCAATGAATGGAACTGTATCGGACGCGAATATTTTAACTTACTTATCAAATTGTAAGTGTAAATTATGAACACTTTGTTTAAGAGTCGTAGAAAAGGTTAAATAAGATCATTTTAACTCAGAAAAAGCTGAATTTGAGCCACTAGTGCCTATTATAACTTTGATAAAACATTGATGTTTTATTAATCAATGTTTTATCCGTATTTAAAGATGCTGATTAAACATTCATTTATTTTGAATTTTCGTCATGAATTATTAATGAATTTGATAAATATTACTTCATATAATTATATATATACCTGCAATATTTCTCCCCACACCACCAAAGGTCTGCCGAATTCTTCCCACATTTGTGGCGCCATTATACTGCAAATTATTGATTAAAAAAAACAAATTGTAGAAAAGAAGAAGATAAATTGACAAAAAGAACAGTACGTTTATGTAACGTTTTCAGGACATACACAATGAGAACTGCTCATATATGATCAAACATCCTAAATTCATTGTATTTTCATGGATTTACTAACAATTTTTAATAGAAATTGGTGTACTGAATCTGCTGTACGTGTAACTTCAACTTATTTAAGAAAGTCTACAAAATTATTAACCCAATGTGTAATTCTATAATTTTGGACAGTAAAACAAATTTCAAGAGAGTGAGTTACTAAAAAAGCTGATTTAGGTCCACGCTATTCGGTTTTTGTTGATCGTTTTGGATCGTATTTTATGAATAATAAGAGAGTTGTTCAGTTGAAAATTTGCACATCCAAACTCCTTATGAAAAGATTACAAAATCTTGCATTAATCTGAAAATAGTTTCAAGATAGAAACAGAAGTTTCGAAAACAAATTCACAAACTCCTTGAAAACGTGATACTCCAAAGTGAATGTGAATTTTTTGCTGTAATATAAGAGATACTGAATTTGTATGACAACAGATATGCGTTCCAAATCGAAGGTATATTTTTGGGTTTATAACTAAAGCCAAATTAGTCTGATCATTTTGAGATCACAGAAATGAGATGACATTACAGCCAGATTTTCAACATTTTTGGTCATAAAAAAATTGTAACTAAAATCATGAAAGGTTCATCTATTTTCAAAATAAATTATTAAAATAACGATTTAACGTTGTATTGGAGTAGATTTCACCGCGTATATGTCTCAAAAAGCTATATTTTATATATTTTCCTGTTTTTCAAAATGTTACGGTAAATTAACGTCACGATGTTTGCATGGATGGCCACTTTTTTGTCCACCCCCTGTAGATACACACCAACACTTACTAGGATGTCGGTGTTTGCCTTCGCTGTAAAGTCGATGGTAGATCCACCAATGACAACCTGTAAGACAAGTACCATTACAAAAAGCATATGAAGGATATGGTACTGTAGATAAATGGTGTTTGGTTCTCTCAAAGTATCGTGATTTGTCAGTGTCTCGCAGATCAATTGTGTGTCCATGTCTTTAGTATATTGGCAACAACAGAAGTGCTGGCAATTGACAAATCATCATATTTTTCTCAACCTCATCCAATAATTAATTACCGGTTGCTCATCAGTCTTCGGCGAAGAAGATTCCTCCACATCATGCACCTGTAAATTAAGTAAACAAATTATATATAGTGTATTAAACCAAAATATATTCACGAAGGTTTCATGAGGTCCTCTTGCCATTTATCTTCTATTAAAATGTAATGTTATATATATATTTATTATTATTTGGCGAATAAAAAAAATGACGAAGATTGTGCAATATTTCGTCAGCTTACCGTTAAAGGTTTCCCGTACACCTTGGTCTCCCTCAGTTTGGTTAGTTCTACAGCAATCCGACTTCCAATAATTGCATTATTTTGTATAAGAGCAATATCTTGTAATGTAGTTAAGTGCATACTTAGTCATGTTTAATGGTTGAACCATGCAGTGCAGTGTATTATAGATGGCCGGCCAACCTCGATAAAAGTGTCTCAAAAACACCGTTGATCGCATTTTTTGTTACAAGCAGGCAACCATGCCAGATCGTATCGGATAGTATATACTTTGAACGTGAGGGGGGTTGCCAGCCGTGATTTTGAATTTATATACTAAAATTTATGGTTTTTTAAGAACACATTGGAATGGATGGGATTTCCAATCAGCGTGCGTGAAGTTATGATTAACCTAATTCGCATAACTCACAATGATAAACAAACAAGAAATATGGCGTAAATACACCTAAATATAACACTTCGAAGAAAAGCTACAACATAAGCTTGCAAAGAATCAGAAATTTATTAGATCTGGTATCTACAGGGAAGTTTCATATTCGTAAATTACCTCGTTTTATTTTGATAATTTGCTGATACCGCCATGTATCTACTGTTATAAAGCTGAGCTTTTGTACTACAGTGTAGTGTTACTTATATTGTTCCTTGGACATTTAACTCACCGGTTCTGGCGGTTCAACAGTGCTATCTTGTGATACACGAAAGGCAACCGGTCTAGTCATCTTGATCAATGTCTAAGCTACATTTCTATGGTGGTTGCCTACTAGCTTGTAACAAAAAGTTGGCTGCTTGTTATGGCTGTAACTTCACGCACGCTGATTGGATGCATTCTGAATTTAGCAATTCAAATAAAACACAAACGTAATATTAGACGGCTCTTTACAGATATCCCATCCATCACATTGTACTTTCAAAAAGCTCTATATTTTAGTATAAAATCAATAATTACAGATGGCAACCCCCCTCACCTTCAAAGTATGCACTATCCGATACGATTTGGCATGCTTGCTTGCTTGTAACAAAAAATGCCATCAAAAGTAATATTTTGAAGCCTTCGCCGGCCGTCTATTATACAATACCCTGGTTGCTATGCGTGTTTTCATTAGTTGTTGCCCATGATATATTAGAGGACAGGCACATGGAGACGTCAGATCACGTCAGCTGACTTTCTTTTTTCCTTCTTCATGCCCCAAAATCTGGCAAGAGTTTCGATAAAACCTTCAAAATTTTTGTATTGTATAAAACAAATAGATTCCATTTTTGTTGTCTGTTCAGTTATAGATGCACAGAAGACGTAACAACGTGGTAAGAACATCAGCGACTCGACTGCGTCTCGTGGGCCACTTTTTTGTCCTTACCACGTTGTGACGTCATCTGTGCATCTATAACTGAACAGACAACGGCAAAACAGAATCTATTTGTTAAGTAGACTGCAGTGCAGCGTTGTCTCATGTAGTATACACACGCAAAAACGCACACTCTGTGTCAGACCTGATGCAGAATGATGAAATTGCTCTGATAAAAAGGATACTAGCTTCTAAAGACTTTCCTTTTGTAAGTTGGTTAATTCGCTGAAGAACGAAGGGAGTCACATCTTTTCCAAACACGCCTTGCTTTCTGGGAAAATAAAACAGCAAGTTTTTGGTAAATTAGTCAAAAACCAGAAACGCAAGTTTTTCAAAACAGTTGTACTTTTTTTCAATTTAAGACTTCCAACAATACTCAGTTAACTCCCCGCTAATACTTTGGTGGGTAGGTGCCAAAAATGCGCACAAAGACATGGAGCAACTTCGTGCTTCGCCACGCAAGAGGTAACCATGGCAACTCTGCCACGGATCAACCTCCGGCACCTATCACACTGATCATGTCAGTGAAATTGAATATAAAGGATAAAGGACTGGGGGCTAATCATCCTTACTTGCAGCCAGTGGCTGAATTGCGAAGGACGCAGATCAACGTGGCCGTTTAGATCTGTTTTTTTAAGGGGAGTGGTTCAGAGTGCGACAAGCCACGCTGAAAGCGTCCCACAATGCAACGCAACTCTCCACACGATCGAGAATCGCATAGAAAATTGGCCACTTTCATGGGGCAGTTCGCAGGCCACGTGCGTGCTGGCTCAAGTAAGTTGTCGGCCGAGCTTGATGAAATTAAATTTACTAAATTCTAAACACACGCAAAACAAGAACAAGTGAACTGTCCATATATAGCCAAAAACAAAATAAAGACAAAGAAAAAATCAATAGTTGAGATATTTATTCATCCTCCATAGTTGATTGGGTTTGTTTTATGTCAACTCGTCACTTCCTCAGTGTCAAGTACACTTCCACGACTGATTCGAACTTTAAAATCCATTTTAAAGATCTATTGGGTACACACATCTGCCAAAAAAAGACAACCTGACTTCTTTTGGGGGTAGTAAACGGCCAACAAACAACATTGTTTAACATAGAAGTTTACGATACTAGATCGCTCCTCGTCTAATTTTTCCGCCATATTTGATTTCAAGTCAGCAAATGCTTGATATCCTACAATATCCCTAGTATCCTCTTCAATGGATCCATTATTTTCCTTTATCTTCATTAATTTTATCGTATTAACCCACATGTACTACAACGCTCCTTCGCTCCTGATTCATCTCGCGCCAGCCTCGCTTGGTCTCGCGTGTATTGACGACGTTTACACGCAAGATATTTGTTCTACGCATGCGTAGCTTAATCCACCGTCGACAGCCGCAATTTCCCATCGTGTAGTACACGTGACAAACGTCACAGCTAATTACCAGTCTCATCTGAGACGCAACGTCGACCATAGTCAATCGAGATATGGTCTGGAAACTCAGCTAAAGTCTTTGGTCTATCTTTTTGTTCGCCTTTATGCATTTTTGTGCACGGTGCACGGTCACTGAACACATTGTATTTTAGTTTAATGAACGAATTGTCCAATAGCAACGTTTCAGTTAAATCACTCAACCGTGCTATTTAAATATTAATAAACCTAAAACAAAGGATGTGCACGGTGTAAGGTACGATTCAACATAAAATCACAGCCCATTATAGGCGCTTTGAAGTTTGCCGAGTTCCCAGACCATATCTCGATTGACTATGCGTCGACTAACTTGGTTCTTATTTCTGTCCGTCATTTGATCTGCAATTTGATCTCCACCACAGGGAGAATGTGATGCAACATCACAGTAAGCTACTTGCCTTGCAATAGAGACGCAACGTTTGCAATACTGGCCGCGGTCTAATCTACAAGCAAAATTTAGATACCCACCAATGAGCAAATATGACGCTACGTCACCGCAAGCTTCCTGTCTCCTCGCAACAGAGACGCAACAAAGCAAATGACCCTTCTGGTCGCGGTGCGAATTCATGTCACATGCTTGCTTGAGCAAGCAACAGATGCGATTCCACGTCACACGAAAATATCTAACTCGTAACTAATACGCTACATGCACATAACTCATGAGGTGTATATAGCAATAAGTCACCAGTCAATCAGTCATGTCATAGTGTGCCACTGACTGCTATGACAAGCGCGCATCGAGTCGATGCTAACCTTGAGGCTCGAGAGTAAATTTAATTTACTCTCATTAAACAGCTAGATATCCAGCTGACCCCAGACATGGTTAATCACTTGCTAACCCATTGCTGCCTAGGATGCCTGGAATTCTCTCTTTGATGAGTAGAATCATCTGACGTTAGACAGAGTAAAAGGCAGCAATGGGTTAAGTAATCCAGAAGATCTGCTAATTGAGAACTGTGAGTTTGCTCTAAATCTAGCCAAATATCAACTAATCTATAGCCAATCATTGAGTATCATGGAAGTCTAAAATTGGAGAAAATTACAGCCACATACTTAGCATCTTGCAAAGCTTGTTGAATAGCCGTTTCAATTTGAGTTCCAAGAGGTGCATGTGTTTCTGGGATAGGTACAGCTATGACCAGGCCACTGTTTAGTTCCATTTCTAAATTGCAGTCTGAAGAGAAAAGACTAGAGATGATGAACTGATAAAGTAGATAGTGATATAGAGTTCTCAAATTCATTAATAATTCATGAGCAAATTATCCAATAATAAAGACGCATCTGGTCACGGGGTTGC
Organism: Paragorgia papillata; assembly: GCA_035771165.1. NCBI lineage: Eukaryota > Metazoa > Cnidaria > Anthozoa > Scleralcyonacea > Coralliidae > Paragorgia > Paragorgia papillata. The sequence goes on from JAWNZC010000238.1 coordinate 2,321,502, forward strand.
GTTTGGATAACTAGGTGAAACACCCTGGCTCAAAACACTACAATACATTTCATCGGCATAGATAATTAGGATATTTGAGGAAGATCACTAGTAATCGTCCTCAAATATCCTAATTACCTATGCAAACTATACTCGTGTTCATTTGAGAAGCTATTGAAACACAACTCGAGCTCGTGTCCCACCGGGATATCCAAACACTCGAAAACAATTAACAAAAACAGTCGACCTTCGGCCTCGTGTTTTCATACATTGTTTTCTCGTGTTTGGATATCCTGGTGAAACACTCGCTCTCGTTGTTCAAATATTACATCATGAACCGATAAGAAGTAGATAGTGATAGAGATAATGAGGTCATAGACGTTATTCAAAAATGGCCGCCGAATTATAATTCTTTTATGTGCATATAAATTAGCCCTTATGACCTCGTTTTAAAGTAAAAATTCTTTGGAATTTCACACATGAAAACGAGTTCATAAGGGTTAATTTATATGTATATAAAAGAATTTTAATTCGGCGGCCTTTTTTGAATAAGGTCTATTGACTCGTATTATTATTTCAGCTATCATTCCTTTACTAAGCCTCACTCAATTGACAAACCAAACTCGCTTACGCAAATTGTCAAATAAAAAGCAGCGGTTCCGAACATATTCGAAAAGCGAAACTTATATCCTTGGCATTAACCAAACGCAAAATAGTTCGAAACCGTTTTGAACTCAACGAGCTCAAAGATTAATTTTCATCCGACATTCACAAACACAATACAACACATAAAGCAGCAGATGCAATTATACTCCGTCACCCTAACCACAGTTCATGTGTTATCCGACACGACGATGGTGAAACGCAACGCACCACGTGACTTGCACATACGGTCGTGAACATACATACCTACAAGATGCACGATGCCTGCCTTATCACAGACACAAAAAGGAAAGACAAGGAAAGCGAAAGAAAAGAAAAGGAAAGCGAAAGGAAAGAGAAGGAAAGCAAAAGAAAAGAGAAGGAAAGCAAAAGAAAAGAGAAGGAAAGCAAAAGAAAAGAGAAGGAAAGCAAAAGAAAAGAGAACAAAACAAAACAAAACAGAACAAAACAAAACAGAAGCGAAAAGAAAAGAAAAAAAATAAAGGGGGGAAAAAATAAAGGGAAAAAAGAAAAGCAAAGGAAAAGAAAGGAAAAAGAGAAGGAAGGTGAAAGGAAAAGAAAAGAAAGCAAAATAAAACTCCGTAAAAATGAACTACAAACCTATCATTGAAGCAGCCTCTTTTGGAGTGCTGACATTATAAGGAACCTATAATTAAGGTGAAAAAGAAACAAGTGAATGAAAGATTACACACAGAAAAACAATTCGAACAACAGTAACACAAAACGATTCTCCTGTAATCATAATAAGAATGCAAAATTGACTGGGGAAATTCGGACCATCAGATACAGGAATAGATTTTCAATGAATAATGAAATTAATCAAATATTTTTGGTACCTTATAGCCACTTGCTGGTGTAAAAAAGGCTGGAAAGTCCAATGAATCCCCATAAGTGGCAACCGTTACACCATGAGTCTCCTATGATCACAATGGAAATAGTTTAAATAAAAATGTAATAGTACATACAGAGTGAATCATAAAGTGTTTATGAAACGAAAATTAAGTTTGTCTTATTTGAAAGTACTTTTAAAATGACAAAGTAACATCTTTTGCCGTTTTTTGTTTCATTGCTTCGTTGTTGAGATATTTCAGTTTGTTTTATATGTGAAACTAACCAGTGACATCACAACGTGCATAATGACTTACTGGGAAAGGTTATATATCTTTGCTATTATTAAACGAAATCAGTTGAGAATGTATACTTTTGTTGTTGTAAGGGAAGAACACACACACAACTGCTTCGAAGTGATTCCGTCTGATAATAGCAAAGATATATAACCTTTCCCGGTAAGTCATTATGCACGTCGTGACGTCACTGGTTAGTTTCGCTTAAGGAAACAAAAAACTGCAAAAGGTGTTACTTTGTCATTTTAAAAGTACTTTCAAATAAGACAAACTTAATTTTCGTTTCATAAACACTTTAAATTCTGCTCTTGCTCATCCGGCTCCGAAAATGAAGCCACAGAGATGATGAATTTGAAATACCACTGTTGTGTGCTGCACTATTCGCGAGTCAGTATAAAAGGAGCCATTTATTCAACTTCTCACTTACATTTATACTTCTTCTCACTTTTATACTTACGAATTTACATAATGTAATACATAATAATGCTTAACACACTTTTCCTTATTTGTTTTAAGTATAGCTAGTGTCAATAATATGAATCTAATGTCAATAATAAATGTCAATAATATATATATAGTCCTTCGATGTAGTTGGCTTTGATATATAGCATACTTTTTATAGCGTCTTTTGAAAAGCATACTATAGTTGGGGTTTTTCCTGTCATGGGGTGAGGAATACTCCTATATGACATTAATATTTTGGGGAGCTCCTCTTCCCATGACTTCCCCTCCGAGACAACAGCTTGAAAATTCTTTTTCAGGTATCTATGAAAGCTTTCAATTTTTCCATTGCTTCTCGGAAAGTACGGTGAACTACGCACATGCTTAATGCCCTTTGAGTTCAAAAACTGTCCAAACTCATCACTTACGAACTGCGGCCCGTTATCCAAGATAATCTCCTCCGGGTAACCGTCCCTGGAAAACACGTTCGTTAAAATTCGAACAATATTCCTAAAGCCTGGTTTCCATATTTCCGAGTCGCGTGGTTTTCGAGCGACGGACACGAGCAAAATGTCCAAGCTTCTTACAGTTGTTACACTTCATATTTAAAGCACGACAGTCTGCCCACACCACCAGATGTAACTGAACTCTTGGCTTTGCTTGTCTTCGCTATTCAACCGATCAATGTTAATGGACAACTTTTGTTCTGAGGCCAGCAAGAAGACGTGTCTCCTTTAGAGTACTTTCGTTACTTCGGGCTATTTTAATAGTTCTAGCGAGATCTAGGTCATCTTGCGACAGGAGTCTCTCCTTCAGATGCTTAGAGTGACATTTTTCAACAATCTGGTCACGTAGCATTTCGTCTTCAAGTGCAAATCAATAGATTCGTCAAATTAGTAACTTAGGTTAGATATACTGCCGAAACAGAGAATGTAGGAATCTAACGTTTCGAGCGAAGGCCCTCTGACGAAGGGTTTCTACACTGCCTACGCAAGCACGCTACTTTTATTTCACTATTTAGATTCGTCAAATATGTTGCTGCCTACTTCGGAATTTATATCTCTCGGCAACCACGTTTCTCTTGGGAGCGAAGTAACCTTCGAGTACTTCAACAGCCGCTTTATACTTGTCCTTCTTGCCGGGCAAGGTTCTGAAAATTCTTTGTACGGCCGGTCCCAAGCAGTGTGGCATCGTTGCTAACTGAACATCGTCGGACTTGTTCTCAAGTCCTACAACCACCCTTTCCATTCCGTGTAGACATCTACTGCCTCCGTGTTGCATTTCTTGGGCGG